>OX384541.1:12010992-12610992 GCA_947538895.1 Neoitamus cyanurus
AGTCTGTAGGAGAGGCTTTGTCTCTCATTATTTGGAATTGAAACTACTCACATTCCATTTTCAAGAGTGAGGTAATAATAAGTCAGTTAGTCATTAAATTCTTAAACCACTTCCACCAAGCGATCTCATTTTGAAAGGAATTTAGCATTCTCAGATAAAAGGGGTACTTAGTCTTTGACGGGAGCATTCATATACGTATATAAAAGCGCTTTAGAAGTTTCTTCATAAATTTGTGTTCTTTCACCGCCTACAAAAAGTTGAAAGCTCTAATTTATAAAATTCGCTTTACCCTAAATTGGCCCCCGGGCGCAGCGACCTTTTAAAGTTAGTTAATTTAGAAAATGTTGCCAAGCCGTCCCAGAAGGATTCAATTTTTCTGAGGTAAATCATGGCTGGAAGTAAATTTAGATAGCGTACGAATGGAAGTGAGATAAAACCTATATATGCAATTCAACAGCGAAAAGGTACAATTTGTATCTGGTTGGTTGCTTGGTGGGTGGGTAAGCTAATTGGCGACCCTGGCAGACTAGCCAAGAGTGCAATTAGCACTATATGGTGCCGTTTTGATAATACACCTCATGCGAGCTTGTTTTATGTTTATGATTAAGGTATTAGGGACATCCTGCTCCAGGAATTTAACTATTTCTCCCATCATTTTCTCGGAAATCACTCTCAGATCATCCATAGCACACTTGCCTAAGGCTGCAATGTTTGCAATGTCTCTCTGCCTAAATATATTTATGGTTATACTTTCTTTCAATTTTAAGCTTCACGTACGTTTCTCCTGTACTTTTTCTGTAAACAATCTTATCTTCAGTACTACTGTTTTACATACATATGTAACTTGATATATTTCCGTTAGGTGGGTTAAAATCTACAAACTCGTAAATAGTAAGTAGGAAAGCATTTTAATTTGTTTTATCAAATTTAAATTCGCACCTTATTTCAAGCATAAAATTTACAAAATACATTGTTTGTGCCCGTCTTAGGTCAATGTAAGAAATATGTTTTCTCCTATAGTACAACCAAAGGAAGATCGAACGAATTGATTGCATAGTAGTGAAACCAAAATCCTCCTACTCCCTTCCTCTGCATATTCACAGAAAAGCATTTGCCCTTTGGATGGAAAAGAATTTTCTGTCTGAGTGCATTTAATTGAAGTGAACCCGTCATACGTCGACTGCTGTCTGTAATGAAACACATTTGAATTGGCACTGGGAGTTATATGGCATTGCTCTTCTGAATTTCAACTAGTCAATTCTCTTCCAGAAATGGAATTCATCGTCACAAAAGGCAAGAAGTTTAAAGTTCATCTATTTTCTGACTGGTTAGATTGCATGCAGTAAAATTTTATGTCGGAAAATGATATCGAAGAAAATGAAAATAAAATCGATTTCAAAGATAAAAATTGTTGCATTGTTGTAATTCCAAAGTGCCACCTACTTGCTAAGGTAATTCCAGTGAAGTCGCTGCGGAGATCGGGGGCGTAACCTCATGGACTGTAAACTTCAAATGGTGGTTTTTATTTATAACTTTAACAAGGTAATGACACACCCACCGGCAGCCGAGCAGCTTTTGATGTTAAATGGATTTGCACAATCACAGCAAGCACCACATCCCACTGTCAAAATACCGTATAAGTTGCAAAAAGTATTGAAATTTCGCTATTCGAACATTTTGTCAAAAATCGTAATATTTTCATCAAGTATACAATCTATACATACATATAATAAAACTGTAACGGGGTCGAATCTGTACATGAAACACTTTTTTAAATTATCATCACGATAAATATTATTATCGATATGGAGACCAAAACAAAAATTTTTACATTTTTTGTCTGTCTATGAACGCATCATACGGAAACTACTACCACCATTCTCTAGAAGCTTCCAAATGTGACCTTCTACAAAAGAAGCATGACAATGGGTTAGATTGTACTAAATAGTCGAAAAAAATTCAAGAAAAAATCTTTTTATACTTAATTATTTTCGTTGATCATCCCTATTTTGCAACAACAACCATGCATACTGGAGTTTCTAAGTTATCGTATCTTTTGTGAAATTTTATTGTGAAACTTTCATTCCTTTTTCAACTTTTGACTCAAATCAATAGTTTTAGAGTTACCTTTAAAAGAAAGTTGAAAAAAAACGAAATTTGTTGGGATTTTTCACATTTTGATTTTTCACATCTTTTTGAACTGGCGCATTTCAAAATTATCATTCCTTAAGCCCTTTCCGAGGCCCTATCCTATATGAAACATCCAACCCAAAACAAATCTCGCCTGGACTAAAAACAGCAACACGGAAAACATCGCAATTAATCACTAAAAGCACAACGCGCCCATGCGTACTTAAAAACCGCGAACTGATATGTGTGATTTGACAGCACCTCAGCGGCACGGTATACAGAACGCAAGGTATAGTAAATAATTTTTGACATTTCGTCACTGGCTACGACTGTGTATGAAAAATGAATGATTGCTTAAAATAAGTAGTATACTATTAGGACAAGTATTTTTATCTTTTAGCCATTTAGCTAGCATATACGGAAACTTTAGGAAACGTATGGAGTTCTATTGTTTTATTGATAATATAATAATAATATAATTATCACATCAAATATTTTTCCTAAATGCATTAGTGTAATACTGATTGGTCAGCAGTTTTGACTTTTCAAACACGATTAGTATCTATATAGATTTTAAGTATTCTTTTCACTAATCATTAGTGAGAAGATTACTGAAGCCCTGACTAGCACTCATCTGTGTCCAATAGTGATTCTCAGTGTTCGAAGTTGTCATTAGTAAGTATTGATAAAGTCACTTATGGACTAATGCGCACTAGTCGGATTTCATTAGTGTTCATCAGTATTCATTAGTAATTTGCCATGAGGAATAGATAATTCAAACATGGAACACAATATCATTCAAATAACTACCCGACCATCTTTCAACCGATGAATTTCCGCACATTTCGGACTATATTTCGGCCTTAAAGTGCGTCGTGTTTGCGTATTCTTGGCATAATTAAGCTGAGCTTCAAATGTTTCTCTACCCACACGGATGTGTAGATAGGACGTATTTCTTCTTATGAAATGTTAGTGTAATAATACTAAATTGAAGCACGCCATTTATTGCAAACTGACGGAAATATGAAAATGATGTTATTATTGTTTGCTCGTTTTCTTTTCTATGAAAGATAAATTGGTTTTAGCTGTTACATGTTTGTTCAATTATGCGAGTGGTTATACTGCAAACAAAATATTTGTTCGCTTCTGCAGTGCACAAACAGTCAAAGCTGATGTAAACATAATAGCTCTTTGCTCTTTTATTATTATTAAGAAGGTTGCGGGTACCGACCCACAGACACGACCTAAACGAACTTCGATTATAAGAAGGAACATTATACCATTTTAAAGAATAAAATATAGATTTGAGCTGCTGTATATATCAAAGGGACGAAAGCAAGAACATGAAAAAATCATTTAATATGCATTAAGAAATCTTGTCTTCGTTCTCAAGAAAACGATTTTATTCTGCTTTACCGGTGCAAGTATACTTTTCCCGCAGCAAATTAAGCTTTCTTCACGTTTATTGACTAAAAGACGTGAAAGTGCTTTGCATTGGGTTTCGGTAACGACTTGGTTTTATGGAGAAAATATTATGAGTACATTGTACTTGCCTTATCAAATTTATGAGTCGGGTATTTTCTCGGATTACTCGTACTACCTGATGACATTACCTTTAAGTTAAATAATTAAAGAGTTACTGCTAGTAGGGCCTCTTTGATTGCAACAGTAAATTAAAGGATTTCGGCAAACGTCAAGTAATGAAATAAATGTAAAAAATATTTGTTAGCAACAAGCGTTTAAGTCAAATGTACTAATGACAACCCATAGCTTATCGAATTTTACTCGTCAAACGCTTTCATTTGATATGCATATCATGGGGGTTGTGAATAAAAAGGTAATTCGCTATCTTCTGGCGTGGACTTAAAACTTTATTAGTATTAGATATACTATATTATTCTAGCTTAATTAGAACTTATACACATTTTGATTGCCAACCCAGTTAATTTTAGCTTGTAAATATAAGCAAAAATAGGAGAGCGCTACAGAAAACGGGTTAAACCCAGTTAAAAAACTTATTAATATCGGCTCCAATATGGCGGACTCCAGATAAAGGGGGAATGCAATTTTTTGTACCGGAGGGTGGTGCTATTTTGTTTTTTCACGCCAACCAATGAGACTAATTCGATTTGGAAAAGTGTGCTAAAAATAAATAATCAAACAAAAAAACAAGTCTTTAAGCTTGGCCAACTTAAGATATCATTGAAATATGAATGAGCTAAATATTGGCTCTTTTATTTCACCTGCCTTATCCCTTTTAGCACTAAGCATACAGCGTATAGTAATGATGACTCAGTATGAACAAAAATTTGTCGAGGAAATTTTTCTTCTTCTTTCGCTTATCGTGGATCCCACCGGTTCATCTTCTCAAAAGAGCGTAGACTAAACGCTGAAAATTCATTCCAATCGAATAGTCCCATTGGGATCTGCGGTGCACCTGCTTTGCAGTTGGCTGCTGGCGACTTATATATAATCCGGGGTCCAACACGCGCAAGCAAAGATGGACATTCCCCTTGCGGTTACTATTTCTATATAAGTGGGAACGAACGTTCCATAATTTACAAAAAATCACCAAAAAACATATTAGGATTCGAATTGTCTACATGTATCAAAGTTAATGAGCGTTTACCAATTAACATGCATACTTTACTTTTAGGTTCGTTGTGGCCATATTTGTGGACGATTTAGTTATCCTGGTATAATGGAAGCAGCATATGGTAAATTGGGATATTACTTTCTGTCATTGCTGCAATTTATGTATCCATTTTTAGGTAAGTGGGTAACCTTATGTATACATTTTTGTTTAATTTACTAACTATGTGGATATAATACTTTCGATAGCATAATGATAATGGTACTATTTATTTATATGTTGTCGTTGTCGCTAGGAGAGCCTCACTTGCATGGGGCTATCATTGTGAGATAACTTAGGCGGCTCCTAGTGATACACTATGAGCACCCATTCTTGGCTGTGTCAAATAATATGTGCGCACTATCGCGTACATAAAATAATCCAGCGGATAACGTCACATAAAAGGCAATAATAAAAATAATTAGAAAATATATACCAATCGAAAATTCCTAATACTTCGTTTACTGAAGAGAACATTAATAAACTACATATAATAAAAGACTAAACAATTTCTAATTTGGATCAAAATAAAAAAAACTGAAAACAAATTTAGAAACTTCTTCAATCTATATAAACGTAATTTTGTTATTTTCGTTATGCCTAGTTATTTTTTGGTTTTTTAAATTTTGACGTATGCTTTCCGAGGTTCCGCTTTATTTGTTTTGGGAGACGGAGTATTTAGTATGGTTAAGATGAATTGTGTAAAGAGCAAACATATTTTGTAATCCGTGTAACTTTATAAAAAGATGTTTAGGAATTTAAATATCTTAGTCCTTTAATAGGAGAGCTTTCCCGTTTTTTTTTGTTGGAAAATAACAATTTAGTTTTTTGGGAACTTTTTGTAAATTAACGGTTCAACGGACTATAATAATATTTTGTTATTGTATAAAGCAAATAAAAATAAAGAAAGTATTTCTCAAAAAAGCAAAATATCGGCCGTCTCCTTTCAAGCCTGTTGTGGAGGACTAGGTGCAGGTTTATCGGGACACCAATGAACCGATTTAAATGATTTTTTTTCTTTTTTTGAATTTTCGCAAACATGTTTCTTATCACGCATCATAAAATTTTTTGACATTGCAAAAACTTGTTTTTTAATAACAATTTACAAGTGGGAAAATGGGGGAAAAATTGTACTTATATTCAAAGTTTTGATACATCGCATAAAATTAATTTAAAAACTTTTACATATGATAGACGATAATTACAAACCTATGTTTTATACAAATGCTTAATTTTTTGAATTCAGATAACACATATAGTAGGAAACTTGCTCTCAGTCCGCCACAACAGGCTTGAAAGGGGAAAAGGGCTCAGCGGTCGCCATTTGGTTTTTTTTTTTAAATGTAAAATGTTTTTCTTTATTTAATATTTGCTTTCTACAATTAAAAAAGGGTAAAAAAATCCGTTGAACCGTTAATTCACAATGAATTCCGAAAACACTTTAATTTGTCAACAATTAATCGGTTAATTTGCACTTTAGCAAGAAAGCACACCAGTCACCACGAAGTAGTAATAAAATTGTTTAAATTGTTCCTAAATTAATGGATATAAATATAGAAAGTGTCTATGGACGCTCGGTATGCCGTTAGCGTAAGTAATACACACTTACCATAATTGTTTTGCTTACTGATATTTACCTTTTACAAAATATTGACTCCACTCTAACGACACCCCAAAGACACTCATAGGCACCCTAACAGCATTCCGCGTGTCGATAGACAGTGCTATAAACATATAATTCAAATCTAATGATTTAAATAAAAGCTAAAATAAAAAGGGAACCTTGCTTGGATTCGCGCTCGAGCAGTGTCTATTAATTTTCTACGAAGGACTTTATTTCGGTAATATTTCATCTTCTGATTCCCTCAGATTCATATCTACCTCGAATTTTGTCAGCAAATACATCCCTATTCAGCAATCAGGCGCCCTGCTATTAATAAATTACGCCGAGAATTATTTATTGCCAGGAGCTCAAAGCTCTTTCTATATTTTTGGACCATTTAAGCAAACAGAGTAAAACAAATACACATTCTGCTTCTCTCAAGAGTTATGACACTTAAGTGAGATTTCTTGATTTCTTATTTTGGAAAAAAACATTTTTCAGGAACTGAATTGGACGATGTTTTCTTAAAATAATGAACTCAGTATGCCGCGCTGAGATAATAATACAAACGAGAATAAATGATAACACAATATCACTAATTTAATTCATTTCAAGAAAGGACTTCTAAATGCTTGTTCCCAATTTGATTTAAAATTTATGATATTTTACGACAGAATTTTTGTTCAATGAGGCTTAAAACGAGCTAGTAAGGCACTAAATTGTGTGGGAGGTGATCAATTACAATGGGATATGGAAAGAAAAATAATTATGTTGAGTTGAATTTTCTCCAAAGTTCATATAATCATTAATTTTATGAATTTCCCATTTTGTTGCCTTTCCAAAGAGGTAAAACACGTCCAGGTAGAGAATGGATATACATACACATTTATATGAATAGAAAACCTTTTGCGAAATTTAAATGAAACTTGCATTTCACAAAAAAGTTTAACTTAAATGAACCCTAAAATGCTTTTTATCTAATTAAAAACCTATTACAGTTAATGGCAGCATACCTGGGTGTGTTTCACCTCTTTGGAAAAGCAACAAGATGGGAAATTAAATAAAAATTAAAAACAGGTGTATTAATTACATGAATTTCGAAGAAAATGTGGAATAAACGTGAATTTTAGGAAATGCTGGATCATTTTTTCACTTTCGCAAGTAGCTGTACATGCAGTGGTAGAGGTAGGTGCATCAACATTGGTGGCATTTTTGGAAAGCACATTTAGACAGTGGCTTTTAGCGTGAGTTTGATGTCGCTGCGTAGAGTAGATCAGAAATAAAAAATAATAATTACATGACATATGTGCATCCCCAATTTATTAATCACCCTGTAGCGCCGAAACTAGCTATAGAATCACTTCGTGAACGTGAGAACAATAAATCAGGATATCGGAGGTTACAACATATCAAAAAACAACCAATTTGACCGATATTACTTTTCCATACAAAGTGTGCGGGGTCCTTTAAGATGGTAGGTAGTTAATATGATGGACTGAAACTTTTGCTTCGACTTCGTACATTAACTACCGATGTTCACCAGATAAAATTAGTCGTGCTAATTCCACTTTCGGGTTTATTAGGCAGTGCTCCTACAGATCTGACAGACCCGTTTGATTTAAAAGTTGCACTCTAAAAAATATTTAGAACAATTTGTTTATTGTAAACCGTTTCAATTATCGGTGTGAAAATAAGACCGTAATGAAATTTTTACATGCAGGATGGATAAGAAATAAAAAAAGTTTTTTTGCATGCCCGACCCGGTCTCCAACCGTGGACCTCAACGTGCACTGCATTACAATCATGTCGGCTGTCTTACCATTTAAAGCTCCTCGAATCTCTTGTCGCATAGTCTTCTTAGAGCGCAACTAAGCTTAAATGAGGACTTCGGCTTCTTTAGACAAAATAAAAGCTCTCAAATTCAGTATGTGCGCAAACCTAATACTTTCCTATTTCCAAAATCACAAAGTGAACGATAATTACAACTTGCACTGGAAAAATAAATAACACCATCTAATTTTTCTCTTCTAAAATATATGTAATTTTCACGTTCTCAAACAATTTAAAATTAATACTAGTAAAATTACACACAGTTTTTTTTTTATATTTAACAACGCCAACGATTGATTTCACATATTTTTGTAATTTTACTATAAAAAATCTAACTATAATCATTGCAGTAAAATTCAATAAAATTTTATTGAGTGTGTGCCTTCTGCATTATTTTCGTGCCATTCTGAAATATGCCTGTTAATGTCTGGATTACTAAAAGAAAGCCCTCGAAAAGCAAAGCGTACAAAATCTACCAAAATCTACATCAAGGCTAATGTTAATCCGCCATTTTGTGCTGTCCGCCATATTGGATTGAAAAACGACGTTGAACGGCCTCGACGCGATTGATGTGGAGATCTTGAAATAAAGGCTATACACAAGAGGCGTAATCTAAAATAGGTCGGACAAAATGACTGAAAAGCCAGGTTAAATAAAGGCAAGCAAATGCTGGCACCAAATGGTGCCATAGAGAAAGTTATAATACTAAAATGGCTGTAGATATTGGCAGCAACGGGTACTTCGTATTCTTCTGATATACAAATATTACTTTTACGGCAAGTTTAAAACATAAAAGCAAATTATGAAAATCCGCTTATATCAAGATTGCTTGCTGTATGGTCGGCGAATTTACGAGATCACAATTTCAGGGGCAATGCGAGTTTCCTTTCATCTTAATATTAAATTTGTGACAGCGCCGCTCCGTCGCTGCTGTTCGCTGCTCTGCCTTAAGGACTCTGCACCATGAACTCATTTCCTTCATATTCGAGAAGCGAGTACGTGTAGGTAATACCAAACAACAGGGGCCGACTGCGTTCAGTTCAAGGGGAACGAAAAGGCGATAGAAATTCATTCACGCCTCGGTATCATGAATAATAATTGAGCGTGGTATGATTTTCCGAGCGCGTTGTACTACCCCTAACAGCGCTTTTGGCAAACATCTATTTATATTCCAGCTTTTTCGTTGGAGCAGTAGCTCTACTGAAAGTCTACCGTTGAGTATGACCTGTTGCCGCACGACTTCTTCTTTCTTGAGGGTTTACTTGGGAAGTGATTTTTGGGAGTGAAAAGTTGCGTGGAAATTTCGCAAACAATATTTACCCACCCCTAAATGACAAGGCGTCGTTTTGAAAACAATCCTTGGTAGCTGATTTGCAATTCATGAGTCTCAATCCGGTGCCTTTAGACTTCTTCGTTCCTGTTATTGCCTTTTAAAAACTAGCACACGCCACATACTCCTATTTTTGAAGTTGCATATGGATATTCAAATGTGGGTCTAGCATAACATCTGAAGGATCTGATGAAAGCCTTTCTCATTGTCTGTCATTCAATTTGCATGTAGTTTTCTTCATTGTTTAGTGGGGTATTCATTGCGATTTTTAGAATTTGCATAAAATATGTATACACACATGTATACTACATATGTATCTATAAGAAAGAACACTACTACAAAAATTTTGGGTCGATATATGAGGGGCTGAAAAATGGTAATTTTCAATAGATCATAATCTTAGTGGCAAAGCACATATGGAGAATACAATAACAAAAAATGTATAAGTGGAAATTTATAGAGTCCACACGTTTCCAGGGAAATTTCATTTTTACGATAGTTACAATAATAAATAGGTTTCTTCTTAAGAAGGGAGAGTGCAACTATTTGTATGGAAGGGTGGCGCTTTTTTGTTGCGACTACGAATAGTGAAATTTATGCGGTTTTATAGAGTAGGTAAGTTGAAACTAAGTACATAATCAAACGAATAATAAAAGGATGTCATGGAATTGAGAATGAGTTGAGATTTTCGCTTTCACTATTTATTTTCCCTGCGTACTGTTAGGTGCCCAGCTATACGTGAGAATTCGCTGGTATACAGGGTGTTTCTTGTAAAGTGGTCAAAAATGAGTGGGGTAATAGATGTCACCTAACCAAACAAGGTATAGAGGTGGTACTTAAATCTCAGCTGTTTTCGAGTTACAGTGTGATTAATAAATTCGATTTTTCATGGAAAGCACATTATTATTTTATTTTTAACTTTTGGTCTACTCAACGCAACAACATTAAACTCACGTTAAACAACTATTTCAATGTACTTCTAAAATAAATGTGATAACGTTGATCTAATTCTACTGCAGGTACAGTCACTTGCGAAAATAAAACATTTGTTCTGAAATTTCTTAAAATTCACGATCTTTTCGAATTTTCTCCGAAATCCATGTAATTAATACACCTCTTTTATATTTGTATTTTCCATCTTATTACCTTTCTAAAAAGGTAGAACATGTACCGGTAGAGAAAGAATATACAAATTTATACGGGGAATTTTAAACAAATTAAATTTAAAAAATTCTAATTCAAATTAAACTTTTGTAACGTACTATCTTTAACTGTTATAAAGAAATTACATGTTATTAAGCATACATTACCAAATTATAATATCAGCATTTAAGAGCCATAAACATATAGTTGTCATTGTTGTCAAACGGTCGAATCGCTTTCTCGAGAATGGCTGGTCTGAAAAACAAAATCCAAAAATTTTTTTAATCTATATAACTGTAGTTTTCGTTAGTCGTAGCCGTTTTTTTCCACAAAATGGCGAGTGTTCAAACCAAAAATCCCTTCTGACATGACTTTCACTTTACATTTACTTCTATTCCGGAAGATCCAAAAAATACTGATTAAAACAAAAACAAAAAAATCCTACTTACAACGATTATCACTGCAATTACAAATAATTTCTTTTTTTTTAAATCCCAAATCGGACAATTGTAGCTCGTGTTATGAATTCTACCATAGGTTGAGAAAAGTCGTTTCGAGATAAACGCGTTTAAAAGTTTAAAGCCATGAAGAGAATTTTCAAAGTTCATTCTGCAAATCGCAGTAAGCGATGTATGATTTTAAAATTTTCATATTTACCAAACTTCTATCGATTCCCGGCCCATAAGACGGACCTTCTCCATCATCGGCGTTCTCACTAGCGCTTTTTTTTAATTATTTGTGGCCATAGTCGTTAGATGGCTGCGCTCCCTACGCCCAGGTAAACGGCTATAACTTCGGCATTTATTCGATTTGTGAATTAAAATTTTTTCTACATATTTTTGAAAATAACAAAACACAAAAAAAATAATTTGTTCAACCCTGCACAGTGGTGTCCCCCCTTAATAGGTCATTCGTGGCCAATTCCTCTACACCACCAACTGCATCTTTAAACCCAGAAAGCGTTCCTAGTCAAGGTTTTGCTTTTCGGTGTTCGGAAGTTATTCTCGCAGTTCAGTCTAGTAAGTCGAATGCTACAGGACATGATGATTTATCCACTCAGTTTATAAAAATTATATTAGGTACCTGGTGTAATTAAAGTTGTGACTCATGTGACTGCCTAATTACATCCCAATTTCTTGCTCTATGGAAGGAAGCAACTGTCGGTATTACAACGGTTCCTTCTAGTCTTAGTGACTTTACACTTATTAGTATTTTTATCTTCCTTGGCACAATTCTAGAAAAATTATTATATGCTCAAATGATGTGTTACATTAACAAGAATAGGTTGCTATCTCTCTTCCAATTCGGTTTTCTGACTCGTGCTGAAAACTTCTACCATTTATCTGATGGTACAACTACTAAAGAATATTATGCAGAAAACAGAACGCAGAAAATATTTTCATTTGTACTAATAGTGTACTAACGATTGATATAAGTTAGGAATTTTGGAAAAAACGTAAATAGTTAAATAACTCGAAAATAGTGAGACTTTTCATAAGGATGTATTGTGCTCATTAGCTAATAAGCTGTCCTATGACCAGTTTCCAGATTATCTACTACCGTGTCCCGTAAACCCTGTATGTATTTATAAAAAAACAAATATGTGTATTTCATTTCCAATAAAGCAATTAAAGCAGCTGTGAGAACCACTTCAAAAAATTTCGTTTATACTTTCAACGTCGTTTAACCTCAAAGATGGTTTGTGAGTTCTACACTTAAAGTTGAAAATCGTTGGAAAACTGACAGACCTCATCCTTTCGACATAACTGAGATGAGAGGCTTGACCGCGTATTTCTGACCGTGCGCGGTAATCGGCATCCCTTCCTGGCATTCGAACATTTTTCCAAGACTTGCATTTCTTGTTTGTAAGCAAGCGAGCTGTTCAACCTTCATAAAAACTTTACTCCAAAAATGAAATGTGTCCTCCTTGAAATATGTACATAAGTGCCTCCTGACCCCTCCTAAATGTTCTAAGCTTTAAAGTGCCTACATACACCTGCTACATCGTAAAACAGCATGATGAATTAAGTTTTAATAAGATGCGAACGTACCATATGTATACCTCAGTCTTTCACGCCATTTCACTTCAAGAGATATGTCACGTTTGGGCACTTCTAATAGTGTGTACAAATACACATCGACACATTTTTTCCAAATTTTAAATAGACTTAGCTTTTGCTGATAATTCTTGTTTTATATTTCAGCAATGATTTCATACAACGTGGTAGTGGGTGATACATTATCAAAGGTGCTCGTGAGATTTGTACCATCTTGGGGATCCTCAATGGGTGCAGTACGGTTAGGAGTGGTATTTTTCGTCACATTGTGTATAACAGTTCCACTGTGCTTATACAAGAATGTGTCTCGGTTGGCGAGAGCAAGTTTCATCAGTTTGGCTTGCGTAGTGTTCATCCTTTTTGCAGTAATTCTGAGGCTATTGTCGGGAGACTATAATGTGTAAGTTGAATTTTAATATGACCTATGTATGTAGTTGTAATTGCAGTTTATATTTATTATTTGACGTTAATAATCCTTATGATGTTTTGACGCACCCCTCCACATTAAACATTATAAATAATTTTCAAAAAGTTCAACTTATCAGCATTCAAAGTAGAATACAAAAGTAGTTTCTAATGTCACAGTCAAAATTGTCCGTATCCTTATCCTATGGGTATGTACGTACGACTGTTACGTAAAATAATTAAACTAACTTCGGGAACATTAAACTTGCACACTTGTTGGGATGTCTAATCTGATCAAAAGGTATGTCTTTTAATATGCATATATTGTGAACGACTCTATCCTGAATCAACAATATTAGGCTAAGCTGAATTGATTAGGAGTGAGATTATTTAAGACTAGTTAACCTATACGAATTTTCGCAGCAACTAAAGAAGTCACAGGTGCGGTACCCGGTGAAATTTAACTTTCTCAGCCGCCATATTGGATCTGCCATCTTGAATTTGGAAATTTTAATGGCAGATTCGAAATCAACGCCCGGACACCCGCTTTGCGGTTTTTAGGGCAATCCCTTGAATAATAACTTTTTCGGCCATCATATTGGATCCGCCATCTTGAATTTGATGGCAGATTCGAAATCACCGACCCCCCCTCCCTTCTTCACTTCCGATCCGTGCGAGAGCGCATTCATATACAAACCCGACTCTTAAAATGTACTCTTGCAGGAACGTGAATATTTAACTCGGCTTTATTTAATTGTGGAGCAATATAATGTGAGTTTTATATGTTTCGGTGAAGAACTGCAATCTGAGGATTCCCAAACTGTGCCATATATGGTGTTTCTGAGTAATGTGTCCTTATTTTTGGTACCACACCGATCTAGACTCTTAGCGAAATAACACAGGAAAGATTTATCCACAAAAAGTCGTTTTCTATTTATTGAAAATGTGAACGTGTTCAATCAGTGCTAAACACCAGGTTATCTGTAATGGCAACCAAAAAGCGATTGATGCCAACACGTTCACATTATCTGATTATTTTGCCCTGATATGTGTGAGTTCAAGTAAAAATCAATTTCGATGTGAGCTTCTGGCCTACGCTAGGCTATTTAAACGATTTTTTTATCTTAATGGGCACGTGCCCTAAGAATCATAAGGCAAATAACTTAAAATTTGTAAGACTTCGTTAAGAACCGAATCTTGTACGTTGGGTAATGGAACTCATTGAATATTAATATTTCAGCTTGCGTATATCTTGCTACAAATTGTTACGTAAGAAATTTAAATTGAAATATGGATCATTTTGTGCCTGCGTAGCAATTTATAATTTATTTTTTCCACACATAGATACAGGGTGCACATTGAAACACTGAAAAGTTTTTTTGCCAAGGTAAAGGGATCTTGGAGCTTTATAAGTTTGTTTATTATGACTTTTGAACTGTCACCATGGACAAGGGGGAAGGGGCAACAAGGTTTGTTTTTCAGCTGCAGTGAAAGTGATGCTTATCATGACTATTGTTGTAATTTTTTTCTTTGGGCTTTTGGACTAAGACGAATACGTCGTTCACAATGTTCGAAATCAGCATCCCCCCGCAGTCAATCGTGACAATTAGAACAAAAGTCATAATATGCAAACTTGTAGTGCTAATAGTGGCCTCTACGGTAGTATCATCACTTTCTTCGTAGCTGCGATCCGAGAAAATGGAAAAACAATTTTTGCACTTGTTGCTCTTCCCACGGTCATCCATGACAATTACAACAAAAGTCGTAATAAGCAAACTTGTAGCTATCGAAGCGCCCTTTATGTTAGTGTTATTATTTTTGTCGTGAAGTTGTGAACATTGAAAACCAATTTTTGCACCTGTTAGGCACCTCCTCCCCGCCCCTGGCCCATAAAAAATATAGAATTTTGTGCATTTGGGACACTGAAGGGGGACTTAAAGCGTATGCAAACATTCAGTGATGTAGAGTGGTTTATCATAATACCATAGGGAAAACGCAGGCCGTTGTGCAAACATTTTCCCGTGTATGGCGCAGTTTGATGCGTTTCGCAGCTGGCTGATGAAATTCAAACGCGTTTGAAAACTTTTGTGCAGCAGGCCACGCAGCCCGCAAATTATTTTTGCGTGTATAGTGATGTTGGCGCAATAAAAATGTCATCGCTTTTTAATTGTGGGTTGTTGTTGTTTTCACTACGAGAACATAGATGCAACTGAAATTTGAGCAATTCGTTGCGTAGTGTCCCGCTTGTTATGTATTTTTTGGCGAACAGAAGTTTGCACAATTTGTTCGACCGTCAATAGGGGTCTTTCATAAACAATTGTTTCTCATTTCCCATTCTCGAACAATCTCGAAACAAACTTGTAAACCTTTTAGCCACACTCCCTGTAGTTTGTAAAAGTTTCCCCACTGATTAAATCAATTCCATTTTATTTTCTCCTAAAGTCTTTTTGGCAGCACTTCCATACGAGGTGTCCCTAATTTTTATAAATTTAAGAGCGGGCTTCGAAACAATTTAGGGGCATCCTGAAAGGAATGCTCCCCGTCTTTTATATACAAATATATTCCATAATATCTGGTGGTTTAGTTGCAGTGAAAATACCAGAATCTCTATACCATAACATCAAAACAAAAATGGAAATATTCCCTCGCTGATATTTTCCCCAGAATGCTTCTTAATTTGATTTTACTTAGGCTCAAATATAAGTAGGTACTTCTGACACTTTTGTTTGAAAGGAAAATTGAACATTGAATAAATTTAGAAAAGAAAATCATAAAATTATTGCTTATTAAAGCAATGCTTCCCACCTGGACCAGAAATTTTTAAATATGTAAATTATTTCAGAAATATGACTTTCAGCGACCCTCCCTGCCATCTATAATGAAGTACAATTTCCCTTACAGTTAATTAAAAAAGAAACTAAAAGAAAACCTCCGAACAAGTACTTTACATTTTCCTGCGGTCAATTACGAGCATCACTAAGCATGAGTTTCCTGGAAAAGCATCATCTGACGTCAATTGGCCAAACCAAACAGCTGCCGGCTAATTTGCTACTTCACGCTTGGTTGCCACCAGTTAACTTAAACAAGTCGCCGAATCGCGAGATTTTACGCCAATTCAAAATTTGTTTACTTTGCATCCCCCGTTTCGGTGGAAGCATTTTTTCCTACGCCCCCTCAGGAGCCAGATGATGAGTCAGCCTCACTGACTGCCCCCGCCTGGAGTCTATTAATCATTCCTCTCAACCTCAACTCCCCCAACCGACTAGCCATTCATTCCCAGGGATGGATGGATGGATGAATGCTTTCATGCATTCACGCTTTCTGATGGAGCCCTGGAGGGGTGTGCAGAGCTAGGTGATGGGATCTCTCACTCCCTTAAGTTTTAAGCGATTATATAAAAAACGTTCTTTCCTGAATTGCCCGCAAAGTAACACTCGCATTGCTTTATGCTTTCAGAACAGACACCCCGGACTCGTGGAGGTTCGCCAACGTGGATGTGATTCCAGCAACAGGAATTATGGCGTTCGGTAAGCACCTACGACTCCTGCAAGCAGTCTTGATTTCCGTTGAGCAGCTTGTGGATCAGACTAATTAATTTTAGACCCCGTGATGAATGGGATGGTTAAGTGCTGTGATGTATCTCGGCGAAGGGCAAAGGTGTTTTTTTTTATCAGCACTTTAAATTTCCGACCGCAAAAGAGCGGCGAGCAAAATTAATCAATTGGGGTACTGAGCAATATCACAAATTGCTTTCTTTTACCTCAGCAGCTTTTATTGTCCGTAAATTCCGAAACGTGGCAAATTCGGTTAATTTGCACACAGAGGAAGAATTTCCCGGTTCGTTTGCATAATTCAGTTAAATCTGCGGTGACTAGCATGCAAATGTTTCCGGAGAGGACAGTTCTAATTAGGAGCATTGGTTTCGCCGTGATAATGCTATTTGTTTTAAAATCGAAATGCTATTGAATATGTTATTAAATTTTGCATAAACTGAACGTTCAACAATCTACTGCCAAGCAGTGGTCTCAGATGTGTGATAGGGTTGCGTGAAGCGACACGTACATATATGTATATGAGCTCGTGATAATGTGCAGGGTCTATAGATTCCCAGTAGGACCAGCATTGATTATGGAATAGAAGTCGTAATCACTTACTGTAGCTCCCACAGCTTCTTTTTTGCGGGAAAACACTGATTACTTTTACACAGCGTTGTCATAGGCAAGAACTTGTGCGATTGTACATTACGCGTGCATGCATTTTTGCACTAATGAATTTTACAGTGTTGGGATCGATCCCAAGCACATGCGTTCCTTCACTGATGAATGGAAATGTAAATTCATGCAGAAAATAAGTTATAAATTACATTCGTTTCGCCGCATGAAAATTTGAAACTGTCTTTCAGAAAGGGAACGGAGGCAATAATTAATATAATTGAACATTATGCTGTTAATAATTTTATAATTGTAGCAGATTTTCAGTATATAAAATAAAAACCAAAAGAACAATCAGTTGGACAGATATCAGCAGAAGGCAGTAGTCTAATGAGTTGATTTAACAAATAAATGAGTTCTTCTTTCCTCCGTTCCTTTTTTAAAAAGCAATTTTAGTTTTTATATAGGGAATATTGGGTTCTAATAAAATACAAATTTAAATCATTATAAATTTATTATATACATATACATAGTTTACTAAGTTTGTCCTCAGATTATTGGAAGAAATGTGAAAAACAGTGTATATACAGAAATAAGAAAGGAAATAATAAGAATAAAATTAATTGATAGGAAAAAGAAAAAAATTTGAAGTTCACTATTATTTTAATTTACTTTTGTGAATAGCTTACATATATTATATGTACATAAATACCTTTTATTTCATTAATTAATGATCTGTTAGGTGCCATCACACTTGATTTTCATTCTATTATATAAAAATTTAAAAATTGAGAAAGTGTTTTTTTAAGTGTTATTATAAAAACTTACGTGGATGTAATTCTCTAAGATGTAGAGTAGCATTACAGCGGTGTAGTTTTTTCTCAGTTTTTCCTCTTAATCCCTTCAAACTATGTGGGAGTTGCAAGCCGTCTTCTCTAAGGATGTGCAAAAGAGCCGCGAAGCTTTCTCTCGAAGGACAATATTTATGGTACCATTTCAATAATTTTTCTTTAAAACATACAGTGTGAATTTCATTTTCAATATTTGCTAAATAGACTTCTTCTTCCCCCTTTTCGCATGAACTTGTATCATTAATGATACTGATGCTCGCATTATTCTGGTCAAAAATTTTTCTGAATTTATTTAGTTGAATTTCCATTTCCTTTTTGATCAGTCTTTTTAGGTTTCTCGAGCTTAAACCCCTTTTTGCCATTTTATTCGTTGTTTGAAGTTGCTCTAGTTTTATTACGACAATTTTATAATGAAAAGATGAAAAATTATATTTTCTTACCTGAAGTTTTAAATATTGCGCACTTAATTTTCACAACTTGCACTGCACTTGATTGCCTGCCAACTGCTGCAATCTTCTACTGCTTCCGTTGCTCACGAGCGACTAACTGAACGGGAAAAACGAAAACAAAAAGGAGATTCGAAAACTCACGAAGTGCACGCAGTTAGCTAGAAGCACGTTCTGTTGGTTCTTTTATCAATTACCCTTTGCATTACCATAGAACGCATTTCCATTTCCGATAAAGTCACAGTTGAAATCATTGATTCTTAATTCACTGGTTGTTAAAAGTCCTACTGGGTTTAATCACATTGTCCAAGAGGGAAAATCATGGCAACACATCACAGCTCTAATTGCATCACCATTCAGCTTCATTTCCATTTCAGTTCATCAGTTATTCCTTAGTTGGTTGGTGCAACAATATGTTGGTGCAATTTTTTAAAACTGCATAATAGAATTTCACAAATGGTGAATACTAATTGTTCGTTAAAAATTCAAATAATCGCTTCGTGAATACCATCACTATTGAAGACCAATTGGGAAATTTCCTCACGTTAATGGAATATGACCAAGTATGTAACGATTGTTATTCAAATTAAGAAAGATGAAGTTTTATTATTTACTAGCTATGCCCGCGAGTTTGTCTGCCTGTCTCATTTCGCGAAATGGACCAGGAGAAAGTTATCATTTTAAAGGTTTTTGAAACGAATTTTAAAGTAAATTCCAAAACGTTATAATTTTTCCTTTACAAAGTCGTATCGAAGAACGGAAAAAAATATTTTACACGTTTAGGTATGTACCTACACTTATACTACTTTACCCACTCCCGCTAGCCCCCAACACCCTACCCCAAAAAGTTATTGAAAAATACGTGGAAACACGTTTTACCCCCTTAGAGGTCGATTATCAAAACGGCCGTTTGAGTTTGGGCTGTTTAGTTCTTGTTACAGTCCTGCAGGAACTCCTTTTTTTCGTGATAAAAAGATGTTACAGATTTATTATATGTACACATTCTATTTAACTTACATTTAATATTCAGAATATGTGTAAAGATTGGAGGAAACTAATAATTGATAACAAACCTACTTAGTCCATTGATATGTTAAATATTTCTGGGTTAACTTTGCATTTTGGGGGAGGGGGAGGAAGGTTTTTGGTCGGGGGTCGGTGTAAGTTTAAAATTTAGTTTCCGGGGTCGACGGCCACCCCCTTTGGGATTAACATTTTTTGCACTATATCTCCGTAACGGTAAATCTTACAGAAAATTTGTTGACAGAGTTTTGTGTAGAATTGAATTTCTTACAACTTTAGTTGTCACAAATTGAAGAAAAAAAATTTTTTTCGTGCGCCCACCAAAAGCCTTATTGCCGAAAGTACCGAGAAAAAACAGTTGTGTTTACGCATTTTAGTTTTTCAGGCTTCACCCCTTAAAGCCCCTCCCCTGTCTATGTGCCTGTATAACATATATGCATAACACAATTTTTTGTGTGAAGAAGCGACGTTCTGTGCGTTGTCGTTTCGTAATTTGCTCTTGTTAAACCTTCTTTTGGTTTTGGCTGAAAAATGCCGTATACATAGTTTCCGCCAACATAGACATTAAACTGCAAATTAAAGTGCAGAAACCTTGAAACTTACAACTGAAGCTAATATAAAGGCGTGTTCAAATAAATGATCCAAAATATAGTATCGATTGTCAGTCGAATCTGTAATAACCAAACAAGGTCCCAATAGTTGTCTTTGTATTCCTATTGACGTTAATGCAGTTTTAAGCCGTTAGAAACAATTACTATTGCCATGCAACCAACATATGACGTTCCGAAAAACCGACATTCGTATTGCAATTGGGAACACTTGTACAAACATTTAATTAGTTTAGTTATTTCCATGTGGAAGAAACATCGATCGGATGTCTAGACCTACATACGAGTATGTATAAAAGCCATTGGTGGATTCCAAAGTAGTACATATTAACATCTGGTCTTGGTAGAAGGTAACCACTTAAAGAATCAATATTGCAAAATGAAAATATTATTGGTAATTGTGCTGGTAGTAGCTTCCTTTGCATTATGCGAAGGGTGTTCAGTGAGGAGAAGGCAAGTGGAATACTGGGCATGCAATTGCAGAGATGGTATGTGCGCAATATGTAGCAATGCTAGGTGTTAAGCCTCTTGCTTCTATATATACAGTTAGCTTTCATAAATACCCGCATTTGTATGTCATTGAAGAATAAAAACAATAAAAATGGGTAAACTTCCTTCTGTACTAGTAATTCAAATAATAATATAAAAACAGGACCTCCTAATACTGTCATAGTGAAAATTATTTATATGAACGAGTTAACTCACAATTCACCCTAAACAACCTTCTTCGTTCCTGTATGTTTGTCTTTGTTTTTAACAAACTTAAATACACATCGAAATTGACTTGATTGAAACAGTCCATATGCTGGCTGAGGTTCCTGTTTGTAGATCAATTTGACGAGCTGATTCTGAAGAGTTTGAGATAAGGTGCAAAACATTCCTCCGTCATCATTCTATAGTGGCTCCAACTACTCATCCTTTATGGTGTGTCCCATAAACTTCTGGATTTCGCAAGAATGAACAAACAACGTTTGCGCTACGATTAATTCTACAAGCAATTTCTCCACAACAATATCCTTCTTCTTTTTCAGTAAGCTGGTGTTTGCGCCCCATTTATACTTTAATATTTGCTAATCCAAAATCTATTATTTTAACTCTACGCTAAGAAATACCACCAAATAAACTGATGTGCCTCTTCAAATACACCGCTTCATCTTCATGATATTTTATGACGTCACACCAAGCTGAGCTCTGTTCGAATTCATGTCTACGCTACGGAGCTTAGCTACGCAGTATAACAGTTAAGTCTCGCTTAGCTTGATGAGCGAGTCAAGGTTTGGGTTGACTTCGTAAGGTAGATTTGCGTGAAGCTAACAAAGCGCTTACAATTATTTTAGCTGCTTGGAAGAGTTCAAGCAACTTTTTAAAGAGACCACTTTTCACGGCCAAGTTGCCAAGTTGGCAACAAGGCTCATTAAAAAATTCATTTATTTACAAAAGTCAATTCAAAGTACAAATAAGGCATCACTTTTGTCAAGTGAGTTAGGCACAATTTGATGATTTTCAAGATTTTCAAGGTTTTCCCTCTTGGTCCATTTCATTGATTTTATTTAAAATTGTTGGCATAATATTTTTTCCCTGTGTCATAAATTGGAACAATTTCCCATGTGCACGACATGTGGCTAGTAAATGTGTCATATTCTGAACTTACATTAAATGTGTCTACATTTATGTTGAGCAAATATTTGTTGTAAGTATGCTCTCACGCCTTTTTACGTCAGACACCAATAAGTGATTCTATTCATTTGTGACCATAACGCAGGACATTGCCTGGGGGCCTTCCGTAGACCGCAAACTAAACCAGGAAATAATAATAACTCTTTGTTTATAAAGCAATAAAATGGAAAGCGTCCCTTAAGTACGACGTTAAAAAGTAGGTATCACTTTTCCTATGACTCATAAAATTTTATTTTACGCCCACAGCCTTTATGTGCCACCACAATACGTTTTTGGTGTATCAGTCTATGCGTAATGCATCCCTCGAGCGATGGGAAAAGGTCACCCACATATCCATCGGGTTCGCTTGGATTGTAGCGGCCCTCTTCGGGATAGCCGGGTACTCAACATTTCGGGCACTGTCGCAAGGTAAAGCCATAAGCCTACCCCATAACACATTTCATTGAGATTTTTACAATCTGACAAAGCTCCCCATGAAATTGTGAAAGCTTAGCATATTTTTTCGTTTAACAGGTGACCTGCTGGAAAATTACTGTTGGAACGACGATCTGATGAATTTCTCCCGCGTTTTATTCTCCATATCAATCCTGTTGACTTTTCCAATTGAGTGCTTTGTGTCTCGGGAGGTATGTAAGTGTGTTTTCTTAGGACGGAAAACTGTGCGTGCTTAGGAGTTGTCGTATCAGCGCTACCCACGAGGGATGACTGAAAAGTGTCCCCTGTGAGTTCGTACATGGGATTATGTATGATGACAAACATTTCTGGGTTTTCTGTCTTTCAAACGAATCCACTAAGCACCTTAACAAAAATTGATGATATTTATCTTTTTCCCAGATTGTGAAAACAATAGTTCACCGCTTTATTCTGAAGGAGCCAATTGAATTTGATCAGGACAAAAACCCTAACCTGGAGAAAGGAACTGAACCCGACCAGCATTCCACAGCTATCACACTCTCCATTGTTTTTATTGCTCTAATCATTTCACCCCTAACAGAGTGCTTGGGACCGGTGCTGGAATTGAACGTAAGTTTAAAGAGTTTATAAAATCAAAACTTTAAGGAAAATTATAATTCTATAAAAAAAACGCTTCTCGACGGTGACAAAAAAAAATGTGTCTTCGTAAATTGTGTAGATAAAATTGTCGAAAATTGTTGACGTCATTTTTCGTGCAGAATAGTACTTATATTTTTATATGTCAGCCTTACGCATGTACATAAAGGGTCTTTTAATATGGTCGCTCGATTTTTTGTTTGTTTATAGTGGTCATATTGTTAAACCAAAACCTGTCAAATTTGTAGTAAATCATTCAGTAGTATGTGGCAATTCACCAGGGAACATTAGAGCGTTGAAGAACGTGCACAAATCATCAAATCTTGAAGTTGACCCTTTCGCCAACAAAAACCATCTTTAGCGGCAAAGTGCATTTTTGGATGAATGGACATGTGAACAAGCAAAATTGTCGAATTTGGGGCGATACCAATCCACACAAGATACACCAACACCAAGTTCATCTCGAGAAAGTCACTGTTTAGTGAGGATTTTAGTCTGGCGGAATGATCAGTCTGTACTTCTTTAAAAACGAAACTGGCATTGCCATAACCGTATACGACGAACGCTACAGCGCTTGATGATAAGCAACTTCTTATGACCTAAACTGGATGATATGATACCGACAAAACATATTGTTCCAACATGATGGCGCTACGTGCCACGCTGGAAATTCTACACCAGCGATTTGTGGGCGACGTTTTCGTTCATAAAACCGTTTTAGACATACCTAACCGTATCCTGCTTGGGTGCGTTTTGGGCAATTC
Source organism: Neoitamus cyanurus (assembly GCA_947538895.1). Classification (NCBI taxonomy): domain Eukaryota; kingdom Metazoa; phylum Arthropoda; class Insecta; order Diptera; family Asilidae; genus Neoitamus; species Neoitamus cyanurus. The sequence continues at coordinate 12,034,693 of OX384541.1, forward strand.
TGTTTATTCAGCTCCTCGTTATTTTCAGTGAATTAAAACAATGTGTCTGTTCTCTAGGTTATTGGTTCTTCGTCAACTTTGAGGATACTAAGCCTGGTGGTCTATATTTTTGGGTCATTCAAATAATACCGCACCGGATATTTGATTTTCAAATAATACATTGCTTTTTCAACTTAGGTTCTGAGAAATTGTACCATTTAGGAATATGGCACATTCTTTTGTAGTTTGTGTTATATGCAATGCACATTGCTTCTTCAATCACAATTTAATTTTTCACATTTTTAAATCTCAAACAAAATGCATTTATTATGATTGCAATTACCTTTTGACATTTATTGAAATCGTCGTTTTAGCGCAGTACAAAGGCAACTGATAAATCAATCCATTTTCAATTAGCGAAATATTTTTGTTGGGTGTGTTATTTCGCCGGAATAATATTTCAGATTTCAATTTTACTGTAAACAAAAAGTTAATTCAAAGAGTAATTTAAGTTTCCTGACGATGGTAATTACCACAACAATATCTGTAGGAAAATTTATTTCAGAGCATGTGCCTTTGCCGCAAATTGTTGTTCTTTTGGGTGATGGGTTCAAATAGAGCACATTTACCCAGGTTTTACCTTTCAGTAATTAAAATGATGTGGTTGGAAATAATGGAAGAGCTGTCCATACTTAAATAACCTGGGACGCTTCGATTATTCTGTGGTTATTATAGTTTGTGTTGTATTGTTTTGAGAAGAACACTATCAATCAATAGCGAGACAAATTGGTTTTACTGCTGGCCTCTTCGTTCAAATTCATCTATACAATATAATTTTTTATTTTTTGTGAAAGAAGGGATGACCGCAAACTATTCATAACTACTAAAAAGTCTCTTCAACATAAGATAACTTTGAATTTACCTACACCAACTAGACGAGCGGCAAATTAGAGTATTAATTTATATTGCGAATGCGACCCATCTTTAATTACAAATATGCGCATAACATAATTCAAGGCAGGATTCATCTTCCTAAGTTGAATTTGCCATTAGATACACTACTTTCAGGGCTTACATGCAACTTAACTTATACGAAATCATCTCAGATAAAGACTTAAAGAGGATTCATTAAGATTATTAGGTGAATTATGAGCGCTTTTAATTTAATTAATCAGTGACAACTATTTCAAATACTGTCTCCCAGGCTGATATGTACATTGTATGTTAATGCAGAGCTCTAAATTTAATGTTGTTTAATTTTTTTACAAATTGCTTATACTGCTCACTATATCCTTACCCATTTTACTCGATTAATATAAATAAAATTATGGCTCAAGCTCTTTCAGCCATTCAAAAGTGTCGTAAGTAGTCATAACAAGAGCTGGAGAGTTGATAGTATAGATAGGTAAACCTGTGTTTGAGAGACCCATGCAACTTAACGGAAAATGTCTCCGCAAAAAGTGATACTTTAATTATATTCCAGTGAAAACATGTAAAAACGCATAGTACCTTCCAAATTGTTATTATTCGAAAAACAAACAATTGTTCATCGAAATATTTGAATTGTTCGTGTTTTTTGTATAAAAGGGTGTATCATCGAAAACTTCAATTTTATATTACAAAAAACAATAATATTCAAATGCAATTCTTTGAAAATGTTAACGTGAAATAACATGTCAATGAAATGACCACCGCGTTTAGTGTAACGCGGCATTTTGGTAGCTGTCTATGTTTCCACATAACTGATACAAAATATGACTGACATGTATATTTCTCAGACGGATATAGCACTTAGTTCAAAATTCAAGTTCAATTTTAGACACCCTTTAATTATTATTTTTGAAGCATTTCAAAAGAAAACTGTGTAAATATGTTTGTACTACGGATATCTTTTTCTCAAGGAATCTTTTCGCGCCATTATTTTTGTAATTTTAAAACATTCTAATACAAAATTATAAAAATATTGTAGAAAGTTTAATTTTAAATTTAAAAAACAGTAAAAAGTAGTAAAAATTAGTTTATCGCAATCCAACACTAGAACAAAATTTACTAAACTATGATAGGAAATTGTTAAAATAAATAGTTTATACAACAATTATTATTTTCGTTTCAAATAAACAAGAGCGAAAAGCAGGTTACGGTACGGGGAACGTAATCTTCAAAATGCAATCTCAATCATTAATTTTGATGAAAATTTAAGGAGATATGGCGAACGACAAAAACCTTGAGAAATAATATATGTGATGATAATCGATATGGAGACCAAATTTGCAATTTTTACAATTTTTGTCTGTCTGATCACACGCAAACTACTGGACCGATTTAAATCAAACTTCGCATGTTGACAACTTATTTTCTTAGTCAGGTTATGGTATATTTTTTACATAAAAAAAAAGGAGTTCGGAGGAGGAGGCATCACGCGGATACCAAGATACACCAAAATTAAGACCTCACACGGAATCATAAATATTATTGAATCACTGTACATAACATATAAACCACCGCAATCGCTCGTATCTGCGACTACGCTCCACAACAGGCAGAAATAGAGGAAAATTCATCTTTCAGAATGCTCTTATGTAAGCTGCACGCGAACTCATTTTATTGGAGTTTTATCTTATTGGATGTTGGACTCTACTGTACATTGATAAACATTTATGTCAAAACTTAAAATCATTAAAATTATTATTTCTAGTGGTTTGCGTGAAAAAACATTTCCTTTACAATTAAAAAACTAAGATACTAATCACGTTAATCTTCCATTCTTTTTAAGGGTCTTCTCGCTGCTATACCTTTAGCATACATACTCCCGGGCCTGGCTTACATCCAAATGGAGCCCCATTCCCTATATAGCAGAGAAAAACTTCCAGCATTGGGACTAGTTGTGTTTGGTGCTATTGTTACAATCGCAGGAGCAGCTGTTCTTATACCAGGACTAATTGGAGACTGTCGAACTGATGTAGTTCTGGGATACTGCAGGCAAGAAGGGGGTATGCAAAATTCAACTCAAGCTACACCGACCACAATAAGTAGTTCGTCTTAAATAAATTCTATTTTATAAAATGAAGTTTAAAAAAGATATAAATGAAAGTTAAATTATTATTGTTGTATTTATGATAATTTTATAAAGTCGATGTGCAATTCATTATTTGCTTCATGTGCGAAATATATGGGCAACATAAAGGGCATAAAAGGTCCACAGAAGATGGTATTGCTATCTATACGCTTCACATGAGCTTGTTCGTCCACACCCTTCGCTGTATTTACGATTTCTTCCATAGAACAAGTTCACATTGTGCAATGTAAGTAGGTACCTATATTTAAAATTTGAAGAAATCAAGCAAGACTAATCTTCGTTTGACTAACGTTACCTATAGAAAGTTTAATTATATTCTAGAAAGTTCATAAAAGATTTTCACTTGTTTTCAAACAACTACCTATAAAGCTTCTGAAATATTGTGTGTTATTGAAGACATATTCTTCAAGTCATAATAATTTCATGTGTCATACGACCGATTTGGAGTATCTTTACCTGCCTTTATATTTCGTACAGCGCGATTATAATGAAATGCAACATTGGAGATATTGCTGTTAGGTTTTTGTTAAGTTTTGAATATGCTGTTAATTTATCGGTACAACCAAGTAAGTAACTACATAAATAATGCGAATACAATGTGATATACAATGTTACCTACACACTAAGCATACGTACTCCTGAAAACAAATACACAACAAGTAGAATATAAAAAAACACTTTCACATGCTCAAAATATTTTCCAGTTTTAGTTACTGTTTGCTATTATACATGAAAGCCATAAATGGATATTTGTTGCTATACAAATTCTAACATCGAAGTTGATTTAAGTGAGGCATTTTTTGGAAGCACATTATAGAACAAAATTTTGTTTTATAAGCAGTTATTAAAGTTAATTTTTTAGAAACTTCATTTTGAAATTGAAATTATTAGTGCAGGCAGACATATATAAATAAATGGCCTACTGATAATTTTCTGCAAAGTTTTAACCTTCAAACACACAAAATCGAATCTAACATCTATAAACAGCCAAGAACACGTTAAAGAAAAGAAGATATGAAGAAAAGAAAATATGTTGAAACGTGCCAGTATTTATAGGAAACATTTGGTAATAAATTTCTGGAACCACTAACTAGGTTCTGTCGTTTGAATAGCTATCGTCAATATCTACACACTATTTGGAGTAAGTAAAAGTAAGTTCCGTTTATTAATAGATCACGGCAACTCTTAGTGTATGTTTCACGTCTGAACTGATTTGACATGTATTTGACACGTCTATTGTTTTTTTTTTTGCAATTGAACATGGAGAATTTTGTACCCGACATTTGCGGGAAGTATTGCTATACTTCTATAATTTAAAGAAATCCACTCATCCAGAAACAAAGAAATTGGTTGCCTTATAAGCTAACCGAAAAGCAAGAAGAAACCCGAAAAACCATTTGTGAAATATTGCTGCAAAGGCAATCAAGAAAAGGTTTTTTACACAGGATTGTTTCTTTAGGGATGGAACCCGCAACTTGTCGGAAAGATGGGAAAACGTCGTAGCTTCCAATGGAGCATACTTTCAATGATATCATAAACGATATATTTTATAAATAAAGATTTAATTTTACGAAAAAAGCGGAACTTACTTTTTCTCATACCCAATATTGAATTTTTGTCGCGGTTTTTAATCGTACTACTTAAAAAAACCAATTCAAATTATCTTTTCCGACGAGTTATTTTGATCTGACGAGTTTCCAACCAGGAACTGAAAGTAACCTATAGTTATAGAGAAATTATTCCTAATGCGCTTATCTTCTAATTTATTTATTATAGATGCCTGTAGCCCACACACCACATTTTTTGCCATGCCACTCTGAATAATAAAATTGGAGTTGTAGCTTATTATTTGGCTCCTTAAAGCTGTGGTTATCCTTCCGTAGATTCTCGCACGCACAATTTAAGATGTTGATAGAAAAGGAAAAAATATTATTATTTTGATAATTTTATTTTCGATAGCATTGATATCTTGTAAAGCGTGTTCAAAACTTGTTGAAATTTAGAAAATATTCGAAAACTCCAATCTCATTTCAAAGTACATAGCCAGTGTATGTAGTGTAAACATTCATAATTGTTAAAATTTGTGCGCGCACTTTTCCGTTGGCCGTATACCTAGTTGCAATTACACAGTAAAAAATTGACGGTGTGAGCTGAAGAATTATCAAAAAAGATTGGGTTATTAAATGGTTTCGGAGTGAAATTCTTTTGGTTTATTATCATTGTAGGGATAAAAACAAAACAAAATCTTTTGGATGAAACTGCGAGGAAAAAACCGAACGGATGCAAAATTATCCTATAAGATATTATTATTACACCAATCGGTGGTTCTGGTCTATGCTGGTCATCACGGTAGATGCCGATGAGATCACTCTGAATTATTTTGCTTCAATATAATTCACACTTGGAACTGATAGCATAAGAGTCTAGTCAAATGGAGGGCAAAAAGGGGCTTTGGTAGCTATGCAGGGATTATTTTTAAGCTGTTGGGGGATTCGCACTGTTAAAACTAGTATGTATTATTATATATGTACATAGTATCAAAGGTTGGCATCTAGCAATCTTCTTCAATTACCATTTTCACATCTTTGTCAAGGGTTGAGATACTCCAGGGATACTAATTTACTTACTACCTCTACTCTCTGAGTTGTTGGGAACCTTCATTTTGGCTTTTGATGTACTGAGATATCGACATTTTCACTGTTTTTTTTATTTTTACGAGTACAAAGTTGTAAGCTGAAAGTAATATGGGAATGCAAGTACATGTACGTACATGGATTGAGGATCAAGTTTACCCAGCCGATTTTCCCCGGTCATTTATCCTCAGGCTATTCAATTTCCCACGGTTTTGTAAAAGGCACATTTCAGTCTATTACTCAGAAATTTAGAAAAGGAAAAATTGAACCCCTGGAAAAAATAATAAAGGGAAACAAGAGATCGGGGAAAAATGACCGAGGGAAAATCGGCAGGGTAAACAACGTACCACGTACCACGCACATGTCTTTCATCTCATCCCTGCGTAGTGTACTTCTTCCACATTTAGAAATTTAAGAATAAGTTCACAATTTTATGTTATGAATTTTAAAGTAAAAAAATCTAAAAACTATTGGTTCTCCTTTATATACAATTTATACAAAGATGCCATGCTTTTATACATATGTATATATATATTTTTTTGAATTAATAAATAAAATAAGATATGACGAGTTTACTCGTCTGGATTATTATTATCTGGAGTTTTTTCACAGATTTTCGCACCGACTGGAGATGATTTCCCTAAAGCTATCGCGCCTTTTACGTTTATAAGGATACAAGTTTTAATTGCAGAATTAGGTACTATTGTTCAAGTAAAATACAACGAAACATATAGGACTAAAACTAGAAATAGCATTGCTGAATAACGAATCAAATCGAAGTAGAACTAGGTATTCTTTTTATCTCCTTCTTTATAAAACTCATTGGAAAACATTAATTGTGCCATTTCAAATATTGTTTTTAACGCTGCCATTTCTTAAGCTGGATTCTTTGTTGAATGCTATTGTATAACACCTAACACTTATCTCTTCTTTGTAAAAATCCATATGACCATATGTGCAACCAACAATATCAAATAATAGCGAACAGACTCTTTTCTTTTCCTTTTTATTTCTATTAAAAATGTTAACAACAAATTGTTAGAACTAAGTAACTTACTATAGTCATTTTCATAAATTTTCATAGACAATGCACCAAAGCTTTAGATTTTTGCACCATATGTAATAAGCTCAATAGAATATAGCATTACTCATCATTGGCCAAAAACAACTCGCTACGATTAATATCAACATACTTAGGGAATCTTACGTAAAAGGGTAAACTAGAAAAATATTCGATAGGAGTAATTGTTAGCCTACAGCAAATGTACCAAATCAAATGAAATGTCACTAGAGTAGATTTTTGTGCATATCACCATCTACTGTACATTGAATTCAGACATTTCGAAACTGAAATATTTTTTAAAGAGAAACGAATCAACTATTTACTAAAGCGCATGGATATTTTTTACTATTGTAATGTTAATGAAATATCATTTTGTGTACCTGCCGCCTTAAGGTGGTCATGTCTTGTCCTGTCTGTTACTTTGAAAACGACGGCAAAAATACTTTGAAGCTATTTTTATAGACACAAAAAAAATGTTCACGAAAAAAATTTGGGATCACATGTAATGTTGTTTTTGATTGAGCTTCCATTGGGCTCAAATATATTTTCTATGCATATTTTTTATGAATTTTTATCCGTTTTATAAACGTCAAATAATTTTTGTATATAAGATAAACTGATGACCTGGTCAGCTCCATCAGCTTTTTAGAAGCCAGTGCAACATACATTGTAACATCAAGTAAGCTATTTCACTCACCTTTTTAGGCTTAATTGCTGTATTTACCGGACACTGCATGAATATCTGACGTCTGATCATTTTAGAAAATGTATTATATACAAAATAAAATAAAGAATAATTATTAGAACCTGTGCTTTGTCTCAATTTGTATAAAAGTTCTAACTTGGATCAAGACATTCTACAAAGTAAGTATTGTTAACCAACTTGAAGAGTTAACGTGATTGTTCTTTTTTCAGGCGCTAAAATAAAGTAACGCTATGAGAAGGCTGTGCTGTATTGTGCTGCTTCGCAAAATTGGAAATTTGAAATTCGAACTCGATATTTTGTAAGAGGAAAATATCCATGTCCGTGTGGCGAATACCACGAAATTAATCGCACATTGGCATAAAACAATACGTAAAAAGAAAATGTACCGTTTGCAAAATGTCTACTGACTGAATTTGCCTTTTACAAAATATTTCCGTGTTTTTTTCAAATTTAGAATTTTGCAAAGCAGCACAACACTAGCACAATTCAGCACAAATTTAATAATTTATTTTTTCGAAAATAGCGGGACATAGTTATTAGTTGGAAGGAAAACATTTTATTTTTTTACAACAGGATTTTTATTTCACATAACTGTGATTCTGAAATCGTAGGTACGTATATCATTCTCTCATTATTACTTTCCGCCTCCAAGGATACCACTGAAGTAGCTCTCGCAGAATTTGGGGCCGAATTTCTTGATGCACTCTGAGATTGTTAGTTTGCCCTCTACCTCTACGGTCAGCATACTTGCCAACACCAAAAGAGCAACGATCAAAGCGAATACAGTCTTCATTTTTTTCAGATATTATGACTTCACCAACGTTTGGTAGAATATGATAAATCGGCCTATGTCAAGCTCTTTTATACTGTGAGTTCGGGAGAAAATCCGCACTTGCTGTATCGGTTATGTTTGCGGACATGTCGTTGACCTTTATTTACTCTCCTATGATTGCACGTTTTTTGAAAGATGTGCTTTGTTGGTTTAAGTGCTTTCGGAAACCAAATGCTCACTGCAACAGTACGGTACTGTTTGAAAATGTATGATTCGGAAAACAATAAAAAATTCACATGTGTAACGCAAAGAATAGCCTTAACAATTAGAACAGATATCACTTTCAATTGGTTTCCAACGCCAACGGCACAAAAGTCTGCCTGGCAACATATTTTCTGTTAAATACGCAAATGCAATTTTAGCAACGTTGTCAAGTAGGTGTACTACTGCGTCGCAAGAGCTTGGACTAAGATGAGCATGTTACCGGGTTAGTGAACAGATTGTCACATCTCTATTTGCTCAGGTGATCTGCTTATGAATGTACCTCATAATTCACAAACTTCACTTTCATAAAATCTCTAGAAAAGTGTACGAAATGTGTTATTGAATTCTTCATTCATTCATTCATTCATTTGATATCAATTAGTTTATTATTTATATGTATGTACAGCTATTTGAATGCAAAACTAAAACCAAAAATATTATAAACATAAAATAATATTTTTAGCATGATAAAGGAACATGAGGTCTCAATTTACTTTTGGCCAAAGCGTAATATAAATTCCATCTGCCTATTTTTTTACATCTATGTCGATTTCAGCTTTTACCAACTACTGAAATAAGGCAGCCAACCATCCTGGATTTTGCGGGATAGTTCCGCAATAAGTGATGTGGTCCCTCATTGAAATTATTAATAAAATAGTCCCGCTAAATGTCTAATTCGTCCCGGAAGTCCCGCATTCGATTCAATATTTATTAATATAATAATAATAAAATTAGCAAAAGTAGCTGCAAAAAATATTTTTTTTAACTGATTTTTTAGCTGGTGACAAAACATTTTGAATGCTCATCCCCAGTCTTCGGGATTTAAGTCATTACCAAGCCTGGATAAAAACTTTAAATAAATGGTGTTGTGTGGGTGGTAAATTTGATAATAACTAGTTTATTTAATCTGCTGGTTTAAACTGCAGTAAAGGCTGTAATTTGAGTTGCAGAAAAATAGGACTTCTTACTGTCGCTGTGAGTACGAACATTTCAAATGCATATCATCCTGTTGCCCGATAGGCCACCTTTTTTGCAGTCAGCACTTGGACTAATAGGGGAGGATGTTTAAGAAAGTTAGGGAACGTCAAACATCACACTCAAAACTAACTTGCAATAGTTCAGTATCTTCTCTGCTAGTACCTAATATTTGCCTTTTACAAAATGTCTACTGACTGAATATTTTCCTTTCGCTAAAATTTGCAAGATTTTGGCTCCTAAACTCTTATCAATTGTTGTCAACTTCACTTGCTTCACTGACCCATGTTTTACCGACACCTCTGTCTGAAAGAGCCCACCGCAGCAGCCGCTTCAATACGGTACACGGCCGAACATTGAGAAACCTGTTTGCCCATTATCCAGTGTATAATAGAGATCAGTGGTTAGACCCCAACTTTCGTTCGACCTTATCTTCGATTCCGCTTTCTTAGGGTTCCTTAACTTAAAAGGAAAATACGGAACCATTACAACCCTTTCGCCTACAGTTATGCAATGCTTTATATACAGTAGGTGTGAAGCTTTGATTATAACAGAACTTGTATAAAAGCATAGAAAAATAAAAGACAAGAAATTTCATCTAGAACAAATGCAATGAAACGCTTCGTTGATAGGTTCACCTCCAGCGGCACCTCCAAAAGCTTCGTATTGAAATGTTTTTTAAGGTTGCATATTTTACGCCGTTTTTGAAAACACATTTCTGTTTACATAAGTATCTGCTTCAAGCCAACCGAATACTCGCGAAAAGAATGAGACTGTGTCTGACTTTGACATAATCTCATGGTATAGCTTTGTAGAAACCCAGTGATATGTATTCAAAATTTCTAATGAGTGTGTTGCTGTTTGTTTTTTGTACTGTTGAGTACGGGCAATTATTTTAAGTGTCTCGAAGCCCGTTTTTAAATTTAGGGGCACCTGGAATGGAAGACTTGCCGCCAACTAATTCATGTTATCTTATTCTGCATGATTAGGAGGATGTTCGGGCCAGACACATCAAGCAAGTAGAACTGAATTTTATTTTTGATTTGAAAATTCAATTTTGTTCCTTGCCACTTAACCGAAAAGCTGGACACACCGAATATTAACGGTCTAAAATATTTACCAATAAAATGTTTAAGTAGACATTTTGGCCTTTTTAGTGATATGTGCTATATTTGCCCTCTTTAAACAATAAAAAATCTACGCCGAAATCACTTAATGCAAAAATACTCAAGTGGTTATAAATAGCTGACCACCTACTGTACTTTCTGTTCATGTAAGCAGCGTTCTTCTGTGTCCCTTGTTTTGGAACAACCATACATTTTGCTGTTCTGCTCGTGTTCTGTTCGTTTGGTTGAACAGAACTATTTTCTTGTTCTGGACAATGTACTTATACTACTTACTATAAACTAGAGGCGCTACATTATAATTTTTGAGAGAGTTTTCACCCCACATGTTGGTAAAAGACAGACGGTAGGGGTTCAAATTTATACTGGCGATTTTCCCCCCGTCACTTTTCCTCTTCTAATTTTGCTGGGAGAGCGTCTGGTTTCGCTTAGCCTTTTTACCCAGTGGTTTGATTTGCCCGGTGATTTTTCCCTGCTAATTTAAAAAAAAAAACCGAGGAAAAAATCGCCAGGGTAAACTTGACCCCCAATCCTATCAGACACTCTCAGCTGCTGAAAATATGCAAATCTCGGAGGATGTTTTAAAAGGAATGCGTTTAGACACTTTTTCGTCGCAAAATATTGGCAACATCAGAGATATTCAACTTCATAACACTTACAAAGAGTTTACTTTAGCGAACTTTGATACCTAGTTTGATGCTGTAGCAAAAGTTTAAAATGAGTTTTCATTGAAGAAGTACTACATGCTAAATAAATAAATTAATTTTTTGTTATCTGCAATGAGAACCAGGAAAAGGAAAATAAATGCGAAAGACTTGACCCACGTAAAGTTAAAAGCATCCATGTTAACTCTCTCTCTCTCTTTATGGTAACTTGTTAGCGTAAGCTGTAGGCCAAATATTGGGAGCATCTCGTAAAACGTCATTATTTCGTGGAAGCAGAGAAGCTGCAAAATTTCATCTTCATGGGCAAGGGCGAAAGGAAGAAAGTTGAACAGTTTCTGAAAACAAATATTTGTTCTGTTCACTGTTGTGAATCGTTCTTTTGGGCGGAACTTGCTCTGCTCTGTATAGCGGTCACAAAAGAACACGCCTATTGTTTCACCTCAATTGACAACAATGAAAGATCTGCGAGCTCTGACATGTAACGGTATTTGTTTTATTCAAAATGATTGCGCGAAGTGTTGCTACAGCAACTAGATGGCAATCTTATTGGTATAAAAGCTTTGAGAAACCTTTTGTTGATCATAATCCATTCTAAGTTCAAGCAGCACACTTGCGTCACAGAAAATGAAGTTTATTCTGATGGTGATCTTCGCCCTACTTTCGGTAAATTTGATTTTAGCACAGGACGAACTAATCCTGGAGCAATGTAAGGCATATGGGAAACAGCGCAAAATACCAGACTTTTGTGAGCGAGTATTTAAAATCTTAAGAAGTCCGGACATACGTGGACGGTTTGGGAAATGAACTGGAATTCTAATTGAAATTAGTTTGTAAAAACTCAAATATAAGCAACGAATATGTAAATACTTATTTTAAAATTGTAAGTTGTTTACCAGTATTATTATATTATAAGAAAGTGTTTAAATCTCTTACGAAGAGTTCTTAGTATGGTGTAGTAGTACCATATGTTGGAGGTTTTACTGCTGCTATCATTTTCGAAACTGTAAACAACCCTGCAAATTTTATTTGTAATTTTCAAATTTATTAAAAACAAATTAAGAATTATCGAACTATCTTTTATTATTATTCTCGTAAAGTTACATTGGTGTTACACTTGGGCACTTAAACTTATTTAACAACATCCTAACAAGACTGTACAAAATTCATATTGATATTGATGCGACGACGACCGATATCCATCGGTGGCCAATTGATAGACAAAATAGAGATAACGGGACCATCTGCAATGGATACTTCATTTGATAATGCAAATTCAGCATTATCTTGCCATATGCATTAAGTTGCATTAAATTATGTGCACAATGTCAATGGAAAATGACCGCGGTGGTTTGAATGTTAGTGCACGATTTTGATCCTTCATACGTCCGTTCATGTATTTCGACCAACAATTTTGTATTTAGCTAGGTACATACTTACATATATACATATATACACAACGCACATTTTGTATGATATTGTATGAAAGCTTTTATTGAGATGACTTCAAAAATTTTACACATGAAGGACTGTTTTGAATATGCTGTGTATACGATACATCTAGATCTATCGCCCCTATCCTTTCTGCATGCATTATATGATACACCCTGTATACTAAAAACAATAATACACAGTAGATGAGCTGCGTTCAATTTAGTTCAACATTAAACGTGCCATAGCTATGGCGCATAAGATAATGACATGTATCGATTTTTATCAAGTCGGTATTCTGATGAAAACAGTTTTAATTTTAATAAAACTGAAATTACAATGTTTTTTTTTATTTCATCCTTCTCTACCCGAAATATCCCGGTCGGCTTCGCAGGATTTATGGCAACTAGAGATATTGAAGTAGCTTTTTTAGGTAAACGTTCTAGCCGTCAGTGACGTGGTAGTAGTTCGAGGTTCGCCACGGCCATTCAAATCAGAATGACAACCTAAACAAATTCTTTTGATTACAAATTTTTTAAATTTGGCCCCATATTTAAAAACATCGACCCCAAAAATACCCATGCGCGTATTAAAAAAAAAACAAAATCGAATGTCTTGAATCCTCCACATTGGAGCGCAATTTTAAAGTTGAAAACCATATTTGACATCAGCGACGCCAAAACACCTTTTGTACCAACTTTTATGAATTTCTACATTTTTATTCCACCATATTGGAATTGCCATTTTTTCCGGCATTTCCTAGAGATGAGAACTAGATCGATTACTCACTCACTATTGAAAACCTCTGCCCTGCTAATTTCATAAAAATCGAAACAGCCAATTTCAAGAAAATGTTGTCAAACCTATGTAAGGTATAGAAATCGCACAAAAAATTTTCGTGTTATAGAGTTGAAGATCTACGATTCCCCATATTTTTCATTTAAAAAGAAAGGAATCGAAATATTTTCAAAATAAATATTTACTTGTTCTACTTTTTACAAATCACAATTCGAATCACAGCTCACTTTCCATAGCGGACATCAGAAGTGCTCTCCTTAATTTTAAAGTATTCTTTACACATATTTTTTGCATTATTGTATTGTTTTGCAAATTTAGAGCATTCCGCTTTTGTTAGAGGTTTGCTCTGTATTAAAATTAGATTTGTCAAGAAAAGAGCGATAGTAAACAACACAAGAAACTTCATTATTCTAGGGATAAAAGTGGTTCTTTGAATCAAATGGATTATGATGCACGCTTTTATACCGCCCAGAGACCGAACCATGTGCTACGGCATTATAAACATGTTGCCTACCCACAAGCACTCCAATTGTTGTTATCTCAGATGTTTCCTATAAGCTGTGCTGTGTTGACACACCATTGACGCAATATTCACGATACGTATACGTCTGCTTGCCCCAGGAAAATCAGAGGAATAATTTCCAAATAGAAGAAAAAAATATATACTCTAATTTTTTGGTGTTAAATATTTAGAAATAGGGAACTGAAATATCCTGCGCTTAAAACCGTGTGTAAAGTGCACTTCTATTCAATATTATTTCAACACAAATGAATTTTCATGGAATTTGGTTTTGTCTGTGGTTCCAAAATAACTGCCTTTTTCTAAGCTCATATATATATATACGAGTATGTTTATTTACGCGACACCAAAACCCAAACAAAGGTTATTAACATTTTTGTCTACCTGTTTATCCGGGCTAATCTCGGGAAGCGCGTAACCAATTTCGATGGCCATTCACTGGAAGGTAGAGTATTTTGTAGGGCACAAATTAGGCTTAAATGCTTTTGGCTCCTACGGGAGAAATGAAAACCGTCTTCGCGCATGAGACAATATCACTCACTGTGCCACAGTTTTAACTTACGCAAAACCCCGCACAAGGCTATACTCTGTTAACACAGCTGGTAACATATTAAATAAAAGCTAAATTTCATTCAGTGAATGCAAAATTCAGTCAGTAGAAATTTGTTTAAAAGGAAAATTTCAGTCAGTAGATATTTTTTAAAAGGCAGATTTAAGTCAGTAGATATTTTGTGAAAGGTGAATTTCAGATCTCCATATTGAATCCGCCATTTGGAACTTCGAAATGTTGATGACAAATCCGAAATCAGCAGCCCTGAAAATACTCAACTGCAGATTTTCCGGGTATCCTTTATAGGTTAACTTCTTCGGTAGCCATTATGGTTCCGCCATCTTGAATTTTGATGGATTTATATTCCAGCATTCTAAAGACGTGTTCGTATTAAATTTCATTAAAATCGCCTAAAATTGAACAATTTCGGTCGCCATACAGGATCCACCATTTTGAATTTTAGAACTTTGATAACAGATTCGAAATCGGCGACCACGAAAACCTCCAAGTGCGGACTTTCAGGGCAACCGCTTGAAGTTTAACTTATTCGATAGCCATTTTGGACCTGCCATCTTGAATTTTGATAGTTTTAAATTATGTAACTCCGAAGTCGTCTTCATATTAAGTTTCATTTAAAATTGCTTAAAATGAATTTGGTGATTTTGATGGCAGATTCGAAATCAGTGACCCTGAAAACCCCGTAGTGCTGACTTTGACGGTATTCCCTTGAATTTTAACTTTTTCAGTAGCTATTTTGAGTAAAACAAACCGGATATTATGGCGCGGATATTTTAACCCGGATATTTGGTCCGCGGATATTTAGGCGTGTCACGCCATTTACTACTGCGGAATGCTTGGAAACGAAAAAGCAGTCTAAACTAACACACCGAGAAGTGACTAAATTAGCAATAGCAACAGCTCGTACCAATATCTTTTCAGCAAATGCGCAACAACATTTTCGACAGGAGTTACTACTACTACTGTTAATTACAAGACTACATATCGGACATACCAACTTTCACCTCATAACGAAAGCAAACCCCAAAACCTGCCCTCGATGAAACTGTAGACTCACCGTCCAACACCTGTTACTGAATGTAATCAATTCTGCCGAGAAAAATCCATAGTTAACCTGCCTAATGACTTGACCACCATGCTGTCTGCTGAACAACATTAGTAGCTGCAACCGAACAATAAAGTTCCTTCAAACTATAGGAATATACCATAATATTTGAACCTATGTAACTGCCACAGTGGTCGCTAATAACCATAGTTCTGCAGCGACCTTAAATAAATAATAAAAAAGACTATATATACATTATACGGTTTTTAGAAATATTTTCGCTCAGTGACACCATTTTAATCCTCCCTTCGGTTTGCCCATCATTATATTTAAATTTCAGTTATATTTAACAGAAAATATTCTCAAACTCAAACCATACAAGGTTTTACAACACAGTGAATGTGCAACGAAACTATCTACGACATAACATAAAAGACCTCTTATGGCTTTTTTTTATATATCACCTATAAATATTGTTGTGTTACGAACAAAAACAATTTTTTTATTAATCTCTTCGATCTAGCATACAAAGTGTAAGAATGTCGATTCCCGAATGGTTTACCGAATGCGTCTAGAAGAAGACGTTATTCGGTCAGTGATCTAATATATGGTGTGCAAAAATAAACTTTGAGAAGGTCGTAGGCAGCCTCAAATTGCGAAATTTCGCGAACAACGTCAATCTTATGGAAATTTTTAAACAGATCCCAAAAGTTGCTAAAATGAACCACATCGTGCCTCCGAAATTTCGTTCAAAACTGCCCCATTAAATTTTATTAGCCAGACTTAGACGAAAACAATTTTTTATTTAGTCAATCGTATCTTCCAATTTCCTGGCGCCTACGTCTCAATAATTGGATTTTTTAAAGAAATTCTTCCCTTTTTCTGAGAATATTTTGTCGCGGAATATGATTTTCATTTGACAAGAAGTTTAAAAATTCCACCTGGGACGGTACAGGTCAATGAATAGAGCTTATTAGTTTGAGATATTTGTCTTTTTTCTATGCGGTAAAAAGCTGGTATAATAAAGCTCTATAGCCCCCATATAACGTGAGTAATGAAAGCCCACTGATAGAAAACATGTTCTAAGGATAAAACAACAAACTTTTAACTATTATATAGGGAGAAAGAAAAATTACTGTCAGTCGCTTGTTAATAAGCATATATAAAAAAAATCGCAAACAGTCGCAGCCATTTATTATATTTTACTGGTTTAGAAAAGTAAGACCACCATCATCGCATGGTGTAAGATGACAAAAGCAAATTATCATTAATTAGAGGTAGAGCGCATAGAATACTCACTGCAACCTCAAAAGAAATTTTTTACCTTTTCTTTTGTTTTTCAGTTTTTAAGGTTCATTAAGCCGGTAAGAAATGATTATTAATTTACAAAACAAACTTATTCTCAATTCCCAATTAATTTATCATCCTCTTGTTCGCGCAAAATGATTGACCAGGTCCAATTAGCAAACAGTTATAAGCAAGGCAGGTCATCCACCTGGTAATAAAGTTGAAGATGATATCTAGATATCTGACACTGAAATGGCATAGCAATTTATATAATGGAAAGAAGTTACGTTATGTAGAGCTTTTTAAGGTGATCAGTTTTTTGAATTTTTTCTGTAAAACTAGCTGTACGATTTTCCATAGATGATTTTTAATCCAAAGTAAAGTGAGCAATTAGTCCGGTGTAGCAATTCGTAAGGTTCAGTTTGATATGGAGATACAAGTAAGTTTTGTTTCATACGTTTTCACTTCTGTATCTTTATATCTTTGTATTTGTTGTTCCCTCTTATTTCAAAAAAGTTACACATTATGTGGCTTATGATAGATATTTGAATTTCAAAGTTTGTTCTCGAGATAGAAAGATTCTTCATCATGTTGTTGTCTTCTTTAGAACATTATAAAGGCACGCTTAGTCGTTCGGCTGAGAGAGCCTCTGATTTGGAACGAATTAAACGAGTGAGGGCAGCATTCACAAAAAGTTGGATTGCGATCGCAAATCTTATTTGCTTTGGGCTAAGTTTACCACTATACCTACTGGTCGCAAAGTCATATTTATCAACGAGCTAGCAAGCATTATATGTGGCAGTCCTTTAATTGCATAACGTCAAGTGAATTCCTCTCAATATTCTCAAATAATTGATTCCTCGTTCATTTTAAATATTAAAATTTAACGTCACCAATTCAATTCGCATGCGCAATACAAGTCCAGGCAAGCGACGGTGTTTTTTGTGTCCAATTTGGTGCAAAGTATAAATTTGCTCAGACAATACGCAATAAGAATTGATGCAAGGGGGGATATGAATTTTTAAGGCCAATATGAATGCCATCGATACTCTAAAAAGTCCGGAAATATTTTTAGACACTTCATTTGCAATCGCAAAGCTACCAATTGAAACTGTCACAATTGCGATCGGAAAAATTTTGACAATACCAAAATATTGATATTGCAATTGCTTTCGTATATTTGGCCCTTAAATGGTTATTTATTGTTTCCGTTTCAAACTAGATCATCTACATCTACAACTAGATTATCAGCTGCACGACTAAGCATATGTATTATTGCAAGGTGGTAAAAAGATAGCATCAGGGCAGGGTGTAGTGCGTACCTACCAGATAGTGGAAAACATAAACTCTTCTCCCGAATGATTAATTTTTCATCCAGTCCAGTCGCGAGACGTGACTGCATTTTGTACATGAAACGTTTTCTGCGTTCTCACTTAATTTTGTAGATATATTAACTCCGCCTCTAATCCCTGCTCACTATCATCAACTCTAATTAATCGTGCTCGTGTGTTTTTGAGACAAATTCAAAGTGACAAAACTTGTAATTTGGAAGTTTCGTTTAGTATACGTACATTAAGTACTCTCAGTGACATCCACTTCAAAGTGCCCAGAGTTGCTTCGAGAAAAGGTAGTACGACCATTCCTGCTCGACTTGGCGTGGGCACTACCATGCCCCCAGATATATAGCCTTTTCATAAGTAATCATAGATTGCTATCGAACCATTTACCTACATATGTTTGCAGCAAAAATATCTAATATAATATAAGAAAAATAATTTTCAATATACACGTTATACTGTAGTAAGTAACACTTTGTTTTAATGCTGAGTTGTTTTTAACGTTTAATACAAAATAGTTTTAATGATTAAATAATCTCACAAACAAACAAAGAAAAATATTTTATTTATAGATAAACACTACTAGCTGGGTTATAACACGAAACAGTTTGATTTATTTTAAACTCAAGGAAAGTCTCCAGTTAAACCCTTTAACGTTTAAAAAAAAAACAGCTTTAACCACTTTCATGGGTTGTAAATCGTCTCAAATTTTTGACCGTGTGACTAACTTTACTTAGGAATAGCAAAAGAATTATGGCATTCATAAATGGCTTGTTTAAGATAATCTCTATAATATTAAGTGAATAAAAAATTCGCCCAACATATAAAATGTGACAAACATGAAGGTGGTAATTTATCATTTAACTCAACGGTAACAATTTAAAAGCCCTTTGGGCATGCCAAATGGGTCCAGCGACTTAGATAGCTCCATACCTGCCGACATAGTGCGAGAGACCAATTAAAATCTTGCGATAAGATCCACCATGTAAGGTATGCGGATATGATAAATTTGCGGAGTTCCCCATGCCACGCCTGGGTCGTATCAATTTATGAGGATTCTCCGTTCTCACCTGATTTTTTAACGATAAATAACCGGCGGCACTCTGACAAATATCTGGACATACCACGAAACAAGGCTTAGCACCTAAAAATTTGGCATGAGAAATTATAAAGGTGCGCCAAATCTTGTTTTACACCCATGTGGCATTCGCCACACCACCACCGGCAGGCTCTTCGTTTACTGCGTTATACTGGATGAGTAAGCAGGATTGGATAATATATTAGCTTAGCGCCTGCATCCAATTTAGGTTTTAGCACAAAAATGCCTGTTACCAGTAGTGGGTGAGTTCTTCGGCACGAGAGTTAATGAACTTCTGTGAATATTTTGTCGCGATATAAATTCAAAGTTAATTGGCACATGGAGCGGAATGTGGAAATTTTAAAGAATTTTGTGTGTTGCGACGGAAAAGTTAAGATAAGCAAAATTTTAATGAAATTCAGACAAATTTATTAATTTCAACATAGCCGGATCCTTTTGTCCTCTACATTCAAAGTTGTTATTTTGTATTGCTGCATGTAGAAGTGCTCAGTAATGAATAAATATATATATGTAAAATGTGAACTACTGTGTGCATATTATTTACTAAATATAATACATTTTATCTTATTTTCCTCAAGTTTAACCAATTTTATGAAATTTAATATGAAGACGTCTTTGGGGCTACAAAATTCAAATTAACCAAAGATGGCGGATCAAAAATATCTGCCGAAAAAATTAAACTTTAAGGGATTGCTCTGAAAATCCGCATCAGGATGTGCTCTGAAGATCGGCACCAACAACTCTTGTTTGAAACTTTTTTCAATATTATATATATTATTTATTATTATAAAAGTTAGACATTTTCAAAAACGGCAGTTTAGGAGGTGGAAACGGTTTTTTTCGATTTTAGGAAGAAATCACCAATCGCAGGCGGAAAATAGCTACTAGAAAAGCTGCAGCCCATGAAATTAAAACTACAGAACACGCTTAAAGGCGCCGCTCTCGAGTTGCCGCACGGAAATATAATCGTACAAAATGTTGATATTAATTGTTCGCACTTATTTCGTAATACCTACAAGGGCAGGACTCTTGTTTAAAGGTGTTCATTAGGATAAAAAAAAAACTTTAAGGGTATTCGTTTTACCTTATAAATCGTCGCAAATTTCGTAAATGCGCCGATATTTCGAACCTTTATGAACATTTCCTTTAATAGATTTTAATTAATTTTAATTTACCAACACTCCATAGAAATAGGCACACCAAAACCTATACGAAGTAATCTATGTTACGATTATAGGCCCTTTACGATGTTTGCAACGATTTACGAATATATGCCCTAAATATCAATAATTAGGTAACGATTCGTAAAAAACAATTAAACTAACATTAATTAAAAATTATTGTTTGTTGCCTTATTCTAATTCATTTTCTACCAATTATGCAAAACATATTGTTATTCAAATAAAAACCTTCAATGGTCCTATTTATGTGCGCTTATGTAGTAAATCTAAAAAGCAAAATTTTGCTAAATACTCTACTGCTACAGATCAACGTAAGTTAAGTTGGAAATGCTTCTTATTTTGGCAGTACAAATTTAGCAATTCGAAATTAGTTGCAAGCAGATAAGGTGACCGAATAGTAACTAAGTTCACCTCATTCCAGGAAAAATAAAAGGGACATCATTGCATAAATCGTTTATGAGGGCACTATGTATACTTCTGAACAGATCGCAATTAAAATCTTACGAAATGATTCACGTCTTCAAAAAATTTATGACGATAGGGCCTCAGACGTACAGAAGATTTCATCAATCAAATTTGTAAAACAGTTTAATAATTCTGACTGTTCTTCGCAGACTAACCATAACATAACATAACAGTTTTACGCTCGAAACACCAGAAACACCAAACTGATAATAACTGATACTATTAAAAATAAACCTTTTTACCTATTTGTAATACTATGACGCCAAACAGGCGCTATTTACAAGATCCAATAGGACCTTTGACTTTAAGAATATTAAATTAGGTGTATCGAATTAATTCCTATATAGCCACAATTACATAACATCATTAAGGAATATGAATAATTCTCCCTGGGAAAACCAAATCCATCCCAGGCTAGATATAAATCATAGTGATTAATTTTCAGGCGCTACCAATCAGAAGAAATAAAAAGTCGATTAGTGTAATATCTAAAAAAAAGAACACAAATGTAAAAAGACTCACTTCATATTTTAGTAATACAAGAAATCATGCATTTATGATAATTAATTGACAGTTAAGTTTTTAAATAAAACGAATCGACGCCATGTAGATAACACATGCGTAATTTGCTGGTCGTTGACTTAACTCGAAAATCGTTACGTTCACGGAACTTTCTTTTTCTGACGGGGATATGGATCGAACGTCTAAAGGTTTCTGGTTTACGAATTTTTTGCCAAATTATAAAAACAAACAGATTATGTAAATATTGAAAATGGGCTCCACATAGTAAGCTAATATAAATTCCTTAAGACTTCTGCCACCTAAATGCGATCAAAGCGTCAAAGAGTCGTCGCTCTGAGTCATATATTTCAACCCAAAAGATCTATTTTCTTTCTGCCTTACGATTCTTTCGCCTTATAATAATCTTTTATGGTACGACGACTTTTTAAGAACATTTTAGTAATAAATTGCTAGGTCCGGCATACGGCGCCAGACGGCAAATTTGATGTCAGAATTTGCATGCGAGAACTCTTCTGATTATAATCCTGTGAAAGAAATTCTTGGCATACTTTTTTCGTGATTTCTTCTTCGTTTTAAAGGTTTTTTGGAGATATACCAATTTATGGGTTGGATGGTTATACGACGAAAGATTAATGATTTAAATACCTAAGCCGTGTTGCCCTTACAATACTTGGTTTTTTGCTTCTGTGCAGCTCTTTTCCGTTACTATGTTTTTTTATCCAAATTCCACACTAAAAGACAAATGTAACATCCGGGTGGGATTTTTCGGGATTTTTTCGACCATACATTTTACTAATAGAGTTTCACCTTATAATAAGCAATGAATTCAATTAATATACGATTGTGGGAATTTAGTCGTAAAACTTTAAGGAGTTTATAGAATGAATCATTTAGAATATTTAACATTATACAGAGTTACATAAAGCGTCACGTTTTTCGATATCTGCTCTTTGAAGTGAAGATACTGAATAGATGAAGAAGAATAAAAAGTGTACTATTTGTTTATATGTTTTTAGGGTGGAAAACATTTTTTTTAAATGAGACTTCTTTACGCACGGTAGCGAAAAATCAATCGATTCATGAGACTGAAAGTGTTACGAAACGTGACGGTTGAGGGTTGCTATGAAAGCGGGTATCTTTATGTTTCC
Organism: Neoitamus cyanurus; assembly: GCA_947538895.1. Taxonomy (NCBI): domain Eukaryota; kingdom Metazoa; phylum Arthropoda; class Insecta; order Diptera; family Asilidae; genus Neoitamus; species Neoitamus cyanurus. The sequence continues at coordinate 12,057,348 of OX384541.1, forward strand.
GAGGTTCCTGATCTCGAGTTCACAATCGAAATTTGGACATTCAATATGCCGGATCCAATATGGCGACAGGGAATTCTTAACTTCAAAGCATTCCTATGAGAACGGGTCCTTTTATGTTTTCGGGGTTGCTGATCTCGAATCTGCTATCAAGATGGAAATTTAAGGTGTCGGATCCAACATGGCGACCGAAAATTCTCAACTTTAAATGAGCGCTATGATACTTGTACCTTTTGTGATAAAATATATATTTTGCGTAGAAGTTTCAGTTCCATGGTGTGTATAATTATAGAATACGCGATCCTTTTTTCTAAATAGGTCACAATTTGTCTAGTGCACCATAACGGTAGCTACAGTAACCAAAGTAATTGAAGAAAATCATTTAAAAAATTGACCTGAGAGTTTATTGTATATAATATATGTATATATATATATATAACACATCCACACAAAAAAAAATTTTCAGGCCCGGGGATTGGACTATATGTTTCATATGTTTTTGAGGTCGCTGAAACTGAATCCGATGTCAGTTCAACCCCATCACGTCAGGCTTTTGACATAACCTCAAAACACCTCCGCAAAAACGAGAGAAAAAATAAAAAAATTTCAATCTGGAGTCCAGACCATGTCTTTTATATGTTTTCGGGGTCGCTGAAACCTGACATGATGGGGTTAAATCGACATCGGATTCGGACCCCGAAAACATACCAAACACATAGTCCGATCCCCAGGCCCGAAATTTTTTTTTTGTGTGGCTGTGTAATTTAAACGATCGTGGATACTTAATGAAATTTAGATTAGCGCTGAGGTTAGTACCACGTTTTGTACCTTAATATATTTTCGACAATACAATCAAAATTGGAAAGAATGCAAGTGTTCACACAAGACAAAGTAAGTCGTAAATAGAAGAAAGTCGATTTTTAAATTCTTGCATTTCTACAAAATCTTAAGTTGAACCGATTTAAATTGGAGAAGTGATATGAAAGGTAATATTGTGATCGAAAATTCTTTGTTTCTTTGCATTTTATAAAATACCTTGTTGTATTGAAATTGTTTCCTTGAAATTATAAATATTTACAAACGTACAAATCTTCAAAATCTCTTATATTTACAAAGCACACGAAAAATGAATAAGAAGTATTAACGGGTCCCTTTGAAAAGTTCAAAGCGTCCGAGAAGTAAATGAGACACCGGTCATTCCACTGCGAAACTTTCGATACATCGACAATATTTTTTTTTCTTTCTGCGAAAGTAAATTTATTTTACATTTAAGAATGTACGTACCGTTTCATGGCCTGCTTGGATTCCTATAACGGTAACCGAAAGTATCAGAAAAGATGAAGCGAAGCACCCAGCATCGCAACTGTAAACTTTGAACGCAATGTTTAAGACTTTTTTGCTACTGGGATAAGCGATGTTAAGAAAAATATGTTTACAGACAAAGTAAGCCATCATAACTTTTGTTAATTAATATTTTCGTATTATAGTTCTTCTTGGTATGTTTATTGGAAATTGGGAATTATTATGTGGAAGCTTTCTGTGATTATTCTCTTACACAAGAAAGGTAATAGGTAAGTGTGATATTCCAAACTATCGACCTATCGCTAACTTGTGCTGTTTTGCTAAAATCTTCCAACACTTTATTAAAGGTAAATCTGCTAATACTAACCTGTTAGAGCTCACACAATTTTGTAAACCGGCTGTAGAAGCGGAAATGCAGGTTAACTGCATTTTTACTGATTTTTGTAAAGCCTGCGATAAAACCAACCACAACATCTTCATTTAGTTACAAATTATTCTCTCTGGGCTTTCCCACTATCAGCTGTGTTAGCTGGCTTTATTATTTAACGAATCGAACGCAGCAAGTGAAATTTCACGAAACTCTTTCTAACGAAATAAATAACACATCAGGCGTTCCTCAGCGCAGCCACGTTAGTCCTCTCCTCTTCATATTTTATTACCGTCCAGCTTACCGACAAACAATTTTTCCAATTTTTATTATAAAAGTCAAATTTCATTCTGTAGACATTCAGTTCTCTGGAAAAAATTTTGTCCCGAAAGCGACCGGGAACCTTTGTCGAGAAGAGTGTGACTCGAGAATCCTTTGCTAAAAACGCAAAAAATTGTTCAACTCGTCTCACCGGATTGCAACCCTATTAAAAATCTCTGTAGGATCTTTGTTGCATGCATTTACGCTAAAAACACAGGAGCTCAAAACAGCTGGTTTGGAAGCGTGAGCCCACTATTTTAAAAAAATTTATCGATTCCCAATACGGACCCGAGTCTTTTGACTAATAATTAAAAATGGTTGACATACACAGGATGCTAATGTACTAATGTAATAATTAAAATACTGGCAGCGAATAAAAAGTGAGTGGAGTTCTTGAAGTGCGTGTAACTTTATGCAACAGACAAAAATGCCATTCATATATTTTCTTTCAGTTATTCTTCTATAAGAAAACTTCCAGTTGTTTAGTGGTTTGGCATATTTACGAACCTTAATTCTGCTAATTAAAAAATTTAAATATTTCCAAAAAGCCCAAATATGTATTCGTAAATTTTATGTTGTGTGTATCATTATGCAACAGAGTGTTTATGGTGAACAGTAGGCTTTCAAAGCAAACGAATGGACGTCTTTTAACGAATAATGCAAACTGTATACTCAGCGAACTTATCAGGCCTCGGAAAAGAAAGGCGTTTCAAACAATTTAATCTATTATAAAAATTAATGTTCTTCCAACATATGGATTTAATTACTACAATACATATAAAATTCCTGGTTCCAAAACAGCATCCTGTCGAACGTCAATTCCAACGTGGCCCAGATTGACGCATTAACTTCCAAATAGTTTCTGCGAAGTACCTAATTTGAATACTCGTCTCTTTCACATTTTAATAATTGTCTACACACATTTATCTGAGAGTTCTGAAGTGACCTTGCGAAGGTGACTTCCGCTTTTAAAAAAACTTAAGAAGGACGTAATCATCGGAAACCAGTTCGGAAATTTGCATTACAAGCGTTGTTGATTCAAATGAATCACACCGACACCCCAGTTACCTACTGTAACTCAATAAGTGACCAACAAAAGGCACTCAAAGAATCTAACAAGTCAAATGAATTAATTAGTTCATCACCAAAGCAAATTCCACTGAAATTGAAAACAAACCGAAACCAGTATCTATGGGGCTATACACAATATAAAAAACGGCTCGGCGCTAGCATTGGGGCGCTAGTGTGCTATTTCCTGGGAATTCCAACGGAACCCCCTAAATCAAATATGAAACTGATACCAGATCAGGAATCCTTTTCTTTTGTTTGATGCTTAGCGAAAACAACGTTGTTTACGCCCCGCCAAGTAGCAGTAGCATGCAAAGTAGATAAAAAAAATTAATTAAGCGCCAAGATATGCAAACCGCGAAACAATTCAAATGAATTTTTTTGGGCGATTCTGCAATAGAGGGAGGGACACATTTTTGATTTGATTTTTTTTAATTTTGTATTTTCTTCAAGATTGAATTCACATAAATACTATGTACACAATCATGTGGCTTACACGTAATAAATAGAAGTTTAAATACGAACTAACCTAAACAGTACAGCATGAGTGAAATTTCCAAAGCACTTGGAATACTAAGAAATACCTCCTTCCTGAATTGCATCCGGGAAGGGGATATGTGATGCACATTAGTTTGATCTTTGATTTTTTCAAATGCATATTTGATGTTCTTGTTTCTTTACGGACTAATTTTGGAAATTCGAAAAGTGTCTTGCTGCGGGGTAGGCAAGAAAGTAATGGGGAATTTTTGAGCCTAAGTGCCGCGAGGCGTCTAAAGGTTTTAATTCGTTTTTTGTCATGAAGAAGTGCAGAGCAACTACCTGTTTTGATAAGGTTCAAAACAGATCTTGCCGAGCTTACAATGCTATGGAATAAAACTAATAAATCGTTACAATGCGCTCAAATCACAATTGTCTTACTTCTAGCGTTAATAGATGAGTCATAATAAATAGAATGATAATCACACAATGAGGCAACGCAGCTCAGAAGACTGCTGCCACGAGCAAGCTTCATCCACTCCTGTCACATTCAGTCTAAGGAAATCTTATGTGCTTCTAATACACTAATGTTTGACCTCGAAGTCGCACGCGAGGTCCTCAATGCCTTTGGGTTGATCGGTAATTTTTGGTGCTCCTGTAGTGCTTCTGGTGAGCTTTGGTGTAGCGAGCCCTGCCGACAGTAATTACTTCGCGGTCATCGTCGTAGGGAAGGGGTTTGTTTTTGTCCTCTTCAACAGGGGTACCGTCAGGAAGCACACGTACAACATGAGGTCCAGTGAGGTAAGTAGATGGTCTGTGGCGACTTGCAGCTTCATGTGGTAAATGATTGTGCGATTCCTTGTGAGGTTTGTACAAATATCCATGAGCTGCATCCACTTCAGCTGCATAGCCACTGTCCCTGGTTTCCAAGTCATCAAATAGTGGATTTTTCTGGTTATGGTGATTAGCGCTTCCAAGGATTACTGCGGGTACTGGGACTGCTGCCACTGTCACTGGTTGAAATTTCAAAGGTACCGCCTTTACCGCTGGATGGTTTGTCATAACTGTCTCCCATACTGCAAATAAAAGATGAAACAAAAATTAAAAAATCATTCCGAAGCCAAGTTCAATGTCAGAAAAACAATGATGAAAGAAAACCATGATGGGCGATGCATTAATTAATTCATTTTGCTAACCACGAAATATTGCAAACATGGTTCGGTTTGCCGGATTAATTGTGTTTGGATTAAGGCACAGACCTTGGAATTTGTCTTCTGTTAAACATTAAATTAGCTGTTTCCTTCCGACAATTAAAACTGTTCAAAACAATTTGCAGTTAAATTAGATTGAGACCCTTACGATTCTCACCAAACGCTTTATATCTGATTAAGAGCACTTTGGAGACGTTTTGTTTGAAACTAGACACATTTAGTGCCTTTTGGGTAAGATTTCAGGTACACAATAGGTAAATATTTGATTATGTTAACCGGAGACAAACCGTTGCATAGAATTTAAATGTCAAGATTTGTGAAAAATGGCATTATGGGTCATATCGGTCTTTAACAAATTCTTCGAAAAAACACCGCAAAAAGATACCTATGCAATTTAGTTTAGCAACAGTCAATTACAGTTTGCACCACAATAAATTTAAAACCGATTAAAAATTGCAATTTAGCAATCGATCGAATGTTTTGAAAACAATACCGCTAAAGGTGGTATATTAAACGAATAGTGCTCAGACGCCTAGTGAAAATATTGTGGACAAGATTAGCATACATAGGTATACTCGTACGTCTAAAGCATAGAAACGATATAATGTAAAAACTAAACCTCAGCTAACAATTTCAATTACATCAACAAAGGTTATTTCTCTTGAATTACATTTTCAGATTCCATTTTAGCGCAACATTTAATACATCATAAGATTACATTACTATATACATATGTACCTATGTAGCAACACGCAAACCTACCAAAAGGTGGATTTCCAAAATGGTAGTGGTGGGATGAGCATATTGAAGCTCATATAAATACATATGCATCTACGTCGCCTTGGAATTGCTCTACCAGGAATCAGGTTAGAGAATGGCGATCAAAATACAGGGGTAAGTGTTTTGTCTAATGCACCTCTACCTATATGTGAAGATCGGAACTAAATCTTCGCCAAAATTTAATATGGGATGGCATTATATTCGCCCTCGTCTAATGCAAAAAGTGGTATATGTCTGGCGTCTATCTGACGTAGAATTTGTAGATTATTACCCCGAACAGTCAACTGTGTCGATTTGAACTGGACCCTGGCGTCAAAATGACGTAATCAATACAAAGAATGTATTTCTCATATATAGTCAAAAACTAGTTCAAATGCGATCGTCTCTCCAGAGTTCAATGTCCGGTTGGGTTAAGTCTATGTTGCATCTTTGCGTAGTCACTCATTCAACGATGTCAACAATCAGGCAGTCCAGTTAAGACCAGATCGCGTTTGAATACTTAAAATGTTAAATGAGGGCTAGGTAGAAGAATTTTGCTTCATCGAAATTAGGAGCTGGGAAAACTGGTTCCGTTTGGATAAACTTATATTTTGACATTTTTGCAGAAGTTTTTGCAAGCACACGTAAAGTTAACGATCCTGTTGCCTATTATTTAAATATGGTATTATATATCTAAAAAGTACCAATACTAGCCTAATTAAGAAATTTCATAGTATAAAAATGGCATTAGTGCTAATTCGACTCCGACTAGGTGGTCGAGTCGCCACTTAAACCAACTAGTAGTACTAGTAACTGCTAGTCTAGTACCAATAAATTACAAGGAGCTATGATTTCATATATTTTCGATAGACCAATGAAAAATGTCGACAAATTTTCTTCCAGGAGTATAGACAAATCGAAATACATTAAAATCTCATATTCGTTAAAGTAAAGTAGCCCGAACTGATGGTACAATTAAAAAATAAAACTGGTACTAGAGTTGAACCTTACAGAACACTAAGAGATTATCATTTCGGAATGCTTTGTAATTAATTTCCCAACTAGTTGGCAATTAATTTTAAGTGCTGCCATTTTTTAGAGCATTGAAAGAAAATCGAGTCTGAAATCTTTAGGTTCGGCTGATGCTAAAGGATGGAGCTACTTTTTATGGACAGGATTTTCGGTTAGAGTCAGGTAACTGTTAAACAATTTTATGTTACATGTTGCGACTAATTATTAAAGGCGGTAGGTACTATATAATTTTTAGAAATATTTTCATTCAAAGGTAAGTCGATTTTGAGCAGTTAAAAATAATTTAAATAATTCAAATGAAACGATTTAAACCACAAATTACCCTTAAACAATTCGTTTTCTACTGCAAAACAAAAGACACATAAAAGCAACACGAAATCTTTTGCGTACGATTATACGATATGGCTCAAATTTTAATGCGTTGGGATAGGTTTAAGGGAACTATCAAATGACAATCTAAACAGTAAGTTTTCATACATACCTAATTCGGGCGCACCTCTCTGGAAAATGTCCATGTTATCCAACTGGTTGTTCGAGAATCTCTGCATCTGATTTGTTCCATATCCCAAAAGGTCGTGCTTGCACCGTGCTACGGTCAACTTCAATGCTCCACTGTTCGCTTTGCAATAATCGCTCACCAATTTACCAAGCATGGAATACAAATGGGACATCTGCAATTACACAAAAAAATTGAGGCAATGTTACTACCAATGCTAGTAAATCATAGCAAACGCAAATATTATGTGTGTAATCTGCATAGCTATCTAATTTACATATAATGCATGCGCCGTTGTCGTTTCGTTACTTTTCTTGAGAATTCTTCAAGCCGGTACTTAGCAGGTGGAACGTCTTAAACAATCTTTAAAACAATGGAAGGTAGCAAGGCAGCGAAGCAAGGGTTTTTCATCTAATTACAGCGAGCATATGGATCTGCCCATATTGCTTGATCACGTAAATAATAGAAATGTGCCTATTACATAAGTCTCTAGAATTTTGCAACTTTGTATTGTATGTAATTTATGCACGATTTTTTGCGTTACACTGGGTTGTTCGATTTATCACTGGCACATGTGAGTCACGTCGCGTCGAGCGCAAGAGAAATTGTACACGCATTTCCAAATAGTCTGTTTGTATAATAGGTGCCTAGGTGCATACAAAACGTCTTCATCAACTTACGTCCGCAGGCAGGTCTTTGCTTAATTGCAGAAAAGTTGAAATTTTCGTGGAAAAGTGTGGTAGGTACATGTCGCGGTTGATTGGGGCAGCTAATCCATGAGTCACGGTTACGATTCGTGTTATCGTTGTCATGTCTCTATTAAATCCGGGGCTTTAGCTTAAAACGAATTTTCACAGATAACCGAGGAAAGAAGTGAAAGTTTTGCCGCGTGCTGTGACCACGGAGAAATTTTTAAGAAGTTGCGCGCGCATAACGTGCAAAGTGTAAAGCGAAATTGTTGAGCAGTTACGCTCGCTCCGTTCAAGGTACGGCAATTGAATTTCGATTTTGTTAATTTTTCACTTTCATTAAATCCAACTACCGAAAAATAATATGAAAATGAAAAATATTTGCAAAAACAAAGTCACACATTCAATTTTGCGCCCAGGACAGTTTTAAAACTGCGTGACTGGCCCAGCGATCGGTTATTCTCGAACATTTTTGTGTCAATGATATGCTTCTGACCCAGTAGATAACATCGCCGCTTTCTACGGAATGAATAATTTTGTAAAGAAAAAAATAACGATAAAAAAAACGTATTGACCCAAACCGTTAGAAACAAGTTTAGAAACTCACACGAGAGATATGCTTTCAGTTTGTTGGCTCGCACCATTGGAAAACTCTCGTTGGCAAGGTCAGTGCCGAGGTAGTCGACTTCATTTTGCTTATTATTTCGACCTCCAAATTATTAAATGAGTGATATCGCATATTGCTATGATTTATCAAATATAACGGGAAACTTATTATGTATATCAGGCTCTTGATTGAGATGAACTCGATTTCAGTTTCAGTTAATTATGGCAGATCATATAAAGCCGTTTTAACGATGCGGCATACAGTTGTAGATATTATTCGACCTGGTTAGGGCTTACAAAGTAAGACACCGGTTGATTAAATCTCACAAGAGAAAAATGGATAAACTTTATAAAAACATGAAATCAAGTAAAAATTTTAAAATATACGTACTGTCAAATCTGGCAAAGTCTTATTTAAAAGTCTCACTCTATTTTTTAAGTTGTCTTCTTTGTGTAAAGATTTAAGGATAGCTACAACGCAATAAAAAAAAAAACAATGCCAAAAGCAGCAAAAAGTAAAAGGCGGGCGGCGATAGATAGCGAGAGATCGCAAGACAACGTACTGGGCACACCCAGATAATCTTGAATTCGCACTCAACCAAAAGCTAGGTCAAGTTCAGATGATTATGCGGAAATTCAGTTTACGATATAATGCGGTGCTGATGGTAAATTGAGATTTACCAGTAGGGGGTGGACAATATCAGTAAAATACAAAAGTTTATCGATTAAGATCGACCCTGATCATTAAAATGGACTCGTATTTTCGATTATTTTAATTATCTAACGTTATCAAGTACATTAACAATGAAAATAAAAAATACAGGGTGATGTTGTATTTCAACAAGAATATTATATCGATTTTTTCTTCTATCGGTTCGTTAACTAATTTAGTTACACTATCCCGGCATACTTTGCATATTGCTTCGCATAGCTAAGACGCACTGTATTTGAAGACATCAACATTTTTGTACACTTTGTACACTCATACTTTTATTTTTTTTATATTGACCGTATTCATTTGCTGGTCCACCTTAGAAAATTGGTGGTATAATCAGATGAGGTCAAAATCTATAGAGTAGTGTTGGATTGGGTTCAAATAATATTAATTCTAAAGGCCCTAGTACCTTTTCTCGGTATCTTTATTTCTACATCCCTGACCTGAGTAGTATGTTTTTTTTAATATGTTCCTGAATCCGTCCGCCCCTTAATAACTTCCATGTTTGGTTATAGGCTTTTAATAGAAAAGTCTATCAACCAATCAATGTCAATTATTCAATGGATTTTGAATTTGTTTACTAGCTTTTATGTAATACTTTAAGTCAGTTCGTCTTTAACTTGTAATCTTACTTGTCTAACTGAATGAAGCTTACCCAAATCGTTGTCTTCCTACATTAAGGTAGGTTTAGACTATTCGTGTACTTTGGATTTTAATTTTTCTACTGCTCATTGTTCATTAGAAACTATATTAAAAAGGACATGAGGATTCCCTATACTCGAATCTGTGGGATGTTACATTCAAATAATAGAAAATAAATATAAGCAGAATAGACTGGCAGACTAACTCCTATCACATCTTTCCAACTGGATAGTATGTTAAAATATCTTAAAGAAGATATGTTTATTAATAACATGTACATAGGAACAGCTACTAATAGATATAATAAACAATTGATCCAAGAACCTGTAAAATGTTCAACTTGTAAAATATTATCTGTAGCTTTAATATAACTGGAAGTTATCAGAACATCCCCATACATAACCTTACAATAGAAAACCATAAGAAGGCGACTGATATTCGTTTCAAAAGAGTGCGTAAAATGACGTGCTTGTCTGTCCAAATAATAAACAAGAGAAATACTTATATGGTTTAGCAGATATATGCGCAAAATAATAATGTCATGTCAATTATTTAAAAAGAAAGACGGAAGCAATTGATAAAATGTACAGTGACATGGCATGTAGGTACATTGATATGGTATTATTCAGCGATTAATAAATGTCACCTATTTCAAAAGTGCACACATTTTTCATTCTTAACTATGTAAGGAATTTATAATACTAATTTCTAACCTCCACAAAATCAATATCGGGAGATCATCAAAGGTCGCCAAATAATCGTGCCGCGCACGTAAATGCGCTATCACAATATAAATACATTGTATCTACAGTCTACACACCTCTAGGTAAAACACGATCGAAAATACCAACTTAATACCGGCAAAACACGACAAAGGTTTGAAAATGTGCAAAGTGATCTAAGCCCCGCGAATAGCCACAACCATATAATCGTCAGACATTGAAAACTACAAAACGGCGCATGCTCGTATGTATCAACTATAGCGAAAACATTGAAATTTTGTTTAACTTTTTTTCCTACGATATATACGTTTTCAAATGAATCTAAACATGAGTCATACTGACCTTTTCGTCTCTGCTTAGAAATTCCCACATCGGAATCGAAGAACCAGAACCCAAGCTGGCGACGCTACAAACGATCAAAACTGCAACAGCCAATTTGATTGCCATTTTTATTTCGATTGAACTCTTTATTCAGGTAAAAACAGTCACAAAACACCTTTTTCTTCCAGTCACTTTTCGACACAACTGATCAACAAATTCTGAAAATTTTATTGCAATGCTGCACCCAATTCAATCGCGAAAACTTGAACTTTCTTCAGAAATCAAAACAATTTCTCTAAATGTTTCCTTCTTTTACTTGCGCACACACAAATATTAGCTTTTTATCTTTAATGCATTTATTTTCTTATTTCCTGTCTCACTTTCTTGAAAAATTTCTTCTCATGAGTATCTCTCGCCGCTTCAATTTCAAAGTAACCTTCTCGAGCTGTTCACGTCTCAATATAGAATGAGTGGTCATCCCAAAGGTTCAAGCGTATATATACGAGTTATAAGATCGAGTGACGTCACAACAGTAGCGACTTTGGGTCGCCAGTATGAACCAAAGTGACCGAAGTGGCTGCTTTTTTTACTAGTTGCTTTTTCCTATTAATTGAATACCAAAGCGGAGATGAGCAACTCTAACACATCGATCGTGTCAGGTGTGTGGCGATCGTTCCCCAGTGTTTTTGTATATCAGACGAACACAAGGCTGGTGATCAATTAATCGGCAAGTCGCGATCGCGACTCATGCAAACTTCACCGGGCGGCGTTTGGCTTGTTGTTTATCTTTAGCGGGCTCTAGTTTTTATGAGTTGATTCTTTTTATGATTCTTAGAGAATTTTTATTCTTTATTTTTTTCTCCAAACAGGTAAAAAATGTCATTAAGTACGTGTGTCAACAGGAACCAGACTGTTTTGCATCAAATTTGGAAAGTCTAAGTGCGTCACATATTTGCATTCAAATCTTTTGAAGTCCCAATCAATTTCGTAAGAGAGAAGGTTCTTTCCCTCTCCTTAAATTTATCAGAAATTTTATAAACTATGCAGTTAACAAAACTCTGAAGATGAAATCATCAAACAGAAAGAAACTTATTTTTGTCAAAGCATCTTCAAATTAAAATTTTGTTTAGCAAAACGATACTCCAAAAAAGTAGCTGCAGTAGGCCCACCGTGCACGCAATCACAAGTTAATGAGTTTATAAAAACTGTCACTGTTTCAGGAAGTGAGTGATAAATTTCGATGGACTTCCACAATAACACAAACACGCACCATCATCTGCCCTAAGTAATTTAGTTCAATTGAAACGAGTTTAGAAAATCAAGGAGGGCACAGAAATATGAAGCACATCCGCACTCACAGCATCCCTATCTGGTACTGTGAAGAGCTAGTTTTTCTTCAAATCTGAAAACTCATCACAACATTCCAAATTTGATAAACTCGTTACGGCTATCTCTTTTCGCAAGTGAAACTCCTACCAATGCGAAAACTCAAACAATAGCTGTGATGTGGTTTACAAAAATATCTACCTGCGCTTACCGGCTTACTTATAATGCGCAATTTTATACAAATACAAATGAGTCACATTATTATATGTATAATGAACGATTTTTTCGATCAGTGCAAATCCAACCCACCCATGTAACAACAATCACGAGTTAAGAAAATTGTTTCCTCTTCGAGCTGATAACAAAGGGCAGCTTCTAGTTTGTAGTAACTAAGTCGAAGAAAACATAGCCAAGGTCAAAGGTTAGAAACTGAAATACTACTTGTGACTGTAGATAACAAGTAAATTTGGAAGTGTTTTAGTTTCGTAGTTTAAAATATAAGGCCTTTATATTTTTCATATTTTAGCTTCCCTACCTCAAAGAGGCGGCAGTGGAACCTATTGATCTGGCTCATGATGTGTCCGTTTCTTTTAGATTAGTCATATTAAATTGAAATTTGGACACGCAAACACCGTAATAGGTAGGTCCTTTTTTTATTACAGCATTAAATATAGAAGATTTAATTCGCCCAAAAATGTGTAATCTTCTAGTTTTTCCTTTATTCTGCTCACAACCTTATTTCTCCTGTTGCGACGAAAAGTAGATAAAAAAATTGTAAAGGATTGTATTAACTTAATAGCTTAATAGTTCAGTGGTAAGTACGCTGGGATATCACCTCGGGGTCCCCGGTGCGAGCCTGCCTCGCATCATAATTGAGATGCGTTATAGGTGGTAGTCCCATCCTAGATACGAGTACTGCGGGCTAATCACCCACCATAGCAAACATAATAAAAAATGGTGACATGACACGTGCCACGGAACGTGTTATGACACGTGACTCCTATTTCTTGATTGCACCATGTTGTAGAGCATGTTCAAAAACTCCCCTTAAAAACCGCGGAGGGTTGAACAGAGCCCCAGAAAACCTGGAAATGGGTGAAAAACCAATTTTTTCATATTTTTCCTGCATTTTCTTTCAATTTGGTTCTTGAAAAAAAAAACCAAACACATTGCGTTTTTTCAGAATTTTCGACCCTAACTAAAAGGTAGGTAGGTAGTGACATAAATATTCCTGAAGACCGCACTTAAACCACAAATCTTACTCATAGAGAGGGACAGGATGATTACCGAGTGCGTACCAAAAGGGGATCTAGAAAATCATAACCTAACCACCCCCTACTAATCCCACACCGTAAAACCGACCCTAGAATTTTTTTTTTAATTTATTGGAGGCGAATATTATATTTGTTTTAGTCAGAAGGAAAACGATAATTTAAAAATGTAGACAAATATTTTTATTTCTATATTACTCCTAAAATTTGTTTAGTGAAAGAGCAGAAGTTCTTAAATCATCATGATCCCATCTACGACATCGTCACTACTTTTGTATTTTGTTTTGATTTGAAAATAAGCAAAACTATTAATACACTGTGTATATTTTTATTTTATATCTTAATAAAACTTTATATGGTCAGCATGTTGTTCTTACTTAATTGTCGAAATTTAATTTATTCCGCACGAATTTTCGCAGATCATTGCAGTAGATTTTAGCAACCTTCTCCTCATAGAACATCCTCTTCAATGACCTAAGAACTATCAATGCCAGCTGTGTACAATATTTGCATATCGATTCCGGATGTATACGATATTTTTTTATTCAACGCTATAATAAAGCCGATTTAACTAAGAAAGGAGAAAAGAAGGAATATCCCAAACGAAGCACAAAATCAAAAAAATTTCTTCGTAAACAAAAACTGATAACATGCATAACCGATAAAATTAGAGACGGATGAGATGAACGTATTTGTTTGGGTTTAAACCCGTGAGATACAGCTTCGAATATTGGGCTGAAACGCTGATAAAAATCGCTTCTAATTAATATTGTCCCTCTTATTCCATTCGTCATGTTAATCAGCAGGTTATGTAATTTGACATTCACAGAAAATCATGACGCCTCTCCATCACTGCGTCATCATCAACCTTTTCTAGAAACCTATTACTTTCCAAAGAGAGTTCTTTCACAAATTTCAATAAATTTTGCTTATCAATCCTCTGACCCCACAGGTATCCCTAGAATTTCTACCTTTAGAGTTAGGTATTATATGCAGCCCAACCCTAATAGAACTTTTCTATTTCTTGAGTTATGTGCAGTAAAACGATTGCTTAAATTCAGCGAGATATCCGCCTCCATGAAAACTTATTAACATTCAGTCCCGGAATTTGTTAACATAAATGCGGACAACAATTTTCAGCTGGGTGTTTTCAGTAGTTGTCCAACTGGTTTAACTCTTTTCAAAATATTTCGTAACAATTTTTTGCCAAAAAAATTGGAATCCTGCTTAAATTGAAAGATATTTTGTTTTTACTTGTTTATTGGAAGAGGAATAATAGATCAAATTTACATTTGATTTTAACCACCACAGGCGAATAAAATAAAAGCTAGTTTTATAGTATTAGCAAGCGAATAATAAAAACAAACGTCGCAATAAAAACAAGAAATGATCATTAGAAAAACGAAAGTTATTCATCATCGGAAAGTGATGTTTTTTTGCTTATGTGGTGTATCAGTCTTAAAATGATATTAGTTGAAAAATTGCTTCAAATGAAAAACTTGTTTTGTTGACATTTTGGGAAAACCTTTTTTTCGTGTTTTTTGCATTCTTAAGATACCAGGCAGCAGGTTTTGAACAAAAATAGGTTGTTTTTAAAAGTGTTTGAAATAAATAGAACTGCATAACTTCATATTAGAATAATCTTTCACTCATTTGAATTTTTAGTCACGAGATTTATGTTCAATTTTATCATTTTAGCAACAATTTATGTACTTTCTCATTTAAATAATGGTAGATACCCATCCTTCAAGAGGAGTTTCGAGCTTAAAATAAATGTGCTAATTTTAAAATACAAAATATATCGTCACATACCGCATATAGTATACAAAGAAAACGAGTGTTAGAAATATAGTTAAATTTTATATAGTGTAGTGTCATTTATTACTTGCTACTGAAATTCAATAAATTGTTCCCAATCGAAAAGAACATAGGTACGTATATGGCGCGTATTTTCGAATCCGCCGGACTCAAATCCGTTCGTTGGATCATAAGAAATGCACAAGCATTGTGGAAATGTCAGAATATTCGTGTGCCTATTTGCACCCCACGTGTGTGTGTGTCGTGTGCCGAATACCGCGAAATGCATAAAACGATCCGTAAGAGGAAAATTGACCTTTTACAAAATTTGTGCTAACTGAATAATTTTCTTTTACAAAATATCTATAAATTGAAATATGCATTTTTATACCGATGCGCAGTGTGTTTCCCACACACATCGACACACGTGAGGTGCAAATAGGTACGGTCATTTTCCTAAACGTTCCAGCCTGCTTGTGGATTTTCTACGATCCGCCGGATTTGAAATCCGAAAGTAAGAACCACTCTAACGGAAGGTATAATCAATAGTCGATTCGGTATCACTCCTTGGATATCAAAATCTCCCTTAACCTTTAGTTTTTATACAATAGAAATATTCGGTACTTTCGCATAATTTCTTTCTGGTGTTCCTAGAAAATCTTTCCTATATTTGTTTTGGATTAATTCACAAATTTGCATGAGACAACTTTTGGCGCCAGTCTGTGCTTCAGCTCTACCAATACAGTAGTTCTTAATTTTTTTCGGTAATCTTGATTATTAATTACTACGATGAATATTAATAGCTCGGAACCAGTTTTCTTAATAAATAACGTCATCATGCGATTTTTTAACGTTCTTGCATTTTTTCATGCCTGAAATATAAATATTGACTCTTTCCCCCACCCATGCTTATCTTTCCTCTATTTGTTGTTTTCTCACTACGGAAGCAGACAATTCCTTGTCACGCGTATGTAGGTAAAATGATTTTGAAGAAATAAAAAAAAACTTTTTTAAATAACAAAACGTGCCCCTATTAAAATTATTACTGTTTTGAATTTTTCTCTTCCAAAACTTTTATCCGATTCTGCACATTGATAACCTGAAATTGTTTCTCAATCCACAGGAAATATGTGCATGCACTTATACACTTTAAGTGTTACACTCGTTTATTTCTATTCCAACAAGTTTTACTTTTACATTGTTTTAAAAATAATTTCTTAACAACAACTGCATAACGGATCGCATAACCAGTGCACAGACGAATTAGTCGCGAAGAATAAAAGCTTTAAAGTTTGATTTGGGTCAGAAAATTTCTCGAGCAGCTTTTCACAACCTAAACTAAATTTGGCAGATTTTTCTATGCAAAAAAAACGTTTGTGATAGAGTTCCGGTTTGTGGCCTATTAAGCCATGGCCTGTATCAAGCTGTTATGCCCGAGTGTATAATTACCTTGCATCCATAGCTACCTGTTTTACAGAAAATTTAGAACTTCTTACGTAAAAGGTGAACCAAAAAACCGAAAAGTAGTAATATGCAAATTCAAGACTTTTGTCCAAGTTGACTTTGACTTCATGTTTTCTTTGCTAGACGTTACGTAAATTTTTTGTCGCAGCTCTAAACATCCACGTGGGAATTGAGCTGGGGACACACAAGTTACCTGCTTTAAATCGCATTTTTTTGTTTTCTGCAGTATCTTAATGTTTTTTGCATTCAGTTGTTTACACAGGTTAGAAAAAACTTTTAGAAAAAATTTAAAGTAGTCACGTCTTCCTTACTTCGCACTTTAATGGAATTTTTACAGATTGAAGTTCAGTTTCGATGGAAACAAAATTAGATTTGATTTAGCATGTGACGATACAAAATAGTATTCATATTTGTACCCAACTGCGGAAGGTCGAAAAGTTTTTCTCTATGCAAAAAAAAAATTGTGCTGATCTTGATTAGTGAGATGTTGACAAATTGATGCTAATCACGTAAATGATACGAACACAAAATTTAAAATCACAGCGGAATTTTTAAAAAGCAAAAAAAAATTGTTTTGAAACGTATCGAATGTAGGGACAGAAATAGCCTATATTAAAATATTTATATAATTTACTATATGTTATTGTCAATGTAGTAGAGTGTATAAACAACTTTAGTGAGAAATATTTTAGTCGTATTAAAAAGTTATGATTACAACTCTTTCCACCTTTTCTTTCTTTAGTGTTATAGCTCTATCATAGTGAAGGATGATGAGACAATATGGCATTCTTTTAATAAATCTTTGTACATATTTTTCTCTACACGTTCGGATATCTTCAGCCTTTAGCCATTACTGTACTTAAAATTACAAGTAAAAGTATAGCAGTTGCTGAAATTTGTTCGTCTCATACGAGTATATGTAGGTTCTTTGTAATTTTATTTAATGCTTTCAAAAAAACGTCCAAAATTCCTAAGGGTCTCAACAAGAACTTCAATTTTTAGTCGAGCGCCAATTATGACTGTCATGTTTAGTCACCCATATTTGGTAAATGTCGTATGAAACCATCGACATTTACAAAATGTCCCGCTATACTTCGGAAGAACGTTTATTAATTGTGAAGACCCATCACTAAATTGGAAAACATTTTACAGTGAGAATTCGCTAATCACTTTTGTTTTAGTTCATGTCTATACGTATAATGTCAACAATTACACTACAAGGCAATTTTTCGAAAATTTAAAATTAAAATTTTTGAGACGCGGATTCCAAAAGTATACGATTTTCCTAACTTTGCAACATTGGTATTCGTTTTAACGATAAACCGCCCCGACGTTTGATAAAAATTACAAAATATACAAATGTATGTATATCCGAACTTTCTCAAACATTTGCTATTTTAGAGATATCTCTAAAGTTGTGTGTCTATGCCTAGAAAGATTATCAAAATAATGTCAAAAATCAAATCAAGCGTGATATAAGCTTCATTTCTTATTAAAGGCACGGACTGCAAAAGAACCGGTCAAGTACGAGTTGGATTCGCACGCTAAGTGGTCTCCACATATATACTATAAAATATTCCGTTTTTGGCAATAACATTTTAAAAAAATTTATAAAATAAAATTTCGTTTTTAGTTTAGGAATTTCTATAATTTCCCTGTAAAGTATACATGTGTCTCTAATAGCATTAATTGTTCCGAAATTTTGGAATCACTTTCGCAGATCTATGTGTACTGGGGAGGAATTCGTTTTGTGACAACATTTTCAAAAATATCATAAAACAAAACTATCAATAAAAGTGCACAAAAGTAGTTTTGGATATCTTTAAATACAGCTTTTTCAAATGATGCCCCACATGCTAAGATAATAAAATATTTATTTAAAATATTTAGCAATTGTTAAAATTGTGTTAACGAGAAAAAACATTTTAATCTGTAGTGCATACTGCATACATGGTATATTGTAAATCTTAATTTTCGAAATATATAATATTAAACAATTCGAAAACCCCGACACAAAAATAACGGCTTATATTAACTGAAGAGTGAATTATGAAAATGCGACTATTTAAATTCAAACCCACAATTAAATTCGCTTCACAAACTGTAAAGATTTAAATATTGCTAAAATGATGATCCGATTTTAGCCAGACATGGTTTAAAATTTTTCTCGCAAATATAAAAGTCTTTAGGGAGTTTCCACTTTGTTGGTGTTAACAACTAGACAATTTCCATTTCAATTTCATCAATTTCAATCAAATAATAATAATTAATATTAAGGACTGTGAAATTGGCAGGAGGGCGGGACTGATTGTTCTATGCAGCGAGGCCGGGAATTGTTATTTATTATTCATAAGGATTGGGATCGGGGTGGCCTGGATACATGTAAGTGGTGGCTAGAGGGGCTGAACCGTGGCAGGATAAGCGCAAGCCTACAGACTGTTCGAAACTATTCCGATCGCAAACTGCGAGAAAGGATTAAAATGATATTTAGAGCTACTATAATATATAATAGCACAGATAAGCAATAGATAGATATTCTCTAACGGTGTTAAATGTTAAGAATGAATTGTTGCATTCCATTGATTTCGATGAAATAATTAATCAATTTGCACCGGAAAAATCAAAGAGAAAAATGATTTGAATGAATAACAGCTGCTATCTATTTGTGGGGATCATCGTTCCCCTTAACTCAAGGAGATTCTCCGACAGAAAAATAATACTCTTGGAGGTCCGTTTCCTTTCTTGAAAGCAACGAATGTATCCTTGGATTATTACATGCGATCATTATTTCGTAAAAGGAAAGAAATTCAGATTAGTATTCTAATTCCGAACGGAGCTTAATTAAACAATACGAGCAAGCCGCAAGCCTCTAGCCGAAGCCGACTTTCCTTGCCATCAAAAGTGACAAATCGTAGAAATGTCAGGTCGTGCCGGTTGACCGAACCTAATTTTCTAAAGTATTTGATTTCTTTGCAGTCGCTTAGCTAGGCCATCTATTTATTACAAGATGTCGGGGACATTTGCCTTTTTAAAAAGAAAACCAATCATTATAATTAGCTTAACGGGGACTGCCGTAGGATGTGCCTGCTTCCTCAAGTTACTTTCAATGAAACTGTGACTATTTTTACTTGATTTCTCGATTTTTTCGCAGGGATATGATGCAAGGAGGAAAATTTACAAATGATATCAGAGCTGAAAACAAAGTCTGCATAGTAACAGGAGCGAACACAGGAATTGGGAAAGAGACAGTCCGAGAGCTGGCGAAAAGGGGAGCTCACGTCTACATGGCGTGCAGGGATATGGAAAAGTGCGAAGAGGCCCGGAAGGAAATCGTCCTGGAAACCAAAAATAAGTACGTATACTGTCGGCCCTGCGACCTCTCATCTTTTGAGTCTATCCGGACATTCGCTAACACGTAAGAGGATCTTATAAAACTGGCAAATTCGCTACGAAATTCATTCAGTTTTAAATGTGAACAGGATCGCTTGGACATCCTAGTCAATAACGCTGGAGTTATGCGCTGTCCCCGATCTCTGACGAAGGAAGGCATCGAAATGCAGCTGGGTGTGAATCACATGGGACACTTTCTCTTAACAGGGCTAGTACTGGACTTACTAAAGGTACGAAAACCATTTTAACTTATGAGGGTTATGGCAAAGAGTTCATTTGTAGAAAGCCGCCCCTAGCAGAATAGTAGTAGTTTCAAGTCTTGCACACACGAGAGGGGAGATAAGCCTCACTGACCTGAACAGCGACACCTCTTACGACGAAGGCAAGGCCTACAGCCAGAGTAAGTTGGCAAATGTGCTGTTCACAAGAGAACTTTCAAAGCGACTGGAAGGTTGTAAAAGGGTATACGTGCATATTCATATGACTAAATGAATGCATTCCACAGGAACGGGTGTGACTGTAAACGCCTTGCATCCTGGGGTTGTGGACACTGACCTGATGAGGCACATGGGTCTATTCACCAGTTCGATTTCTAAGTAAGCAGATTATCACAGTAATTTAAAACCTTATTACGTTTTTTAAAGGATATTCGTTAAACCTGTGGTGTGGCCGTTTTTGAAGAACCCAAAATCGGGGGCGCAGACTACTCTTTACGCGGCGTTAGACCCAGATTTGGAGCGTGTTTCAGGCTTATATTTCAGCGACTGCCAAGCGAAAGAAGTCGCTGAAGCTGCTAAAAACGACGAAGTAGCAAAGTGGCTCTGGGCTGTTAGCGAGAAGTGGACAAAGGTCAAGTACTAGCCGATGTATCAAAATTATTTTAGTTCGGAAAAAAGGCGATATTTGTGCGTATTTTGAAAGTTTCTTTTAACCACACCCATAATTCTTCCTATTAAAAGTGCTTTAAATGCTTCCTGTTCGCACTAACAAGTTCCTATTGGTCCCATACTCCAAAATCAGTTTTGGCCAAGATGGTAATTCTCCGAATTACATTGATTAATAATTAATTAAGATAATTAAAAATTAATTAAGTAATTAAGATCGGGAAGAAGACAAGATTTTGGGATTGAGGCACTAAAACCGACCTCAGACCTTAAGAAAGAAGACAATACGTTTGAGGGATGGGGAAAACGATGGGCTGAGGTCCTGCTTAAAATTTATTGAAGAACAAATACGCGATAAACCTTATGCTTGGGCTGGTAAAGGCGTTCAGTTGAGGCTTAGTAGATCTTAATGGAAATTCATCAAATTTCCAAAGAACCCCAGTTTTGGAAGGGTTTCTGGTATGCCATGTGAGTGAGGGGAGATTACTAGAATACGCAGAGAAACTTTATTTTACTCATGCAGACAAAAAATATTTCACAAATTTGAAGCTTGTCACAAGCCAAACTATTCTCACGTCCCTAACAAATTTCCGGAGAACCTTGGCAGCCGTTTATCGGCAATAGTTCGGCCCGAGTGTTTTCTGATAAGTTGACTTTAAATTGGAAAGAAAACGTCAGGTAAATATTTAATATTATAAGCAGTTTAATTTATTTTATAGATTTATGCAGTTCGGTTTTTAAATTGTTATACTCTCTCTGTAAGAACCACTACATTTAGTTACGAATGCCAGACTACTACAACCTACAATTGTGCCCGTAACTGCCTACGCTTCACGGTCAGTACTTATAAAATGTTTCAACCAAATTCAAATAAAAGTAATAACACTCCTGCTACAACTAAAATCGTTTGCAGTTTTTTTTCGAAACATAAAACGCCTCAAAAGTAATTTCCTGAGTGTGGCCTTACTAAAATATTTCGCTACTAACTTCGCATCCAACCCGTCTCCAAATTTTTTTTTGTGGTACAATTTACATTTGTGTTTCGGATTCCATGATGGCGGTGCGCGTGTAGTGAGCTTTCTGCTGATCTGACACCTACGGAGGGAAGAAAGGGTTTCTCGATCCTAAACGTTCTTTTTGTTTAAAATTTACCAATTTTTTTGTTCTATAACGTTTTAACCGCCGCAAAAGGACCAAACCTTTTACATCCCCGCGCGAGGATTTGTATCGTGTGTGTGCCGCAAATTCCAGAAAGTCGAAAGTGCCTCCGCGAGATTCTAATCCGACGTGTGTCACTCAAACCAGCTGATCCAAGTGACGTTTCGCTTAATCTGGTGCAAATTCTTTAATTTATTCGGTATTTTAGCGAAATTCTGCTGGGAAAGTTGAGCAAAAGCTGTGGGAATACGTCGCGACGGAATAAACGGAATAATTTTTGTGCTGTTTGTCTGATCTGCCGTCGCCCTGTTTTGCGCTAAATCCTCCGGTACTGCGGTGCTCCCAATCCGGGGTTTTTTTCTAGCTTGAAATTGATTTGTTGATTACTAGCGAGGATGGAGTCCATGGAGTACGAAATGGCCAGGAACATGACCCTGCTGTTCTTTCTGGAGCGTCTCCTCGACAAGGGTGAGCCCCGAACCGTGCATGATCTATCTTGTCAGTTCGGCGCCAAAGGCTTCACGAAAGAGATGAGACAAATCGCTGGTGGAAGTCAGTCAGGTAAGAATTGTTCCGAAATTTACTCAATGATTCGAACCCGGGCACCGTAACACGATTTTAGTTATGCTTCTTTGCCTCTGCGAGCAATTCTCACTCCGAGCAAAAAATTCCAATGCAAATGAATTCAGATATCTCACATGATGGCTTCTTTCACTTATTCGCTCGATATTTCTCCTGGTTGCATAAAACATGAGAAGACTGCAAGTGCTGTTTATTTCTAAAATAAACAAGGCAGTGATGGGAGGCGACACATTGGTTGGCTGTGCGTGTCTTTGGTGTCCACCTGCTTCACAATTTAAGGAATTTGTAACACCTTTCAACACCGATTATTGTGGTAAAATCACCAAGACAATGCTTATAATATATTGAATTAATAATTTTCGCCCTATCTTCGCGATATTCGAATCTTCAGGTATACACCTAAAAATGCAAAATCAAATTGGAACCACGAAGTGGCAAAAACAAATAAAGCTCGTCAAAGCATTTGGAAAAAATCTACACGGCCAAACATTGCATAAAGTGGGCTACCTTCAACGCCTCATTCAGAAAATAGCGTGAAGAAAGCAAAGTCAATGATCTTTGAAAACCACAAAGTTTTAGTGAAGCAGATGGTTTCCGAGTCGATACTGCCACTTCGGTCAGTTGTCGCTCTACGGCTAGCTAGTAGCTTTTGCATTCCGCTGCTTGAAGTTGAGAAGGCGCTAAGATGAGGTTATTCAAATTACTGCGGATGAAGGTTCTTTAAATTGTAATTAGGTAATGGGTCAGTATATGTAAATACAACAGCGCCGTTGTCAGCCGACCATATATTCCTATGTGAGTTGCTTGCCTGTGTGGAATGGTTAATAGCTAATTATTATTTCTTTCATCCATAAACGAAGATTTACAATAAGATTCGATAACTTTAAGTTTTTCTAAAGCCATCGCTAATGTACATAGCAGTTAGTATGGTGTGTGATTAATCCCAGCCATACTGGAAAACCGTCGCTAAATCTTGGCGCCACGAAAAGCGAAGTCATAGCTTATTTCCCATAAGCAAATGGATTTGAACGAGGTGATTTTGGATAAATCATAATTTGTTAGATTTAATAAGAATCAAAGACAACAATATAACATAAAATAAAAACCAATTTCAATTATTGTTCTATTTTTTCCCCACCAAAAGAGAATATTTTCTGCTCAATTTTGGCGCGTGCCCGTACGCATGTTCCGTGTGTGGCGGCCTAATGTATTCCAATCGCACAAAAATTTAAAAATAATACGCAAAACACCACGTTACTACCCCACGCGTCCAAATAGTCGCGAGGTTTCACTCTCTACGAGCACGGATTATTCTTATTATTTGGATATAAAATCCAGGAAAAATTCCCTTCTAAATGTCTTATGTCAGAACGATATTATTGTTGTTGTTGTTGTTATTGTAGTATTGCCGAAGCCCGTGTATTTAATTTGACTGATTCCGTGTACTCCGTGTGCGGTGAGAGTGTTATATCTTTTGTAATGTCCTTTGTTTTAATGAAAACAAAAATAAATCAGTAAATTAAAAATGAAAACACATCGACCTCAAATATTATAATACCTTTAGCGAATCCATTTTTAAACCCAAATATCAAAAATGTAAACTCAAGGCCTGAGCGAAAGTGCATAACTTGCTGCTAACTTGGCACCATAAATTTTGCCCACTTGTACGAAAATCAACTTTTTGTTAGACATATTGTCTAGTCCGATGAAATAAAAATAAATTGTGTGGGTTCAGATGTTCGTATGCAGACGGCTTACAACAAACGCTTGCAAGAACAAAACGTATAACATTTGAAAATTACAGAGGATATGATATAAGCTATTTTTGTGATGAATATTTGGAGAATGTTATGAAATTTACGGTGCGAACTATGGATTTGTAATAGAAGAAAGTCTGTTGCTGATTTCGGTTGTAAACTATCTCATCTCACTCATTTAAAATGAGAATTTAAATCGCGCAGCTAAAACCAAAACTATGTGGTTTTGCAACTACAGTTCCAAAAACCTCTCATATTCTCTGAATCATAACAGTGCTGACAGTTTTGTGGAGGCAGCTTAAAAAAATGTTAATTTTTCCTGTTTTTTATAATATTGTCAGAAATTGATTCACTTATTCTCACGTCATATCCACTCAAATTAAGTAATAAGAAAAAGTCATCGCATAAATTCTTGTAGGAGCTGTTTGTTACCTGCTAGTGCGACAATTTCATCTTTCAATCATCATCTCGAATAGCTTTTAATTGATAAATCGTTATTTTGCGGAAAATATTTTGCTGATCCCTCAAACCTCACTTAAAGAATCATTTTCCTCTGATGGACAATGGAAATTTCAGGATTTGATTTAAAAAATTTGATAACAGCGATTTTATTTATTTTTGACATACAAACAGAATACATCTTAATAAGAGTATTCACAAAATGTTATAATATAAGAAAATATTCATTCATATTCAAGAATTTTACAATCTGTGTCAAAAGAAAGGAACGCTATATTGTTTGAGGTTCAAAAGATATTTTTGTCTCTTCCATGATGCGATTGCCCATCAGAGAGCTACGACGCTTTACATTGATTCATTTCAGTATCACTCGAGATTTCAAATAAAATGTAACTCTACCAAAATGAGTGCAACATTTTGAAACCCCAAATCCCCGGCTTTCTCAAAAACACGTCGAAAACCATAAGACCTAGCTTGCTTAAAATAAAGATCTAATTTATAAACGTGGGACATCGGTGAACATGGTGACGCAAAAATGAAAATTGGGTGTTACCAAGATAATGAACCCAAATATCAGAGTTGCCTGTGTAATACTTGGAAAAAGGAAAATAACGTCACGACGATGGATTGGCCCTCACGATATCCAGATGCCAACCCTATTGAATATGTGTGAGGGATTATGAAGGCTAAACTCGCTGCACAACCAATGTACGATTTAAAGCAGCTGCCATTCGAAAAATATGACGCTCCTTCACCAGAGATTACATACATAACTATCGTCATAACTATTAATTATTCTTGTGAACATTTGTTCCAAATTCAAGTCGGTTCGTTAATTTCCTCCAAAATGGGAGTGAGGGTCACTTTCAGAATAGTTACCGGGGCCTTATCTTGCCAGAGCGAAAAATGTCGTTCAGTGTCCAAGTTGGAGATTTGCTGTTTTTACTGAATTTCAACGATACACAGCAACACTGTCTCCACTGCTCAATTTTCACCCTTCATAAGGTCCAGATCGCATCATATCTTCAATAAATTCAGAAATTGTTTCAGACCTTCAGAAATTCAGACCTAGCCAAACGGCTGAGCCTGTCATTGCGCCTTCTCCGAAATGACCTTTTCCGAGCATATACAAATTTTGGAATTTTTTTTAATTTATGTATTTTAATACACCTTCAATTGAAAATCAAACTTTTTCATAAGAGAGGTTTCCTTTTTTCCGGGCTTAACGACAACTATATTTTTACTTACTATGGAAGGGTAAGAATAATTTTTTTCATTTAGAAAAAATCATAAAAAATTCTATGTGCTTAAAACTGTCCTATGGTATTCCCACACCTCAAAATTATAAAAGTCTCTAATTAGTGATCTTGTAAGCTACTTGAGTCGTTTAAGTCAGATGTACGATAAAACGACTTGGCTGTACATGTTATGTACCTATGCCAATGAATGAGTATGGTATAATCGACAGGTTGTCGCATTCAAGTTTACTGCACCCATTAGTATTTTGCAAATCTCAGATTAAAAATTTTCCTGTTATGAGAGCGTGCTAATGCACTTAAGATTAATAGCTTCGATAGGAATACCTTCAAAATTAGTCTTCCAAGTTCTGGCGAAATTGAAAGCACCTAACGAAATTCATGCTTAAGTAGCAAAGAACATGCTGTGTCGGTAAGAGCTCCTGTAATTGCTTCTACTCACGGAATCTTTGCGTTTATTGCTACTCAAATCATTGCCTTGATATTGGAATTTCAAATTCATTGCCTTGCGGGATGTAGGTACATATTGTAGTATGAAAAGTAAACACTGGAGAAAGTATGTTAAACGTTAGCTGCTCCTTTTATTTTATGCATAAGTTACACAAATTAATTGAGAAACGTTAACACATGTTTGATAAGGAAAATATTGTATGGTATTTAATTAAAAACTGATTCAAATACTACAGTTTTTCCAGCATCTCTGTTCTATTTGAGAATCTCATAACTACACGCTCAGTTGCAGTTCATAATATTGTATTCTGAGAATTGCATCTTAATAAAGGCAAAGCTTCTGTAGAGAATCGTTTGCAACATTTCGCACGTGGAAAAACTTCTATTGGAGGGAAGCGGACTTTTAGAACTTTTTAATATCTTTTCGTGAATTATCCTGTTAAGTTATGGGGAATGTTTCTGATGAACGTGGGCTTTACCGTATTTAAAAGAGTTCACAATAAGCCCCGCCCCCACTAAAAGGCTGGTTGGCATTTCCGCATATTTTCCTACTTGCTATTTGGAGCGAATGCAGAATGCATTATGGGCATGCAAATCTCATTATAGCATCAATGATATGCATCAAATGAAATGTTACTGATTACTAATAAAGATTGTGAAGAAAACTACGGAAACCTGAAATTATATTTCTCACAACAACTGATTGGAGGAAAGTGCGTATACCTTCTCGTAAACATTATTTCAGGTTATTCGTCTAATAATTCCAAATGAAAGTAAGAAGCTCATTGGCATTTCAAAACAAATTGTGTTATTGCGTAACAGGTGTAGGTATTAGGAAAGACTGGAAATGCTTCACTTCCTGAGTAAACAAACACACCGCGGCAACTCCAAAAATAGACAAGCAATGTACATCCTAGTTTTCCCATGTCTCTCGCTACATTTCAACTCGGAAAAGTTCAAAATCGCAAAATCAATAGCAAAAGCCATTTTACCTATAAACCAAGGTTGCCGGCACAAATTAAGTTTGCGGAGCGAACAAACGATGGTTCAGATTCTTGGCGATGAGCGCAATTTGCACGCACCAGTAAAATCGCTTAAAAATTCACGTGCACGCAAATTGATGATTGAACGCCCCCGTGCTGAACCAGTTGTGAAGGCCAAAATTGTGGAACTAGGCTTCAGATTTCTGCTCTTTGTATTACATGAATCGCAAGAAATGGTTGAATTCACAAACAATCATTATACAGGGAGAATGCGGCTGTTCGCTTACGCATTGGACTTGGACGAAGCGTTATAAAGCGTGCCTTCGCGAATGATACGTAAATGTTAATGTTACTGGTGTGACGAATCAATTAGAAGTACAATTCCTATAAAAATGCCTAGGCATGCGATATTCTCACAGCAGAAGAATTTTTACACGTCTCGTTAGTAAGGAAAGTTAGCAAAAGACAACACGCCGGGTATTCCTTTCAGCTATTTTTGGAAGAATTGATTTTTTGTACAAAGTTCTAGTTAGGGTCGCGTAAACAAAATCTGATTTCTGAGAATTCCATGACTTGTATATTTCCACAATCATTCTTCTAGAAAGTACCATTGCATCTAGTTCATAGTATCTACACAATCTATAGAACTTATTTTAAATTTACGTTAATGCTTATTAGTTTACTTATTTATCCACCAGAGAAGCGGCAATTAAATCTAATTATTGAGGAGTCAACTCGGTAATAAAACTCGGATAAGTTCAGTGCAGAATTATAATTACCGTGCTTACCGTGCTTCTTTTGCTCAAGAAACACAATTATCAAACATTTACACAGCCCAATCTATAGAAAGAAGTATAGAATTGTTATCGTTCATAAAAACAATTGTTTTTCGCTAATCTCATTTTTAATCTCACAAAGATAAAAAGATAATGAAGAATATTATGTTGTGCATAAAACATAATTATGCACTATTTTAACTCGCGCGGTCATAATATTTCTATTTTTGCGGGACTTGGCTTAGTGACACGTACATACATATGTCTTATGGAAGCTCCGAACGACGAGTGAGATGTACGAAACGCACAGAGCTAGAATCGCTTAATTTAGAAAGAGATAGCAATAATTCGTTTCTGCATGTATCAATTTTACGCAGATTATCTTTCTAGGATTAAAACGATAAAGTACTTAGGAACATGGACCCTAATTTCACAATATCAAAAACGTGTTTGTGTAGTGGAATAATATTAACTAGACAAACATTATTATAAGGAAAAGCAAATACATATTAAATAGATGTTTCTTCACTACTACTACTATTGAGCATCGTATGTAAATGCGACGTAAATCAAATTGTCTATATTTTTTATTCCATGTAAATCAAATATCAAACGACTTACTAAGAGTGATTGACCGCCCAAAGATCCCGTAACCAGTAAAATTGTTCGTGATTATAATTCTAAGCACATACTTAGTTCTCTTTCTTCGACCAAACTAGTCAAGTGTGCGCTTTCACTTTTCCGCCGGTAAACCTTTCATTGTTCGTTAAGAGGTCATACCGTTTTAGATTTTTAAAAAAATTTCAAAGCAAATTACCTAATATTTTTCTTGTACAATAATTTTTATAGAAAGCTGTGTATGCATTCTAAGGGACAGATAGGATGTTTAAATTCGTTTATGTCAAAACGTGTTTTTCTTTTTTGTTCTAAAAAATCGTAATATGTTCTCCTGCGTAACATTGGCTCGCGCCGAAACTAAAATGTAGGGACCGCAAGAGTCATGAGACATATAATGAAAACCTTAGCAGAAAAGTTGTTGTGCACCTTTTTCATTTAGGTCAACGATTGACAGTTATTTAGGAATTTTATTTTATTTCATTTATAACACATTGAGGCGAACGCTACACGCTCAATATTTATCGGGATCCGTATGGCGACCATGGGATTTAATAATTTTCATGCTTCTTTAAATTGGAAAAATCCCCTCGGTTAACTGTATTTAAGAAGAAGCATAGACCTGATATTAAAACCAACTTTTTGTGTGGAAAACGTCTTAATTTAATTGTTTTGATAATTCTTCACAGGGTTAAAAAAATTTCTTGCACAATATCCAGCGTTGTTCCTTATCAGCGGTGACTATGTTCATGTAAACTCGTATCAGACCACAAATTCAGATGATCCCAACGGAATGTATGGTGCTGGAAAGCGCGATTATATCCAGGAAGCTAAGGACTACTTCAAAAACAAAATGCTACAATACGGCATAGGTACGGAAGTGCCAATTAGAAGTTTGCTTGGACATAGAAGCCAAGCGTCTCCTCAAGTTAGGCATATCTCAGGTAAGATAATTGCAAAATTTACCAAATTGATGATATAATTTTTATTTCTCCTATCTAGGGCAACATATTAAAGAATTCACGGATTTTCTTACGAAACATACCGACACTTTTGACGTTGTAGATGACCATGTCATTTTGGTTGGCTGTGAGGGCATGGAAGACCTGCCAGCTAGTGAAAGATTACATCTTCCACAGGCGTACATTGACACAAAAGCTACTCAGCAATTGCTGGACTTCTTTGCACAATGCATTGAAGTTAAAGGTAAGAAAAATACATTTTATTACCACATTTAGAAATGATTTGTCTGCGAGTGCATTTCGACTAGCTGTAATTATCTTTTTTTAAGACGTGAGATTTATTGTAGTTTTTATACCTTACAGGACCAATTTTGGTTGATCAATTATTTCATTTGGTTACATCGAAGTTCCCTCAAGATCAATGGTTTAAAATGTTTAAGACACCGAACGATTTGACCACATTCTTGAGAATTTTCTCGGATTGCTTTCACATACAATCAAATCTAGTCACTCTCCTACAGAAACCGAAGCTTTCTGATTCGCATATTCAGCAGGCACAGGCAAAATCGCGTGATCAGTATAATGCGATCAATAACAATAACAGCTATAACAATCAACTTATTCGCACTGTGTCTCCACCCATGAAGATCAATGCAATAAACAACTCGAATAGCAGCAGCAACAACAACAGTATTACGTCAACCCCTCCGGTTGGGGACTTCAAGTTGAACGAACCTGTTTCCAATGTGAACACAAATCTTAGCAATAATAATAACAACAATAAGAGCGAGCCGAATAGTGGGTTTGATAGCTATATTCCTCCTGATACTGACTTCCGGCTAGAAAATTTGTGTGATCGCAATTGTCCGAGTCCTTCGATTGGATCCTACTACGCCAACATATCGCCTGAACCAAAATCACCTCAAGTTAACCACTCCGTACCTAGTCCGGGAATAGAACGAGTGAATGCACTGAGCAATAAGAATCAAACACTTAAGCAGAGAATTAATAGTTTAGTGATCAAAACTTTGGCTGAAAATTTGGAAAAAGACAAGCAGTCAATGGCCCAGACTGGACCTGTGGAAGGAAAATCGTTCGGACAGCAAAATGCAAATCCTCCCCCGCCACAAACAAATTATTTTATCGGAGATACCTGGAAGATAAGAATATTCCAAAACACTAGGGTGATTTCCACAATTAAAGAGAGCGTTTTTGTAACTGACGCAATCTTGAAATTTGCTCAGAATGAACAAGTTGTTGTGTCTCTCGATTGTGAAGGTATAAACTTAGGTATTAAAGGGCAGCTGACGTTGGTTGAGATTGGAACTACAAGGGGAGAGGCTTTCATCTTCGACATCTTGACTTGTCCCGAGCTGATATCCGATGGCGGTCTCAAATCACTGCTTGAAAACGAAAATGTTATTAAAGTTATACACGACTGTCGGAATGACTCGGTGAATTTGTACAATCAATTTGGGATTCTTTTGAGGAACGTGTTTGACACACAGGTAATCAGTCTTTTAGAAAGTAAGAACTTAATATTCCTACGCAATTATGAAATTACAGTAGCGATCATATTAAAAGTACCCATAACTAATGTTATTTTGTCAGTTTATATATTATTGATATCTTTCTAGAGTTAGTTCTGGGTTTAAGCCATTTGTATTTTGGTTCAATTAAACACACATCATTCCGAAAATAACAATGATAAAACCTAACGCACCGCATATTAGGAATCGAAATATCCATTTTTTTATATCTAAATTCTGAAGTCATAATTTTGGGGACCCCCTAATCTTGGTTTGTTTTTAAGATTTAAAAAAAACTGCTTTGAGTAGGAGTATGAAATTGGGTTCAAATGAAAGCTTAAATCCTCTACTTTTAGAACATAGATTAACGCTTACAAGCCTCATCAGTACACCGGAAGTTTGGGTGGTGGGATGAGAAAAGGGGAGTCAACCCATGCTATGCAGCTTTGTCAGAGCATAGTGAACCTTTCCTGAAAATATTGTCTACCAACTCGGTGTACACTCCATCTTTTGTAGTCACTTCTCCTTTATGGGTTTCAATCGGCTGAACTCAAAAGCATTTATGATCACTTTTTCAAAGTTGTAATTATGTCTTTTTAGAGGCTTAACCTTTTTGTCGCAGGGAAAAATGTTTTTTTTTTAAACTATTGCTGATTTTGAGCTCTACAGCTTTTGTATGGACATATTTTTTATTACGAGTTACCCAAACGACATAACTGCGAACAACCAACTGTGGTCCTAATTTTTAAACCTTTTTCGCGCTATAACTTAAAAAGTATTAACTCTACGAAAAAAAACTATATATCTAAATTTGTAGAGAATTGCCAGATCTAAAAAATTGTGTTTAAATTTTGCATCTAGCATGTCTAGAAGATGAGATATTTAAGAAAATTTGCCTACTATTATTAATACACCAAACTTATGCAGCAGCTCTGCCCAGGCAACAACAATGATTTTTCTTATGGTTGCTGTGAGCACTAACA
Organism: Neoitamus cyanurus; assembly: GCA_947538895.1. Lineage (NCBI taxonomy): Eukaryota > Metazoa > Arthropoda > Insecta > Diptera > Asilidae > Neoitamus > Neoitamus cyanurus. The sequence continues at coordinate 12,089,715 of OX384541.1, forward strand.
TTAAAATACATTTCATCCTGTTGGCCGATAGTTTTTTTTGCAGCCAGCTCTCGTTCTATTGTAATTTCTCACCATTAAAGCAGCTGCTACTCCCAGTTCATCACTCAACTAGTTTCAAATAATTTTTACAAATAACGATACTGCATACTACATACTGTTACAACACTTCATTTTTGGCAGGTAAACAGGTGCTAGTGCAGTTTTTAGTACGTGTGAATTCAATCGCACTATTTTGGAAATATTTTAGTGCAGAAATAAATGTTTGGTGCTAGTGCGTTTGAATTCAAAAGCGGCCTGAGTACTCCTAACCACCTAAAGAATTAGGTAAATACTTTAAATCATTTGGGAAAGAAAATTTATTAATTTTCACATCACAAACAATTTTTTAAAGTGATTAAATACATGGATTACGTTTTTTGGACTCGTGGATTTTGTGACGTTTGCATAACCTGCGAAGACATACCTTACTTTTAACGCTGCTGCGTCAGCTGCACAGTCGATAGCTGTGCACGAAATGAGGCGCGGATTATGTACTACCATTCTATACCGTTTTTTTCTTTGCCAATATTGCAATCTTTTAGGTTTTGTTTAGTTTCCAAAATGTATCGATAGAGAAAATTTGCGCTATCGCTACATTAAAAGAAATCAATGAAATCACTTTCTAGAATATGTTGAGGGTGGTGTAGAGTCTATGATCGCTACTGTGTTATTTCATAAAATTGTATCATGTGATATACGGATCAATAACGAAATATTTTCAGGCTGCTCACGCTGTCCTTCAATTCCAAGAAAGCGGAAAACAGGTTTATAAGGCTAAATATGTGTCACTTAATTCATTGTGCGAAATATACAACGCTCCCATTAATCCAATGAAAGATCAGCTTAAAAACCTCTACCGCAGGGATCAAAAGTATTGGGCTAAACGCCCTCTTACACGTGATATGTTGTTGTATGCCGCTGGTGATGTGCTTGTTTTAATTAACGAGCAACTCTACGCTAATATGGCAAAGTAATTTAGGATCAATTTCGTCAAGAAATTTTTTTTATTCCACAACTGTTTACAGAGCTATCAAACCGGACTTCAGACAACTTTTTTCTGAACTATGTACAGAGCAAATTTTAATGCTTGTTCGGCCCAACGAAGTGAAAATACGCAAAAAGCAGAGAAAAATTAGCACTGAAGTGGCTGATTTGAAGCTGAAACTTTCTCAAACTAACAAAAACATAGTCTTAAGTAACAGAGAAATTAGACTGCTGAGGTGAGTGGAGTGCTCATATTACCCAGAATTTTTTCCTCGTAAAATATGTCTATATCTCAGATACATGGATTTAACAGAAGATGAGAAAGAACGTCTTAAAGGATTCTACAAAGTAGCTAAGAAACTCGAAAAGATGGAAGGTGGAGGTGCTCAAGATCGGTAAGTGATCTTATAAAAGAATTATTAATATCACTAATAAAATAATGCTCTTTGGTGCAGGGATCATAGTGATTCCGAGGATGAGCAAGAAACGACAGAACAAGACAATTATCCCAGCCTCGATAGCGTGCCATCGGATAACTCACTTACAGGGGGAGGAACTTTCTCTCCACGTAATTCGGAGCCGCCAAGCTTAACAGAATCGATGCAGCTGATGGATGAGATATTGTCAGACACGTCTATGGACCGAATGGCCAGAATCGATAAGCTTGAAGCCATACTTTCAGCGGCTACTCTACTTCCCAGTGATCAGGTAAATTACTAAGAGCACTTTATATTGCAAGTTATTATGTACAATTTCTTGCGGCAGATAATTACCTCAAATCCAGTGTCGGATCAGTTTGGTGCTGCTGTAGCAACTACAGAAAATTTACAAATTGTTCGTGAGAAAGCTAAGAAGTATGTGAAGTCCAATTGTATCTATTTTAATAATTTTTGTTATTTCATGAGGCTAGATTGAAAACTATTCACTTTTTACATTTTCTTAGCCTGAAGAATTGCAATTGTAACTGCCATAATGATTCCATGAACTTACGGGTTTCAACTGATACTATAAAAGCAGTGAAGAAGGCTGAAGCTACTTCTCAGACTTTGAGTACTGGAGACATTGTGATCACAAAGATATTCTTCCAAGAGGAGCAGGAGAAGGCCAAAGAGAAGATACTCACCTCTTCACCGAACAAAATGGTTTCACAAGCCTAAAACATTAGATGTTTTCACAAATGTCATTTAGGTCAAACGCAGTTCGGCAGCCCACACACCCACTAAGCACTATTTTCGCCATATTGGAAAATATTGTTTTCTAGTGGTCTTGTGTTGTAATTTTGTTTTATTTAATTTTTTTATGTTCATATTAACTTTGTATTAGTTTTGTATTTTCTCCGCCTTCGAGGGCTAACGTTGCTTCTGGTGCTTTTCACCGAATTCCTCCTCTGTGGTAATCTCTTTTCAGCTGTACTTATATTACTCAGAATTTTAGTTTAATGTTTTATTTATACCTCCCTAGTGGACTATTGTTAACATTTTACATTTACTTAATATCGGTTAAAAGGTTTAGTATTTATCTCAGTTGTACAGACCATGTTTAGCAATTGTAGAGCGATTGAGGCGATTTTCAGTAATTCGACCAATTTGTAATTATTTTGTTACGTATATGCATTCTTCACGAGTGGAAGCAGGCGAACAATTAGTGCCGATATTGATTTCGGTTTATTGTTGAAAATATACTTTTGTAGTGTGCTAGGACTCAGCAGTAGTCCGTACCGTGTCACATATCGAATGAGTTAATTTATAACGACTTTTACAATAATCGCTATCTGTGAAGGTATTTTGTTAAAATTTATCATATCAAATTATAGAGCAATATATATTTACAAGATTTGTACTACTTGACTATTTACGCCCATGAGTATATAATCCTAGAGAAATTTTTGGACCAAATCTTCTTTTCAATAAGTGAAGTTGATTCGTTATTTTGGTAGCTATTCTGTTTGTTGCTAAGATAAATAAAATATGTAGAAACGAAATGTGACCAATGACAGCTGTTTCATATCTGATTTGGTTAAATTTCTTCCGCAATTCACTTTCCCATTCGAGGCACTATTTATATATTTGAACAGAAGCCATATTATTAATACTATTAAATTTTGTAAATAACACGAATTTTTGTTTGTTTTATTTTCAATTTAATGAATTTTTTGCTTTTGAGTTACGTCAATCTCGTCTGTGGTGTTGTTACAAACGCCGACCTGTTGGGTGCTTTCCGTTTTATGAGAAATAAATAAAAGGTAAAAAGTAACTGAAAGTTAATAAAACCAAGTATGTGCAGCAGTTTGATAACCTAGTCGTATCTTATCAGTGCATTAATGATTGAGAGGAGCGAGTTTACAGCCTGTCACCCCTTCTTAATGTTTATTTTTTATTTATCGTCTTAGCTTTTAGGTATATTTTGTAAACATGTTGTGCTGAGTCCGCTGAGGCCAAAACCCAAAATAAAATTGCGAGTATCAGCGGGTTATAAAAGCTAATTTGATACGCAAGTAGTTTTCCTTTTTGCACAGACAATGGATTAATTGCCTGTGGTAAAATATATTATACAAATAACACGCTGCTGGGTATACGGATTCGTCATAACTCCCAACTCAGACAATATCTGTTTCTTTTGAAACATGATATTTTTATTTTTATCGTATTTTAGTTTGAATATTCCAAGATCAGACTGTTTGGGTGAAATATAAAGTTTATTTGACCTTTTAAGGTAATTGCTTTAAGTTTGTCACCTTTAATAACTCAGAAATTTAACTCATGATTTTCTGCCTGCTGATCTAGTTCAGTAGTCCAGTGAAATTAGACTTTTCTGATATAAGAAAAGTAGATTCTTCATCTTTTTTATTTATCGGGTTATTCAATAAAATATTAAAAATCGTGAAGGAGATCACTATCGCATAAAAAGTTATTCAAAGTCAAAGTTCACAAAAAAAGAAAAAAAAGAAAGACAATGAAATCCCCCAAAAAAATGATCTCTTCCATTGTTTACGTACAATGGTTTAGGCAAAAATGTGCTTCGAAGTTTTAGTCATCTACTAGCATGGCAAACCCTGTTCCGGTGCAGCAATCAGGTACCTTTTTCGACATCTCACAAGAAACGCTGTAGATATCTTTTGTTCTGGGACATATTTATACTAAAATTTAAGATCAGGATAAACATTCACAATCCTCAAAAAATCACGGGAAAATCGGGACCGAAAGCAGCATTTTTCAGACTTCGAGAACGGGCAGTAAAGAACTTTTCTTTTTAAAGCCCGCTCGTATTTACGCTCTCGGGGAAAACCCGTATGTACTGCTTGAGACAGAAAGATGCGCTACTGTATGTATGACAATAAACAACGCGTACAGGAGCTGAACAGTTCAAGACTTTCTTTGTGTATCTCTTTACAAGGGTAACTACATAATTATACTAAATATCTGGAGACATAATTTTTGTTTTTCTTCGTTTTTGTTTCTTTAACTACTGTTTTTTCCTGAATACCTGGACTCATTTCGATATAAGGACAAACTCAATGGGTGCAAATTAATTGAATGTGGTGTTTCTATTTCTATTGTGTTCTTATGAATTAGGGAATTTGTTTTGTTAAAGTAAAGGAGGGATCTGCGGCTTAAAAAAAAAAATAAAAACAACTGGTTTTTCGACCTCGAGACGGGTTTACATAAAGATTTAGATTAATTCAATACATTTTCCGTTTAACCGTTAAGACAACGTATTCCTCTAATCTAAATGCAAAAACTCATAAGCCTCTGGAATGCTGTCTAAAGTTATAAGTATGTAGGTACTGATTTTTGAAAAAATATTTTCTGAACTATGTATGTAAATATGTTCTTACTTGTTAACGAAAAACAAATATACAATTTAAAAAAGTACCTACATACATACATAATGTGTATATAAATTTAAAAAAATGTTAAATAAAAAGTTACGTTTAAAACCCACGACAAGTGTACGTAAAAAAACGCAAGAATAAAAGTGAAACAATGAACTACCCGACAAATATTGCTCAACAAAGAAATACTTATGGTAAAATATGTTGTTTTATCTTTTGCCTTCTTTAGTTTCGCTCAGCATTAATCAACAGACAGCCCTCTTTATAAGCTAACAAATGTTCTAGTTAGTTTGTTTCGATTTATGCACTAAATCTTTTATATATTTTGTACCTTTATGTACTGACAAAGCCTGCACCTCTAAAGTACGACTTAAGTTTTCTCTATTGCCTTCTCGTTATAAAAATCAGGCAGGAAAAATAACACACAAGTGTTCACCAAAGGAAGCACTTAATGTGGCGCATCAGTAATCAAACAGGTAAATGAACAAATTTTGTACGATTTGCTCCTTTTTATCTTTGAGTATCCATTTTCTTATTTATTATATTATCACATTATAAGAAGTCATATGATATATACATATTCATAGTTGTAAGTATTCGTACGTATCCATATTGTAAAAAAAAATTTAAGTGCATTAACTATAAACCTTGCATGTAGACCCAATCATACTAACTTTACATTTAACGATTCAGACGTTAAATAACAATCTATAACGACATATCACAATTTATAAAATTCACAGCGTGTTCTTAGAAAGTGCCTTTTGCAAAATGTATAAAACTTTTTTATTCTTTACTGCTTATTGGTCGCTTGTAGGGCTTTAAGCACACCGCCTAAATGTACTACCAAGAGAGATTTTTATATTGGAAGCAAAATATAATTTTTGAACTTTTGTAGCAAAATATGGCATGTCATCTACACAACTGTAAATATATTTCCTAACACTCGTCGTTCTCCTCGTAATGTACCAAACAGATCACGAAAATCGTGCACTCTTAACAATTTGTGAGGCAACGAAAACAAATCATTATGAAGTTAACATTTTATAGCAAATCGTTAAATTCTTAGGAGCAATAACGCTTATAGTACGAAATATTTTAGAGATTTAAGTTCATGATGGAGTTTCTACATAGTTCATTTATAAATATTGCTCATTACCGCATTATTATTGTTAAGAAATTGTATGGAATTTACACCTGCTGAGGGACAAAATCACTTTAATCCAAATTTACTGTACATACAAGCATATATTCGAAATCATAAATTTATAAATGCAATAAACATTTAATTTTGGAACATGGTGTTTTTCTATATCGAAAATAAATTTTTTTTGGACGGATAACTTCTTATTCTAAATCCTGTGAAATGAAATTTATTTATAGCTTGTTTAAATTTTGAATGCAATTCAGAGGCAGAGAGCTACAAGAAACAAAATAAAACAGTTCATTTTCTCTTTCAAAAGGCTCCTGTGTGACTCGTTTTTTCACTGTCGCCGTTATTATCATATAGTACTTCGAGATAACGGCGTTTTATTTCATTACCGCAAATTTTATGATTGCAGTTTAAACATTAATCAATAATAGACCCTCCAGTTTTGCACTAAGTAGGTAAGTAGGTACTTAAACCGCTTCCCTGGTTGCAAAGCGACAAGGCAGTAAATTTATAAAATGTTTTTTTTTGACTGATTGGCTTTTATCGGTATTCAGTTAGATAAAATAATGCCGGTAGTTTTGAAATTCTCACGGGGGTTGTTAAATTATTGACCACTTTTAAGTGCTTTCGTTTATCGCAATAACTTTGAAGAAAACTTTTACTTTCTTGAGCAAATATACTCCCGTTCCGCTGGTATTAAGCATTTAGTTGAAATCAGCCATATGCTTACTCATGCTCCGAAACTGAATCTTGTACGGAAATTTAGGCGCAGGTGAACAGCGCGAGATGTGTACCTTATACACATTAGCGGTAACCCCTTCTAAGGGTACTAAGGCCTTAGCCCAACTGATACAGCCCCCATAAATGAAAAACAGCGATCTGTTCAAACACAACTTTTATTATTACTGATACAACAGATTTCTCGTATATTTATTAGGCAGTGACTATACAAAAACATTATGCGTTCAAAGTGATAAAATTGGTACAAATAGCTGAAACATCACGTTGGTGAACAACAACAATATCTGATAGAGCTTATAAGTAGAACTACTTTGTTAGTTTTCCTACGACTGAGAATATAAAAGAAGTGTATAAGTGGCCTAAAACTAAAAAAACTTATCAGTCATCAGTCGGTATTAAGAATCAACTCGATTTATAATTTCACTGACTCCGGCCTCGTCAGCATTGCTGGCGAAAAGCAGAATCAAAACTATGCTTCACTTCCAGACTGCAGGCGAACCGCTGAAAATTTGATCCGCCGCACAGCTCAGATATGTTCATGTTTTCATCCGAAACCTTTAGGATTTCTCCATTATCACTTTTTTCTTTATCAACAAGCGCACCGAGCGCATGGGTTTATATCCTAAACAATTTTTTACAATATGTAATGAATAACATGAAAAAATAATCGTAGAAATGGTTCAAGAGTTACAACAACAAATAACAAAACAAAAGATAAAGCTTTTATCGTTGAGATCATGTCATGTAGCGCATTACTTCGCGCAGGGCATACAGGAGTTCCGCCTGGTTCCTCGCTTCCATAATCATTAAGTTTACGTGAACCTGAAAGAATATAAGACATGTAGTTGTATTCACTGTATTCTGAAGTTTTGCATACTTTTTCGCTATCCTGGAGTTCACACAGAATGCTGTCGTAGTCATTTTTGGTAATTCTCTCAGGGAAGCAACATACCGTCTTTATAAACATTTTCAGTGGGCGATCTAGGAGCTGTGTTAAGATATTTGTTAAATGACAATATACACCAAGAGTAATTAAGAAACAAACCTGATTTACTTCTCCATAGTCATAGTCGTCGTGCCGAATGCCATAAATGCACTGAATGTAGTTCCAAATGGCACGACGGAACTTCGATGTGTCCACATTCTCCCGACCACCCATGGTGAAATATGTCAAATTAAAGGCCACACGGAATTTATCGTCAAGTAAGTACCCAACGTCGTTATAGAGCCTGAAAAGATTGATTAACGTTACATTAACTCCAACCAAGATAATGAAATACATTGCCAAAGCTCAAATAGTGTTTTAATTTTGGCGAAAATTTATATAACGAATACTAACCCATTAACCAGAGAGTATCCATGATCATCCCACGAATAGTCCTGAATTCTAAATGTGTTCGGTATATTTTCTGAACCACGCTTAGCAAAATCTTGATAAAGAAAATTTGGATCATCGATATATTGGCTGATTACAGGTGGCACTCTGATTTCCACTGACTGTTCTGTTGGAGCTGCAGGCAACTCAGCAGTCTGTTAAAAAGATTAATAAATTTAAAACTCCTGCCGAATATAAGGTTTTATTGAGGAAGGCGAAATTATAGTCTAGTCTAGTTTTTCTTCCCCATACAATGGTTCGTATGTAACAGACAGAATGTCGCTTTTCATTAAAAATTTCTTATGAGGGGTCGTATGTGATATCTTGATTAGATGCCGATTATTCTTTTACTGATTGTGCTACCAATTATGATCAATAACTTTGCTATTGGCAAATAATACTGCCTAACCTGACCGATATCTTTGTTGTCGACTGTAATCCGCAACCATCTTCTATTGACCAGAATATTAGAATATTGGTGCCGACTGTGGACGCAAATATTACTGCCAACAATATACTCGTATATTGACTAGATCAACAATACCGATTTCGTAATTTTTAAAAGAAGCATAAAGCAGAGGATGACGAAAAAAAGGAATAATTAGGTTACTCTATTTTTAACTTGTATTAAATTTAATTTTATAAACTACGAATTCAAAAGAATCTTTACATCTTTAAATAGCCAATATCAGTTGTGCCTTGTCAGCTTCCTTTCGTTATAATGTAAAACACAATTGAGAAAAATGTTTTGTGTTATCAACCAATCGAATTGAGATATCCCGTGGCTGAATTGATCTTTTGTGGCCAGTTGAGTGCTGAGTGCTATCAGCGTGGTTACCATATATCAATGCTTATCAAACTTAGTCTAATTGAGTGCTATTCAACTCAATTAGGCTCAGATTCACATGATCTACTTTGGCTTCATTGTGAGCAATATTCTTTCAATATCTTATCTCAACTTATAATAATAAGTTTCACTCGTATTCTAAGATTAGTATGTTTTTTACCTGAAGTTCGACATTTTTGAAACGGTTACTCAGTTCAGCTTCACTGCATTCATCTTGTCTCTCCGAGAGCACTTTCATGCGTTCCATTAAAGCGTCTACACTAACTTGTTGTTTCTGAATGGAGCCTGCATATAGGTAGACAAAAAAATATGGCTTAACACTCATTTACCTTTTATCATCTAAACTAAACAAAGACTTACCAACAATAGCTCCTTTATTGTTATTTTCAATGACGGGATTGTTCGTTGCATTTATGTTGCTACCGCTATTAGCCACTACATTGTTATTCCTCATGCTGAGGACAGTCTTCTGTGGTGATGTTTTTGACTTAATTGGACTAGAGGATGCATCAAGTCGCTGGGTAAGACCGCACGAGAACACAAAAGAAGACAACGAATGAAAGTGTGATAATAACACAATGGCATGGACGACTTCAGCTAGCGACCAACTACTCTTACCCTTCGTTAAAGACTAAAATTTTATGAATTTTAATTACAAACTAATCCAGTGAGATGTGTACTAAAAAGACTTACCTCGATGTGCTCCTTGCGAAGCAACCATGGCCTATGAGCCAGTAATTTGTTGATATCGTATATGGCACGAAGTTTGGACGGAATAAAATCCAAACCATTCAACCACGTTGGATCACCTCCCAAAAGAAGGAATTCTTTCTCATACATCTTCACCAAATAGGTGCATTGGTGACGGGCTGCCGCCTGTAAAAGAGGAAATTTCTTTTAATTAAGTTAAGACAAAAGAAAACCTGAACTGAAAAGACAGCAGAGGAAGATACGTGCATCAACGGAATTCCTAGCATTTATGAGATAACAAGCCGGAAGGCACCACTCATGTGTAGAAAAGAACTAAATTAACCGTAAAAACCGGTGAGAAGTTTTTCTTGAAAAAAAATATCAAAAGGTACTTATTATATACAGTTTTGCTTGTCTGATTTATTCGCACAAAGTTTGCAGAATATACCGCTTGTTTTCTTCATTATACTATAAAAGTTATTTATATATATTTTAATACGCTTCTTTAAAAAATGGCTAATGGTCAGTCTCTTTGTGACTTAGTAGTATAAAATTTCTAAGGCATATCACTATATTGCAAAATTGTATTTTTCAATTACAACTCTTTGGCGAAGTGATATAACTAGCTCTTCTTCCATAGGAAAAACTTTTACTGCAGTTATTCAAACAGAATGTTCATTTGCTGTACACGAATGGTACACAAACGCATTAGCTCCAATTAGCTAAAGTTGTAAAAATAACTTCTATGTATATAAATTTCAAGTTCTTGCAGCAATTTCGACTCATTAAACTAAACATTGTGAAAGGCTGAAAGTAAAATAGGATACAATTTGAAACCTTGAGAAACACAAAAACCAGCATTTAAATGCGGAACAAATAATCGTAATTAGCCACGCAAGAAATATGTACTTTCAATTTATTTTACATTTAGGTTCAGTTAGGATCATATAATTTCTGTTTGGTTATAATGGCAGTATGCCAAGGTTCCTGAAAGGTCTTTGAGAGATTTCTTGCTACCTCTTTACCCCCAAAATAACGATAATAGAAGAGCCACGATTCAAACATTCTGTAAACTAGGTGGGTCAATAAAATCCCGGTTGATCGATTATGGCAATAACGATGGGTAAGGTCTCACATTAGCATTGCTTACATTGCGTACGTCAAGATTTTGGGGTCCAAATTAAGCTTAATTACTATTCTGATCAATTATAATAAGTACTAAAGCTCACCTACGGTAGAAGTACGTCACCGCTAAGGTAAAAGGCAGTAAAAACTAAAATTAGATTTTCCAAGAGTGTTCTATCATTAGTGGTTTAGGGTATGCGTTGTCTATCATCCTGTCACGGAATTGTTTTGTAACATATAGATATAATATTAGCGCGTTTTTTTAAATATGTATATTTTTTCTATAAATCAATATTGAAAGAGTGAAAATATAAAGGATGGTTTTTCCTATACTTTTGATAACTGCAAGATACATTCATATGTATGTTCTATGTATGTATATGTTTCCGAGATCGTTGAAATCATTCTTAAAATAATCTCGCTGCGGCTTTGGAGGGGGGATAACGGATGGAAATATTTTTATATAAAGTATCGATAAAAACAAGATACATATGCATACATATATTAAGTTTTCAAGACCTTTGAATGGTTTTTAGAGCTACATTTAACGTAGGGCTGGCTTGAAAACCAATGAAGACCTATGTTAGTACCGAAAAAAATATCTAATTGTTTTGTATCTAAAACGATACTTACTCTTAAAAAACGTTTAGATTTTTGGCGCACCCTGAATCCTGATTGTTTATATTTATTTTGAAGGCCGAAAGTATAAACTTAGGAATGTGCGTAATTATTACCTACTTAAAAAGTTATTGTTCGCCCGTAATTACAAATGTCATGTTACACAATAACGAGCAAAGCAGCTGCTTTGGCACTTAAGACTTTATGAGCTGTTAAACTGTTTTCAATATCGCTTGTTTATAAGATGTTCAGCCAGATAAACATCAAATAATATGACGATCCCCTTGAAGACAATAAAACACAAAAAATAGAACGACTCATTGCAAGCCAAGGTGCGTGACTTGCTCACGCAGAGCTGAAGGTGTTGCTAAGATGGCTAACTCATTTATAAAAAATGCATAAGGCTATTATACCCAACCGCAAGCACTCACTATTTGTGCTGGGATATTTGTCAAGACAATTAGTTATCCCACAAATCTGTCAGTAAAAATGAGGAAAATGCCAGGGAAAACAACCATTTGCTAATTTAAACAGCAAGGCATGAGTGACAAATTTAAATATTTGCGAGTGTTTATCCGTTCGCTGCTCCACGCGACTTGACTTCTATTTCTGTTAATTGCTGCTAACTGCTCCACGTGATAGCGATATAAAAGTATTATTCTCCTGGGTCGCTTCCTCATTGCCCTGTTGTTAAAAAACGAGCACATCAAGTGGCCGAGATACTGTTCGTCTTACTGGTAGATACTAACAATAAGTGCAAGTAAGTGATACTTTGTATCACCCCAAAAATATCGCATGTGACCAGCAGATGGTGAAAGTGTGCCGAAATAGCTGTCCGTCCAGATGCTATTTTTCACAAAAGCGAGCAACCCAGCTTAGGGGCACGAGTGTGCTGCTCGTTTGATCGCTTCTTCATAGAGAAATTATCTTCTACTTATGCTTCTTATTGGTACACCTACATACAACTATTTCACCGCTTTCCTACGCAGTGGTCAAAATATTTTTAGACCGAATGTGCACTAATAATACTTTTTGAGAGCATGCCAAATTACTCATCATCAGCGACGTACAGCGAATCGCCTGTGAAGGTTGCTTTTACGCTTTTATTTGTTGAGCTCTCCTAGAGAAGTTCAAACACCTGCTTTCTTGCTGCATTCCTGAATGTTTTGATAACTTGTTGTTTCTGGCCGGTTGAAAACTGCTGTTAACGCGAATTTATCTCAAAATGAGACTGCACCGCGGGAAAGATGCGAAAATTGGGTTACATGCTATTTGCCCCGACAATTATAAATTTTGTTTATTTTAAAATTTTTTAAGTTTGTTTTCTATCTGAGTGAATAGTCACGGAAAACATCGTCAGAGCGAAGCCATCGACACATTTATAGATTTCGATTTTTTAGTTAGTATATGTGACTTATTATTCAATTGATTTTTAGGTCCTAGAAAATTGTGATGTGTGTTACCCAATATTCTTATAATTGCAAAATGGCAACTCATGATGGATTTAAAGGGACTGAATAAGTTGACAAGCTCAATTAAAAAGTTTTCGTTGGGTTTTTTTACATATCTTTAAAGATTGAAATATCAAAAGATTTTGCAGTGAAGAGATTTAAAAATGTAAATTTAAATAAAATCGAAGACTTAAATGGATTAGAGAGCAGAAAATGAAACTACAGTGCACACAGTCTCAAGCTCTTTTTTTAACTGAATTAAATTAAACATTAAATGCTTTGCGATAAAACAAAATAATCAAGATAATATGTATATTGGTAATTACTCTAAATATTTTATTTTTAGAGGTAGGTATTTATTAATAATAGTGCTGTAATTATTACGAGTATATTTTTTTAACATTCGTGTGTAGATGGACGAATCAGCAAATTCGAAACCGTTCCAAAATGATAAATATCATATGTTGTTCGTACCAACTTATGTGTGGTACATTTGCTTTTGTCAAAAGAGATTAGTATATGTTATATCACTTGAGGAAATAAAATTAAAAAAATTTTGTGTTTTACATAATCGCTCACGACCAGAACTCGTTAAGATTGAATTTGTTTCATAAAAATTCTAAAAAACTATCAAATCATGGTATCTACCATATAATCAACCTTCAAGTCATGGTAGCCATACCTCCAATCCTATATACTTATGTGCATATGTAGTTTATTATATGAATTTCATTACCAAAAAATATATTCATATCCAATATTCATATACATAAGTTGAAGGTTTTCAGGTACATTTCTATGGATTGCTCCGTAACTTGACTTGTTAGCTATTCATCTTATTCACTAGTTACTTTGTGAAATAGTACATGGTTAAGCGTTTTCATAACTTGCTTATTAAAATTGTATTTACTCCTTTCTTTGGTACAAGTGTATAATTTTTTTTTTTTTCAATGATAATAGTTTATTGGGTTGACTGTACAAAGATAATCTTTATCGTACAAAGTACAATTGGGAAAAAAGACTAGCAAATTTTGAACTAAATCTACTCTAATCCAGAAGAAAAGAGATATATAACATGAAAAATACATTAATAAAAAAATAGCAAAAGAGTTAAATCAAAGAGATGTGCAAAAATTTTAGACGAAATGACAACATTTCAAAATAGTTCTGATAGTTGGAGATGACTATAAAAGAATCCACTGGACGATGCGCGCTGAATATGAACCGGCAACTGGTTCCAGATACGCACACAATGGACAAAGAATGATCGCCCACCAAATCGAGAATCATATTTTGGAATTTGAATTTTGAGATGCCTGGACAGTTGCAAAAATTGTAATCTATAACTGAGATACATCGGCTGTCGAATTTACACTATTTTGTGCAACAGCCTGAGAAAGCGGCAGCATCAAGAAATGGAAAAACCACACTACCGTACGTAAAGTGTGGCATAATAAGAGCTCTGACCAGTCGTTTACGGAGATCCACCGAAAGAATGTCTCACCTCACCAAGAGTTTCCGTAGGCTGTAATAGACCGTACGAACAATATTATGAACATGGTTGCAGCAAGTCATCTCATACTATTAATTAATAACTATGCCCAGAGTTTTGACAGAGTCAACAAAGCCTTATCCTGTTTCCATTGTACATTATAGGCGGTAATGTTGCAGAATCAATTTCATTACGGAAAACATAAGACTTTTGTTAAAAATGAGTACATATAGTTTATTGGATATTATAAACATAATCATACTCGGTAATACTGAATTGAGAATGCTTGGCCAATTGCTTGGCAGTATGATATTTTCCTTGTTTAGATGTTTTATCGCTAAAATATATTATATTTCTGATTTGGAAATTTTAAGTCTGAAACTTGGATTTTAGTTAATATATTGAAGAAATATCGCAATGGAAACAAATTGTAGTTGTTTAAAATACATTATTGTACTTTTGGCACTTAGACCATTTTGATTTTCAATGCTTCAATTTCAAATTTAAGAATCCTCAATGGAGATATTCAATCCAATCCACAATTAGGTCAAATATTAGGCAGGATAATTGTATCTAAACATCATTCGCACAAAGAAGATAATTTGGTACATATCTAATAGTATCAGCAAATTCATTCCTATCGACGCAAAAATGAAGTGAACTTAGGATTACGTCTTGTGGTACTCCACAAAAATATAGGTGCCAGATTAGACACAGCATTAAGTGTAGTAGTCAATATGTCTACGTCCACTTTGATAGCTTTCTATGAGTTTTAAAGTAATAAAGGAAAAATGATATCTATTAGAAAGCTTTCTCAACAATTTAGAATGGTACATATTAGACTGCCCAGTTCAGTCTCTCCTAGGATTCAACAAAAACACATCAGTCAAAGGTCGAAATGCTAAATAGAATAATACTTGTGGACTAGGACGTCTTGTCAGACCTGTGGATTGACTTATCTAATATAGGAGCACTTAAAATTCGGCCTTTGACTTACATATAGATAAAGCCCGGGCTTACAAAATATTTAGGTACTAATAATACTGATTTGTCAAATTAATTTTTATTTCTATTAATAGATATGTATGAAATTCGATTACTCATGCAATTTATTTTAACAAAATATTTTTGTTTTTACAGTTGATCTGTTGTGATGTCATAAAACAATACTCTGTCATTTAATCTGCATAATACAGTGATGGTTCACCGTACGATTAGCAAGAAAACAGACAAATATAAGTAATGCATATATTAACTATTTAGTCTTATTAACTTTCATTCAATTCAGTTCAATGCCCAGCTTTATAGTCGCTATAGCTAATTTGACCATTAAAAGTTCATGAAGTACCTATATAAGTGCTTCTGTACATATAATTTGTTTGAGTCCAAGCCGCTCTTTTCAATAAACTACTTTTTACTTTTATTGTCTACAATTACCCATTTCAACAAGTTTATGATTAGCGGTGATGGTAAGTGGCAGATATTTTCACTGAGACTTAATAACAGACAATTAATAGCAACCAGTTGACCTAACAAGTGTACAGCGGAATATTCACAGGAAAGTTTTAATAATTATCGCTTTCTTATTAAATGTTTTTCAGTGCTTATATATTGGATATGAAAAATTTAGACATTTTGATAAAATCACAAAACAGATGACTTTCTTCACTGCTTTTTTATTTTATTTGAAAAAAATTGTACTTACCATAATTGCCAAGTAGTATCTGTAATCATACGGCAAAGGCCCATCGCCACGCATTATGAAACATTGAGTCCTCAGGAAATGTTCCAAATATCGAGGGTGGTATCCGATAACTTGTGAAACATGATCGAGCTCTAAGTCACCCATTATGTACTGTGTATAGCAATGCTGAAATGATAATGAAAAAGTACAAAAAAATTAATAAAGTACAAAAACCCTATAAAGCAATCTCGAAAAGGTAATCAACCTTGCCTAGCCTTATTTATCTTTACGACAGTCAACTCATGTGTGATGGCTGTTATCACCCATTTGAACAGAAATTATTTTCACGAGTAGGCTTATCGCTATCTCTCATAAACATAAGGAAATGGTACGCCCGGAGATCTCATTTTAATGGGTCACCACATTATTCACAGTTTTGCTGATTAAAGCAATTACAGAAGATGCAGCGAATTCGCCTTCTTGACTACCCGCTTTGTTATTGTTATCGGCTAACTCAGCTTTATTTTCACAAGAAAATATTTTTAGTGCGGTACTCTTGTACAAATAAGTACAGTACTCGTTAGGCTGCGTGGGTTGAAGAATAAGGGCAACGAGTTCGAGTTTGATCTTCAAATGATCTTGCTAGGGGAGATACCACAAGAACGTGATTATCTCGAGAGTGCGTTCTGAAATCGAATAGCCGGTTTAAATGGATGGACATGATTCGCACGCTCCCCGTCTTCAATGCAAATTCGTTTGATCGTAAAGTTTCCACCGTGTATCCACCGGTCGAGTGCAATCATAATTTATACCATTTATTATTAGCGCACTTTGCTTTCGTAACCACCGGTGGGCACAATAAAACAATTCAGCGCAACTCAACTCATTATGCAAGATCAGCTTCAAGTGGCATAGGCATTCGAGCAGAGCGCTCAAGCTCAAGCCGTACAACTTAATTGAATATCAACTAGGGTTATGTGCGTTATGAAATTATATTTATAAAGTGTCAATGGTCAATTCGAACAATAATCGCTTTGTTTTGATCACGGTCGTCCCATCCGAGCTCCGCGATTACTTCGGCGGTAGGCCGCGCTCAAGTGGAGAATAATTCATCCAGTTAAACCAGTTTGGATCAATGTGGGTGCTTTCAGACACGGGCTGGGTTGCTGGGTTCTGTCTGATATTAAACTGTTGACCTTCAACAAGAATTTATACCTCAAGAGCCCTTGGGCAGATTTCAAAAGGCGATAATTAGGAAAAGCGGCGCCCTCCGCACGCGTTTTAAACTAGACGTGAACGCCACAAAGCGATCAAGCCAGATTTTCTCACATAATCTCTGGCCACATGAAGTGCTGTGACCTAATTTCTGTAAGCTGTTGCAACATCTGGCTGGTTCGGCGGGATTTTTAGCTTTTTAGTCTGTAAACTTGTACGTCGTAAAGGGGAATTTATGGGCTGGTTATTTTGCTAATTTGAACAATTTTTCTTTGTTTATTTACGAAGTCGAAATTGATCGCTCTTTTAACCACTTGAGAGCACAGAATAGTTTCGCGAAAGATTTAATGCGGATAAAAACCATTTGAATCATGTATCAAGTCAGACACTTGACCTGCTCAATGCCTCTGTAAATTTATTTTCTTTACCGTTCGAATTGTTCGCTGTGTCCACTGTGATTGAATCAGGAACGCATTACGTATCAGTTTGAGAATTAAGAATACAACGAGGATCATATGTAATCACGTTAAGACGTTAAGAATATTTTCGTATTATATACATATTAGCATATGTACATATGTTAGGTTAGGCACAGTTAAAGTTCAGTTAAAAAAGACACATTTTGTGATTTTGTGATTAACAAATTAGCTGTACGAAAATGCAAAAAACTAAAAATACATATTAACAAAGTTTCCAGATCTCGGTCAGATTAAGGTCAGATGTAGTCTTAAAAAATATTAACGTCTCCATTATAAATAGCTATATATACGAACTTCAGATTTTCTATACTTCGCAAGAAGTGAACACTTTTGTAGATTTTTCTGGTGTCGTACTGTGCTGCCTAAAATGTTAATTTCATAATATGTATATGGAATATTCAAATGAACAATTCACATTATATTATGTTCAAAAGTAAAAATTTATAAGAGAAATAAGGTTTCAATAGCAATTTTGGTTTTATTTTGGACCAGGTCGCGGCAGAAAATTGAAACATTCAACGATCCTCTGGGTGACCTGATATAGATCCTCGTAATTGAATAGTAAAAACTAAAATTCCAAAGCGAAGAATAAAGTGCCGATTTCTTTTCCATAAGTTTACACCAAAGAATAAATGCTTAACCATTACGAGACACACATGTTTTTGACATCCCTATCAAGCTGTCCAAGCTGATTTTCTCCTGGAATATCTTGACTTTTATTCAACCGATTTCAATTTGTTTTTTTTTAAATTAAATTTTAGACTTTGCTCAATAAAACTTCCAAGGTAATATACGCACATGAGTGTTTTCGCTTTATAGAAATCTACATACAATTTGATGAAATTCCCTTTTTTATGTGCATTTATAATTTGAAACCTTATTTAAGTAGTTTTCTATTTTTACCCTAGAGAATTCTCAACACATTTTACGTTTTTATTTTAAATCTGCTAATCTTTCTAGATAAACTAGATAAAACACTATATACATATTGAATGTGCTCAGGGTTGACTTACGAAAATTTGGACTATAAAGCAAATAAATTTATTTTTCGAGAAGCCATTTTGTTAAGTGTATAAACAAGATCTCTGTCTTTTACAAGCATTCGTTCAAAGGCTTTACAAAATATCGCAATAAGCAGCATTTAAGGCATTTCATATTGTTCTGTTTTCAAATGGAAAACATGCTGCTGAAGCTACGAAATTAATTAATTCAACTTTGCGTTGCGACTGTAAGTTATTCAACTGTGAAAAAATATTTTGTAAGATTTCGTGTTAAAAATTTTAGTCTTATGGACAATTAACGTGCCGGAGCTCCACCAAAGTAGTTGGCCGAAGAAATTCAGGATTCACTATACGAACATCAAACACTTACTCAAAAGCAACTTGCTGCACAGTCTGAAGTTACTCAAGCAGGAATTTCAATTCGAAAGACTATTTACAGGAAACGGAATGCGCGAAGTGTTTTTTTTTAATAACACCCGCCCGCTCGCAAATAAAAGTACTCAGGAGCTCGTCTTCAGTTAAGACTGGAAAGTCCCCCCGCATGCGGTTTATTCCTTAGACTTGGCTCTACCTGTCTTGTCACCTTTTCAATAGTCGATGCAGTCATACGTATTTAGTAAAGCAGCAGGTCACGAAAGTTGAAGATGTGAAAAAATGCCTCGATGACTATTTTCCTTCCATCAACCATCATATTTTTAAGCTTTACCAAAAAAGGCCGAGAACTTAATCATGCACCCAACCATTTCTCTTAACAAGTGACTAATGCATATGTAGATTTGTTTTGAGTTGGGTGAGTCATATAGGACCTCTAGTTTTTTTAAAGCCTCCGGAATGTCATAAGGAATTATAATAGCATACAAGATATCATAACTTGGTAATTCCAATATGTATTATTATTGTTGTAGGAATAGTTAACAAAAATAAGTAAAACAATTTATTGATGAATTTTTTTGGCCACAATATATGTACATACGAGTTTGAAATTCAGGTACACTGTACCTCTTATACTATGGCAAAACAACATACCAATTTAATTTAAATCGATTTGATAGTTTATCGTTTAATAATTTGTTAATAATCGTTGTTTCTAATTTTATAAATCTTGTCACGTTTGAACTAATGAATTTTTCTAACGCTCTCTTTTAGATGCCAATTATCGATCCCCATTGAAAAAATATCAATCTTAAATTCAATAGGCGGAATTCTTTAGATTTTATTAAAATTTGGATTTTTGGGGTCACTGATTTAAAATTTTGTATGTATGTACATTATAAGACAGAGGCTCTAATATGTATAGCGGTACCTATATAAAAAATAAATGTCTTAAGAGGGGAGCGAAAAATCGATTAGCTGTTTTCAGAATTAGTAATTTTCAATGTGCCTGCAAAATTTAGGAATTTAGGGCGGTGGATCCCAAGCGACCGAAAACACTTAACTGCAAAGGGTTTCTTTGAATATGGGTGCTTAGGGGATTTCAGGGCTGTGGAATTCAGACACAGTAGGGTGATTACTGATTAGAGTAAAAAATTTTATTTGTGGTCGATTTCTTTTAAACTATTAATAATACCCACTCAAATCCGAGACCGAGTTTTCTAGTTCAAGAATTTGTCAAAGGGGTTCCACCAAACTAAATCGATAGGGGCGGGGTCAGGGGCTACCACAAAATATTAAATTTTTTTTAATAATTCTGCTATGGATTTTTATTTTTTCTGCACTTGTCGTTAGCGAATCACAAACATTTTTCAGAAAAACGCAGATATGGCAAAAACGGTTCGATATATTTACACACCCCAAAATGTATCGGTTATAACAAACTCTCTATTATATGTATAGTAGTCATTGCAACACCCTTTATACATAGGAGAGAACAGTAAGGGCAGCCCAACAGCAAGCAAAAAAGCAGAATGGGTATAAAAAAAATCAAAAAGTTTGACATACTGGTTTAAAGAATTAAAAATAAATTAAAGTTTAACTTTGTTATGCCTGGTTTGTGTAGAAGAAGTTATGCTAATTCAGGAGATATATCTTTTTTTGTAGTAATACATATGTGTTAAAATTTTGAACCATCAATAGTTACACATAAAAGTAGAATATGTTATCTTAACTGCAAAAATACCTGTTTATTGTTGGCATTAAGTCATTGCTTTTGTGTGATTTTATCGCAGTGTTCTGCGTTCCGAGAGCTAAATCTCAATTCTCCTTGTTAACACAACAAAGATATCGTCACAGCACAGCGCTTAGAACTAGTTGTTGCTTGTTAGTTCCAGCAAACGTGATTTAATGACTAAAGCTCTGTTTTGACTATGGCTGCGTCTTCAAATTCCAAATTTATCATAAAACAAAACAAAATAAATTAAGAGGAATAAAGATAATAAACCTTGCATAGAGAATTTTTTTTTTTCTAATATGAAATGAGTAAGCACCCAATTGCGATAAAACAAAGGCAAAGCTCTACATGTGCAATCCAAATACTTCCAGCATGTGGTAATGATTAATATGTTGTCGGCAGTTACCAAGCGTTAGTATGGAATGGACTAGTATAAGCACATGCCTCGATTAGAATTTTGCCGAAAATATGAAAAAACACTTGAAGGCAAAGTCAATCAAAGAGAATCTCCAGAGTCCAGAGAAATGGCGATCCCGGGCGATATGAATCCATTTGGAGGCCGCCACAAAGTCAACATTTTGTGGTTCGTCGCAACTGATTTCCCCTCGGGGTCATTTATAATTTTCTGTAAACAAAGTCAATTCCTCGCATACTCGTACTCTGCTTGCGTTTACGTCTTCAAATCGGCGTGTCGGACGACTCGGCGGCAGAAATATTACTCATCATCATCAAGTATGAGAGTAGAGCTTTCGGCCAATATATCACCTAGCGAGCGGGTTTGTTCGCGGCCGGGTGGGCGTATTGTTTCCACAATTTTCGAACACTTCGAATTTTGTTTACTCGGTCTTCTCTCGGAAAGTGGTGACTGAATAACATGCTTGCAGACATTGGAGCGAGGAGAGACTTTGAAACTTTCCACGCAAAGCTGTTGAAATTCTTAACATTTTTAATAACACAATAAATAAGCGTTGACCCATAATTTCAGTGAAGGTTATTGCTTGGGGACGCAGCTGCGCAGTGGGCTGGGATTTGGCCGAAGCGCTTCCTGGTTCGCTGTAAACACATCGAATTAGTGCGATTTTGCGGAGAATCGTATTTGCCACTAATTAAATGATGCAAATGATGTAACGGCGTTAACCACCCGATGTCCTCCAAAGGACTGCATTCGAGCGGTCGTAAACTATGGGAGGAACGAGTCAACCATTCAAGCAACCTGGCACTCGACCAAAGCGTTTCTGATAAACAAGACCATATTTTTCGACTTTCACACAGAAACAACAAACTTGATAATCACTTTCGGCCTCTGGGTATAAAATACGAAAGCATCTGGGGAGTGATATATTTTTTTGCTGCAGCAGAGCTCGCACGATTTTGCTATCTGGGGGATATGGGAATTTGTTCAAACTACGTGTTGCAGTCTGATTGAACTCTAATTACTTATCTATTGTTTTAGTTGTTGACGTAAACATTTCGAGCATTAGCAACTTTTAGAAAACATGCATATCACCCAAATTGTGTTTGAATAAATTTTTTTTACTTTTTGTGACTAAATGTGTTAATTGGATACCATGCTTTTGCAACAAGTTTAGTTGACACGAGAAATTTTTTGTCTCAGACACAAGGTAATCCAAGGAGAAGTATATTTAGTCAACTTGCGATAGTAAATTAACTCACAATCAGTACAGCAGACAGTTTCACCTTTATTTTGAAAATCATCTTAGACCAAATACACATATGCTGTTTTTATTTTTAAAATTTAAAACTTCTGAGACAATTTCTTCATTCCCAAAGAAACAAAAAAGAGTAAATTGGATAAACTGGATTTTGAAGGTAATTACATACAGTAGAAATAAATGGAATTTTTGATCATGGTAGCGTGGCAAAAGTTGTTTCAGGTCAATCGAGCCTCGTGCACTATGTCCACATCACATATTTAAATTTAGATAGTTTTTTGAGAAAAACATCATCCTACGAATCTATATTTATATTATGAAGGTGATACCTAAATATGTTTTTTCCAATAAAAGACCTTAGGCAAACGATTTATTTACCGAGATATTATCTTTTCTTAGGATGAAAAAATCGCTTTTACTCTGAACTCTGAGTATAGTCTGACTAAATTATTAAAATTTAAAACAACAAAAATGGATATGGATCTTTAAGTGTTAAGTGATTAAGAATAATAACATTGGTGAAATAATTTTAAAAGTGAAACTCTTAACATTGAACCAACAACACAACTACATATTTTTTGTAAGAGCCGCCAATTTTCTGTAACAATACTTTTATTTTTCTCATTCATCTGAGAGTTCCCCGACTAATTGTAAGCCATTTAACAACAATTTAATTAATAAATACGTACATATTGCAATAACCTTTTCGGCATATTACCCCTCAATTTAACAAATCACGAACTTGGACGGAGCAGAGCAATGGGCAACTTTCCCAATTCACTTAATGCGTTTGTCACTTGGAAGAGAATTGCATAAATATTTTTAGCATCCTACATGCAATTAATATTTTAAATGCTTGATGTGAGGATTCTTAAAACATTGATTTAATTGTTTAATTTAAAAAATTAATGTGAATTTTGGAGTTATAATTGTCAGAAAGTTATCATGTCCAGGATATTAAGTTTATTCTTTTAACTGCTGTTTCTAAATTGGCCAATTTATTTATGGTGAGATGGTTCAGTAGAGCCTGGCAACTAATCATATTTTTTCATAATTCACGCTTGAGGAACGGCACAAAATGTCCTTTATTTCTCGATTTTTGTGATGCATACAATCGTCTATTGAGGTAAGCCATCCGTGGAACTATGGGCAAATTGTGTACCATTTTGCGTACTGAAGCAAATATCACCGCTGTAAACCATAGTGTGCTAGAGTAGAAAATATAAATTTATCGATTCGTCGTCGGTCGTAGTAATTGTGACTCTGTCCGTCTATTTTATTTTTGTTTTTGCGCAACAGAATGGCGCTACGCGTATCATAGAGTGACCCAAACCATTGATTTATCTAAATAACGATTTGGCGTCATGTGATTTTGAGTAATGCGCCTATAAATTATTCTCCAAGTTCGTGTGATAAACCATCAGCATTTGGCGACTTATTTATGACATAAGGCCAGTATTGCTCAAAAAGTGACTTAATATTGGACTGAAAAAATCCACTTTGTCAAGAATAGTCACGGTGGCCATATACCCGAAGTTATTTTTAAATAAATACTAATGCCATGAAATGGTCTTTCGAATAAAAAACTTATTTTTAACCAAAGTCTAACGTCGTCTGATATTTTTTTAAAGTTGTATCGGGCTGGAAAAATGATTAATTATAACCGGAAGTAGTGAGTTAAAAAAAACGCGAAACACCAAATTAATTGGGTGTCTATGTTAATCGCCAACAATTTAATTTCAAGAAATAGAATACTCGTAGACTAAAAAGTGGTGGTCAGCAAGGCTCATCTGTGAGCAAAACTATCATTTTACATTACTATTGCAAGTAAATTTTGTGTTTGACAAAACATAGAAGTGATTCTATCATTGCTTTAATATTTATACTCAATACTGCAATCAATAAGGGGCTGATTAATTTCCACTTAACATAAATGTATAACAAGAAAAAAGTTGCCATTTGGGTCAGAATTACTTGCCAATAACAGTTTAGTGAGATAACTTAAAAATAGATAATCAAAATAAATTAATGAATAATATTTAAGAGTTTATAAAAACGTAGATATGGATCACGCGGGTTTACTGATTATTTGAGCAAAAAGAATCACACATTGATGCAACATATTTGATAGGGAGTGGCCTTCCAGTAATATTTAAATCGTAGAAAGTGTGCCGAAAAGTGTAAACTTTCGTAAGCACTATCAGAACAGAACAATCGACAGCGATACCAGTTTATTTACCAAAGAGTATCTCTATAATTCTTTAAAAGTGACAAACAAGTTGTGGCGCAAAATCAATTGACTTGCCAACAAACAAATTTAGAGATATTTTATTGGAAAAAAAATTGTCCAAAAATAAAAATTTCGCTAAATTAGCAGATTCTTATCTATAATGAAAACGCTGCGCGTAAACACTATTCATATGGTAGAGTCATCTCGCGAACGTGGAGAGTGTTAGGCAAACAATTTTTGTATAAAAATAATATCAGATAACAGTTGCAAGAGGCAAAAAGTACACTTTCCTTGGATCTGAAACACAACTCGAAAATAATTTTATCAAACGGAGCTTTTTGTTTGCAGGAAGATTTCTTTGCCATCTCCCCATTACTGGTGCTAATTCTGCAGTCGGTGACGCAGTTAAAAAAACATAATTGTGGTAATTGTAGCCAACGAAACCTTGAGGGGAATTTTACGACTTTAGGCATCGTAAAATAAATAGGACATGGACTAATTGTTAGTGCGGAATAGAAAAGCTCAAATAATTTGTGATGCATTAAGCTCACTTTTATGCTAGGAAGTGCAAACGATATGTACACAAAATCAACTGCAAGACGAACGAATGAATTTATGCACGCTCTAGTTTTATTAAATGGATATAAAATATGCGTACGAATTTTATTTGGCCACGGCTATGACTGAAGAAATTCACGAAAAACACATATTAGCTATTTATAATTTATTTTAGTGCAATAAAGTAAGCTGTTATGCTAAACTGTTCTCAGAATATTTCCTTATTAATTTATGAAGGACGTTTCAGTGACTGTTTGTAAATTTTGTTTACTGCTTTACGGGTTGCGGTTATATTTTGATCACTGAAAAGAGAACCGTGCCAAAATATCAAAACAACTAAATGCAGCTCGAAGGCAACGAAGGACAAAGCTTCGTTGGCACTGGCATATTTTGCACTAATCTAATGGTTAGGCCTAGCGTGCAACTAAATCGAGTTTTGTGTTTTAACTAAGCGGAAGTATGTTGATGCTTATAACATTGCAAAAAATTTACTTTTACCACTTTTGTTTGTCACAATATGAATCCCAGCGCAAAAGGATTAAAAAGCCAAGCCACTCTTGAATCGAATCGAGGACATCCTGTGTCAAATCATTCATTTTTGCTACATTGCTTGATTTTCTCACGTTTATGAAATCACTGGAAACCTGCTCATATCTCTAAAACCTGATTGAATTAAAACTAGATGCTTTTCTGCAATTAATTTTACAGGTGAGGTGAATTTTTATGATTGTTTTTTTTCCTCGAGTTTTTTTTTAGAAAAAATAAGTCGATTTTCTGCAAAAAATTGAAAGTCCGTCGGTTTGTACAAGTGTAGCACAAGGAGTGGTGCTGTCAAGATCTTTGAGATATTTCTTTACATTGTTTTCGCCAATCAAGGTAGAATGATTATCAGGCATTGCCGGAAATGGCTAGGTTTATCTTGCGATTTTTATCGAATATTTTTACATTGATATACATATAATAAGCAGTAATTCAGGTAAAAATATAATTATATTGTCCGCAATACAAAAACAACAGTAAACGGTCAAATACAATGACAGACGAAAGAAGATGAAAGACAATTTCTGATCTAGAACTATCCAGCGCCCTTAATAATAGCAGGGCAGAATGATAATCCTCTGTTCTTGTAGTGATCAATAAGTAAATAAAATGATCTGTCTAAACATTTTTTTGCTATTGGTATTTTTTAAAGATTTAGGTATATACATACATATATAGTGACGAGCAAAAAAAAATTGAACAATGTTTGGCAACGTTAATTAAATAAATAAGAAGAGCAAATTATTAATAATACCAGTGAACTCCATTTATTTATTATTTTAAATTTAAATTTCAACAAAATAGCACAATTCAAGTTCAAACATCATGATTAATAATCCAGTAGAAATAGACCCAAAAAAGTTGTTTTTGCACCTGAGAACCGCCCGCCCAGAATTTAATCCGGTCGGCATAGACATTTAACTTCGGAAAAATTCGCATAGAGCTGAAAATTGGTACAGGGCTTAAATACACTATTACAAATCAAAATATCGCACCGATCCGACCTCTATTAAATATTGTAATTAAGGTAAGGTATTTATACCGTTATAAGCGTTCCACAGAGTCAGACTATAATTGAATACATCCCAAGTAAACATCGCACTTTGATTCTTAACATTTCTTTAATTCCATGCGTGTTTTCCGAGAAAAGCAGATAGACCAGGACATTTTTAACACGCTATATAACAGCGTATACTTTGTTATATGTGGAAATTTCCTGCCAATCGTTCCATCTCTTCAAAAGTTTTGTCCATTTAAAAAACTTCTACTTGACAGTATAAACAAGAATCCCAAGAGCCTGAAAGTTCTACGAAATATTCTGTGTAATTCGGGTTTTATTTAAACAAGTGCCAACAGCAGTTTACATTAGGTATGATACATTTGTGTGCTTTCTTTTGTGTAATATGTTTGAAAAACTGTAAGTTGAATATCTACCTGTTCTGTTGCTTGACATTTAATTTTAAAGGACGAGGAAGATTTTATAACGTGGCTATCATTATATTCTAATCAAATACAAAAACGACTAATATCTAGAATTTATTATTTTCGTGAAAAAAAAAATTACATGATGCAATATTTATGCTTTCGAATAATATCGTATATCACCTACCGCTTAGACAATCACAAATGTTCTCGATTTTAGCCTTTACATTGTAGCGTAACGTTACTGTAAATTATATTCAAAACCCATTAATATTTTAAAAAAAATTTTTAATAATGTCATAACACTATCTACCGGTAGCAATTTTTGGGAAGTACTTATTCGCTAGGTCCGTCTGTGCCGAATGCCGGGAAATGCCAGGAAAGGCATCGCACATCGGCACAAAACAACACGTAAAAGAAAAATTGGATGAATATTTACTTTTTACAAAATATCTATGATGCACGATGCATTTCGGGCCATTCAGCACCAATATACACTACGGACGTGACACGGACGCACAGACCTGGCGAATAAGTGCTGCCTAATTTGTGATGGAATACTATATCCGTATAGTACGATTATGCTACGTAAGTTCATAAATCATTGAAAATAAAGCCTTCGCTCGAATTATATTCTTTACCAAATCGATACAAATGTCAAGTTTTAAAAACTACTCGATATTAAGTTGGAAATATCCATAAAGTTTTTAATGACTGAACACAAATCAAAATCGAGGAAACATTGTTATGACTGTTCTGAAGTACCAAGTTCGTCCAGGTTATTATAGATATTTCCAAAATACGCAGTAAAACAACAAGGTTCATAATCGTCGAGGCATGTGGATTCGCATTTATTACGAGTATTAAGATTAAGCCATAAAAATAAATGTTTGTTTATCTCAGAGAGACCAATGCAAGCTGAATTTGCATTTGCCTTTTGCAAAAATAGACGTAATCTCCAAAACTCCTTCCTGTTTACGTATCGTCTTTAACATTGTTTTGCTTGCACTACTTTGCATACTAATGAACGTTTCGCCAATTTAGAAGTTAAAGGCTTATAGACAAAAGATGTGACTTTTTAATCGCCAATTTCAGACAAAACATGAAATACGAACTTATGTAGGTTGCTAGGTCATTTCGTCTTGCTTGGCTAGAACCCGTGTATGAATATTTAAACAAAATTCGAAATCCGACGGGTTAACGGCTTCGGCAAATATGTCTGCTATGTGTTTCTGTTATTTTGACGCCTGCATCAAAGTGTGTAAATAACGTGGAATATTATAATCTCCTGGGGAATAGTAATCTGAAGTGAATAAGCCTTCTAGACAAGACAACCCCGATTCCCAAAGAAGACCAAACATTTATATATTTTGCACAAACAAAAAGGTGATGAAATAGTTATCGAAATTTCATGATGAAATTTTCGAATGGGGTTGTAAGTTATCATAGCCGGACGATTTCCTCTCTTTGCGCCTCCTCGCTTAATAAAATCCAAGTTGATTTCACATTGTTGCGATAAACATATGTACATCGAGGCCAAATTGTTTTTCTATAAGTTTTCTGCTGCGGCTCTGCTGATACTCTCGGGGTTTTGCATCAAGAGGCGTAATCGCAGCCGCAGGTCGCAATGTCGTCAGCCTCGAAGGTACTATAAATTGTGCATTATCAACAACTATACAAAACAGTTCATGCTTTGTGTTTATCTTTTTGTCGGAGCGTGCAAACATTACTCTCTGGGCGGCTCGACTCGACCATCTTATCAAATTGAGCTAAATTTTCAAACATATCGAAAACGAGGCTTTAAATTGACCGAGGCTAGCTGCGTTGTTTCTATTTTTATTTTGCAAATTTCAAGCAAGTCAATGAACTTCTCTTGCAAAATTCTGCGTTTAACCCAGTCGATGAGACAATTTAACTTTAGTGCTTTTTTATGTTCAAATAGTATTTATGAACATCCCATGTGTGCTTCTTTTCGGGGGCAGTATAATGTCATGTTATTTTCGCTTTTTTGTGGTAATAACTGAAATGACGGTCATAAATTACCGCTATAATGAATGTCAATGCACCTTCTGTGGAGGTCCACTGCATAATTTAGAGATGCTATTGTGCCCACGTATCTGGTTGCTTTTGGGCAGCTAAGAATAGGTGTTTAACTTTAAAAGTCATGAACGTGCTGCTGTTTTACAAATAAGATATAAAGCAAGTGAAAAGGAACTGCATTAATTTGGCAAATTTTTTATTTGTGTACCCACCGTTTTCACAATATTTCTGCGGAAATTCTAAAAAACAAATTATACACGTCCATCGAGGTATTAGATTGAGACAATTTTAGGTTGCTTTTTATATGTTGAAAAATGTTAAGGAAACGTTGTCAAATTAATTATTACAGTCTAATCCATCTAACCATATCAGTTAATAATTGCAGGATTCAAGTAAAAGAAGCATGCGAGCGAATTAAGTAGCAGAGCACTTAAAATTTGTATCTAGAGTTGCGCCTTCAAAATATTAGAAGCTGGAACATTTTATACTTTGTTCCTAGATCATGAACTGTTGGTTTTTTTTTTATTCGGTGTATCAAATAACGTCTTTTTAGATAGCTTAGGAAGGGCTTAGAGTAAAAATATCACGCGTCATAGATAAGAGATTCAAATAATTTCGTTAAGCATATTAAATGAGCAATAGCTAACCCTTTACTCCTACTTTAAGAGGCAAAATGTCCAATCGATTAATACCAATTCTCTAGCATGACACTCTACTCATTCTAACGTCTGCAAAAATTCATCAGCAAGTACTGCAGACGCTTAGACAACAAAGACCATGTGTCAGTTCAATTAAAAGCACACTTGTTGCCTGTCTGCACGTTTTCTATTGCATGATGAGTCAAACTGGCCATGCATTGTCTGGAACAAAAATTATCTAATTTTCTGTTTTGCTTAATGTTGAAAATTGAAGCTTATCATTTTTTTCCTTCTTGACTTTTTTCAAATACATATAAACAGAAATGCAGCGTTCCGCTTACGTAATGAAAATTTTCAGATATGGTAGAGTATTAGACAGCGTTTATACTTACAAGAAATTCATATTTACAGTTGATTTATATTTTAAAAGAGATGTTAGACGGTCTGTTTGTTTTTCAATTTTCTTTTGTATCACATTGCAAACAAAACATTTTTAAACGGGAATAACAATTGCACTACTTTCTTTGGAGTGTTTCCTTTTGAAAACAATATCAACTCTTTGAACCGGCACCGCCTCTTTAATCCAATTAGCTCGACGTTACTTTTTACAAAGATTATTTTCTCTATGCAAGACTCGAGAGCGGATGGGTAGGGGATGTTCGCTTAATTTGCTTTTACAGAAGCGAACTACTCGTAGCTTAAGCCATTTGCAAGATAACTTTTTAAAACACATTATCATCATAGTTTGCCCGCAGCATGTGATAAGTTTGAAATAAGAGTATAAATCAGCTGAAGTGTATACTCGAGAGCTGCTATTTATAGTGTTGTCTGATAAATCAATTTGTTAGTTAAGTCAGGAATGTTCAATGCCTGGAAAAACATTTTTTTATTGCCGGCCTGTCTAGACCGAAGACGTTTGTAAGTAGTTTGTTTGACGAGCTGGCTTGTTTACATCGCTACCATGAGTGCTGTGTTGCATTGCACTGAACCCAGTTGCTTCACAAGTACTTTGTAAATAGTGCAATTTTGCCGCTTAATTATTTGAACAGTAAAAGACTGATTTATGGGCTTTCTCACGGCCACATTTTCCTCTTGAATATGATTTGAGCGGAAAGCGTCAAACCCAACAAAAAGTGTCGTATTTTTTCTTTGATTTTACAAAAAAAAAACTCGGAAATTTATTTATTTGTTGTTTTAGATGCTTGAAAAAGTGACAAATTATAAAGAGCTTTTGAGCCGATTTGGAGTCCAAATATAATATATCAACATGTCATCTGTGGCAATTGTTGACACCCCATTTGTTGAGTTTCTGTTTCCGTATTTTTGTTCTTTGGCAATATTTCTTTCGTTCAAATTGTTTTTTTTCTGTTCGCAAACGAATCGTTTGAATGACATATCTAAGTATTTTAATTTCATTTAATGAACTGTTAGGTAACATTACTAAAATGCTCGGAAATTGATCTATTGAATTCTACTGTATTGGTGTTTTCTACCAAAGAGACATTCTTTATTATTCAATGCTAGGAATTACAAAATCAATTAAAAAAATATATAAAAATAAAATGAGAACGAGAAAGGGTAATTAAGCTTTTTGCAATTTAATGATCAATGAATTTCCTAGAAGACAATGCTTTACTAATCACTAGCGCGTGTTAACCCAAATCCCCAAAATAAATAGTAATGCCATTGTTGCCATTCATTAAGGGGAAAATCAGATACAGACAAATTTTGAAATTTACTGATAAACTTGGTAAAACAAATAATAGGTTATGCTTATCGTGCAAACTTAACACTTTGCTATCTTGAAAACATAAGATTTTATTTGTCCCAGACAATAAAATATTCAAATCTCTAATAAGGGGCTCACAATCAAAAAATTTTCTTAAATATTTTGTCATCATAAAAAAGATATCTGAATCAGAGATAACGTTAATGATATTGTTCAGGTATAAGCCGCACAGAACTGGGCCAAAATAATTACCGTATGGCACGCGGTATGCTTTACAGAAAATTATATCTTCAAACATGACCTCAAAAGATTTTTTTTTGTGTCCTACTCTAAAGGCAGAAGTTAATTCAGGTAGGTAATTCATCAGTAATCAGTAGGTAGCTTAGTGCAGCCAATGGTGTTAAGTAAAATATAAGAAATAAAAATATCTGAATAAGAAAAGCAAAAAATAGTACCCGCCCTCACCGTCAAAATGACCCCCCTATTACCTCGCATCATCTTCTAGTGTCACATGTAGCATGCAAAATCAAAATCACGTTCGACATACATATTTTCAAAAAACAAATCTACTAACATATCTATCTAAACTAATCTCGATTTCTCAACCATCAGTCTGTTTGAAATTTTAATATCGATGCTGTGCGCCATGATGTTTAACAGATCCCAAAAACATCACTACGACGACGGGCAACACAATTAAATATTTCGGGACAGTCTTTGCGATGTATTCTTTAGGCTGTTGATTTTTACGAAGAAGCCACAGACTTTCGTGGCCCTGAAAGACGACATTCGATGAGAAATAGAGATCATAAGTATTGAGAAAACTGATAGAAATTTGCCGTAAATTATGATCAAATTTACATCAGTACTGGAGGGCACCATTTGAACGATACCATCTTCAGCACATAGTGGAACAAAATTCAAAGATCCAAACGGAAATAATAAAAAAGAAAAATTCTGTTATTTATTTTAGATAGAAACTGATAACCAAAACAAATATGATGATACTTCTTGGCCCACCGTGTACGAGTATATGGGCAAATGTTAAGAAGTACTTGGCTACATATTTACAGATATATGGTATACATATACATATAAAATAAATCTGAAATATTAAAGATCGCTTCCCACCCTGCAGACATTTTTTGTCTTTAATTTACTTTTGAAATTTTTGCTTAAACCCATTTTTAAATATACCATGGAATCACAATTTCAAGTTCAAATATGAGCCGTGTATTTTGAAAGTGAGGCAAGTCGATTTTTTTCAAACAAAATGTTACGACTTGTTATCGCTTATTCTGTAAGTTAAGTAAATTAACGATAGAACAACGTAAACAATTCTTACAAAAAAATGGACTTGCCCCACTTTCATATCTATGTAGCAATCAATAATAATATGTAGATAATTTTTTAGTTATTGAAGTAACTAAACAAAACTATGCAAAATCTGTGCCCACAGTCACAAAATGCTTTTATTTTAATCTGGCCTCTTTTTCGATTTGCGGATTATCATTTAATTTTTTATAGATCACAAGACTCAAAAGGAAAAACTTTTTTCATTAAACAAAAACGAAACAAAGTAATCAGACTTAAGCCACGTTATATTGACAGCATGCTTTCCATGCTTTCCCTAAACTTCTAATATTGGCTGTGTAAAAAGTTCAAAGCTTTTTGGGAAAAAAAGCGTCTGTGGTGCCTAGAATTTTCACTCTCAGAGAGGTCATAATTCTTTAATACCACGCGCTATATGTATGTCTTTTTATTATTTTAAGAAAGGACAAATCAAAAATAAAACTCTTTCTCGTATTTTTGCCAGGAAATAAACTAAAACTATTTTAAGCATACCATATATATGTTATGAAAGAGGTCGCATTTTATTAGTATCGAAAGCTTGTTGACATAAGCAGGTTCTTATCAATTTATATATTTAGCAACACAAGGACTTTTCAATGTGCACTGGTTTTATTGCATACCAGATTGCATGCTCCAAGAACTCCCTCTCTTCTTTTGTATGTGTTTTGTACCCATACTAAAATGCTAAATAATTAAATAAGTTACTCAATGTAACAACTACTTAATATGAAGCGCGATTGTGGACTCGTGTAGTACTATCTTTATACATTAAAGATGACTTAAGGGGTCACATCTGTTTGAAATCTTGGAAGAGAGGTGACATATATTAAGATTTTTTACGGCCTTTTAGTTGATTTTTATTTAATTGTTTAACCATATAACCATACATAGTAGTGAATAATTCAAAACAATTATTGCAATAGAAAAAGTTTTGTTTTTCCAAAGTATTGAGCCACAGAAAATCAAAAATTAAAATTGCGTATGTGGAATCTTATAACCTAGATATCTACGTGCAAAATTTTAATCCATCACCTACTTAAATATCGTTCGAGTTATCATGCAAAATGTAGTTTTGAAGAAAAGGCGTTTAAACTTTTGAGTCTGGCTATATTTCCCGGAGCTCACTCCATTTCCTATTAATACTCCAATTTTACAAAATTTTGTTATTTGGCCTTGGATGAGAATGTTTCAATTGATTTTTTGAAAATTTGAAAATCAAAAATCGATAAAAATTTTAAACAAATGTGATCCTTAAGGCCTACAAGCAAACTGATGAAATTGACGTTCTGCACACCTTTTAGTTCAAAATTAAGTTTGTTATGTGCATGTGTGGACGTTATTTAATGTTAATTTATATTATTTATATTAAACTTCTTTTATTTGTATTGAAACACTTATTCGTGATAGGTACCCAGCAGGATATACTGCTCACATTTTAGAAGTATGTAACCATTCAATCGTGTCAGAGAAAATTTCATTTAAATCCAATTATTACTAATCACAAACATGCCAAAAACTGTTATATAGTTAACAGTAGTTTTTTGAAAATGACATCTATTTGTGCAAGCCACTAGAGATATCAAAACTAGCAGATGACTGTCAATATTTGAATGTCTCTTCAAAGGATTGACAATGTAATGTCCTGAAAGTTTTGAGGTCTGGTTGCAGTGTAGTAGATATGTTGCTTCGACGGAAGGCTTACTTAGTGCCCTTGGAACCGCCAATTATGGTTGAGTTAAAAAGTTTCCGCTATGTTTAGCAAAAATCGCAAAACCTATAGCAAAATCCACCGCTCAGAAATAGGTTTCAAATCATACGTGTAGATTTCTTTTCTTATGTGGCAACATAAAAAATTATAATTTTCATGAAAAATTCAACTTATCGCCATTTTTACATTTATTGAAATTTTCTTAGTCTTCCGTGACCGTGGCTGGTTGATGTAGATTTGTACTTGTCGATTTTTTTAATTGTTTATATTGGCCATATTTTAGTTTTGAACATTTTCTATGAAACCGTAAATCTTGGGTTATAATTTCCATAAACAGCCAACATTTTTAAAATTCTTGTGCATGGTCCATTAAAAGTATTTAAAGTCGCTTAGTCCATCGATACCAAATTGCTCCACAAGCGGGTAGATTGGCACATGCAGTGGGGTAAGTTGGCATATAGCTCGTAAAGTTCATATTTACAAAATGTTTGGAATCAAATTAATAAAAAATATGGAGACTGTGATAAACTTTATCCCATATGCCTACTAGCCCCGGTCTGCCCTAGCTATGTTAGTTAGTATTATTAAAGCAATTATAAAAAACATTTTACAAAATTCATTGCCCTCTTTTCCAATACAACAGATGCAACCCATTCATTAGACTCAGTGAAATATTTTGCGAATTTATTGGTACTAATTTAAAAAGCAATTCAACCCATACGCCCACAATGTTATGCGGTATTAGTCCTAAAATACTGCTCCCCAGCAACAACGATAAAACGGTTGAACCTTAACAAAATCAGTAAAAATAATCTGAATACGAAGAAGGTGTGCACAACCAAAAGAAGAAAGTAGAGGAAGAACAAACGAAGAGAACGAAACATTATCTAAAATGAATTTTAAATAGCACAAATATATACAAAAATGAATTCATTGTTTCTCTGCAAACAACAGCACTCGTTCCTCAAGTTTGATTACATTCACTTCGTATTTCGTATTGAACACCTACCTTACCTACTCTGTTTATTTGTAAACACAATGTGTAATAAAACTGAGAAAGAAAACAACGGTCTATCATTACATTTAGAATAAAACGTCTGGTGTCATTTAACGTGACACTAATATCAAATGGAAAACGCTCGAATAGGGAAGCGTATACAAATGCGTCGCCAAAACAAATAAATTGCACAGAGCATAAGAGCGTGACCTGATCATTTTGTATTATATTTTATGCATGCAATCAAAGTATTGATTGTGAGCCGAGTTGATGCGATTATCAGTGGAACTGTGCAGATTTTTATGACTATGATAAAGTAAAATAAAAAAAAAAAAGCAGGCGAAATGAAGCTTTCCCAAACAAATGAATATTCAGTAGCTCAAGCACCCTGTCAGTATAATTTGTGTGCTATTTGTAGTGAATATGCTAATTCTTACCTACCTTGTTTTGACGACGACGCTTGTTATTGACTTTAAAGTGGGCAGGAGCTTGTAGTAAGTTCGCACAATTGGCTACTCGTTTTAAGTATTTGTTCATTAATTTAATAAATCAGTCAATGAGATCGTCCAATTGGAAATTATGTTATTTGAAAAAAGATTGTCTAATTAATAAATAACGCAAATGGGTAAGATCGTATTCAATTACCTACAAATGCATAGTAAGCACCCTATTTATTCAATTGACGTAGTCAAGCTTGCGGGCAATATACTTGAAAGATGAAGCTTGCACGATTGGACATCTATATACAGACATATGTATGTTTATAACGAGTACCATAGGAAGTTGACGCATTTCAAATATTTATAAAGATACTTTTACAGTGTTAAAATAACGACTACAATTCCCGCTTTTTTACTACTCTTTAAATGATGTGCGTTGCGCGTCTATTTAGCCTGACTTTTTATAGATTACCTTAACATGCGCTAGAAATAATAGCACGCGTTTCTACGAATGAAAAATAAATATCCCTACTCAGAAAAAAGAAACACAACAACTCATCAATTTCAGCTACTTTTTATTCGATGTACACAAATCCCGCTAAATTTTATACCCTCTGATCTTCCGCAAGACCAAGATGAGGATTCATTGACTCTATCCATGCAAAAAACTAAACTCGCACGAGCATTAGCAATTACACCCAATGTTTACTACTACTTTTGTGCAATCATCCTCGTGCTCTTAATATTACTGAGCCACCAAATGTCCATGACCTCAATTCGCGACAAACTTTTGGTCCGAAGACTTGCGAATTGCCACGTGCGGTGCCTATAACTAAGAACCACTACGCGAAATACATTCCAACGACACCGTATCATAACAAATTCGAATGATCTCACGAAGAAGATCGGGGTATATTCGAAAAAAACAACAATTTATGAGTTTGTATAAATGGCTTGCACGTGCCAGATATGCTAAAAATATATGTATGTATATTGTAGATGTTTTTATCGTATTCGCCAATTTTTCCAAAGTCAGCGGGGGCGCCGATACCATTTCTGCAATGGGTTTCTGTCTTATATTTCCGGTAAAATGGTCAAAACAGCCTCTCCTATTTGCGTAATTTATGCTAAATTTATGCAATTTTCGTTTGATATCATTAGACTCTGTACGACCCCGACTAGCGCTTCAAATAAATCAAGCAAGGTTCACACTAAAAGGCCTCGAACATGCAAGTACTTCCTCCCCTTTTGCCACCATTTTGGTAAATTAAATTAATTTCCACTTACGTCTTGATAAAGTTGTCCCATTTCCGAAAGACACTCAACCACCGAAAACATCTGAGCTGTTGCGAATGACGATCAATGTCAAGCAGTGCGATCGTAACTTTTTATTTCTTAAATTTAACAATAACAACTTAAGCGGGTGTTGTTTTTATTATTGTCTAATGCAAGTCTAGTGTCAACCAGTTTTCTTAGTTGCTTTCCTTTGTTTTCTTTGGCTGTGCTTTTGTTTTTCAAAAATACTTTTATTTTCCAGTTCATTCGTCTCTTAACAAGCATTTGCTTTCCGCACTTGCAAAGCACTCAATCAGTAACTTGTTTTACACATTTGACGCCCTTACCTGCAATTAAAAAAAAAATATATAAATATGGGTTAAAACATGTACGGATTTTGTGATTTGTTATTTATGTTACTACTCCAACTAAAACTCGGTATAATTTTGCAGCTTTGAAAATTCACAGAATAACATTAATCACTGAAATTTTAAATGGAAGGATGATAATATTGAAGAGTTGGATTTCACAAATTGCATGCTTAATCACAAAAAGTAACACCGCGGTCACACGTTCGGGAACGTTCGGGATGTGCCCACAATAAAATGTGATGTAATTGATAAAACCTATAGTTGAGAGAAAATGTCTTTACGAATGAATTCTGCGTTGATTCTCATCTTCGGCAGTTTCAGAATTTGCAAATATGGATATGGTGGAACTCAGAGGTTACCTTTTTAGAGAACTCACAAGTGCAGATAAATCGGTTTATTTTATCAATTAATGTTTAAAAATAACCTTAATTTATTTAGTAAACTTCACTTCACTTCATGTCGTATTTCGTATAGGATCACTTCGTTGTCCGTCTCCCTATCTGTCTGTCTGTCAAGACCCATTTTCTCAGAAATGCACGAAGGAAATTAATATCAAATACTTAGACCTACGGTCCATCACGTATATGTAAACGCATATTTTGACATATTTTAACACACAAATAAATCAAAACCTATAGGGTACTTCCCGCTGACCTAGAATCATGAAATTCGGTATTTTGCAGTTATATCACATGAAAAAATATTTTTTTAAATCAATTTGCGGCAAATATTCAGAATCCTTAACGCGCGAGTCTAACTCACACTTGCCTGGCTTTTTTTTAAAGGAATCATCAAAAATTCTAACTGGTCAAACTGTTGTTATTATTATCCATATGTAGTAATATAAATTTGCTGCCAATATCTACCTACTGTTGTATTCAACAATATTGCAGGTACATCGCAAAGTCACAAAAATACATATGACCATTTAAACAGTTCTGATGTTTGCACTTATTTTTTAATCTCACCAGATGAAGCAGTAATGTCATTAAGTTGCATGAGTATGTGATATTACTCTACTTCCGTCAATAAAGTTAACACCATATGCGTGAAATCAACTCCAAATAATTTACAATCTTATCGAAAGGACGCGTGTGCCGTTCGAAGTTCAGTATTTTATTTGAGTTAATTGATAAACAGTCTCGTTTTGAATCTCAAGAAACATTTAATCAACACATTTAATTCTCATATTTTTTGCAGTTGTTGCGTAAAAAGCCAGCAGTTTGTTGATTATTCGAACATAACCATAATCAACCCTTAATATCAAATTAATTTCTCTCATATTCAAATTTAGTTTTAATGTTAAAATAATCATTTTTAAAAGTTTTTATAATTTATCTCGCAAACTTTAGGGCAGAAGATGCGTTCCACAACTTGTATGTACGTATCTATCGATTCTACAGGTATAATTTATTGTCTGACCAATAAAAGAAAGGGTTGACTTATTTGTCATCGAAAAAAAAACATAACTGTTTAAATATTTGTTCACGCATAGCTCAAATTAGATTCAAATATCCCAATAGAGACTTTGTAACACTAGTAAACTACAGTGCAATTGCAACTGAACTGCTTCTAGCAAAGCTTTTATATTGCTAAAATATAGGTAGATATGTAGTTTTATAAAAGAGTGGCTGTTTTTGACACCAATACCTTAACAGGGCTTTCGATTCAATAAATAAAAAAAAAACTCGCTTTCCTTTTAAAATCCGTGTACAGAAAAAATAAATTATGAAATATG
Organism: Neoitamus cyanurus; assembly: GCA_947538895.1. Classification (NCBI taxonomy): domain Eukaryota; kingdom Metazoa; phylum Arthropoda; class Insecta; order Diptera; family Asilidae; genus Neoitamus; species Neoitamus cyanurus. The sequence goes on from OX384541.1 coordinate 12,129,260, forward strand.
TACAGATGTATGAATTTAATGTCTTATTATCCGCAATGGTTGAATTCATTAAATCGTCATTAGATCAGGCTTCCGTTGATGCAACTGTTTTTGAGTGACAAATGGACAACGCCGACCGAAAAGTGACAACTTAATTATCAGAAATTGAAACAATTCCTGAATTTTCAAATGGGGTCGGTGGGGTTCAAAATACCTCGCTTAAAATTTTGTAATATTTTCATATCTATGAATTTATATAAACGTCATTTGACCACAATCATAACTGAATGTAGACACAAAAAAATTGACTTGTGGCTCTTTAAATGAAAAGCTAAAATAAACGTTTAGCAGACCGTCAGACGTTATGTATGAAGAAAAAAAAACGCTCGTTTTACGTCAGTCGTTTTAAAAATAGATATGACAAATAAAAACATTAAATTAAATGGTTACTTTAGAATGTTTACTCCATTCAGTTTTCTCGTTGTTTTTGTTGGATAATTACTTTATGAGTCGTAAGTATCCAAAGGGAAATACCCACTTCCATACATTCGCCAAGTTTTATTTTTGCAACTCGAAATTTGGTTTAGTCGTAAAGTAAATATATAATGATGACTATACTCTGGAGCTTGTATTATGAAAAATAACCCATGTACACATCTGTGTCTAAAAACGATTTCGATAAGCGATATGTTAAAAAATTTCTTCAATCACTTGACTGTTACTGCATTTTTTAATAATCGATGACGCATTTCATGTTATTCAAATTTAAAAATTAAATTATTTTTAAAATTGATCGATTGAAATATGTTTCTTTAAAATCTTCCACTATAGAATAACAAGAATGGCTGACAAAGAATATGAGTGCGTATCTAGATTTTGGTTATATGTGTGATTTTCACAAAATTATAGTAAGGCTGATTTTTGGATATGTTGTTGTTGGCTGCTCTAATTATGAAACCGCAAAGATAGTACAAATTAAGCAGTGGGAAACTTGCTTTAGGGAGCAAAAAAACTATTCAAATTTCAAATTTTAAGGAATGGTAGCCGATTACAAATTCCTGAAACATATTTCATTGCTCTATGCTTCCTTTTTCTTTTTGTATTTGTTCGCTTAACGTGTCTATACAGACACGAAAAATAGGAATGAGGTAACGTTTTGTACACATTCGATTTTTTATTTCAATTTCTTTTAATTTATTACATTTTAAACCCATGCGGATAGACGCTATACTAGAACTCCCTACCACGATGGGGTAAAAAGAACCCTAGAAACTTTTCTAACCGCTATAACTTTATTTTATTTTATAGACACATTTGTTGTAGCTTAAACCGTACGATGGTATTCTTCAATGTAAAAAAAAAGTTGTGATTTCCGTCATTAAATCAACGCTCAGCTCAACACAAAAATAATCTGCTTACTGCAATCCAATCAAGAATTCTTTAAGAACAAAATCTATCGTATTGTGTGTAATAATTGAATAGCATGTGATCAATCGATTCTCTCTCAAAAATCTATTAATAATTCCATCCATAGAAAATACGATATACCCGAATCATGATTAATTTGATTTAGTCCTTGATAAACGAATAATTCGCACTTGTATTACCTTAAAGAATGGAGGGCATGCAAACAACCTAGAAATAGGGTCTGGAGTTAATTTGTTCAACAGGTGACGAAGGTGTGTACGCTTTTACTTTTGCTTTCAGTCTTGTAGTAGAAGCCAATAAAACTGCCCACTTGATGTAAGGATTGATGTAACACTTTTATTTTTACGTCGCGCACTTCGTACAGATTTGAAAGTTATTACTCGACTGCTTGGTCACGGGCAGGTTTTAATCCCATGACTATTGTTAGGTCTGCAGAGCATTTCCCACCCAAATAGAATTTTAGATACACAATTTCATTTACTGTGACTTCCTTATCAATGCCCACTCCTTCGCCTCTATCTTTATACTCGCATAATGCCGGTCGCTCTGATAACGAAAGCTACTCTCTCCGGTCCCGTTGAATACGTACATCATAATCCATAAACCTCGAGATACTAGACAGCCGTCATCATCTATTCAAATTGAACACGGAGTCCTGTCACTATTTGCGGATTTATCACATAACGGCCCTTGTAATCGCATTTGTCTTCTACCAAAATTCAATTGCCATGTGATAAATGCGAGCCGCGGACTGAGAACATGTTCAAACTAATAACAACGACTGTACTGATAAGAAATGGATCTTTGTTATCATTCCATTGTTTATCGACCGGCTGCTGAATTGTTTTTGTGTCAATTGCACTGGAATCGCCTTGGGTCTATATTTGGGGCTTAATCTTATTTTGTTGTTGAAAATGCATATACTGTTTGCTCTTTGATTAAGCGTAGTCTGGACACGATTTGCAGCTTGTAAACTGAAGTTAACGACCCTTGTTATTATTTCTAGTAGATCTTGTACTTAACACGCAGAAGAATGTTAATGCCACCATTATTTGCATTTGTGCATAATTTTGTATGGGAGGATGGTGCAGCAGACTAATAGATATGAAAATTCCTTCGCAAATACAGCAATCTGCTGCACTCGAGGCTAATCTGTGCGAGCAATTAAACAGATATCTTCAGCAATCTTTAGAATGCGGAGAATCGCTATCGCGTATTAATGGAGTTTTTTTTTTTAATAAAATCCTCTGCATAAAACATTGCATTAAGGGAAATTAATTTTCCGGAACGGGGAATGTAACATTGTTTGAACACATTTTGGTTGCGTTAACAGTCCAACAATTCTGTGCTGAACGAGAGGCTGCGAAAGAACTGCACGCAACGTTGGCGTGCTCTAAAGGAACTATTACCTGTCTGTCAGGTTAAAAACAGAATTAATTCTCTTCTTGTTTTTTTGAAATTCCTTATCACGCGCAGATAACCACCGCTGGCAGCTTTGTGGGCACCGAAAGTGTCTATGGGCATATTGGCTCATTAGCGACTTATTGAATTGTGGTATCTGTCGTACCCATATCCTCTAATCGATGGCCAATGTGAGTGATGCAATTGTTTGTGCAACTTTTTACCTTTATCAGCGTTTCAGCGTTTACTGCCTGGAAACAAGACTTCCGCCTGTATGTTTCAAGAAGGTGAACCACGCAAAGTCGCCTCTTTGTTGAATATCTTTATTGTTGGTGATATTAATCTCTTGGAATTATTACAACTTTTTCCTGGTTATTGAGAAGCAGTATGTATAATACATTTCTAAAAATTCTGAGTCATTATGAAATATTTTTGTATTTGTCAAAAACCTGCTATTTGATAATTCGATTTAATAGATAGGTGTGAATTGGGCCGGTGGATAACCCCATAATTATCTGGTAATGCAATATGAAAAATATGTAGCTATCTACTGAAATAAGACACTTGTCGCAGTAGGGTTAAATGGGATTTTCCGCTTAAAAAACTTAAAACGCAAGTCATATTTGGGGAATTTTTCAAATCAATTGCTAATCCCATTTTTTAACTTTTAAACATAAAAAGAACGGGTTAAACTAAATGTTGTATGGATATATCTTTTCTTACCAGATAAATGCGAAAAACCAATTGTTGTCCTAATTTTTAACCCTTTTAGCAATGTAACTCTGAAATTATTAACTTTACGAAAAAGTTGATATAACTAAATTTGTAGAGAAACGAAAAACAATTATCCTACTATAACTAATATTGCAGTGAAAGCTCAAGGTGTTGTAGCACCGCCCACACACATATCCCTCACTGATTGCGAAAAATTTACCAGAAATTCCGAAATCAATATAATATTCCCGAGTTCCGAGCAGCGCACAAGATCATTTGATTCACGGACGTCGCCTATCAGATTTAACTGAAAAGGGATAAGAGAACGCTTCGTTTCCTTTCTACATCTACATCATCTTCGTATGACCGGCTCGACGTGAAGTGAGAGCCAGAGCGTTTGCCTAAACAGCTTCCAATGTCGATCCACCTATTTTTTCGAGATTTGGGACGAGCTTTCACGTGTGAAATGTCTTTATACATTAACGGTCTTTGCTATCAGGTAAAAGCATCTACGGGAGATTGAACCAAGTTGATCGGATAGAGGGGAGATATGCGGGAAACTTCAAAAAATTTATCGAATTTTTTTATCGTTTGTTTTGTTAACAAAGATGAATAAATGGCTCATTCAATTATTCCTTCCCAAAATTTGTCTCCCAAGCTCCTCTTGCTTCTATATTTACTGATATTTCTATCTCTTCCCCTCTTCTTTACTATTTTTCACCTTTTCTGTTTTATATTATAATTTGGAACTTATCCTTTTGTTTGCTTTTCTTTTATTTTAATTTTAATTTCTTTTCCATACTTTAATTAGCTATGAGTTTCTAATTTCATTTATTTCATATATGTAGTTGTATATTGGCACAGCCGTAGTTTGAAGTGCAGTTAAGTCTGTAAACCGTCGTAGCAATTAAAAAAACATTCTCCGAATTACCCGATTCATTCGAATTTTTCGAAATTTAAAGCGAATTAGTCGAAATTGTTCTATATACTGATTTCAAATTAAACTACTCGAAATATTAAATATTCCATTCGATTTTCGATTTATTACCCATCCCCTTGTACTACTAATCGCTAGTCCAAGCTAGGAATAATAAACCATTATAAAATTTCAGGCTTTGGCTCCATATCGGACTCTGATATACCATATTCCAGATATTTTGGTAGCCGTATACTCGTACCTACATACATATGTATTTTATATCAATTGTGTCTATAGTTGCATTATCCCAGTACTTTTCCAGTTTTTCATCAAATTTGCGTTACACAAGCGACTTGTTGTTGTTACAAGTCAACAATTGTAGATTTGCATTTGCCAATGTCAAACGTCGACATGCTTTTGGACGATAGGATTTCTAAAAATATTTAAACAAGAAAATATCTAACAAGGTTTAAATTATTCTACCCCAAATTGCTTTATGGAAAATGACGGTGATTATCTTCAAAACTCCTACTGTACCACGCTGCTGTAAGTGTCGTGTTGTTTGCTTACAAACAGAAAAGAACACAGTATGAAATAATTTGCATAACTTTTATTCATTTTTACTATTCGGTATTGAAAAGAGAAATTTACAACCTCGTTATAAATTCAGCCTAAATTGGAAAAACAAACCTTGGAGAACCAGCGCAGCGCAAAGAACGCTCAAGCAATTGAAAACAACAATTCGTATTTTAAATTGTTAATGACCAGAGCACATAAACTACTCATAAATTAAGTACTATGTCATGTCTTTTATCACAAAGAACTTCCCCAACTGTTTCCGCAAAAATGTATCAATTCATCATGAGGCGCTAAAAAATAATTCCCCTGAATTCAATGGTCCCACTAATTTCTATTTTGTTAGCGTGTCCATAGGAGAGTGTGATCTTATAAATAGATAAATAGAATCAGTAGTGAGTGCTGGAAATATTTGCACAATGCAGACAAATAAAATTCATTAATTATCGTCTAAATTCAACGTAAACGAGTGCTAATCAAATTCCCTGTTTTGCCGAATTAATTTATTTTTAATTTGAATTTTGTTTTCTCACTGCTTCCTCATATCGGTGGACCTATGAGTAAGCGTATCGAAGCCTTAATGGCCTGGCATTACGAATCGCGGTAAAAATAACTCTTTTAATTTGTTAATTTATGCAAAATATGTTGTTTACAAAGAATTACAATCATTGAGTTGCACAAGTGTAATCGGAAGGAGGTCGTTCATAATCCCATGCAACTCAGCTACCGTATAGATTTGTACGAAGTATAAACGTGTTTTAAGCGGTTTTAATTTTATTTTAAAACGACTTGGCGTTTCACCTTTACGTATCATTTTTAAACGAAAACAATTTTAATAAATTCTATTTTTATATTCCACATTTTTTTTTTGCCACTTGTGCAAGGTTGTTGTACAGCACAAAGGGCGTGAAAGCAATATTATGTGGGTAATTTGAAATCACGAATTAATTGTGCAATCGAATAATATTCAAAACTTGAACGACTTCGAAATCTTTGAACAATTTGCAATTTTAATAAATCGAATAATTGGCGTTCGCACGCGTTCGGCCGACAATACATTGTTTACGAAGAATTCGCGTTGGCCACTGGCACATACCCACGCAGATGATACTTTGGGTCTGAATAAAACCAAAAAAGCATTAAAACAAGTTAAAAAAGTGTATGACTTATATTGAAAAGAGACTAGTAGTCAGATAGTTAAAATTAATATTTACCTCTTCGAGCTAACGACATGACAAAAACTTTTAATTACTAAAAAATGTAGACGATGCAATTTATTTTGTCACCACACGAGCCATAGCCACCTTGTGGCAAGAGCTAATAATATCATTATCGAACGTACCGTGTGCATAGTTATTAAAAAACCCGCTAGATGTCGCAGGAACAAATATTTTGCTCTTGTATCATAGATGATACCGGGTGCCTAAGAAGAATATACAGGATTTTAGAAGCCTGTAATTGTTTCTATTTTTACAAAATATTATTGGACTGCAAAATAGCGAATAGTTTTGATAGGCTTTTTTATTTTATATTCATTCTGTAGTGTGTTTGATTCTTTATTAAAAAGGAAAACATTCTCTTTTTATAATGAAACTAATTAGAATAAATAAAAAACCGATATTACGAAACATTATAGGAGCTCTTTATTCCTCTTAAATAACAGTTTGAGTCCAATAGACAATTCCTATCAGATTTCCTCTGTAGATTATTATTAGTTTTAAGCACAATAGCCCTATTAAAGTAAGAAACTTAAAAAACTTTAAAAAGAAATACTAATTTATGTCTATTTCAGTACTCCTGACTCCTGAGATATGGTAGCCAGTAAGTGCGCCTCCTCCGTCTATTCGACAATGCGCCACTGAATATTAAGAACATTTCGACAATCTCTCATTTAAGCAAAGGAATTTTATCAGCTGCTATCATTGTAATACCATATCTTTGCCAGACTATAGACTGACTTATTTTCTGCAACAGTTAAGTTCATTATGCCTTCGTATATGGCAAATTTCCCAGTTTGTAAGAACTAACAATGGTTAGTACGTATCTCGCAAAAATTAGAACAGCTGTTTAAATCTTGGATTTTCCAATTGTTTCAAACAATATGAATGCTGCGGTTACTGCAGCAAGGAGAAATACTTTGTGTATACTGACACTTATGCAACTAACGATTTCTTTCCAAAGTTCGTACAAAATTGGATTCAGAAAATATGTTTTGAAAAATTCGCATAAAAAACTAACAATATTATTCACAAGTAATGTTAAACTCGTTTAGTATGAATGATCTTCATTTTCTTTTCTAATATGTTCTTTTAAATATTTGCAATAATATCTCCTGCTTATCTTCCAATCCCCTCTCTATATATTTTACTCACCGCATTTTATATCAATATCTCTGTTTAATGTTTTCTTCATTCATTTGGGTAGAAATTAAATGTTTAAGTAACCAGATAACAAACTGCGCACTGAAATATCACAAACGATAATAAAATCGTATTTAAAAGTAAACATAAATAATATAAGAATTAAGCACCACCTGATGTTATTCGAACGAAACCATCAGTGGCACTGTGGAGTTAAAGATTTCTTCGTTTTATAAAAATTAGACGCTTAGCCGGCTTTTTAAGCCTAAAACAAAACGTAAGCTACTGATAGCACAATATGAGCAAGAAAATTTAACGTCGACACAATAGGTGTAGGTATTGTAATTTTTTTTTAAGTGTTTGTGCATATTTCAGCAATACATAGACATGACTTTATACCAAAAAGCTTACTTGTTTTTGCCAAATAATTGCATCAGATTTTAAACAAATAGTATGTTTGCCAGCGATCTTATACGTTTTCAGTTTTTTCCTTAAGACCTCAGAAAAAATTTATGTAGAAACAAAAAGAAAGACGAATACGCATTGTAGACAAATTATGTGGACGACATGTTTGAATAGTTTTTAGTTTTCACAAAGTATGGTTCTTAGTCATTGTATATTTTATTTCTTGACCCCAGAAAAAAATAAGCAGATAAGAGATTTGAAATTAAAGAATAAGAAAGGTAGTTATAATTTATAATGAAATGTTATTATATTTCACTTTTTTACAGAAGTTTTACTCAAAATTCAATACAAGCACACAGTTCTTATACAGGGTGAGCCATAAATTAATGCACTTTTTAAATGGCCCTGAAAAAAAATACAGGTTGTATACAAGTAAATTTTTATTTAAAAGAACAATAATAAACGAGAAAATCATTTCTTAAAAATAATAGAAAACGATGTCAGCCATCTCACCGCTGGCATTCTTAAAATCTGGCAGTAAGTGTAAGCTTTTCGAAAACTTTTCGACACACAGCACCGCGGGTTATGTTGACAATTTCTTGACGAATATTCGCCTTTAGTTGGAGTATTGTTGCTGGATTATTTACGTAGACACAATGGAGTTAGGTCCGGGCTTGGGAGAGGCCATGACTCTGGGCGAGATTAGTTTGTTAGGAAACAATTTTTTAACCACGGGTATAGTTTCATTGGATGTATAACAGGTTACTGCATCCAAGTCCTATTGTTATAAAATACATACTTTATTTGGCGTTCAGCTAAATTTTCAAAATTTGAGAATATTCCGGAGCGAGCTGCATTGCAAAATTATTGTGCAAGAACGAAAAGAGATATCATGTTCTGCCTTGCATCATTGTTTTTTTCAACACGTTTAAATTTTTTAGGTACATTGAGGAATTTTCCAAATAAAATATTTTGAATTTAAATTTTTTTTGCGAATTTTAACTCTTGTGCAGCGGAAAATTTGTTTTACCAAATTGCAAAACATATTCCTATAGGAAATTTTATTGCGAACAAATTCACTTCTATTCATTTGCAACGTAGATACGATATTTACCGAGATATTGGGGGTAAAAGGTAAAAAAAGAGAGCCTAAGACGTCAATATTTTCACTCTAAGATTTTGCCTGAGTCTGACAATGGGTTTTTAACTGGGAATATTGAAATTCTCATTCCAAAAAACCTTCCGGATCTAAAATAATTTAATAACTTAAAATATCAATTCCAAAATATTTACATCTAATACGGATTTGTTCTGAAATATGACGTCAAAATAAAAAGTAGTACATATATGTAAAAATCTAAATTGAAAGGGTACAAAAGTCTTAGTAAAAAACCTAAAAGCAATCTGCACAGATTATAAATAAATTATATTATTCAATCCACCGATGATTCAAGTATTTTAATAATATTAAGAGAATACAATATAATTAAAAATGTTCATTACCTGCAGTCGAGAGTCAATAAGTTTTACGTACGTTTGTACGTAGGTACATAAAAATATTTCCTATTTCTCTCCAGTCAGGAGCATAATAGGGCCTTCACAAAGTCTCTCCACTTCTAGACTCTGCTTAAGTTTCTCTCCTGACTGATGGGAATATCAAGTACCATCAAACGCTATAAGGAAAGCGCACCTCAATTATGATCCGAGCCAAGCTCGAACCGGGATCCCGAGCGTGAAGGGGATAGCCCAGTCTACTTACTACTGAGCTATTAGCTACAGGGTCTTTAAATAAGGACGCTCGACTTTTAAATGTAAATAAAATCAGTTGTGTGTGAGATATCCACTCCATTTTTATTTTATTTGAAAGAATATTTTATGGCATTAAGTATGGAATATAACGTCGTTCATAGACCTGTGATTTCAGATAGCCCCAAAGGAAGAAGTCTAAAGGCGTTATATCACACGATTTCAGTGGCCAGTATACGTCGCCCTCAAATTGCTCGTGACCAAGAATGACCATCGTGGCATGCGCTGTGTGGCACGTAGCGCCATCCTGTTGGAATGACATGTCGTGGGTATCCATATCATCCAGTTTAGGCCATAAGAAGTTGCTTATCATCGATCTGTAACGCTCGCCGTTTTTGGCGAATTTTGGGTCAACTTCCGAATACGTGCCACCAAGCAAAGCCGCGGCGGACATTTGACCGACGTTATATTCCATACTTAATGCCACAAAATATCCTTTCAAATAAAATAAAAATGGAGTGGATATTTCGCACGCAACTTGTTTTATTTACATTTAAAAGTCATGAAAAATCATTTAAAGCCATTGCATTTATATAAAACGGCAAAATCTTAAAAATTGTTGCCGGCAATTATACCCCCAGAACACAGCTCGACCGGACAAAGAAGTTTACACATCTAGGGTAATTAAAAAATGGCAAAAGTAGCAAAAGTACCGGGAGGTACTCAAAGTTGACGCATACTCGTGTATGGATTGTAATTTTCCATTCTTCAAGATCTCCGCGATAAAAGTACAAAGTATACGGAAAGCAATAAAAGAAATAGTTGAAGGGATAATAAGAAATAATGTGACTAGTTATGACTAACGCCTTATCTGAGCTCGATAGAAAGCACGTACAGATAGGTTTTGAAAATAGAATTTGAAGGCATCATAGGTGCCTATTATGTCAATACATAATAGTTACATTATGTAGTCATAAAATTAATTCTGTGCAGAAGCAATAACCTCGTACTCGTACTCACACTGGGTTTTCGGTTGCATGGGGTGTTGTTTTGCATCCAAAAAATATACCTAAGTGCGAACGCTCGTTTAGACGTATCATTCTACTTTTCTTTGAATATCAACCTACATACATATGTACGTACATAAGTGTGATAATTATATTATTACAAGGGCTAAACAGTTTTTTTGGCTGTACGTACAAAGCATTTTATTAATCGGGTACAGGTACGTATTATTTCACATCAAACCAAACGACTCTCATTTTTACGTTACGTAATTGTATAAATCGGCATCATATACATATATTCTTGTAGCTATTGTATCGTCGAATTCTACTATGTAATATAAGTAGGTAGTCAGCCCTTCGTTATTAATTAATAAGCTGGGTATAGCTGCATGGAGTTAACCGGCAAGTAAGCTAACTACAACAGGGAACAATGGATTTTTGCTCGAAAGCTTTGATTGCATTGTTCTGTGCTATTCAACTCACACAATAAGGAAGCTTATCCTTCAATAATGCACTCTTACTCAGCGTGAGTCATTTAGCGAATTCCCTTTGTCCGAAATTATATAATTCAGCAGTGCATCTTATTGTGACAAAAGAAATACAAAGCAAATATGAACAAAAAATCTAAAAAAAGAACTTTCATCAAGATGTTATCCGTTGAGGCAGTAAGCGAAAAGAAAGACGGCAAAATGGCTCGCGAATTCGTCCATCTGACCCCTAGCAATATTATGTAAATAATAAACCTACATTTCAGAGTTCAGTCACCCCGCATGCATATACGGCAGCGCTCTTTCTCTTCGTATATTTTTTTTCGAGAAACAAAAAAAGAGCAACACTTCACGCCGCATATGCCCTACACCTTCACCTGAGCCGTGCATAGCAACAATCTGAGCTCCCGATTAGAGAAGAAAGCGATGCTGGGCGAATTAAATTGAATAAATGACGCTGCACAAGAGGAAAACAAGTCTCCGGTGAAAATAATCGCATCAAGAAACTGCAGTTGCGGTTTAATGGTCGGCCAACGTGCACGGGCATTACGGAGACTTCTCGTCCCAGATAAAACAAAAAGAAAAAAGAAAAAAGAAAGAAAAGAAAAACGAAGAGTCGCCGAGCAGCATTTGCCCAGATAAAATCGACTTCAACAAAACGTAGCAACCAGTCGATTGTACCGGTACCCTACAACGTTCGAAGTTCGAACCTTGTCTTGCCCCGAAGTAGATCAAAGACGAACGACAGGTCTTATAGGTAAAATTCGGCTGTAAGAGAGAAAAAAAGCAAAAATTGTGCTTACTGGCAATCAGTTTCCTTACTTTCCTCTAGCAAAAAAATAACCGCTTTCTTGTAACGAGCAAAATTTCCTCAAATCCGAATCTTCAGCACACCATTGTAACACTTTTGAATAGATGCAAAGCTCTTGCTCAATATCGTGGATTTAGGCACTTTACAAGTTGAACATTTCCATAAGAATTCAATTAAAAATCACAGTCGCGGCCGCGGCACGAAAATCGTTCTTATACAGCTTATTGAAAAACTCGCGGGAACAAAATATTATGCAGAAATTAACGAAAATTCGCGACCATGCGAACCCCGAACAAAGAAAGGAAAAACCAGCGCTGAGCTAACTGAGGCTGAAACTAGCAGACTAGCCTAGAGTCAACTAAAGAACAACTAGGAAAGTCGAAGTCATCGAATTAAGTCAACTATCTCGCGATCCCGCGCCCTGCTCGCTGCTCACCTTAGTCCACCAACTTACAGTAAAAGCACACAACTTGCCATATGGGAAAACGAAAACAATTTATTTTTCAGAGACGCAGCCGCTCTCACACCAATGGTGTGTGGGCAGACAGGGGCACACTTGCGGAACACTAAGCTTTTGAAGGAAAGCTACCAGCCGGCTCCGAGTTGTTTACAATTTTGCCGCTGCCAGCCCGCTAGCAACAAGTCGAGAACGAGGCCTCTTCAAACGTCTCGTCCAAACTCAAGGCACACACATGAGAGCTTATGCGCTTTCTTTGTATTCGCATCAGGAAACTTCGACAAAATGAGTTGCAGCGCGATCTTATCTAAGCTCCTCACGAGGTTTCCCAACGTAAGGAGCACCTCGACGTCGAAGCGTCGATCTTTTTCCAATACCTCTTGAGTATTCAGCATGGCTTCGACACCATGTAGAAAGTGCCAAGGAGACAAATTCTCACTTGTGGGCGTATCGCGATTCCGACCGGCTCGCTGTACGATCGCCGGTAAGCGGTGGGAAAAGATCTTCTAAAAGCTCTTGAAGATCGGTCGGATTGGAAGACTGGGTTGTGTGCAATTGCGAGAAGTTTGCCGGCGTATTTTCTCTCAAATTAAACAACTTTTGTCTCTTTTTCAATGGGACTAGCTGGGTGCGGTACAAGGTGCCCTAGAAGCCAGCCGCACACGTACAGTACGAAGCAAGAATGTTGTTTACTCCTCAAAAAATCCGCGAAGAGCAGCCGAGTGGGGCGTTCACCTACTGTGCCAAACAACGTTCCTGTTTGACAAAAAAAAAATAATCAGGCAGAATGTGGTGAAACTTTGGTCGCTGTAAACAACACCAGAACTCTGCTTTTGTTTGCAGTTTTGCGTATTTACTTTAGCGTAAAACCAGCAGCTACCCTCCATTATTATTGCCAAATTAAATAGTTTTCTAATTAATTACAGAAAATATCCGCTTCCAACACTCACGCTGGCTATTTTTAATCATTTATTTAGAATAAGCGATCGGTATAAAGCACAATATTCTCGTTGTATTTTTTAATCAAGCGCAAAGCCAATTGCTTCTTATTTTAACTTTATCGAGAATTACCACAAAGTTTTAAGATCTGACCCTTCAGGTATTATTAATTACAATGCGCCTACAGACTTGAAATCTTGAAGATCTCGCTAATAAATAGTAGGAACATAAAACAAGTGAGTAGGTCGAAAGCTACCTAAAAATAAGAATATACTGCTCCGCTACTCTCGTAACTTTGTCGTTTGGCCGCAATCGGGACTCACAAATTGTAGAAAAAAAGGGCAACAGAACAGTGAGCCGCATGCTAATGTAAAAATAAAAAATAAATCAACACTGCGGGTGATCGCTTTATACATATAAATATAAATAAAATGTTAACTAGTCATAAATGGTGGATTCATTAGAAACAGGGGTGCGCAACAAAACGCACCAATCAGAGAACAGGGTATTAGGGCAAACTCGCAGCACCCTATGAAATGCAAGGTTAGACCACCAAGCATCTCAAATACGAACCAAGTGCAAGGGCGAACTCGAGAGCTTTAAGGGCCTGTCCGAATCCAAGTCTTGGGGAGGTTCTTGTTATTCAGGCCCCAATTTTTGGGAACGGGGTTCGAAGCATTTTGCTGTGGTAACGGAAAAATAATTAAAAAATTCTATCTCGACCCGTTTTCGAGATATAGGTCAATTCGCGAGCCACCTAACGTTCGTAACTTTTGGGAAAATTCTATTATATGTATATTATAATTTCCCTTTTATAAACTGCCGGTGGAGTTAATTTTCCTTTTACAAACTACCGGTGGAGTTAATTAGCACAGCAAAATGTTTCGAACCCCGTTTCCAAAAATTGGGGCCTGAGTAACAAGAATCGTGCCCAGGTCTTCGTCTTTTCGTGTTAAAAGTGTTCCCTTTAAAAAGTTGCTCATTAATTTAAGTACTTTGCCAACTTCACGCAAATCTACCTGAAGAAGTCAACAAACCTTGACTCGCTCATCAAACTAAGTTAGTCTTAACTCTTATACTACCTAGCTAAGCTCACTGATATAGACATGAATTCGAACAGAGCTATGGTGTGACGTCATGAACTGGCATAACAAGACGAATACGACGGATTCGGACAGGCCCTCATAACTCTAGGAAAAATGTTGTGATCATAATTCTTGCGAGGGCGCTTCAGTCTATTGGCATATCTGCATATAAGACAGTGTCCTGTTTTTACAGACACAGCGGTGCTAATGGATGTCCTTGATCTCAAACCAGTGCCGCATTCAAATTAGGTGCAACTAAAGCATGATAAATATTTGAGTTTTTCCACATATAACTTTCATGTACAGAAATCCTCCAAAATGCATCAACACTACATAGTAAACCTTTTCAGAGCGTTACATGTTGCCTGGACATTTATAGATGGTATCCTTTCCTAACGATATATTCCTTAACGTCCCTATGGTTTTATGAGTTCCAGGTTGAAGTGTCCGGCAACGTCGTTTAAGAATAAGTGACCATCACGGACGGTATACACACCACCGGCTTGGCTATCAGCACATATACATTATACAATATCCACAAAGGGAACGGTGTTATTCCGTAGCCAGGTTAGAGCCTCCATTGCAGCCATTACCTCTGCCTGAAAGACAAAGCAGTGGTGTGATGAACGGAACGATGCTCAGGTCTAAGCATTTACAGCAAACGCCACTACCTACTTTATTATCCACTTTAAACCTGTCGCGTCGGAGTAAATAAACACTAACCCTGGTCGTTGGATGGGACTCTCCTTCGATATCCCTCTGAAGAGGATGGTAGATGAAAATCCATTGCTGAAGTAGGGTTTCCTGGTGTGGAGTAGTCGATTTGTTTTTGAAACATCTCGGGTAGGTATGATATGAATTTTTCTTAATGTAAAAGTTCGTTAAAGATTGACTTCTGCACGCGTTCCGTTTTGCCTAGATTTAAATAATTATCCAATCTTTTGTCAAGCTCATAATTCGAATGCCTTTCTCACTTCTGTTTTGAAGGTTGACATTTTGGACAGCTGGTCACAACCGCCGTCATGGCACCGACTAGGGCTCGGTATAGTAACCAAAAAAGCCGTGAACTGAGTGTGTTTGCTAAGTTTTATAATAAATACGTTAACTATGAATTCGCCAAGTCCCTGATATTCGACCCCAGCCGCCTACCAATAGTGTCCGCAGCGATCATCCTAGCAGAGCTCATTCTCAATGTCATTATTGTGGAGCGAGTTCCCTACACGGAAATTGACTGGATCGCGTATATGCAGGAATGTGAGGGCTTCTTAAATGGAACGACCAACTATGCTCTCCTCAGAGGTAGGCATTTATTCAACGATTGGTGGTATAAATAATCCGAGCTTCTGTCAATCAAATTTCGCGGTTATAAATAACGTACGTCACCGCTCCCTGGAAATTCCTGGGAACAGTGGCACACAAAACTGTCTACCGGTATATCAACTATAATTAAATTCCCTTTCAGGTGACACTGGACCTCTCGTATATCCCGCCGGATTCGTGTATATTTACTCAGCCCTCTATTACCTCACCAACCGAGGACAAAGCATTCGCATAGCGCAGTATGTGTTCGTCCTCATTTACGTCCTCCAGATGTTCCTGGTGCTGAGGCTATACACGAAAAGCAGAAAGGTTCCTCCTTACGTCCTTGTACTCAGCGCCTTCACATCATACCGAATTCACTCAATATACGTCCTGCGGCTATTCAACGACCCCATTGCGGTGCTATTCTTGTATGCAGCTCTTAACCTATTTCTAGATAAGCGGTGGACGCTCGGGAGCATATTCTTCAGTTTGGGAGTTTCGGTGAAGATGAATATTTTGCTCTACGCCCCAGCAATATTCCTTTTCTACCTCACCAGCTTGGGGTACATAGGCACCTTAAAGCAACTGTCCATCTGCGCGGTGGTTCAGCTAATTTTGGGGAGTCCATTCCTCCTCACATACCCCGTTGAGTACATTAAAGGCAGCTTTGACTTAGGACGAGTATTTGAACACAAATGGACTGTGAACTACAGATTTCTGGACAAAGCTTTTTTCGAGAACAGATTCTTCCATTTGGGCCTTTTGCTGGCACATGTAATCCTCCTGCTAATTTTTACGTCGCCAGCATACAGATTTTTCCAGAGTTACAATCGTCTTTGCACTCTAGAGAAACAACTGCAGCCACAGATTAATCGCGAAAACGCTCGTTTGAAGGCGGTGAGGAAGGCTAAGAAGGCGGCAAAAGCGAAAAAAGTAAACGAAGAACCTGAATCTCTAACGAAAGAGCAAGAACAGTTCTTGAAGGCTTTTGAGAAAAACATGCAGACAACTAGCGGATTATCAAAACCAGTTAAAACAGAGGAAAAACACGAAGAAGATGACAAACCACCGGAAAAGTATTCAATATTTTTCGACAAGGCAGTACAACTGGCGCTCCTCCCAATATTTCTCAGTAACTTTGTGGGGATTGCCTGTGCGAGAAGTCTGCACTACCAGTTCTACGTGTGGTATTTTCACTCACTGCCTTACTTAGTATTTTCTACTGATTTCAGCCTGGGGATGAGGTTGCTCATCCTGGGGCTCCTGGAGTTCTGTTGGAACACATACCCAAGTACGAACCTGTCGAGCATTCTGCTGCACTGTTGCCATATTTTTCTGTTAATAGGAGTTGGACGGAGGATTTTTAAATCTAAGACTGATAGTGAGAAAGTCAAGTAAATATGGTTGTTACAGTTGGGATGTTTTTGCATTTACCGCCACTTGTGCACGTAAAGTAAGTAAAGACAGCTGAAACAAATATTAACTCTAGAAGGCTAATTTTCGACAAACACTAAATTAACCTTCACTTTTGTGATTTTAATACGACTAATAAAAACGGAGATTTTGGGTAAATGCGCTCCTCCAGATATCAAAAATGTAAGTCCTATTTGCTAATCGACTAACAATTGCCTTCTAGGGTTAATAAATATTGCGTTAATTTTGCATACGCTTAAACTATAAATATATGTACGCGAGGTTCCGCTATCTAGATTGGGTTTTTATGCTTGGATTCCATACTATGCCATTGCAATTCATTAGATGCTTGAATATATTTGTTGACCATGCCAAAAATATTGAACATTAAACAAACGGAATTTAATGAAGTAAGTTTGATATATTTCTATTTTTATTAACGACTGGACCATAATTGACCATCAGACATAGCACTCGAAAATACCAGAGTCCCAAAGTGAACCTTTTCCCCATTGGTTTGTATTTGTCACTGACGTTGGGTAAGCTTTTCCCCTTCCTTTTTCCCGGTTATTCGGAAAACGTATTTTGGGGGTTGGTTTGGCCAATAGAGGTGGAACTGGACCTGTGGGGCGATTGGGACCATCGCAATCGATTCGGCCCCCCAAAAAATGTGAAGGGGCATGTGAATCGTCTCTGTTACAGCAAATGACATTTTTTGCAAGATTTTCTTGGACTAATAAGTGCCTCGTCTTCCATCCCCGTTTCATTCGGAGCACTCGGAAAACAGAGCTAGAGAAATTGAGAGAGATAGGTGTGTTTCCAACACATTTAGAGAGAGCCAGCCTGGACCCATGAAGCACGAAGTGGATTTTAGCCATTTTGCTACATCTGCTATTTATTTAATTTTTGCTAGTACCTCAAACTACCATAACAAGTTTTTGGGCTAAAGATTACCAAGATTTTGCACTTTTATGTTAGAATATCTCGAAATCCTGTCGTGATAGTGCAATTCTGCGGCCTGATCCATCCTGAGCATTCAAAAACTAAACGCAAAAATTCTAACAGTCTTTCTTTATTTGCTTAAAAGACAATTTTCATTTTCTAAGCTAAAATTCTAGTCATTAAATACAAAACGTAAACAAGTTAAGCGTCATCTATGGAGAATTCAATAATGCTAAAATTAAAATAGCGCGCGTCTCAATTGTGCTCCATCTACACAGTGATAGGGCTAGTTTTTTTACTTAAGTAGATAAATAAAAACTATTTTCTGCAGGATGCTGTCGCGGCGGGGAGATTTGTTGTTGGTATATCGCTACTTTGGCGATTGCCAGATCTCTGCGATTGCGTCGCAATTGCAAAAAATTTAAGGATGGAGGTCTCACTATTTCGCCTATTTGGAGTCGGCACTTTGGCTGGAGTGGCACCGTCCGCTTGTTGGCCGGAATGTGATATCCTGCGTTTAGGGGCTTTGGGACTGCTCTCAGAACTCCTCAGGCTCTGAAGACGTGGGGATTGGCAGGTTTCTTGGTTTAACGGACTACCAGTGCTCAGATTCTGTGTAGTGGAGAGCTTATCACTAATGCTTCCTCTGCTAGACAAGAGTTTTTGCTTCCGCATTTTTGTTAGCCAGTCGTCCTTATCCCTTTTTGCTTTCCTTTTTGGTGACATTATGAGCAAATGCGGCGCTTCCCCATCAACTACATAATTCGGGAGATTAGAGGTCGGTGAAAAAAGCAACGAGGCCGATGTGGATGGCTTTTGTGCGACAGATGTAGACGGAGCCAAGTTTAAGTTGAAACCCATTCTCTCTGTGAGCGGGGAAGCTGACTTAATACTACTGCTAGGAGTGCAGGGAATGATGCAGGTCTGTTGGTCTTTTAGGGAATTTTCCTGATTACTGTCCTCAGGATGGTTTACTACCGTACTTATTTGCTTATCAGTCTCTTCAAAAACAGGCGCCAATGTCTTCGCTTCCCGCTCCATCGTGTGCTGCATGCTAAACGACGATGTTGACGGACTGAAGAGTCGACGACCGCGAGTTTCAAGATGCATCCGCTTGTGGTCGCTGGAAGGGCCCTCTTGCCCTCGACTTATTTCCGAGAAACTCCGCTTTAGGGAGATTTTCTCCACGGTGTTTGGAGTCCTTTCATTCTTTTCTACAATTCGCCTCAACGACCTGGGTGTATGTTCTAGGAGCTTCAGGGGGTTTTTCATTACAAAATTCTTGTACTCCTTGCAGTACTCTGAGTGGCCCCTGTAGTTAATCTTTTCGTTCACATCTATACTTTCAGGACCAATTCGCCAGATCTTATGCTGTGCATCGTCACTGCACGTAACTATGGGCATGCTACCTGCCCCACTCCACGCCACACATGTAACCTCCACTGTGTGCCCCTGTAAAGTCACTAGGGGCTGTGGATTCTTCACATTCCAAATGTAGGCTTTCTCATCACTACTACCACTTATAAGATAATTGCCGTCCGGACTGAGGCATGATTTGATGTAGAAAGTGCTATTCCTAAATCCAACGTACCTTTCCATCGGCTGAGTGGAGTAGGACGAGAGATTGTAGCAGTAAATCGTATTATCCATGCAATTCGCGTACAATTTCACACCACTTTCGTCCACTAATAAATTTGTAAAACCTTTCAGTGTGGAGGATCCAGCGTAGGGTAGACTAAACTTTGGAAGCGGTTCCTTCTTATACGACGTGTAGTTGCGACGCAAATCCCACACCTTAATGACCCCATCACCAGAGCCACATGATACCAAAGTCATATCATCCTGAAACACTAAGCCAGTAATACTACTCGAGGTAAATGTTGTGCCGCACTTTGGAGTTTTGGTTTTCTTTCTATGCGACACCGGCGTACCAGGGCCGCCAGCGTGTCCACTTAATATACAATTATCCGCTCTTGGCGTTAGATCCACGTTTAGGGAAGCCCGAGTGTCCCAAATAAGAATGGCGCCATCGCGCCCACCAGTCGCAAAAACTGCTGAGTCTGTCTTCCGGAATGCCGCCGTCTTCACGGATCGGGAGTGACCGTTGAAAACGCGGCACAGCTCCATCTTTGATTCTGTAATATCCCACAATCTTGCTGTGTGGTCACCTGACGCCGAAACGAACTTCATCTGCCCGGGAGCCCATTCGACATCGAACACCGCATTGTAGTGGCACTGCTGACCCTCCAGCGCCTTTTCCTCCGGATCTGGATTACTAGTGTTCGCATCTTGAAGGGCAATCTATCAAATATTAGAAATATTATAGTCAAAAGTAGTTACAGCTAGTTAAATACACTACCTTCCCATCCTCGTTGGCAATTGCTAGAATGTGTTTGTAATTGGCGCAATTCGCAAATTTGGCGGCGAAAATTGGCGGTTCGGGATTATAGTCTGATCCGATAACCGAGGGCGTTATACCCTTCCAAGTGTCCTGTTTGGGGACGCATAGCCGGGATAGAGCGAAATCGTACGTTAAATCATTGCCTGAAAAAAGGAAAAAGGATAATGAAAATACCTGCTAGAGCTCGGTTCCTCGAACCACCTGCTCCACCACCACTACTTTTAATACCGCTTTTCGTACGGATATTATATATTATGCAAATATGCCGAATATTGCCTAGGTAAGCTTTAATTGCTTAATAAGAAAAATCTTAAAAGTACTCTCGCGAACACAGAGTCCTTCCTTGCGGTTTAAATTAAAGCGAAATACTGCTGAACTTACATATGCCATACTGTTTATCGAAAAAGGAGGCGAGGCTATTCATTATAAACCACCAGTTCTGTATCAAGGAAGCCTGCGAGTCTCAATACTGGAATATTTTTGAACTCTCATCTCATTTTGACGGACGAATGGCGCGCAATTGTCATTTACACTAGCTAGCAATGAAGTTGGCAGCGGTCTGGAATGCCCGTTATTGCAGATGGCGCAAGGAGCACCTAGGTGATTCAAAGGTGCACTCGTTTTTTAAAGGTTAAAACCATATGTGTATACCGTTCCGTACGGAGGCCCATGCAACTTATGCCCTAGGCAGACTAGAGCTCTTGAATCGGTTTCTGACGTCAGAATGACGTTGCCCATGTAAAATTCCCATTGCTGAACTAGTTCAAAGAGATTTCTTTAAAACGCCAGAAAAGTGCCAAGCGGAGAAATTGAACTAGTTCAAAGTAAATTGAGTGTGGCCTGGTTAGTTGAACCAGTTCTTAGATGTCAATCGTGACGTCACGAACTAGTTCAGAGCTGTAGTCATGAAAACACTTTTAATTCAATGAGATACGTATATGACAATGGTATGCTCGCAGCGCCACGAATTGGTTTTTCGCATTTATCTCGTTTTGGGTAACTTTCACTAAAAAAATATTTCCATACAAAAGCTGTAGACCAAAAATCCGTTATAATTTTTACATTACACATTTTTCTTTGCGACATAAGGTTAAGCCTCTAGTGCGGTGCAAAGTTGAATTTCTATGCCGTCTTCATTGTCGTCGCTAAAAGTAAGATCTTCCGATTCATTTTGATCGCACTACTCTTTTTGATATTGTCCGCAATACTGTCCTTGTCCAGCAAGCCGTATTCAAAACGGCAGCGTATAAAGCATGCGCCCCGTCCAAACGGCGACTGTTGCTGAGGCAACCGTCTGTGTGTGAAAATGGCCTAAGGGATTGATTGTAGGCCTTCTTAGAGTCTTAGATACATTCTTAAAATTTCTAGATACACTACAATGGACTCGGTGGAGTCTGAGTAGTCGGACCCATTGGCTCCCAAGTCCCCCCTTAACACAAAAACTCTATTAGATACCTTCTGAACTTTGCAGAGTTACATATATCTTTTATACTGAGTTTTTACCACTTCTAGCATACCACCTTGTCTTTCTATTATCCTGTAGACATACAGATACAAGGGCATTAGCTGATAAATAAGAACACGCTCAGATGCAATCATCCAGCAACTGGATATTTCTTTGTCTCAAACGGTGCTGTATAAAATAAGTTCAGTACGCTTTTAACAATTTAAAAAGTTAGAATTGCGCAATCCGATGCAGTGAAATTAATAAAAGTTTATTATGCAGTCGGGTGAGAGAGGATTGTTTAATATTATCTCAATGTGAAGTTCTAAAACTGTAAACGGTATC
Organism: Neoitamus cyanurus; assembly: GCA_947538895.1. Taxonomy (NCBI): domain Eukaryota; kingdom Metazoa; phylum Arthropoda; class Insecta; order Diptera; family Asilidae; genus Neoitamus; species Neoitamus cyanurus. The sequence goes on from OX384541.1 coordinate 12,151,422, forward strand.
TGAGCGCACATATGGCCAGAAACCGAAATTTAGAAACTAATACTACTAGCACATCTTTCCGTTGAATATTCGAGATTAACAAAACTCATTCGTGTACGTTTTCAATTCTTTCGATCGAGTTCTCTGTGATTCTTTGTTAGATTCATATTTGAACAATTTAAAAGAGACCAAACAACAAATCTAAACACATCCACGATAACTGGTCAACGCACTAAGCACTTGTTATTTTGGATGCAGATTCGGGCTCGGACGCAGTCAGCGGCAGTGTTATCAAGTGTGTATCTTTATAATACATAGTGCGGTCGGAGAGGCCAAGTAATCCCAGTAGAACCGTTAGTAGCATCGCAGTAGTAAAGATCGCGAGGTGCTCATCGCAAAACAGTACAAAGTAGGAGAGTGCAGAAAGATGTCTAAGAATTTCAACGTTCCTTACATTCTAAATGGAGAATTCTACGAAATACTCTCCCAAGAAGGTGAAAGTGTAACTGTGAGGTGTTGTCACTGCGAATCGCGGAATATTTATAAAGGCAGCATTAGATCAACAGGGAACTTTCACATGCACATAAAGGTAAGATGCGACCGCTTAGTTTTGCTGTAATTTATTCGTTGATCGCATTTTTTTTAAAGAGGAAACATCCTTTTCTGTTACCTCGGGTGCAAGAAGTCAAAATCAAATCTTATTTTCACCGCAGACCCCAGCAGAAGAATAAAATTGAAGTGCAAAAGGTCGAACACATTCAAAATACGGTACGTAAAATATCATAAGAACTCTTGACTTTTTTTTAATTTAATAATATCCAACTTAGTAGGACCACTTCACAAAAGTACAGATATCTGTTTTACTAAAAATCGTACGTAATACGTGTGTATGGATTTTCACAACTGTTGTTACTTTGCTTTTCAATATGAAAAGATATTTTTCTCGATTTATTTTAGTTTTATTTCAGATACTAAACTCTTTCGCTGTCGTTTTGTTATCGTAGCAAGTTAAAGTAATAAAGATTTTTATACACTATACGAGTATAGTAATTGTTAACCATAGCTAACTAAAAGCATTGAAGCTACATAAAATTCATGTTCAATGTTATTCGCACTTAATGGACTAGTAACATGAATTTAGTGCAAACTAAAGCTTAGAAGAGCAGTTTTATAAATATGAAGTTATTTCAAGTTATGTAAAATGCAAATTCATCTTGTTCACAAAAAATATTCCTGTAATTTCAGCTGTTCCTTATTTTGTGCAACTCTGTATGGAACTGCGGTAGATGCAGTTTTAACAGATCCATTAATCTTCCTCGGTATGCAAATACATGGAAAATCGAATGCCAATTTACGCATTTACATATTTCTACGATATATCCAATTTCAGCTTTTGTATAACTGGCATAATGAAAACTCCCTTTATGTGTAAACATTACAAAAAATTAAATGATACACTGGTGCATCCTAAGCTGATTTGAAATCTTTTGCATTTAACTCACATTTAGGAAAATGTTGCAATTTTTGCAGTTAGGGAATTTTTTAGTCTCCAAATTTAAATGCGCATTTTGAATTTTCTACTAAAACCCTTCATCAAAAATATTAGAGGATCATTAATTTTTCTAAAAATGTTTGGCTATTTTCTTTTTTATGATTTTACATCAGAGCAAATGTTGCTCCGAAAACTTCAAGACATCAATTGGTATATACTTCTAACACCCTGTATATATAGTGACTCATATAATTTGAGCAACTTTTCCAGAATTAACAAAAAAAGTCCTTATTGTAAGACCTTGTATTAGCGAGGAATATAGTTCTTACATTAATTTCTATAATTTACTCAACTGAGGTTTTTTTGGGACTTTTTTTTCGACGAACTATTTTCATTAAATATTTATTAACATTTTAACAACTATTCAGAATTTTGTTTATCCAAAGTATAGAGCGGAAATGACCTTAAAGCTTTCGAAAATCATACATGCAAAAAAGAGTTGGTTGACGGCTGACATGATTCCGACATAAAATTTAATGTCATTTTAATCTGTAAATCCGTGGCATGGCCGGGATCAGAATTAAAGCAAATTTTGGAAAATTACAGTTTAGTGGCAGTTTTGAAAATAACGTTAAGTATTTCGTAAATTTTTTCCGACTTTTTCAACTTAAAAAAACTAAGGCAGATGTCATCATGATTTTTAGTAGAATGTATGAATATATTTTAATTTTATTGGGCTAATCGACACAATCTTACCACACGTTTTACCCAAACACGATTGATTCTACGGAAAAAGTGAGACCTTTTTTTAATAGAATTTTATCCCACCAAAAAAAACCCAGAACTCAAATTTATATTACTTCTCAGGATATGCTTAGTCGAATTAAAGATATCCACATAAATCCAGATTAGTCGAACTTTTGTTGTAGTCAAAGTCTAATTTGCTGGGCTAATATAAGTAACCAGAAAAAGATTATTTGAACAGACAAGATTCTTTCATTTATTTCTTTTTTTAGATTTTTTTTTTATTTCGAAAATTAATTTCTTAAAAGAAATATTTACAAATTCCGATAATTGTATTTTTCGTTGAGATTTCGAAAAATTTCCTTTTTTTTATTATTTACGAATTTTCGAAATAGCGGAAATTGGCAATGGGTGAAATTTTTAGTTTATGGCAGTAGAAATCCAAAAAAAATTCAAATCCATCCATCGTACCAGTCATTTTTCATTTATTATGCCTAATTGCACTGGATTACTACTTAAAATCGGTTCTTCAAACCTTTTTACATATTGTTTTCCCCTTTTCGATATTATACCGGCATTAGATACAAACATATAAATTTTAAATGATTTCATGATTTCAGAAATATAAAGAGCAACCTGAAAATGTGCCGTCTATGGTAAATACATTTAAAAACAACAAAACTCAGAATGCACCCGGCCGCTCGAGGCAAGAGAACGTAATTAACGTAGCTGAGCCTCCTGAAAATCTTAATAGGACTCCCACTACGGAAAGGTTAAACGCATTCACTACAGAAAATGTCTTACAGAAGCTGGAGGAAGGTTTGGTTCGACTTGAGAGTGCCATCCAGGGAATAGTGGTAGAACTTCGACTAAGAAATCAAGTTGAAACGAACCGACTATTTCTGGAACTTGCAAAGTTCAAATATCTTCATCCCCACTTTACCTTTAACTCATAAATTTCTTTAAAAGAGTTCAACATAATGAATTATTGTTAAGTTTCTATTTCTTCGATGAATAAAGAATGTTTATTTTTGTTTTCAGTCAATTTTTTGAGAAGGTTGTGATTGATTTTTAAGCGGTGTTATTTAGCTTGACCCCGTATATATGTATGCTTCAAATCTTGCGACAGCTTTTTCAACTACTTCTACTAAACCGATTCTAATGAAACTTTGCACACATATTGAGTTCCCGTGACAATACAATATTATGATAGATTACGAGGGTCTGATGATTGAGTCAGGAGGTGGATAGTGGAATTCTTCAACCGTTACTAGTAACCCCGTCGAGTTTGGACTCGTTTGGTTGGTTAGATCTGATGAAAGTCTTTCGTAGTCAACTGGTGGTATTTTAACACCTGCTATAAAATTTATTTTTCAATCTTGCAGTGGCACGCAAAATTGTACCAACATGATATCCTAGGAGGTGTTAAATTTACACTTTTTTTTTTATAAATAAAATAGCGCTGAATGAAAATTAGGTGTTTACCCACCTGAAAACTAATTGTTTTAAACTAGTAGCACTTGGGGTTTATAAAATGTGAGGCACAGTTGGCTTAACTCCTTGTTATACGATTCAAGTTCCAACAGCGCGATTCACAATCAACAGTAAGGTCGATCTCACGGTTCGGCTGAGCCTTGTTTAAGTTTGGCCTGATCGAGGTAGAACGGCTCTTACCCGTGGTTCTCATTTACGGCCACAGAGCCTGACGATGTGGCAGGCGAAGGGGGTAGTAGTAAAAATATTTTTTTTAGATATCCTAAACATTTTATTAATATCTCTGAGGTCCAATATTAAAAATTTGATTTAAACATGATTTCAACAAAAATTTAATGGTACCAAAATGATTTAATGTTAACTGTACAAAAGCTACAATAAATATACTACAGCAATCCTCTTCAAGCGAGGATTATTATTTATTTATTTGCTAAAACGTCTTAGACCGAAATAGTACAACTAAATGTACTATAGTGATCTGACAAGATTCGATAATACTTCTAAACGGAAACAGCACTTTTTTCTTAAAACATACGTTTCGCGTTCACAGCAATTTGATATTTAAATAATAATTTATTCTATTCGTGAATTCCGTTTTAATTTATTGAGTTCCTTTAAAACTAGCCTTGAAAGTAACAGCATGGCTAAGATATCTGATATGATGAGCATGTAGAAAACATTTTCCCAACCAGAAGATGATATGACTCCAGCTAATAGTGGCCCAACTGCTGCACCTGAAGTAGAGAAAGTAAGTAAATTATTTTAGTTTCCCTTCCTTTTGCAATTGTTAATTAATTATTAAAGTTCGGTTTGATGGGATTTAATTATTTTAATTAATTTAGAGATTCGATATATGGAGAGTATATATAGAAAACTTACCTATAGATCCTGTTCCATCGATAATAGCTGTAACAGTTGCCAAAGCCTTCGAGTTGCCTTCTAAGCAGCTATGCTGACCTGAAAATCATTTAAATATAAAACCCAAGGAAACTTTTAATGAGCCTGACATTTTTTGTTTACCTAATTCAGCACTAACAGAAGTAGTAATTAGTGCGTAAGGGCCATTTACAACAATTCCAGCAACAAAAAGTAGAACGATATTCATAGGCAAAGTTGTAGCTCCGTACTGTTGGTATACTAAAAGCTGCAAATCGAAATTGTATTTCAAATTTTTCTTCCAACTGGATTTGACTTACTGTAGGTGCAGCTAAGAAAAACATTGAAGCACACGTTGTTGCTGACATCGATGAATAGTCCGACAATATTCCCGCTGCAATAGCCCCCACAATGCCACCGCAGTCGAAAATTGTCGAAAGATTCGCACTTACTGTAGCTCCAAGTTTGGCTGAAAGAGAAATTTTAAATGATCCATCCAGATCGATTTATTCGTTGGGACTCACTAGATGATTCGATGTAAAGTGGCAACCAATACAGAAATGTGTAGCTGACTAATTTGGAGAAGAACAAACAAAGAGAGAATTCGACTACGCCTGGAATGTTTAAAGCGCTGCATATTTTGATTGGAATTTGTTCCGTAGAACTTGATTGTGCCGTAGATCCACTTCCTAGCATGGGTGTCCTTTCGGTGGGACGATAATTTACTTCCTAGAATTACATATTTGTTTTAGCAATATGATATTTAGAGGAGTAATCTATTATACATGACGATTGTTATAATAAATAAAAAAAAATTTTTTTTTGGAAATTATATCGCATGTTGATTTCTGCATTCATGTTCTAAATTATATAAATTAGATTAGGAAGAATTATCAACTACTAAGATAATTATAGCCGTGAAAACAATAAGTAGGTACACAGGGTGGTCAAACGGTTAGTCAATGCCTATTAAAATAATCTCTATGTATTGTAGGTGTTTATATACCGTTTCCTGATTTATTCAGGTGTAATAAGTTAACTTGAACTTCTACCTTTTACTTAAAGTCTAATTTATTTTACCCTTCCTGTTAACATGGATCTCATCCTACCTATCAAACCGTAAAATGTATGTTGTTTTCTGTTTGTCTTCCTTTGAATTTATCCCCGCATCTGGTGTTCCCCTAGGATCTATTTTCGGTCCGCTCTTATTTTTGTTATTTATTAACGACTTGACTACAAGAATTTGTTCTAATTGTCTTTTATATGTTGACGATCTCAAGATCTTTCGAGTGAATAATTCAAAAGAAGCCAATGATAATCTTCAGCGCGATCTGATTATTCGGAACAGATGCATCGTGAACTGTTTGTGATGTTTTAAAATGACCTCTACCTTTAACAAATCTCTTTAACAACTTAACACTAGATTGACGGAGCCGGCAACCGCCGGCAACCATTACATTTGTTCATAAAAATATAATTGTAATAAAATTTGGGTTCAATGAACAATAAGTGTTCCAATTTTCAAGAGGATCGATTGGATAGTTCTCGAAATATAAAAAAGTAGTTTCGAGAAAAACGCATAAAGTTTTGGTAAAGGGAAATTCATGAAACTTGAGATTCTCGCTCTTGGATATCGAGTCCATACAGAAATGCGAGAATCTCTAGTCTACTAATCAGTATTTTTTAACTGTGGGCCCTCTAAGCATCTCATCTTAGTTCAGAAAAATAGGAAAGGAATTTCGGGTAAGATCTGTGAGAGAAAGGCGCGCGGGCCCGTCTGACGACCCTGAATATACCTTCGCTCACTGTCCGGTGAGCGCGAGACAATTGTACAAAAATGTCAAACAAAAAGAGGAAAGACGTGGAATATCCAAACAAAAATTTATGTAGATATTCTTGTAATTCATAATTACTTGCTTGCTTTTCTTTTCAAAGCTGGATTCACTCAGCTAAAATACAAATGATACTTACTGCAACACAATTAGAAAAGGTGTAGTTTCTAGTGTTAATATAATGTCTTCAGTAATAGATATACTTTGATTAAGACTTAGATCGCAGAAATATTTAATGTTAATGAGTATACCATAGATAGTTAAGAAATAAGCATGCACTTACTGAGTTAATACTTCCTATGTTGGAAATAGAATCCTCATCATCCTAATGAAAGAAAGTTAATTTAGATCATGCAATGCAATTAGTTACAAACGTTTCACACACTTCAACTACTCAACAAGAAAAATACCTCTGGCCTCGTTGCATTAGCTGTTTCCATATCGGGAAGATCGGATCTCCTTCGTTCTAAAAGGTTTGGATCGTGATGGCACCCGACCAAGTGAGGTGAGTCTACTAAAAATAAAAACAGGATGAATCCTACTGCTCCCATGATTACTCCAGGAACAATAAAGGACAGCGACCAGTCCTTCTCCACATACTGGGCAGCGATTATTGTACCCAAAATATTTCCAATCGACGTGTGACTATTCCATATTCCAAATATGAGTCCACGTTTCGATTTTCCAAACCATCGTCCGACAACTGTTACAACACCCGGCCATCCAGTTGTTTGAAAAATTCCAGCAAATGCTTGGACAAACAAGAAATACCAAATATTGTGTATGTTTGATGTTTTCCCTATACCAAATAGGTAAGTAAAAATTCCAGTCATAATCATGCCGATTGAAAGGAAATAGCGTATTGATACTCTTTCTGCTACGAAACCAGAGACGAACATCGCAGCTGCATAGCAGAACAAGAATGCTGAATCGAGTGTTCCAAAGAGTGCACTAGCATCTGGTCCATCTGAAAATGCAAAATATGTATTTGAGTAAATGTGTATGTTTCACTTAACAGGTATACCAATATAAGTACAAATGAAATATTTACGAATACGAATTATTTACTATTTTTATTCATAAATTTTTCCCATGAGAAGTCAACTTTTTGAGTTATTATTTAGCCTTCTTTTTACCTGACAACGGAAGGGTTATGTGTTTATAAGTCCATGTATGTATGTTTGCCCGGTTGTTATAGAGAAGTCTGTGAGTCGGAAGAATTGGGGAGAGGAAATTTCCCCAGTTCACAAAGTACGCGATCGCGTGATAACATCACATAATCCTTTACAAAACTTTGAGTGCGCGGAACAGACTTATAATGTTTATCTATAAAACGCACACAGCCTAATCATCTCTGTTTATACACTTTTTGCGGACGCAATAACATACAATGGTTAAGAATCGTCGGTGATCCGCAAAAACTTTATTTGAACATGTGGGTTGACATTGTAATAACTTCCGAAAAATAAATTGAATGCTCCATTGCAGAAATATAAATAAAAGAGCCGAGCAGGAATGGCTTCATAACGTGTTAAGATAGGAGTTCAAAAGTTAAGAGTCTCAATAAGGCACATACCTCCGAAAAATGAAGTCTTGTGTAGCAATTGTGATCGCCTTTTTATTAGCGACTATGATCACAGGGCAGATGCGTCTAATAAACAAAAAGCAGTGTTATACAATCTGTAACAAGCCTGGTCAAATATTCGTTGGTAGTCGATACGGAAAGTAGATAAAATGTGTTATTTTCTTTCAATAAAAAATATTACCTCTTGTAAAAATATGTTCGTTTTACTATTTTCTAAATTCATTTTGTTATTTCTTTGCCATTTTACTTCAAAGGGTGGATTTAACAGGGCCATGACTACCAACAACAAATTTTGTGTCTAAAGAGCGAATACAATGCACATAAGCGAATTCATTTGAAAATGTGGACGTTCCCACGCGCCAAACGAACACAATTGCACGGGTAGCACAAATACTTGCCCATCGTGAATCCTGCACGTGCGGTAGAGGTCGTGCATTTACAAGCAAACGTGAGGAAGTGTGTACGTCTCCGCAAACAGATGTGCTTGCGTTTGTGTTTTCCATTGAAGTTGGAAAATCGGAGCGCATGCGCAGCGGTAAACTCAATCGATATTTTTGGGTTTTCTTCATTCCGGTCGCATTTTGGAACACCACAAATATCATTGAATTAATCAATAAATTATAGAGCGAAATCTTGTTCGTGGAATCCTCAGGATGAATTTTATAAAATTTCATCTAAAAAATTTGAAGATTGGAATGAAACTGCTCTCAACTTTTTAAATAAAGTGGCTACTCAACGCACAAACGAATGGAAAATACAAGACGTGAAGAGTTCCCTAATCTTTAAAAATGTCTCCATCAAGCTACAACAGCAAGCATTCAAACATAAAGACATTCCTTTTCTTTGAAGGAGCATACATATTCCGCAAATGTGTTTTTTCTGAATAATATGTGGCAAGCATTCGCTTGACGTACACACTGCGTTAAGGATTTTGATCATTTTTGCTAGGACGTACACACTAATCCAAATCGTTGCACATGCGTATTTGGTACGAAATAAGTGCACAGGCTATAAGATCATTAATTTTACATGTAGCGTACAAGTTTTGTAAATCAATATCAACCCAATTCCACGCAAGTTAGATAAGTGTTTTTTTTTAAATGTACACCTTAATTATTTACAAAATGTCAGTTTTATAACAATTTATTCCTTTCCTCATATTCTTGTATAAATCAGTACGATGGAATAAACCACTCGTACATCAAAAAGCTGCAAAATAAATAGGCGTATCTCGAGCAAACATTGATTTTGGTGAGTATCAAACACATGACGAAAATAACAAGAAAAATGCGCCTTAAGCATCCGGTGGATTATCGCAGTTTCACAGTTATTTAATTACTATCGCACTGATGCTGTAATTGTTTCGGCGAAGATCACTGCGTGCTAATTGAGATGTATTATCTCTCGCCGCAAGTATTGACCTCGAGGAAGCGGGGCATTGTGCACGTGAAGCGCTCTGCTTACTCTTTCAAGGGTTTATCTCACGTTTTGAGGGAATTGACAACAATGTTGACTTAAATGCTACAGAACTTACCGAAAGGGGGGTAATCGCACCAAGTGCTATCGTTTGCCCCAACCGGAGTCGGCGGGTCTAAGGCTGAGCAATTCCTGTGCAAAACCGATTTCACTACTGAGATGGGCTTGCGGGTCATATGGTAGCAAGTGTAGGCCACATAAGTTAGCGCCAGCACTGAGAATTTGAATCTGCGAATATGGATAAGGAGTTAGCATATTACCAAGCCCTAAACAAAGAAATTTACTCACATTAAATCCCTCCTGAATCGGACTCGTCGACAACATGTTTCCGAGACTTTTGTGATGACGCTCACTCCGATGGGCACGGTATGGTAACTGGTATTCATTTTCCTGTGGCGCGATATCAATTTAATTAAACGAGGCACACCACAAAGGACATAACTTTTGAACAATTTAAACTGCTTTGAGATAGCCACATTCGCCACGATGCCGAGGACCCAAACAGAGCCCGAGGAAGGATCTGCGTTTAGCTGACTTGTTTACGCCCACATATCGTCACGATGCCTTTCTAGTTAAATATATAACGATAAAATCTGGAAGCGTTGTTTGCTTATCAGTAAACCACGCAACTTTGAATTCTGAACAAACACGGAACTCGACACGTAAAACTGCTGAACTTCAAAACACCCCACTGACAAATGACAACACCCACCAGCTGGTTTTGGTTTGGCATATAACAGGCAGCGCAGGGGTTGCCAGAACTAAGTATGCGTATGTATAAACGAAGATCGAACAGGTATACCAGGTATGCAAAGCATACGGACTACGGACGCTTGTATGACTCATTCTTTTCTTAAACTTTGTTGAGATAAGCCGGGGTGAACAAAAGAGATCATTTACAAGGATTGAATTGATCATGGTTTACCTTTTACAAAATATCTACTGGCTGGCTACAAAATATTTATGCACACCAAAATTTGTCAGGTCCGTATAGTAAAGTTTTAGCCGGGGAGGTTCTTGTTATTCAGGCCCCAATTTTTGGGAACGGGGTTCGAAACATTTTGCTGTGCTAATTAATGGAAAAATAATGAAAAAATTCTATCTCGACCCGTTTTCGAGATATAGGTCAATTCGCGAGCCACCTAACGTTCGTAACTTTTGGGAAAATTCTATTACCTATATATTATAATTTCCCTTTTACAAACTACCGGTGGAGTTAATTAGCACAGCAAAATGTTTCGAACCCCGTTCCCAAAAATTGGGGCCTGAGTAACAAGAATCGTGCCTTTTAGCCCAAGTTTTTTTAGGATAATTTTTTAGAAAATAATTAATATGCGGTAAATATAAATTATATTACTTAACCAAATTGAGACGGAAATGCAAACAAAATATAAACAGATTATCCTTGAATGGCCGCGCAGGCGGCATCTCCACTGTGTTAGAGCTACAGGGTGATTCATAAATTCGGGATGCACATTATTATTTTATTTTTATCTTTTGATCTAATTGACACAGCGACATAAAATTCACGCCAAGCAGCTACTATTTTAATGTGCCACAATTTTTTCATTCCATATAACTTTTATTTTAATTTTTGAGCCTACGCGTTTCGCCTTATCATCAGAGCTTAGACCTGCCCTGTCCCACATTTCCCAATTTGTATATAATAAAGGTTTATAAAACAAACATGTCTAAAATCGAATATGTTTATACACATAAATTAGAATGAATACAAAAGATTCCATAACTTACAATTAGACACTTGAGTTTATTTACAAATCACATTACATTTTATGTCCTATTTTTAGCAGCCATTACTGCTCCTCTTAACTTCTCCATGCAAGTCCTGCATGAATATGGTTTAAAATAAATACAAAAATTCAACTGATAAATACCTCAGTCTGTTGTCCTCCCCACCACCTCTTTTCTCCTCTACAACTTTTATTTCCTGCTGTAAAAACTCCATTAGATCTTCAATCAACTGTGGGCATATGTTGGCTATTTGCGTGAGAAGCTCAAAGTAGAAGAAAGTGAAATATGATAGGTGTTTCACTGTGATTACTTTCAGGTGTTCATTTATGAGATTCCTATATGTGAAAATTTACTTCAATTTTTTATACATATTTTTCATTTTTTCTGTTCGATTTACCTAACTTCCCCACCTCTAGAAAATGCTGATGTGCTTACGATTTTTCTTACAAGTTCCAAAAGCATGGTGCGGCTAGGAACCAACTCATCCACCATCATCAGATGCTCCAGGATAGTAAGACAGGTAGCTTTCACAAAGGTCTTTAATTTTTCCTCTTCATTGAGTATTGCGTCGACGACTTCTTGAAAAATTGTTATTACCAAACATGCATTTGGGTCGGCTTGTCTTCTTTGCATGGCTAGAAACACCGATGTGAGCTTATCAAAAACAAACAAAGCGAGCGGATCATTGTCGCTTGTGAAGAAATTTATAAATGGACGTGCAACGACTTTTGGGTTGTTCGACTAAAAATGTATTTATTCGAAATGCTCTTTTTTTGGTCCAATTTTGACTTACCACTTTGAAATGAGGAGTCCACTTCACCACCAAGTCAGTAAGAGTTTTTGTTATGTAAGGATCGAATTTAAAATTTAACGTGCCTATTCCCTGGACTATAACAGGCCAGACTTTATGGACAATCTGAGCAAATTTCGGATCTGGAGCTTTTCCAATTTGGATATCGCTTGGAAGGATAAACCTGGTCATTGCGATATGGAAGAAACATGAGATTTTTGACTGAAATTTAAAAAAATATTTGTTTCAAATTTTAATAGCACCTAAGGCCTTGTACATACTTTTGCGTATACTATGCTGGCACAGTTAAAAATTACAATAGCTATAAAACTGTAAAATCTAAAGGTCACTTCAGTCTTTTCATTCTTGTCGACTAACCACTTGTCGAAAGAGTTAAGGCATGTATTAAACTTATCACTAATTGTACACTTCCTTCTAAAGTCCTGAAAATGTTTGGTTTTTATAAAGTGATACTTAGAAAACTTACAGTTACCTCGCACGTGTTGTAATTCTTTCCCACTCCTGACACAAATACGCAAAGTGGTTCTTTCGCAGAAAGTAATTCATCAATAGGAATGTTGCACACTTCTTGGAAGACAGGTAAAGAGCACACTACCCTAGTTAAGTTTACCACATCCTATAGGGGAAGTTATGTTTAAATCGTTTTTTAAAGTACCATAATATGGAGAATGTTTTCCTAAAATGTTTTTTATTTATAAATTTGTTAAAATAACAAATAACAATAATTTTTGTTGTCCGGCTTATGGGGTTCCGAGCAACAAATTTTAAAACTTGAATCACGAGTTTATGGAAACGACTTTTTACAAGTGGCTCTGCTTTTTTTATACCAATTTCAGCTGCATTTCTTGAATTTTGACAATAAACGAACTACTGATTTCAAGTAGACTAGTCTCAAAACCCCCAAACTACTTAACGACTCAGAAGGTTATAAACTGAGAATATTTTTAAACCTCACCTCGTTGTTAGCTGAAAGCACGACCATACTCCGTAACCAAATTTGAACAACGACCGTGGAATCGACACAGTCTGCCTTCGATGATGAAAGTATGGAAAGTAAAAACTTCGGTACTGCCCTGTATAATAAACAAAATTAAATTAGCCCTTGCTGATATTTACTTCTGTAAAACATACTGCCTATGCGCTGTATTGGCATCTAAGAAAAATCTGAGGAGTTTCTGAAATTGATCTCCGCTGGGTGCTATCAGGCAAAAATCAGAAGCCAATAGGGGTAACCAGTTCGAAAAATTGTTTGTAAAATTCTGTTTCACAAAAGGTAAAACGTGAGCTGTAAGGGCTTTAATAACTTTGGGCCCACCATGATCAACTACTGCAGAAATTGTGTTCGTATTGTCCTGAATACGCGTAAAAATTAAGTGGATCGCTTCCAAAGCTCTATCTTGCTCAACAGAAGTACAACAGCTTAGGAAATTTGGCAGCCAAGAATCTGAGCAAAGAAGAAAAATAAACAATAAATGAACATATAAAATTTCTTACCAATAAGCAAATGTTCTCCGCGATCAAATGTGGTTGAAAATTTAAAAATTTCGCAAAATCCATTAGCTATAATTTTCGAAACACCAACGTCACATTTTATGCTGCCTAACTGCTCTAACAGCTTAGTAACGTACTCAGAAATATCCAAAAATTGTTGCGAAAATAAAATTAGCATCGCCACATGACCTTTTGCTAAGGCTGTTTGCCTGTTCGCTGATATTTTCTCAAGTGGTATGGACAACAGTTTATCTTTCAACTTAGGAGCCTGTAAGAGATCACATCACTGCACTTGCAAAATTCATTCAAATCTAAAGTGCTTACAATTTCTTTTAAATCTGCGCTAAGAGCAAGCGAAAGGAAAAGTTCTATTAGATGATGGATGCCTGTCTCGTTCAGAGTTAAAAACTTAGCAGCACTGAATTTCGAGTATATACGTCCAAGTATTTTTTGAGTTTGATTACCTTGCCGTAGTTTTATAAAGCGCTCCACCGTCTTCCCCAGAATTATTGTGAACAAAGCAAAACTTGACAAATTTGCATCCGGTAAGCAGTTCTCCAGTAAAGTTTTCATTTTGTCCAAATATCCTTTGCCAGTTGTACTACGCGAGAGGAATATGAAATGTTTGTAACATATGTATATGCATGCACATTTTAATTAACAGGAGCTAAAAGCCAACATGCATCTAGTCCAAAAGTAAATTATAAATGGTACTTTTACTCCCATAAAGCTATGATTACGAGGGTTGCTTGAAAAGTTTGGTAAGTTTCCATGAGATGGTGCCACAATTCAGAAACTGATACCCACTACTGGCAAACAATATTACGCAAATGACCTCTGACAAAGTTTCAGCTATACATGAAGCGAAGTTAATATTTGACAGACATACGACCTCTTCCGCACTTGCCGCAATTGGAAAGTAGAGATCTGTGCAATGATAAAACAATTTTATTTCACAAAGTAGACAGCCCGAACTTGAATTTAAAAATTGGGCACGCGCTGAGGGGAGAATATTTTAGAGTCAATGACCATTCTGTAGAGAACCTCTTTTCCCGAAGAGATGCAAAAAGCAGTTGTAAAACAAACTTAATATGAAATTCAATGAGAAACTTTATGAAGCTCTTTAGTTTATCACTGCCTCGTGTGGGTCTCATGCACTATACGGTTACGGAATGTTTAAGAGGCAGGCTACACAAATCAAAAAGTATCTTACCTTACAACAGCTAATTTACTTGGCGAGGATCCTGATATGAAAAACGAAGAATTGATCTTTTTGTGGAAGTACTCCCATAAAATCATTGGTATGCCAACTTTTGGGTTCCACCTTGAGCAAGGAAGAAAATTGTCTTACAAATATACTCATTTTAATCGTTGACTACGCTAAGGAAAACAAATTTGTCTAAATTTAAACGTGTTCGGGAAGAACAACTTTTTTATACAAAATATAGAAATATTAGAATATATTACCACTCCAAAATTATTGGCATTAAAATGCACAAGAAAGTCCTTGTGGATTCCTCAGAAGGATTCCCCGCAAAAAACGTTTCAACTGTAGCGTCAAGCAAATCAAAATTTTCGATGACCTGTAAAGTTCTTAATTAATTCCTAATGTCATAGATTTTATGCAATAGACAATACCCTTGGATGAGAAGCACCTTCAAAAATTCCATTTGTTTTAAACCCTTGTAAACGCACTACTCCCTTGAGTAACCACACAGTGAACTCAGGTATACTTGGAAAGCTAAGCATATAGGTCTCTAAAATATGCAAATATCATATTCAGAATAGTGATGAATTTAAAAACAGCCCGTGATATACAATTTATGAACTTCCCCATATTAAGGGGAGTTTCCTTTTTGTTGGGTTGAAGAAATATGTTTTTTTTTTGCTGATTTAAAAATCTTAAAAATAAGTTAAAATTTCAAGTCATAATCCATTTAATTGACTAATCGCTTTCACCTATTCTTAATATTTTTTCATCACCCACAGTTTCTCCATTTATTAATATTTTCATTCAAAATGTTGCACACGTACACTCAAACATGTTTTCTATTTTCTAAAATAGAAAACATATCTTTCTTCCCATTCCTATTTTGGGAAAAACACACACAGTGAACTTGTACATCTTTTACACTTTATTCCATTTTTACTTATTCATTAAATTCTCGTATATTTACTCAATTACACTATTCTCCAAGGTGCTTCCATTAAGCTCACATAATACATCACAGCGAATAATTACCGAGATATTTCAATTTTTCTCCTCAATCTCGACAAAACTGAATTTTGTTCGGGTTAAAATTTTATTTCACTTTTATCAAATGATTTTTAATCGTTTTTCCCATGTTTTTGGATATTTTTCTACACTATTTTCAATTATTTTTCTTTCTTTTAACCCCCCCACACAATTGGGGGTGGTCTCATTAAATCAAGCATATATTCATACACAACAATACTCACATACATCATTTTCATCTATTCTTAATACCTTAATACAAATTTGATGTGATTTTGTATTCATTCTAGCTTACCTGGATTACTTCGAATTTTTTCAATAATTTTATTAAAATGTGACCAGAAGCCCTCACCATTGTTAGTCTTTTCAATGAGCAACTGCATAAGCAACCAGCTCTCCTTTATGCAAGGACACGCGAATGGTGAGCTGAACATTAAATCTGGCAGCCGCTTCTATAAGAAACAAATTGTATAAGATATACATAATACTTTCATTCGATCTTATATATTAAATTACCTTTTTAAACAAACATATAGATAAAATAAATAAGTCATTCAATATTGCATCGTATTGAATTAGAAACGTTGGTGTCTCGAAAAAATTGTTCTAATATAACAAAGGTTTTATTTCTTTCTCTTTTGATAAATTTTCAAATAATCATACCTCTTTTTCTGGATCTTCAGATAGTAAAAAGAACCTTTTTAAAATTAGCAAGTCAAGAAATTTCCACTCTAATAAACCATGAAGTAAATGATAAGCAGGAGCATCAGCCTAAAAATACAACATTAGTTCCCAATAACTAATTTATCATATAACAATAAAAATCATGCGCTCATCAGTGTATAAATTTCATGATAAGAACCACATCATGCCCTTGTATATAGTATATAATTGTATTTATTACTGTTTAGAGTAAATTAAAAAATACGAATAAAGCCAGAAATATAGGAACTTGTGCCTCATCTCCATAGAAAACAAAACCAGGACAAACCAAAAAACCATTTGGCTGAATTTGCTGACAATTTACGGCTATACACATTAATAGGCCGCCACAAATGGGACGGTTTTATGCGTAGAAGCAAGCGTCAACATAAGATTATAACAAAATCTTCCAAAAAATCCTCTTTGTTGAGGCCACCACACACGGCGATGGTTTTATGCGTACAAACTTTCTAACAATCTTGGGCAATGAAGAATGACAATATCTCGAAAACGGGGCGAGCATAATTTTCCGTTGATTAGGATAACAAAGTGCCTCGAAGTCCGCTATCAAATTTAGGGGCACCCGAACGGAATGCGCCCCTTCCTTTGGGCTACCTCTAGTTTATATAGTCATTTTCAATTGTTGTTCAAATTTTGCAGTAGAACTTACCTCATTACCCTTAGGACTATTGGCCATAAGGATATTTTTCAGGATCTCCTTAGAGCTGATCCGTTTTGTAAGTATCCTTAGGCTGTGCAACTCATCTTTGAACTTTTCCCACATTACATCCGATTTCGTCAAGTAGACCAAGTGCAGCAACAAAGTTACCTGCCTCCTTCGTTGAAAGAAGGAGAGCTCTATAGGAGCCGAAGTGCCCTTAGTAGCAAGCACTAAGGATTGGATGTTCATCCTATTTAAATTTAAATTGAATTTATCTTTTCAGAAGAAGGTCCAAGATAGTTATCTACCTGGCTTGCCCAAAGACGTAAGAGGAGATATTCTTCGAGTACATCGCCTCAAGTTTAAACCCATGTGATGTCAGCTCAATTTGGTCCTTCACTTCATTGTTCTCGTTGAATATAAAGAAGTTTCGGACAAAGGATTCATTGGAGAATTGAGCGTTCAAGGAATCTTCCCCGGAGCAGTCAAACCCTGGTAAAGGATTGCTGGGAACTTCAGATTCTTCTGCAATAAAATAAAGCTTAGAAATCTCTCTACAAGAAATGTGTGTGTAGTTTACCTGTTTGCATTTCACAAACCGCAGATAGAATGTCATCATCCTCGAGCTCAAATAAATCAAAATCCATCGTAATTCCTTGGGAGATTCATTTATTTACTTCACGGAAGGCACTTTGAATTCTATTGACAGTTGCTGTGGCAGCGATTTTGGCGGGAAAATCGAGGAAGGAAGATCTCTCTACAAATATTTAAAGCAACGAGTTTTCGGCGTATCTAGATTAGATAATGATTAAATCACAGTAAGTATTTCATAGTTTAAACAGCTAAATAAATAAAAAAAGATGAAGCTACTTTTACTTCCGGAATTCGTTGGGGCACAAGCATTTAGAATCTGGCAATTCAGGAGTTTCATTTTGCATCGTTCCTGTTTTCAAATCTTAGCGAATAACTTGAACTGGAATTCAAAACAAAGAAGGGCGAGGCAACTAAGAGAAAACGATAAGCGAGCGACGAGACGACTATCTGACAACTTGTCATTTATCGAAATTTAGAAGGTGCTTGTGATTTGATGAGTTTGTAATTTTTGTTGCTGTGCTGTGATAACTTCACGAGAAATCAACAAAATGTCTCTGAGACAGCTGGTCGAAGCAGACTGCGGGGGTCAGAACCCTCTTATGCAGTTCGGTGGTCAGATTGCTCGAGACAACACCTTTAAAGATGAGGGCTACTCTGGAGCTCCGGCGGCCTTTGCACCCCGGCAGCAGTTTGAGGAAAATAATTTTGTCAGCGAGTTCCTTGGCCAAATTGCCGCTCCACCTCAGGTATGTTCCTTACATTCATGAAGTAAGGATTATTATGATTCACAGAAAGGTTAACGTATCCCCCCGTTGGATGTGCTCTTTATCAAATGCTCTTATCATCCGGACAACATGCTGATGGGATCAGAAGGTTACTGTTGTTTGCGAGAGATCAACAACTTTCACGGATTATAAATTTACTTTGCGTATAAGCTGCCGTTTGGAAGTAAAGTTGTTGCTTGTTGCCTAGTGGCACATTCTCAATCCACTGCACATTTTCGAAGCTTAGTCAACGTTTTGCCTAGAATTTTTTTCCCCAATACACAATAAAATTTTTTTTTTGATAACATAAATTTTTAGGGTTTTAAATAAAATGAAATCCATGAGGTTGTGGCGAACAAAAAGAATGTACCTTGTAGCTAAACACCATTTCTTTCAAATGTACCTCTTTTTGCATTGGCTATCGGTGGGCATATTTGTTTCAGTGTTTAGTGGGACCTATTAGTCACACTACTTATCGTAACAGAAACATGGATTAACCAGATGAAGAGAAATTCGTGCCAATGTTAAATTGCACAATATCTAACGAGAGAGGGAGAGATTATGGTCATACCGGTATTCAACTCACTACCAGCGGAAATAAAGAATATAAGCAACTTAAAAATTTTTAAGAAAAGTCGTAAGGAATATGCGAGAAATAATATGTAAGGATTTTTTCTGTTTGAAAAAACATTATTGTAAAAAGAAGAATGGATTAAGTGAAAATTAAGCTAATACAAGGCTCTGGTTGACTGCGAAGAAACTACAAGCCTTGACTAAGAAACTCAGGAATACGATTAAATAGAGTGAGTGATGGTGAGAGAGAAAGAGAAGAGGATAAAGGCTGTCGGAGTATTCTGGCTTGATAGTTTCGTAAATTAAAAATATATGTTACCTGAATTCGTACTCCCGCCGACATAGTCCACATATTGAAGTCGTCGTCCTGAATTTGTAAGAATATTATACCATATTTGAAATCAGCGAACTCAAAAAGCCCCGTGTGCCAACTTTCACGGAAATCTTAAGACGTTTAATGTTTTGAGTTAGCCGTATTGATGCCACATTCAAAATCAGGGGTTTTCATGAATTAGTGACACCAAGAATCCCCATTTATGCCAAATTTTGTGAAAATTAATGTTCGGTTTTTGCGCGTTTCGTATTTCGTCACAGATCGCTCTCAAACGGGTTTTTATTCTCGCTGTAGAAATTTATGATGAATTATCGGGCCGACGCTTTATGGCAGATTATATTTTTCTAGAGAACAACTTTGTAAAAATTGGTTCAGGGATATACAACGGTAAAATGTTATTGTGGAATTGCAGACTGGCTTTGTATTTTATAATGATGAGTATATAAACACTGCCATATAAAATCGTACAAAACTTGAAACAATTTCTCTAACAAACATGTCTCGCTTCCCTAGACATTTCAAATGGATGCCTTACTGCAAGAAATGCGGGAGATAGAGGCTTCCAATTTTCAACCACAAGTTATAAATGCCCCACGGGTAATAGATGAAGTAACAAAGGCATCAGACTGGGCAAGCGAGTACAAAGAGCCAGTACAGGCTGGACCTTCAGTCCAACCTGTGGAATCACTTTCACGGGTGCGTATCAAGATAATTTTCTTGGAGTAATATATTTTTTATTAATTACTGAATTTAGTTTTGGGATCAGTCCAACAATATGATCCATGTCCAGCCCATTCAGGAGAAGGTTGTTTGGGTCAAAGAATTTTTTGATGCTAACGAACGGGTAAAGATTATAGATTTTTCAAAGAGATTAAAAACTAACTGTTTTGCTTACAGAATGGCGCTATTCAAGGCAATATGGTAAATGCTGAGAGACGAATTGGTGCAGGGATAAACTATGGGGAGGTGATTAAAAATCTTGATGTGGTTTAAATTCATAATAATTTCAGTTATAGTTTCAGAATTTTGTTCATAGTGGAGTTGGTGCTACCGGTGTGCAGGCACAATCTGAACAATTGCCGGCAGTTTTATCTGGTGATTGGTTGGAAGAATTTCAACAGAGCAAAGTTGCAGAAGGTAATTTTTTGAGATGTCCCCCTCGGGAAGTTTTAATTTTATTTATATTTTAGCTGAACAGACAGACGATTTTAATGAAAAATTTTGGAAGAAATTAGAAGATGAGTGGAGGAAAATTAGTGACGATACGGAGGACCACCCATGGTTGACTGAATTCAGTGATTATTATGACCCTTACAAGGTATTCAATTGCGCAAATTCTTATATTGGATTCTCATAATTCATTTGGTTTATTTATTTTGTCCATTACTTAATAAATATAAAACACATCACCGAGCAAATCTTATTATACAGGAATATAACTTCGCTGAAGAGAATCCAATGTTGGAGAATATAGATGACGCCTTACAAAAAGGCAAAGATTTCCTTGCCAAGGGCGATATTCCTAGTGCAGTTCTATGCTTCGAGGCAGCTGTTCAAAAGGACTCAAATAATGCGGAAGCGTGGGAGTTGCTTGGAATATCTCAGGCTGAAAATGAAATGGTTAGTAATTCTCATTCAAACAAAGTATACCATCATTCCAATAAAATTTATTATATCAAAGGATCCACATGCAATAGCTGCATTAAAACGGTCTTTGGAGCTACAACCTAATAATATGAAAGTACTTATGGCATTAGCCGTTTCATACACAAACGAAAGCCTCCAGAGTCAAGCATTAAAGATGCTCACAACATGGTTGCATTGCCATCCGAAGTACAAACATCTTGTGCCTGATAATTTGCTGCAATATGATGGGGCTACGCTTACAAGTTCCTTGATACGCGGACCAGAACTGAAAGAAATGCAAAACTTGTTCCTTGAAGCTGTGAAACAGAATCCTACTCAAATAGATCCTGACATCCAGGAGGCACTAGGTGTCCTGTTTAATCTTTCCTCAGAGTATGATAAGGCCGCTGATTGCTTCCATGCTGCTCTACAAGTTTGCCCAGATAATGCAAAAGTTTGGAATAGGTTAGGAGCAAGCTTGGCGAACGGTAATCGATCGGTTGAAGCGGTCGATGCCTATCAGCGTGCTCTTCAGATTGAGCCAGGTTTCATAAGAGCCCGATACAACGTCGGGATAATTTGTATGAATCTGAAGGCATATAAAGAGGCCGCAGAACATCTGATTACTGCTCTTAATCTTCAGTCCACTTCCTCTGTACGTTCTGGATTACCTGAAACTTCTAAAACAAATCAAATGTCCGATACAATTTGGAGCACGTTGCGAATGGTGCTGTCTCTGATGGGACGGAGGGATCTTCAGGAATATATGGATGATCGAGACTTAAGCGCATTAAATAAGGCCTTTGGAGATTCTTAAGGAACTAAAGCAATAGTTGCTACTGGATGGGTGCGGTATTATGTTATGATTGTGTTGTTACGTTTGAAAGTGTTATACTAAGGTATTTTTTTATGAAAATATACGTTTTCATTTATGCGGGATAGAAAACCGTTTTCCTTACTTTTCATATTCATGTCTAAATCGTTACGCACTTTACAGGTTTTTCATTTAACCTTAGTTTGTGATATAAAAGCCTTATTCGAAATCTAACAGAATATTGGAGTCATGCCATGAAGTTTAATTACTAACTAAATCGATAATTTTACAACAGAGTGCTCAGTGGAACCAGAGTGAGTATTAAATATTACAAATTTTGTAACTGGTTGAGACCTTGCTTTCTAGAGACACTTAACGTTATATTTTTTGTATGTGGAAAGTCTACTGTATAAAAGAACTAAATTTTCTCTTTGGTATTGTATAGAAATGCAATAAAGGTTTTTCAGAGATTTCCTTAGGTGGGTATTTTGCGATATGTAAGCTTATAAAGTCGTTAAAATGTGCTCCTACTCCCTCTAACTTTCCAACGATGTGATTCAAAACTCCGAAAAAAAACAAGAGAGTAGCACTTCA
Organism: Neoitamus cyanurus; assembly: GCA_947538895.1. NCBI lineage: Eukaryota > Metazoa > Arthropoda > Insecta > Diptera > Asilidae > Neoitamus > Neoitamus cyanurus. The sequence goes on from OX384541.1 coordinate 12,173,852, forward strand.
TAAATACGTTCAACGAGTATTTGAACAAGATATGTTAACAAGTTTTTAGATATCCACAATTTTCAGTTTTCAATAGCAGCAATCTACTAAGTAGATATTCAACAAAGATATGGCCTTATTTGTTAATAATATGTAAGTACCTATTTAAAAAAGTTTTTCAAATATTTATGTAAATCTTATATACATATATTATACTATAAATACATACTAGGAACCCGAAGTTGATGCGTGTACGACACGCATTTAACCGGTAGTTTTTTATATTCTCGGTTCCCAGCCACAACTATATAAACTGTTATACAAAATCGGCTCCTCCGCACGACTTAAAATTAGTATAATCGGTCATTCAGCCTTTTCGTAACGCAGGACGTCGCGTTGATTGTTATTTATTGATTTAAATACAACTTATAGTCAATTCGTTACAACTAAAGCAGTAGTGAATTTCAAAGTGGTGAATTTTCGCAGAAACTTTTTCAATTTGGCAAATACATCAAAATATGGGTACAAGCGTATAGAAAACGTGTATCATCTCAAAGAGGGTTAACATCTACGGCTGTACCCCGAAAACAGCTTTAACTTGAAAATGTCTACAAGTTCGGTTTGATGACCAGGCCAAAATTTAAGACGCAACAAAATTATGTCCCTTTTTATGACGCTATAACTCTGCGAATATTGAACCGATAGCAAGTAACCGGCTAATTACAGATGGGCAAGGAAGGGAAATATATTGCATGCTTTGCAAGTAGTAAATCTAGCGAACGCGTAAAGCTACATATAGGACGCCGATTGAGGTGTCCTTAGAAAGCATCTCTACTTGGACCTCAAACGATAATTGATTGACATATGACATGACAATATGATCGAAATTGAAGGAAACGACAGAACTAAGAGCGGATCAAGGAAAAAGCAAAAATACGCCAGCGTCCAGCTCCCCGCGATCGGGAGCTGCGGAGGCAAATTCAGCTAAGATCAGCACAAAGCGGATCCGTATCATCAGCGCAGCGGGGCCATTTCGAATTGCGGGAGTGTGAAAGTGACTCCAGACTCCAGAGCAGAGAAGGGTTTCAGCATCATGAAAGAGCCAGAAATCCCCAGACGAAAAACGATGCAAAGAAATCGGATGTTTTTACGCAAACCCCTACCCGCAAAAATAACGGTAATAAAGAAAAAACAATATTACAATTATTAAATAAGAAAAACTTTTCTCACATATTAAGGTAAATTTACACAGCTGTGATTTCTACTGAGACCAAAAATTGATCCAAAAAAAATTTTTTTTAATCAAGGGTCCCTCAAAAAAACTGTTCTGTTGCCAATTTTCCACCCGCTTCTTTCAACAGATATAATCTAAAAAATTTGTTAGTTAATAACAAAATAAAAAACAAAATAGACGACGTAAAAAAAGCGGTGATTACAAAGTAAGCAATGATAATTGCGACGGAGTGTATATAGCTAAAACTAAGAGATCAGTTAGAGAGAAATAAAGAAATGTAAATTCAAGCAGGACTAATAACCCCAATTCAGGACTAGCAAGAGATGGGACACACAATAGGTTTAAATAGTATAAAATTAAATAAATTAGAAGGCACTAAAGAATTAGACAACTATGAAATATATGAAAGAAGAAAGGAACAGTGCGATGGTTCTAATGAGCAATTAGACTGTAGTGATAGAAGTATGCTACTAGATCCAAAACTTGTAAAGAATTAATATTACATTCTATGGAGTTTAAAAAATCACAGTAGCCAAACAGCCTTGATGATCTTCTAATCGAACGAAACGTGTCGGCTTCTGGATTATTAAAAATAAAAATTGTGGAACGATAAGTCAAGTGTTCTCCTTTACAACTATGGTTTCTGTGTTCCATAAAGTGCCCACACAATTTTCGATTAACAGTTTGGATAGGAACATATCTGAGAAAGTATCTGTAATATAACCAATCAATCGTGGATGAGAACTTCTTTGCCAAATATAACTTTCTTCGTGGTTTTAGCTGGCAATTCTTTGACTAAGTTGCAACTGCTGCAAGCGAATAGGAGACGACCTTTGGATCCGAAACGAATGAAAATGAAATACTCGTATTTCATGTTGACATTCTCTGCCACTCACTGAAGACTATCTGCAGTTTGTCTTCGCCCTGGCGGTATTAAACTTTTAATTTTGTACTGTTTTGTTTGGATACTTTTGTACGATTTAGTGACTTTTGTAGTTTTGTTGAGTATTTTAGACACTCTGTTAATAATTAAGCTCGAGGATGTCTGCAATAACGAAGGGTAAGTGATTTTATCTGTCGGCACTTACCGGCAATTTCACCTTATCTCTGGCATGATTTGCTACTTTGTTGTTACTTTGAGCTTTGGAGCTGGCTTAGTTTTGTATGTGTATTTTGTTTTGGTAATTATGGCAATTGAGTTCGTTAATATTTGGCTGGTTTGGGTCTTGTGAACTTTTACTATACATTTTTTAGAAAGTTATTCAATTTTTGGGGAGAGCAAAGTTCATCTCCTATTCTTTGGACTCTCCTTTGGTATTCCAATGTTGCCAGCCAAGGCTCACAGGTTGTTTTGGTGGTTATTAAAACAACATTAATTTGGAAATAAGTTTGTGTGTGTAGGTATAAAGAAATTTAATTATTTATTCCTTTATTAGCCAACGCAACAAACTATTTACAAAAAGCCATTGCATTTAATACTATGCGTTATAGCCCTATGGATATAAATATATACATATTATCAATTATTATTCATTCACTAACAATACTATCACCTTTCGTTTAAGTCTTTTCATATTAGTTTTAGTTTTAATTTTATTTGGTAGGTATCTCATTGAACATTTTCAGCCCTTAGTGCATCACTAGAAAAGTAGTATCTTGAAAGCCTGAAGTAAGATACAGACCAACCACTATTCAGTAAGCAATGCAGGTCCTACTGGGAGGTATATCTGTAGCTTGAACACAAAGCCTAACAGGTTAAAGCTCAATCGTTGCTTTATTTTCATTCATGTTCAGAGAGATAAAGAAACTATGCGTGACTCTCTGAATCCTATGGTTCTTGACCGTTAATGCAAAAGTTCCAAAAGTCATGTTGGTGTTTTGACTAGCGATTTTATGAGTTTTTGGGGCGCTGATTTCAGATTACTCTTCTTTTTTTATCTAGATAGAGCGTAGGAAGAATTAACTCTCGAGAAGAGTACAAAAAAAAAATCCAAATGCTGGAAAATTTCAGTGTTGTAATATGCTTTTTTTTTAATAACATTTTCGTAATCAGCACACTTAATCGACTTTGATCTGACACATGTTTTCCATGCAGACCTGTGTTATCTATTACGTCTTCGATGTGTTAATTGTGCTAAATCTAAGGTGTGACAAAAATTAGATATTCAGAATTCGTATATGAGACAAAGGTCCATTGTCCGTACCACACTCTGGGAAACACTGCCCTACAGGATATCGAACATAATAAAACAATTGAAACGTATTTAGAATAGGTAAAAGTGATGTATGGGGGAGTTGTGTATGAATATACGCTTGATTTAAGGGGTTATTACCAGCTTAATTTTGTGTTTTCAAGTTTTTTTTCTATTGGCTTAAATAATGCCTTAACATCCCTCGAATCAAAAGAAACTTTGTAGAAAGGTGTACTTAAATGTTGTAATGTCTCTAAGCTAATTTGTCCGAAGCCACTTTTTCAATTTTTTTTTTAAACGCGTTTTTCTCGGAACCACTTTTAAAAATCTGCCGGCCGTAGAACTCGAACAGCTTTCATCCAATTGACTTCAAATTTTAACTGGACCTTTATTATTAAATTATCTATAGAAGTACACACGATTATAGCGATTATATATCAGGAAAAAAAGTTATAAGTCATTTAGTTTTTTTTTTTCAAACAACTGCCATTTTGCGAAAAAAAAATCTAAAAATATAATCGTGTGTACTTCTATGTATAATTTAATAATAAAGGTCCAGTTAAAATTTGAAGTCAATCGGATGAAAGCTTTTCGAGTTCTACTGCCGGCAGATTTTTAAAAGTGGTTCCGAGAAAAACGCGTTTAAAAAAAAAAGTGAGAAAGTATCTTCGGATAAATTGGTTTAGAGACATTAGAACATTTAAATACACCTTTCTACAAAGTTTCTTTTGATTCGAGGAATGTTTAGGCATTATTTAAGCCAATAGAAAAAAAACTTGAAAACACAAAATTAAGCTGGTAATAACCCCTTAATGAGACCGCTCGCACACTCCGCAGGAATATATAGGAGAGGGGGTGCAGAAGGGAGATTGTGTAAAATCTATATAAATAAAAATTTAATAGCATCTCGGGCAAGCTAGTCCATTATAAAATCACATTCATAAATTAGAGATCATTTGTATTATATAAATTCTAAGAAATATGCAACGGCAGTGGTATTAATCATGTTTATTTTGTTATGGTTGCAAATATCATTCAATAATAAAAAGAAATAGGTTTTGATAATTCAAAATCGAAAGAATGCTTGTAATTTTGTTTACTATTTGTTGCCGTTTAATTAATAACTGCTATGTATATATCATTTGATTTTGTGTTATTTTCTTTAAGAAAGCAAGGTACAAACATTTGTCGTAATTTTTATAAAAGCTTAATTTATCACATTATGTCACCGCCTATTTTCAGGGATTTTTATTGTGGCCGCTAAACGAACTGCTTTCGGTACTTTTGGTGGAGCATTTAAAAATATAAACCAAACCCAATTACAAACAGCGGCTTGCAAGGCTGCATTGGATTCAGCAGGTTTACGGCCAGAACAAGTGGATACCGTGATTATTGGAAATGTTTTATCGGTAATTCAACACGTGTAAATATCATTTAATGGAAATTTTAAAAGAGTTTTCCCTAAACATATTTCAGCTTTCTTCAGCAGATGGAATTTACGTTCCTCGCCATGTCAGTTTAAATATTGGAATTCCTCAAGACAGGCCTGCTTTAGGTGTAAATCGGCTCTGTGGTTCAGGATTCCAGTCAGTTATTAATGGCGCCCAGGATATCCTCTTAGGGGCAGCAAAAGTTGCCCTCACTGGAGGAGTCGATAACATGTCGCAAGCACCTTTCGTTTCTAGGAACATCAGATTCGGAACCATGTTAGGCACAAATTACGCAATGGAAGATTCTTTGTGGGTTGGATTGACCGATTCTTATTGTAAACTACCAATGGCCTTGACCGCTGAAAATTTGGCTGAAAAGTACAAGATTCCCAGGGAAAAAGTTGATGAATTCGCCTTACGATCACAGCAACTTTGGAAGAAAGGTAAAATCATTTGCGAGTACATATAATGGTTTTGGGTCGATGATTACAACGTTCTCGGAGTAGGTCAGGACGAAGGTGCTTACAAAGCAGAAATTGCCCCATATAAACTGAAGATTAAGGGAAAGGAAGTTGATTTTGCTGTTGACGAGCATCCAAAGTAATGTTTGATTTAAAATATTTTAAGCTTTCCATTTATTGTTTTTCCTCCAGACCACAAGCTACCCTTGAAGGATTGGCGAAGTTGCCTTCACTTTTCAAAAAGAATGGCACAGTCACAGCGGGAACAGCCTCAGTAAGGGGTTTGTTTATTACTTTTCGTTTTTATCTAATCTTCTGCTTGTTAGGGAATTTGCGATGGTGCAGCCTCCGTAATAGTTGCCTCTGAGGAAGCCGTCAAAGAATACAATCTCAAACCGCTGGCTAGGCTTGTGGCGTACTCAACCGTTGGCGTTCCACCAGAAATAATGGGTTTTGGCCCTGTTCCTGCCATTCAGAACGTCCTTAAGGTCGCTGGGTTAAAAAAGGATGACATTGATCTATTTGAAGTAAGAGGGCATTAATATTAACTGATATATACGATCGTAACATCTTGTAATTGATCGCTAGATAAATGAAGCGTTTGGAGTGCAAACGTTAGCATGCGCACAGGAGCTTAAATTGGATATGAATAAGCTTAACGTCAATGGAGGTGCCATTGCCTTGGGTCATCCTTTGGGTGCATCTGGATCCAGAATCACAGGACATCTGGTCCATGAGCTTCAGTAAGACTATATATATTTTTTATTTTGCTAACGTATCATACAAATAATCTTTTATTTTAGGCGGAAAAAATTGAAGAGAGCTGTAGGTGCTGCTTGCATTGGAGGAGGACAAGGCATTGCTGTGCTTCTCGAAGCTGTTTAAAAAGACTTCCGATATTTCTGTTCCCAACCTTACTTTGCAATTTATAAGACTTAAACTTATTTTTTTTAAATGTAATTAAACACTTGAGAATAAAAAGTAATTATATGTACATTGGACTATTTTCATCTGTCTAATGCTACCCTACTTCTGTGTCTTAGAACATCCTTAACATCCCTGTTTTCGGTTACTGAATGCAACTTTCTGGCTGTGGCTTAGTCGTGCAGAAAGTATGAAACTATTTCATTTTTTCGGAAGAGGTCAAAATAATCCCGGGATAAAAAGTAGCCTAAATCATGAACGATGAAATACACTACCTCCAGTAAAGATTCCATTAAAATAGGTTTAGTCGTTCCTGATATTAGTCCGGACAAACAGACAGACAAAAAGTGAACTACTTTCTACGAGTGAAAGTTAAGTAGTTGCCGAATTTCAAAGTCGTGTGTACTAATGCAAGATGGCGGACCTTATTAATTTTTACTATACCTTGTGTTCTGTATACCGTGATGCACGACAAGACGTAGATCAAAAGTTTTTGAAATCAGTGGATGTCAATCATTTCGTCATTCTAAGGGTGGATTTTGCAGCGGTCGGTAATCGGTGGTACAAAATATTGTTTAAATAAAAAAAATAATTTTTGTGAGTTTCGAAAAGAACAACTTTTCGAGAGAAGTTTTTGAAATATATAGAATTTATACTGAACTGTGACATATAAAAAGTGATTCTTATGCAAATAGAAATTTGAGAAAAAGTTTGTGTAGGTACCTACTTTACATCAGGGCTAAAGCCAAACACGGGCAGGCTGAAAGCCGAATTTGTCCGTATTAATATCTACATACATATTTCGCAATACTTTCGTTAACCCTCAACGGGCGCACTATCGATACCTCGAGATTTGGCTGCGCAGGGCTAGTGACACTCTGAAATCTTTATCGCGACCTTGCTTAAAGTTAAACTGGCGGAAAACTCTTTTCTTTTTTTCATTTTATTTGTCATACGATGTAGAAAACGATAGTATAGCTTAAAATTAAAAAAAAAATATCAACGAAATCATTCCTTTAAATAAAGGAATGTAGAAGGACCAACTTAAAAAAACTTGAATGGTTGTATGCGGGTTCTGTGTGACCGTAACCCAATCCGTTGAGGGTTAATTTTGTTTGTAGTAGGTTTTTCTGAAAATCGCGAATCGTGGAACCCGCCAAACCCGAGTTTCCTTTTGGTGGAAAAGAATATCGGAGCAATTTCGGTTCGAGTTCGAGAATCGGGCTTCTTAACTGTGTGCAATTGCAGTAAGCAGGGATCGCAAACCAAGAAAGTGACGAAATCGCACGATTCGCCCTGATACGGAGTGCAGTGCTAAATACCTTTTTTTGGGACAATTGCCGTGCAATTTTCCAATTCAGTAGAACGGACGTTCGCCGTATTGTCCGACCGGCGGGCTTTGAAGCAACCCCCCACACTACCGCAAGCTAGCCTACAAGCTCGCGCGGCCGCACACCACAGAGGAGACAGCATACCCGGGCTGTCTCAGAACTTGATTCCAAAACAATGTATTACCTAAAATCGCACAAAAAGCCAATCAAAACCTTGAGTTACTTTTATGAATTAGTAATTGCACATACAAAAAAAATTAGAAGTGTTGTAATAATCGGTTCTTCTGTTGATTATATTTTCTTAAAAGTAACTCAAGGATTAGAGCGATGATAGACCGTAGCCAAGCCGACGGCTACATTTCTACCAGGAATAGGAAGCTTGTCGAAAGGGGGCTGCTAATGGGGGATGTACACTGTCGACTAACGTCGTGCGATTAGTCGCTTCACAAATCGCACCACCAAGTCGCATCGCTAGCTCATTTACACAGGTGACTAAAATCGCATACGGCTTATTCTACTACTCTTGGGTTCCATAGGCATGGATGCCTTTCATAGCATGCCAAAAACTCAATTGTATTACTTTTATACATTTTTGTTGCGAAACACTTCCACACGCCACGAACAATCGCCTGGAACTGATCGTTTACACTGTCGATTTTAATCACCACCCGCATGCGACCGGTCGTCGCGCAGCCAAAGTCGGATGCTACCCTACTTTGGGCCTTGCGACTTTAGTCACCTGCGACCTAGCCGCAATGACGTTTACACGGTCGATTTTCACCGTGCGACGTAAATCGTGCGACGTTAGTCGACAGTGTACATCCCCCATAAGGGTCTATGAGCAAGTCCCGCTGAAAAACCCAGGCTCCATGTTGCCGTGATGTCCGGTTGGTACCCGCTAAAGTCTTGGCAAGTTGCGATTTGTTCACTCAACTGTTGTTTTATTTTACAGAACTTTTCCGCTAGCGATAATGGCTACTCACGTCCCAATTTTACTGGCAATATGCAGAGCGGATGCAATCGGCAGGATTGGCACATGAGTAGGCTAGTCGAAAGAGCACAATCGTGTGTTTCTGCAGAGACTCTGCCGTTCATCCCTGCAGACTACCAGTAAAATTGGGACGTGAGTATCCGGCTTAAAGATATAATTTGGCTGAAAAATCTGGAACTGCATTTCGACAATAAATTCAAAATTAGCATCGACGCGGTATTCTGGCTGTATTTAGAGACACACTACACTCACAGTTGTATATATCTTATTTTAGTTATCACAAGCCTATCATTTCATGTATGTAAAAGAAAATGAAAAACAATAAAATTGGAAGTTTGATTCCTCAGATTTCTTATTTTAACATTATAAAACAAATTTTAATCAAAACCATGCAACATATTTCTGAAACTGAATTTAAATGATCTCAGACGTTTAGACATCAATTCTCGTGATTAACCCGCCACATACACCTTTTTTTTATTTATTAAAAGTACAGTAATTAATTATATGAGTTAAAATACATTTATGAATTTCAGATTTATAGGTCTTTTTTATTGAGTAGCCCAAAAAATGTCAAACACCTAATTCGACATCTCTTAGTAATCACCCCTCTTTGTTCTTGGTCATTGTCTTCCTTGAGCGCAACATGAAACCACTTACTTCTAACTTCCTTATATCTTTTAAGAGCCATAGGGAGTCATCGATCTGCACAATATCTGTAAAATCCGATTAGGATTGTATGCCATGTGCACTGTGTGTATGTAGCCACTGACCTAGAAGTGCTTTTAAAGTCGAGGATGTCATTCAACCCAGTTTAAGAGAAGACTATTGATTTCTAGATGGGTTCCCTGCAGATTTTCCCTTTTTTTTAGGTAAGCCCACAGTCCAGCACAGCTTAAGAGTTGGGACATAAAAGTCTTTTGAGAGTTTTCAGGAGTATCCCGGAGTAAGCTATATCGGTGGATTTCCGTCCCCGAGAAAATGTAAACAAAAGTGCGGAAGTTACCGAGTTGGTAGAACCACGCAATCTCTCGAAACGCATGCCATACAACCATAAAGCCCACGTGCTCGGCTCGCCGATAGTAAGACAAAAAACGTAAACAAAACTTTCCGTAACAAAGTCTGTTTTGGGGCATAGCATAGCTCAGTAATGTAAGGAGGTAGTGGTTTTCCGACGCATGTCCTTTCTAAGGATGGCTCGGAAAAGTGGAAAGCTTGGGAGCTTTTATGGCGATTGTGGCTGGGGCGCATTGCATACACCGGTCTGCAGAGGGGCCCAGTATGAAACTGGTAGTCGTTTTGTTAGGTCGGTCTTGTTGGCTCTACCGTTTTTCCTCTCTAGTGCTGTCTGTATCTTCAGAAGATTGCTTGACTTCGACTTTCAAAAGTTTTTCCAATTACTAAAACTACTTCTACGCTTTGAAGCCTCGACTGGTACTCGTCGCTCAACCTTCGAACACCTGCTCTGGAGAACGCCGTAGCCCTGCATTGAGGATATAACCCAGTTTCGAAGTTACAAAACGGATATATCCACAAATCAATTTCATATCCGTACAGCGTATTGAGATGTGTCGGCGCCTCTGTGTGGGAGAGCTTTTATTTAGCGGCGCCCTATATATGTGGAAAATGGATTAAGCAGCGATAAGAGTTGTAAAGTTCGGGCCGTTCTATACCAAATGTAGTACGACACTCATCTCAAGTGTGCGTGCCTCCTTGCCGTGCGTGAAGGCGAAGTGCTGGTGTAGTGGTGTTAACTACTGGATATATTACCGGGGCACCGATTGTCTCGATACAGTTCTTTTATCAGAGCCTCAAGACGCATACCGCCGCTTAGTGTATCTTGGAAGTTCGTGGCAGTGTATCAATTTCTCCGCGTTGTATGTTCAAGCGGCTAAGGGCTGTAAAACTGAGTTAAGTGACAGAAATTTAATTTCCTCAGTCAGTTTACCGTCTATCGTCTGTTCGTGGTGACGGAGCTTTAATGAGGTGCTGCACTTTTAATTTCGGAGGAATCTTTTCGAGACGTCTTGGTGAGGCGGCATTAGCTGCGCCAGGAGGTAGGAATGTTTTGCTTTATTTTCCTCCACCTTTTCTCTCATTCTGCTTCAAGAGTCGAGGGTACTTAAGGCACTTTCTGCCTTTCATACTTATGCAGGAAGCGGTTTTAATTGGATAATTCTCTAAGTCGAGGAAATTGAATTCCCCTTGAATTCGTGCCTTAGTTATTACTGTCCGCTGGAGCATTAGCATAGAAGCATTGATTTTACTGGTTGGCAGACACTTTGTCTGCCAATTAGGAGACGGTTTCTTTTAGTTGGGTTCTTTCTTGGATTGACGGACAGTTTCTCGACCGACTGGATTAAGGGAGATTAATTTGTTAATTTGCATCTAAGAGCGCAGAGGTCTTTAGTAATCCGTAATTGAAGAGATTATTCGTCGCTAATTAAAGAATGTTGAACGCCCATGCAATTTGCTCATTACTTGAGGAATTTTACAGAAATATAAAGCCTTAATTAAAGTGCCGGGGATGGAACTTATAGACAAAGGTCTCTAATTGGTCAATTTTTTTTAGTAACTTCAAAGTAAATTAATAGGTAGGTAGAAGGTGTTGTTAGATATGTAGCTAGACGAAGCTAGATTATTATAAAATCTTCAATTAATGAAGCTAAATAAAGTTATATATACGTAGATCCATTGTAAAAGTGAACTTGGAAAAAGTTTCCAACAAAGTCGGTACTTTGATAAAATTCATGCATCCTTTTATAATCAGGCGATCGACCCTCAATGTGGAAAATAAATTGATAATCCACAAGGTGGTATTCCGGCCGTTATGGGACTCCAATTTGGTTTCGATGCCCATCTACCCAATTAAAAAAAATGGCAAATTTATCAAAATAAAATTCTAAAAATGGTTTCAAATTTCCCATGGCACTTCTCCACCTCTGGATTGCATCTAATAGCAGATATTGAGCTTATCAATTCAAAAGCAAATACAATTGCCAACAATTCTTTGAAAAATGTAAAACCGGTCATAATAGAACTGTCTTCGGTTCAGATAGCTGATAAAACTAAAGCTTATATAAAAGAAAATATTCATTTACAAAATATTCATTTTAACTCTTTTCTCCCCCTTTGTTTACCTACTAATAATATTTTAGATGAACGAAAATGAATAACAATGAAATTGACAAATATATTCTAATCCAATCTAAATCTAAAAAAAATCATCTTTAGAATTTTTTCTCTGATTTGTCCTTCTTTATCTAAATATCTTCTAAATTGCCACATCGAATGGCATTACATTTTTAATAAGATACCCACGCTTACTTAGAATTTGTGACTGAATCTTATATCATATTACACATTCGATATTTGTTAAAATGTACAAAGTCATCAAAACGTGCACCTGTTCAGAAATATTTAAAAGTATTAGGTCCGCAACTAAGTTCTCGCTGTTTTTTTTTATGAATATAAAACTTTATTATGAAAAAATGGTTACAAATGAGTTATTCAAAGTACTGCCCATCGCTAGCGACAACCTTTTCCCATCTTTCTGGCAGAGCTCGAATACCGTCACGGTAGAAGTTTTCGTCTTTTGAGGTTATCCATGAATCAAGCCAATTTACGATGTCGTCATATGAACGGAACTCCTGATTAGTCAGAGCATGTGCCATCGAACGGAATAAGTGATAATCGGACGGCGCAATATCTGGGAAATATAGCGGGTGGGGTAGGACTTCCCATTTGAGTGTTTCTAAGTAGGTTTTGACGGGTTTGGCAACGTGAGGCCGATCGTTGTCGTGCTGTAAAATCACTTTTTCGTGCCCTGATCGTATTGTGGCCGCTTTTCGCGCAGTGCTCGGCTCAATCGCATCAATTGAGTTCGATACCGTTCCCCAGTGATCGTTTCGTTCGGTTTCAACGTCTTTTCAGCGTTTTCGAAGATTTTCGGCCTTCCTTCACGCGAACGGTCGTCAACATCAAAATCACCGTCTTTGAAGCGACGGAACCAATCACGGCACGTTGTTTCACTTAGAGCAGCATCTCCGTAAACTTTTTGGAGTTCTCGATGCGCTTGAGCCGCCGTTTTCTTCGAATGAAAAACGAAAAGCAACACTTTCCCGCAAATGACGATTATTTGGCACATAATCAGACATTTTCACACAACCAAAAGTGTATGTTCCAAAAACAAAATCACAAATGTATCAAAGCGGCTTGCTTACCATATGTCTAAGCTTGGTTCATGACGTTTTAGTAATGCTATAATCGACCAACTCTTACTACTGGAGCCATCTATTGAAAAACAGCGGGAACTTAGTTGCGGACCTAATAATATACACCACACTTTTGTAAGTAAATTATTTTTTGTATTATCTTTTCCAGATTTTTACTTCCCCCTCAAAAGTTATAAGTAAGATATATAGGTAATATAACATCGCACAACATTTCAATTTATTGCTAAAGTACAATTCGCTTAAATTCCTAAATTTTATCCTGAGCTTTCTTCGTTCCAGCAGTTTTCAGTTCAGTGTTTACGAACCTATTTACGACATAGGTGTTTTAGTTTACCAGACTATGGTTTATTATATTATCGAAACGAGCAAAATATGTAATTCGAACATAGTAAATTATCCTATATTTACTATCCTACATATATCTTACCAATAACCAATATTAACCTTTTTTTGTATTTCTTTATTTAGTTTTCTATAGAGAAACATCTTTTAGACTTATCGGTTGACATTTTTTTGCTTTAGCAGACTTAGACTTTAAATTTTTTTTGGCTCTTTTTGCTCAGTAATTGAATATCGTATGGCTGCGGTATCGCTTCTTTCAGTACCTATGAGGTGTGAATAAAGAATGAATTTTTTGCGTTTCCCATTTCCCCACCACTACATATTTACATAGTTGCGTTGATTAAACCCCAGTGCGTAACATACTGCCTTTGTTTACATGCAATAAACATATACATACAGTCAAAATCGCACATACCTATTAAAATCACAAACTTATTCTGTATATTTTCCATTTCATCATGTAAATATTATTCTAAAACTTCAACTGTCTTCTCAAGCACCTAACGAGTTCCACATGATTTTTCAAAATTCACAAAATCTCGAACAAATCGCTTCCCAGCGATTATCCCACCAATTCAAATATAAAATTTCCAAGAAGCAATCAATCTCTGTCAATGTAAGTTTTGGTAATATGCAAATATATGTAAGTACCTCCACAATGCTAAACCTCTGTCATAACTTCTTAGCTCTTTCATACTTCCCCCGATATTGGATGTCATTCAAAATATATAAATGGCTCGTCTTGCTGCCTCCAACTGCGTGCCTTTGAATGGTTGTCGCGTCGTCACGTCGCGTCGTTGGAATAGGCACAAGATCATTGGAATTTCAGATCCTTCAAAAGGTGTGCCAATAAGAAGAAAACGGGCTGAACAAGCATTTAAATCTCCTTTAACCAATTTTTGGGTCTTTTGAAACACTTTCACAGACCAATTTCCGTCTATGAGGGACATGTGTACGAATCATTCGTTCGGTTCTGTAATGAAATGCTTATTGACTCAGATGTGTCCTCGCAAATATCCTTTGACAGAAATCGCTCACATCTTTAAACGCAAAGCCTCTTCAATATAACAAAGAATAATATACACGTGCGTCGGATTCGTGTACGGCCCCTGCATATAAATCGCACTAGTTTGGGTTTAAGGTAGGAAGAAGAGTTCAGGCTGCGGGAAAATGTTATATAATCTGCAATCATTCGTTTTTCTCTGCAGACAGGTTCTAAAGTTCTTGTGAACATATGGGCAATCATTTGGCTTAAATAATAAATCTGATTTTACATCTAAAAATTAATATACATACATATGCAGGGCCGTAGCCAGACTGTGTATTCGTAATGTATGTATATCTTTGGCAACGAGATGGGCAATTCAATAAAAATAAAACAGAGGTCCATGCATACATACACCCTTGGCCAAATGTATTAGGCACCCCCTGAAAATCGTACTAAAAAGTTTATTTCCGTAAATTAGGGGAAAATAAAAATACAGTTAGGTGTAGCTTATTGACCTTTATTCTTACTATTAATATTTTGTCGGTCCGCCCCTAGCTCTTATTACCGCAGCTATTTTAGGAATTGTACGTACCAGCTATAGGCACTCTTCAGGAGAAATTTCGTTCCACTCTTTCTGGATGACTTGTTTTAGTCCTGTTTTGGATGTGATGTTGTGCTCCCGTATCTTCCGGTTTAGTATGCACCAAAGATGCTCAATTGGATTGAGATCTGGCGACTGTGCAGGCGTCAACATTGTTTTGTTCCAAATATCGGCTACTGGCTACAGATGTGTGGCGTGGCGCGTTGTCTTGTTGGAATTTTATACTGTCCGCATTAGTGTCACCGTAAATCTTCGTAATAGATGAATGTAGAACTTCTTCCAACACGGCAATATACTTTTCGCTATTCATACGTCCTTCACAAATAACCATTTCACCCACTCCATAGGACGCCATACAACCCAAATCATCACGCTGCCCCCTCCGTGTTTAACCGTGGACACGACGCATTATGACCCTTCTAGGAAAGGGTTCATTACATTAATTACCATTAATGACTGTTGGGAACATATTGACAAACAAGATAATTCTTTCTAGGAATTATTTTGTAAGATACCTGCAAAAAACTAGGGTGCCTAATACTTTTGGCCAAGGCTGTATATTAATTACATATGAATTTCGGAGAAAACGCATTTTTCACTTTCGCAAGTGACTGTACTTGGTAGAGGTAGCTCAACGTTGGTGTTTGGCGCGAGCTTTATATCGCTGCTTTAATTATATAAAAAGATAAAAATAAAGTAATGATATGTATTCCGAATTTATTAATCACTTTGTATCTCGAAAACGGTTGAGATGGTCCCCTGCAATACAATTTTTTGTTTGGCTAGGTCAGATTTTTCACCCCTATCATTTCTGCATGCGTTTTACGAAACACCCTGTATACTCGTGGCATCTTGAAATATCAAAATCTGCAATAAAAGTAAAACCAAAAATATTTATCAGGGAGCATTTATACTATTATTAAAGTGACTCATTTTTATGTGTATCAAGCGTCCCCTCTCATCATAGAAACACCTGCAATATTTAATACAGTTCACAATTTTTTTTACGAATCTGTCGAAATTACTTCTTAGCTCTCAAAACACATTTTGAAATATAATACAAAAAACAACCAGCCTAGTATACGTCTATACGTGTAATATATATTGTGCTGATCTATCAGCGCCACCTACTGGTGTCGCTGAGAACGTGTTAGGCAAATTCGTCGAATAAATAATCGACCTGCATTAATTCTCCATGTGTATGAACCCTCCCCATCACTCCCTTCGACGGATGAATAAAATTGAAAGGCCTGTTCCACATAACTCCCACAATATTTGGAGAGGTTGGAAACAGTAAACTGTAAAAGCTCCCCGAGGCTTAGGCAAAACAGTTTGGATGTTTCCGGAGTGACCGCACTGGAGCAACAATGAAGTTTTAATGACTTAATTTTAAAGCCACATAAATTTCTCGGAAATCTAATAAAGCTGGAGAGATCCCTTGTACTGAACACAGCATCAAGAGCAAAAGTAGTAGGTAGGCGGAGTGGCCTATGAAACTATGTTTGTATGGCCTAGGCTCTAAACTTTTCCACTTCCATTGATTTTCCCATTAGAGGCAAGATTAAAAGGGAAAAGTAAAAGAGCTGTCATGTCATTTATTTCAGAACAGACATGAAAGAGCTCTTAGGGCGAACCATTACGATAGTAAGGCGAAGAGCGCCAGAATAGAACATAAAATTCTACTAAGCCGCAACACTTAGTAGCGTGCTTCCTGTCTCTCGGGTAAAAGTGGTTAAATTTCGTAATTTCCCGTCACTGCTAACAATCGAAAGAAGGATAATGAGTCAAATGCTGCTCTAGTTGGGGAGTTCAAGACTTCAGTTTGATGCCTCTTAAATGATTTATACCCCTGTTTAACCGTAAAACTTGTTAATCAAGGCAAGTAATCAAACCGTGAGCATTATTTATGACTTTGAAATTTTGTGCGAAGCCATTCAAGTCTTCTTTTATTTTACTACCCCTAGAAATTAAAATTGTTTTTGAGAAATATACGGTAATTGAATTCAATATGAAATTGACGAGAAGCTATTAGGAAACTTTATTGTTAATTATCCGTTATTTCTAAAAACCTTCCATAAAGTCAGGAGTTTTTTTCGTGGTTTTCTTTAAATCAATATCTAATTATATAGATGGGCAGTCAGTACCAGCGTTAGGGTAGGGTACGGCGAGTAGATATACGTTCCAGGGCGCTAGATCGTTGTGGTTTGAGGTGTCACTGTCGCTGCCTTCTGAGTGGCTTTTCTCGGTATCTAATCCTTCAATTGAAAATAAAATTACTGAAAACTTGGATTTCGCTGGTTTGCTTAAAACGTATGAACTGACAAAAGGGCTTTCACAATCTGCAAACATTCCATATGATGTTAGGCAAAGCAATCGCTCATTAGGATAGCAAAATTAAAACGCTTAACGACCCATTTTCATGGCGAGTAATTATTTTTACCCGTCGTCGTCCTAAATATTCAAAATTTAAAATCAGTGACCCCCAAGATTCCCATGTGCAATCTTCTATGAAATTCCAAAGAAGCTCGCCTTCTTAAATTTGTAAAATTGGGCAATTTATCTAATATCAGGGATCTCAAATACAACTACATACATATGTACCAACCAAGAAAATATAGAATATAAGGGGACGAACTTCCAGGGGGCCGCGAGTGGGACAAATGACCTGCGCAATGCACTACTCCGCATGCGATGTTTGTGTTAGTTGGAATCTCACACCCTTTCACATTTATAATATTAGTGGGATGTATTTAATAATTCCTTTTTTTACTTAACTTACTTTATATATATGTATGTATGTATGTATAACCAAGGCTATCTTCAAATATCAGCCCCCTGAAATTCTAAACTTGATTCAAAGTTTCATGGGACTAGCTGCTCTGTCCTGCCCCTACCTGCGTTCGAATGAATACAGTTATATATAGCATTGGTGTGATAGTGTGAGCTACAAATTTCTAATTTGAAATGTAATTAGTAATTTTTTGGAAGCAACTTCAACTTTAAATTAAATTTTAAGAAAATCGAGTTTCGTTGCAAATGTTTTAGGTGGATTATTTAAAATTAGAAAAATAAATTAAAATTTACAGTAACATAAAATTAAATTGTTTATCTGTTCATATTTGGGGGAATATAATATATAAAACAAGTATTTTGTTCACCCTATTTAGGTGTATGATGCACATAACGCCACTCAATATTTCTTTAGAGTAAAGACTACGTACTGTACTAGTTAACACAATTTTTCCGTTGTGTTTCTATTTGTTTGAAAAATTATTTCCAAGTCATCCCCTTCGAAGGGCATTGTAAGTAATCCAAATATCTGAGATATACAACCGTTAAAAACTTATGTCCTCACAAAACAATTGGCTGGCCAAGTAAGCAGAACACAAGCACCCCATTCATTTGCGCTTATTGCCACCCACTTTGGGTGCCCTGCAACGTAAGTTTTGGAGCTAGTAATCTTCAGTAATATTTATGTGTCCCATGTTAAGGAGCGTGGTACTTGAGTGCCAGACATAAAGGAATGAGTACCTATTACCAAAAGATCTTTAAGAGGTCTGCAAGAGAAATCGTGGAAAGCTTGGACGTCGAGTATGTACGTACAGAAATAGGTATTTGCATGAGTTTGCAAGGCATTCTAAAGTCCAAGGCGGGGATTATGAGATAAATTTGTATACACAACACAATATGCTGAATGCAAGCAGAAACGTTAACCCATATTCATTTACTCAGACTGTGTTGAACAAAATCTGAAATGTGAATTCTTATTCCTATTTTACTCAATGCTGTGCATTTGAAGGCAACGCCTCTATCTCAACAGAAAAAGATAATAACAACAACAAAAAGATTTCCACTAGCATGTTCAGAAGACCAGATAATGGTTATTTGTAAATTTAAAATTAAGTTGAGTTTTCTTCTAAGAAAGTTTAGAAAAGTATTAAAATCACCTCCACCATAATTTTGTAGACAAAGATGAGGGAGATCCAAAGAAGCGTCTTCGTATCTTTGAAAATGAAAACGGGAGGGTTTTGCATTTTAGTATTTAATTTGCATCGAAGAGCACGACACGTCTTATTGTTAGAATAATGTACCTACGAGCACCACACCATTGTCCTTGAGCTCACTCCTACCCTGCCAGTGTGGGCAATGAATTGGAGTGTCAGCATGGACTGCCATCATTAAAGTGAAAATCACCACGAATCACTTCCATCGAATCTTGTGTCACAAGCATCGCGACAGGATTTGCAAACCAAAAGAACTTGGCGAGGCGACACAGAGGACACACATTATGTGCAGGCACTTTGCACAAGCACCTCTATATTGCACGTATATTAAAATTCATGCGATCCTCCTTCTCGGCATATTGTTGACCTAATTTCCTAAAACGCTGTGAAAACGAAAACTTGAGAGGATGCCTATATTTGTTTTTTGCACAAAGCTTTAAGTAGAAAAGTTGAAAAATTTACGGCGGGCCAGGAGAGGTTCGCTCCTTTATGCAGCGCATTATGTTGACGGCGGATTATTGTGCTCGCTAGCATAAAAAGTGAATTTATCCCTCCTCTTTCAGGTGAATGCCAGAGCAAAATCTGGCAGTGCTTCCCTGCCAAAAGAGTACCTTCTTCAGAAAGAGCAACAGAGGTGAACGTCGTCGTTCTTGTAAGGAAAATTGATTTTCTGTATAATAAGGGGAAACAACAGCGTTATGCCGTAATTATGCACGTCGGGGTGTCCCACTACAGACCCACTCTTCAGCTGAGCTCCTCCGAGGAAAACATTGTTCTTTTGTGGCAAGAGCGGCGCTTGGGGATTAAAAAGGATGATATTTTTGTTACATAATTGTTAGGGGATTTCGCGATGTAACATGAAGTAAACTTATTTGCATTTCGATAAATTCCTTGGTGACGTTATTTTCGCAATTTTGAATTTGTGGCAAATTTTGGTCCCTAATCATCATACGATATGAATAAGCCGCTTTACTTCAGCTTGGTAATACACAAAGGCTACGCAAAGCGTGTCTCAAAGACAATTTGAATTTTAAATTTAAAAAAACGTTTAAATGAAAATTATGTTGCTACCTTGAGTTGTTAGATGGTCGCAGGGTGCTCCACGTATAGATCCTACTTTTCAAAAAAGAAGAAAAAACAGAGGAAGAATTCCAAACAGGTTAAATAGCAACTTCTCGGCCCCCAGTTTTGGTCTCCAAACCAAGATGACAAAACCTGGGAATTTAATTTACAATAATGTTTTTGTTTCGCGTGCGGACTGATAAGTCGCGCCATCCTGTTGAAACCACATGCCATTTATGTCCGTTCCAAACTTGCGAATTGTCACTGTTAAATTTCCTCCTTTTTAGTGTTCCGTATCAAAAGGGGAATATTTCGTCGTCGTGTCCGTCCGCCCTCTGCAACAATTTGACGTAACTATTTGAAATTTAGCACAGAGATAGAGTGTGATGACGTATCGACGTCAGGTACACAAAGTTGAAATTTGATTCTAGGTTTTAATTTCAAAGGGTAAATTGGGAAATGGAGAAACAATTGTTTTAAAGTTGGGGTGATATGCAGGTATGGTAGCTACGCCTAAAACGTTAAATTCAGGTACAGTGTAATCAATGATAAAATTTTCAGTCTATAGAATATTTCGTAAAAGGCAAATATTCAGTCAGTAGATATTTTGTAAAGGGTTAAGGTTTCCCTTGTGCAGTTTAATTATTTACACAGCACCTGCATTTAACGTTTTACGCGTAGGTACCGCACCTGCATATAAAAGCATCCTTTTTTTAATCGCATCGTGTGTTATGCCAAATGAATGCTTATTGAGGCATAAATTCAATAATATTATATGATGTATTGTTTTAAACATTATTCGAGAAAAACGTTGAAAAATTGTTGGATCAGGACTATAAAATTCTAGCCTAATCAATAATTTTTGCAAACAATTAAATTGTTTATTTCCTTATAGTCCATGTATTTAAAAAAACACTCTTCCGAGAAAAACGCGTTTAAAGTGTTGGGTCATGATTAATCGGTTATAACGTCAGGTAACAGTCATGCCCGTACTGCGTGCTCCCCTTCTGTCGCCAAAAACCTCTCCTCGAAATTGAATATTTAAAAAATATCTTCAGCATAACAGTTTAGAGACTACAAGGATATAAAAAAAGCAAAGAAAAAACTATTTTTAAAATCCCCAGGGTGGGTTCCCCCCTTAAAGCAGTTTTACAACGTCTTACTTAGTTCTTATATTCTTGAAAACATTTTCCTAAGTCTTATCCTCAAAATGCGCTAAAGTGGCACATTTTCATAAGTTTAGATTGGATTATAAGTGGATGGTCGATTTCTGCAAAATCTCAATTTTGGATGCATGTTAAACTGTTCCGTTCAAATATGAGACTGAAAAAATTATTGAAAACTTACAGGGACGTTGTGGGATATTAAGTACAAATAATGGAATAAAGTGATGATTAAAATGATTAAAAATGAATACCACAGGGAAACTGCTCTTCCCTATTTTAAAATCAATAAATCTCGAATTTAATTGCGTGAAATATCTATACATTAAGGTTCCGTTCCGATAGAACGCCAGTAGACGCGCATTATTCAGTCACGCGACACGAAGGTACATAGAAACAGGTCCCTATATGCAGCAAGAGCAACAGCGTTTTTATGATCCACGACTATCGTTGACTGTGCATCGCGTTCTCGGTGACACGCATTTTATGCGCTACTTGATGTATGTTCAGTCTCGTATGATGGGATGTTATGACTACCTTCAGATATTGAAATTTTTTATTGTTTTTGCAGGAATCGAAATATGTGTTGGCTTATTTTCGTGAAAGTGCCATAAACATCTGGTTGAAGGAATTATGGGCACAGAGCACTTTGTATGGAGGTAATATATTATAAATAAAATAACTAAATAACATTTTAGCAAACATGAATGATTACTTTGTCTTAAGAGAAAACGCTCGAATATGACAGGAAAAATTAGCAAACGTTTGCAGAATCAGACATCGAAGATAAAGTAGGTTTAGTTTTAATGGTTTTCCCTCCTTATTTTATAAACAAGACCGGACAAGTGCGAGTCTGATTTGTGCACGGAGGGTTATGAAAAATATGACAAATCATACAATCAATGAATATATACAAATTTATATATCGTTATAGTTTACAAATTAAGAAGTTGGGTAGGGGTGAAAAATTAACAGAATTATTTATTTTCTTCGGAAATTATAAATGGCTGGAATATATATCAGACCTTCTGTTAATACGAATTATTCAAGATTTTTGGGCTTGCAAGCTTCGGTGATAAGGGGGTGGGGAATAGTATTTATCGCACATATTTGAGCATCAGTCAAAAACTAATGCAGCTTAAAATTGAAAAAAATATATTATTTGAGTGCTTGAGTACCTACCTCACAGAATACATATGTTAAAATATATCGATTTCTCAATTTGCCCCGTATGTATTTAATTTTAATAATAATAATTCGAACATTCTTGCACCGGGATGTAATGTGGGCAATGAGAAAAACGGCGTCGACATACAAACAGACGGACAGACATACCAAAGCCACACCATAAAGGGTTCTGACCGTAGGGCGTAGACCCTAAAAAGGGTTAAACTTCGGGTTTTCATTTATTTTTTATTTTATCTGGACTCACGTGGGAACAATAGTAAATAAAAAAAAAAATTTGTTTTAAAATTGTGTACACATTTTGTTATTCTAATTTCTTTTTAAAAGATTAAATCTTTTTTAGTACTGCTCCGAGAGGGTGAAAGTAATATTTTTAAGAACAGTATTTTTTGTGCTAATGGTATGCTTTACTGGTCTGTTAAAAACTTATGTTGCTTGCACTTTTAATTATTCAAAATTTTGTGTCCTAAGAGTTGTAAGGCTGTTGTAAAACTTAATTTGAACTGCAATGTATGTATGTATGTATATGTATACTCTTAGCTTTTAAAAAAAAAGTGAAGTGGTGGCCAAAAGCTAAGTACACCATTAAATTAAGAATACCCCCATTTATAAAAAAATACATATCTTTAAGAAGTAAAACAATGTTCAATACATTTTAATGTGTAGAGTCTACATAGACCTATGTAATTCGTCATATAACTGCTGTAATGCAAGTTTTTCTTATGTTCGAATCGGAAGCTTAATATTTTTTCCTGGCTGAAATAAAAAGCCGGCTTGTATTTATATTTTTCGAGCCTAACATAAAGCCAGTTTGGCTTTTTATATTTGCAAGCCGGAGTTATAAAGTTACAGTAACTTGTCTAAAGAAAATTAACGCAATTTATACGTGTCACCAAGCAAAGCCGCGGCGGACATTTGGACGACGTTATATTCCACACTTATTGCCATAAAATATTCTTTAAAAAAAAATAAAAATGGAGTAGATATCTCACACACAACTTGTTTTATTTACATTTAAAAGTCGAGCGTCCTTATTGAAAGAAACTAAAAATCTAAAAACTAAAGAAATGGGAGGGAAAGAAAACAGATTTTAAGGGACCAAACGTGAGTTGGTAGGTGTCTATACTCTAAATTTGTTTATTTGAAAGTTTTGTATAATCGGAACACATTCACATTCAATACACTTCAAGGCTGTTATTGGCCATTTCATAAGCCCTGTGTTAGAAACCTGTATTACCTTAATTACTTTTGTTTTTTGTTACATAAGCATACATTTTACCGTTCTTTTAAATCAGAAAATCTTCTAGTAATGATACTCATTCAAATGATAAACATCCGCTTGTGTGGGAGTGCACGATAATTAAAAGAATGATTGGCTGAAAATCTTCCTACGAACTGGCGCTAATGATAAAAACTGCTTTTATCCAGTGTTAATTAAAATCCAAGTGATTTTGGAGAGGTATTACAAAAAACGCCAATATTCAATTTGAGATAATGACAAGACACAATTTGAAATTCAAAAATATACTAAAGGATTTTTCGCGCTATTTAATCGAATTCACCTCCGGTGTCAGGAGCAATTTGAACGAAAAGCCCTCGAGTTTATTGATTCATAAGCTTATTCTCTGTTGGGATCATTCTTCCGTCCCGTCGGAACAACTTGCCAATGCAAATAAAAGAGGTGCGAGAAAATCAAAATTTTTTCCCTTTCATTTGCGTCGCAAGTGGACAGAGAATAAATTTTTGATGGATTTCCGGTCTAAACCTCTGGCCCGGATTTCGCCTTTCCCATTCCCTGGGGTGCATTGGGCTGACCCAAAGGACAGCACCGAAAGCGGGAATGAAAGGCTTGACACTAAAGGCACGAATTTCGTTGGTTTATTGTATTTGCAGACGACCGTATATTTTGCGGGCGCCTTATTGCCGCAAATTACAATTTCTGCAGACAAAGCGGTAACATAATCCGCAAGGCTTCCAATTTAACATAACAATGTAGCACTTCACGGCAGAGATTTCCCCCTATATTTACATATTTTCGCTTGTCCGTATGTGCGTTTTGGGGACTGGGGGCAGATTGGGACACGCGACTTTATGTTTCGGCAAAATTTTTTTATTAAAGTCATCTGCATGCGTACGAGGACTTATGGACTAGATCTGTTCAGACACAGCATGTAATGGAATGCTCAAGAGCCCAACTAAGCTGCGGGGAGCACAGCAAAAAGGCATTACGAGGCTCGCTTATATGATTTGCCTTTATTTCTGTTTACCTGTTCATCCCGCTTTTGAAGAGTGGGATAAGAGGATAAGATTGAGTAGTATCCTCAACAGGAATGTTCCCCTCTTTCTTTTGAATTTTGATGAAAACGGAATTGAAGTAAATCCCGCCTTTCTTTTGAATTCAATGTAGACATAATGCACGCCTCTTTTTAGTCCGCTCTGAAGATTCTTAAAACTCACTGCCTGAATGGGGACTAGATAATCTCAGGGATTGAACGGATCCCCTATTTTCAATGTTCGCACAATAAGGTTTCCTTAGTTTCCAATTTTTGGAGAAAGGACGTAGAAATTTATGGAGCCTTTAAAGGCTAAAGTGTGATCAGATGGGAAATAACCCTTTATAGGGCATAAATTAGCAAATTCACTGAAACAATTAAATACCATCGTATCTTATTTCTACATCGCATCGTATTCTCCTTCGCAAGTGCTACCCTCATCATTGCGAACCGACCGATTTCTCGCGTCGAGAAATTATTTAATCCCAATCACGTCCAAAAGTCCTTAACACATTTTATCTCATATCATTACGGCTAAAAGTAGGATACGCACCCCAGTAGTGAAGCGGTGAAGCAGTGAAGCGCTAACATTTTTCATTATATTTATATCGGGACTATTTGGGAGAATTTAAGAGGCCGAACTCCCCTACAATAAACATAAAAAAGCCATAAAATCAGTATTTCCAATAGAGAACTTTAGGTTAAGACTCGATGCACACGAGCGGTAATAAAAGCTCAGCAATCAATACGGGTGTAAATTGAAGCACCATTCTCTTCGCGGCAGGCATACTCGTACAGTGATTTATGCGTTATTCCGTACATTCAGCATGTGGTGTAATCAAATGAAAGACCTCTGGCTACCGGATAAATTTTGAATGAAGTTTCACCTACATACTCGTTTTTGGAACGAAGTTTTAACACTGATATTTCATTTACACATCACTGCTAAAGCACAGGTGCGTAGTATTGTACATATGGTGGGAATTGACATATGCATTCGGCAGTAAATCAACGTCGACATCATAATTGCATTTGATTTACTAATTAATATTTTACTGGTTATTTATGCATTTAAAGCAGATAGTGTCACTGGGCACGTAGGCCGACGTTTAAACTGCAGCAAAATATTAAAGAATAATTAAATTCACATTTCTGGCTGTTTAAAATATTGGGAAATATTTTTCCAGAAGTGATATTCCTCGTTTAAGTTGTCTTAAAAATATAAATGGTGCTAGGATAACCTCTTTTTTGCAGGCTGATGTTATGGACTGAGGCCGATTTGATGATTGAATAAAATTGAAACAAAGTAATGAGAAACTATTCTTCCACATAATATTTTATTTATTTTTTGCCACAACTGATAATGTCTGCCAAATATGATTCGGTATAATAAGTATAGTATATCCAATAAATCCAATATGGCGGACGCGGGGATTACTCTTTTTCCACAACGAGTTAGTTATCGGAATGTGTTGAAACTTGGTACGATATACATGTAGTATGTAAAAATCGAAAATTCTACAGTTAATTACTAATAATGGCCAATTTGAATTATAAGTGAATTCTTTTTTATTTAATTTATTTAAAGTAATGTGTAATCAATCTAACAAAACATGTTCTAAGCATCAGACAATTTTTTTACAAACATTTGAAGTTCACGAAAACATGCAAAGATTTATCTAAGGAAACGATGCACACTGGAATTTTTAAGTTTTCCTATCTTATGTAAAATTTTATTGTGAGGCTTTTATTCCATGTTCGACTTTACTCTAAAATCAAAAGTTTTCTAGTTACCTTGAAAATAAAGAACAAAAAACGATATTTATTTTTATTTTTTCACATTGTGATTTTTCATAACTTGTCCACAACTTTTTCAACTCGATCAAATACAAATCATAATTCCTTAAGCTCGTTCGGAAGCTTTAAATAACAACTAGAGTCCTATATGAAACATCCAACGCAAAACAGATCCCGCCTGGACTATAAGGAACTAGGAATATATCGAAATACTATAATTTAGGACAATCTGTGAACCGTCCACTTAAATAAAATCCATATGCGTCCTAATTTTTCAAACTCCTAACTCAATTTAGCATTTACCATTGCGAATTTGGGCATTACTCATAATTTCTTTTAATGTATGCAAAATCATATGTCAACATACAATAATCACCAGACAAGTATTGAAAATGTACACGGTAAAACCGAATTGACACCGTCGTTACCAATGTTGCATGTTTACTCGTTTTAATAAATTTATCTTTTTCCGTGACTGACTGGTTGATTTATCGAAAATCTTGTCAGCTACTGATGGTCAATTCTACTCACCCATGCAAGCTCTCCGGGTTAGCCCCTAAGCAAACTGATTAAAATAATTAGTAGGCGGAATGATTTAATCCACCACTTCAGTTTGTTTAGTCAAATGGAGAAATTAATTACACGGAAAAGTACGAGTACGCCCCTGTATGTTGTCGTCATTCAGAAATGTCATGAGGACTAACTCCTTGTACAAACGAAAATTCCCCAAATAAATTTTGCTAAAATGGTTTAATTTGTAATTCAAAATATCTATCTTTCCTTCATTTATAATCATATAACCTTTCTGAAAATTTCACTATGCTAGTCCTTTTTCTGCTTAGCATTAAAAGTTTGAACGAATTTCATAAATTAATTAAACTCACATCTGTCCTTCAAGAACAGACAAATTTATGTTCCCATGAGCATTGGTGGATTAATTTCAGGCATTAATCTCTTATCTAAAAGTTTTTTAAACCCTTTGTAATGCTAACAATTCCCTAATATGTAGGAGCCCCTCTCCAGCGCATTGTACACTTCAATTCGTTAGGACAATGAACTTAAGTGAGCGGTGTAAGTATCGTCGGTTAAATTAATATTTCATATAGCGCACACGGCCCACCATACTACAGCTATTTCAGGCACGTACCGGATAGATTACTGCGATAAGGCACCTGTTTCCAAAAGATTTCGTCTAGTGGGTACAGCCGACTACCAGGAGCTTATGAGCTGTTCGCTGGGATCTCAAGTGTGGCTTTAATACTTATCGTGTGCTTGTGGGGCCAACTGGCTGTGGCAGTACTTAGCGAAAAATTGAAAGGTCAATTGGTTGATTGAACCAGTAGGGCCAGTTATTTCCATAAATAAAAGAAGCTTAACCCCGTAAAATTGGACACGATATATTCGAATTATTTTGCAGTCTTTCAGTTCATCAAGGAGGGCAAGAAATTAAAACATCAGGTTAACACAGTATTGCTTTTTGCGTCCTTTTAATTTATAAAAAAGAGATAAACTGGGAAAAATCCTTAATGACCACGGGGTCAGGATCCACACCCTGAGCATTTTGCGCTGTTACCGCCCAGGCGCTCTTGTAAAAGCAACTCTATTTCACGCGAATAACCCTTTCGCTTACACTGAGAGTTGTTTATGAGTTTGCATGCAGTGGACCTTAAAAAAAGTGTCCATGGAAACCGTTGAAAGTGCTCTTCGCAACCCAGGCAATTTCCACTCATAGTACTCGCCATCCTCCGCAATTTGATTAAAGCGCAAAAGGATGAAAGGGATACACTTTTAATCGCCGCCGAAGAAGTGCGGTGGCATGCTATTTTTGGGATTGAGTTTTCCCAAATAATGAGCTTGACGCTTTAAGGGTAATAGAAAATTTTCATTTAGATTTTCGCAAATTTAATTATGTTTTCCAACGGGAGTAGATTATATGACTTGTATGTTCTTACAATTTCGGCAGCTAGAGTTACATATGGGCATCAAGGATTTAGTACTTTAAACGTAACAGGCCGAAATAAATTGAAATAAAATAATAAATTTGAAAAACAATTTATTTAAACACTCACATTTTGTTTTGTGATAATTAAGCGGGTCGTCCAGGCTTCCCATCCCAGGTGCCCTTCAAAAGCAACAAGATCTATAAGATTGTGTGTGCTAATACCTCCTTTTTTTTAATTCCTTTCCACATAAAGAACCTTAAAGTAGTCTCTTCTGTTTTGTGGGTGTGCACGGCTGTCCTACCGTAATGGTGTCGTTGGCGTACTGTGTGAAAGAGTCCTTATCAGCTCATATACCACTACTTTTCATACAGCACCCACCGTTTATGCGGCAATCGTATGTGTGTGAAAAGGGCCTCACTCGTCAAAGCTAAGAAACAAGAATAATTCAGAAGATAAAGAACAAAACGCGAAGCTAAATAACCGATGTGGGAGTCCATTTATGCCGTCGAAAATTGGTCCTCGCGCATTAGCGCCACTGATTTTGAGTAACACCGTAGTGCCTAGCGGTTATTTGAACGATATTAATTTCAACTATTAATGACATCGATTATGCTTGCAGCACCACAGATCGATGATAAGCAACTTCTTATGACAGAAACTGGATGCTATGATGCCGACGACAGGGCGTTCCAACAGGACGACGGTACATGCCACATAGTGCTTGCCACGATGGACATTCAGCACGAGCGATTTGAAGGCGACGTGAACTGGCCACCGAGATCATATCACAATTGTATGCGAATAAAATGCAAACAACTACGCAATGTCTACATATCGAACGTTATCCAGAAAATTCAGCCAGATTTATACGACAAAGTCGTCGAAAAGTGGACCTCCCGAATACGTGCCACCAAACGAAGCCGCGGTGGGCTTTTGAATGGCATTATATTTCATACTTAATGCCATAAAATATTCTTTGATAATAAATATAAATGGAGTGGATATCTCACATACAACTTATTTTATTCACATTTAAAAATCGGGCATCCTTATTGAAAGACCCTGTAATATATCATATTTAGAATAGAATATTAAAATTCATAGCCTACTTGGTTGGTTTTATGAATTAAAATAAGTTAGCCACATACCTTCGGAAACAAAGTCCCTTTTTAGTCAAGCGTGAACATCTTAAAATAGCAACACTTAACCTTTCCTTTGGAATTATATGAGTAGTTATTTGTACAGTCACTGCAGTGCAGCATATGAAGAAATATTTGCCCTATTTATTGCCTCAAATCCACCCGGCAACCAGTAGGATCGCTTAAGTTCATTAGTCTGATTGGATTTGTCCCCAGAGTAGATCGAGGCGAATGCGACCTTCTCCTAATGCATCTCCGCACCCAAATGGCAACCGCTTTTGTTCATCAAATGCAATAACCTGATTTTGGCTATCGATTTTTGCATTATGATATTAGCCTGAAATCATCCATTGGGGCCCCATATAAGCTAGGAGCAGCCAGCCGGAATAAACGACTGTGTGTACAAACAGCTTGTCTCCTGCTCCGCGTATTGTGTGAGGCGCAATAACTTTGCGGACTTCAAGAGCACACGTCTTCTCGGAATTGGACTGCTTTCAGGAGTCAAAACAAGACACAGGGAGTTGTCGTGGTTACTTAATGAACATCGAAAATCAAGTGCTCGTGATTCCGCTCCATGCACTCTGCCATTTCTTGTTAGAGCTATACTAGAGGAGTTGGATAAATTGTATTGCTAGGTTGCACTTCCTATGCTCAATAATCCAGGTCACCTCTGCTTACCCGGGAATTATTAATACAAGTTTCCGCTCGAACTCGCCGGATCGGGATTATTGCGAATGCCGTGGCGTTTCAATGAAATGTTTGTTTTCCATTCAAACAATTCGAACTTGTGTACCCGTATTGGAATCCAGATATATACATATGTATGTGTTGCGTATCGATGTATGTTAGGCTTCCAGTTGTACTGCCTCTGGGGCGGACCCGACATGGATTTAAAATCGCATTATACATTTTGTGGGGACAAAAGCAACCGCCATCATAATTACGCGTAGCACTTCATTTAATCCGTACCGAAGGGGTTTCCATTTGGCGAAAATTAAAACTGAAAGCATAACTGAGACTTATTTATGCGCCCATCGACTTCAATTGAAGGATTTAATTGCGGGATATAATGGAAATTATTTCCACTTTCAGGTGAGGTATTCATTCCTCACATCCGATTTATCACGCTCCATTTCACCAATATGACGTGAATAAATTTACTGCGTCGTCCCTCTCTTGGGGGAGGACAATGAAATGTTTACCTGGACGGATACACACATATGTACGTCCCTTATTTTGAAGGGTATTTAATGGAACGATATTAACATGTCCTTTAAATTTTTGAAATATTCATTGGAAAATTAT
The DNA here is from genome assembly GCA_947538895.1 of Neoitamus cyanurus. NCBI lineage: Eukaryota > Metazoa > Arthropoda > Insecta > Diptera > Asilidae > Neoitamus > Neoitamus cyanurus. The sequence continues at coordinate 12,204,431 of OX384541.1, forward strand.
AAATTTAAGGCCCGTTTTTGAACTTCGTTTGAAATGAAATTCGTCCAAAAGTGAATTTTTCAAAGTTCTCAATTTCATTAAAAAATGAGTCGATGTATGAGTAATTCAACCAGACGTATTCTGAACTTTGTTCTAAAACGAAATTTTTTCGAATTTAGAGTTTTGTAAAAGAAAACTTTAATGAATTTCATTCCAGAATTCATTGCGATAAATACAAAAGTCAGAACCGGACCCTTGATGTATGGTACAGTATGTACTACAGTGGACGCGCTCTTGTCTCATACAATTCTTCCCCCTATAACACACCCTTAAAAAAGAATTCTTTTTTAGATTCTATTTCTGGGTATCCAGCTATGAACATAATCGTATAATAGCGGAAAAATCGTGCTTTAAAATAGCTGCGATTTGTCCTGAGTTTAAAAGTATTGTAACTTCACTAAGCATGGGTGGAATCACACATGATTGCTTTTTAGGGGAAACATTTCACTAAAATCAAAACAATTTTTAGTTATCATTTGTCATCGCCCAATGTCCACACAAAACCCAAGGAATGTATTTGTATGATAACATTATGAAAATTGATTTTTCGACCTTTATTCACTGACTTGTTTTGTAGTACACTGAAGTTTGATATTGTTTAACCAAAAAAATTATTTATCGTATTTCCTTTTGAAAATAAGATGCTTGTAATTTAGCGTCTTACATTCTAATGGGGCCTTCGGTTTAATCGGTTTGAACAAATCGATTTTTTTTTGCATTTTTGCAATTTTCACGAATACTATGCACGGATTTGATTTTTTGTCAAACTTTTTCGAAATGTCCCTATTGTTGGCATTTGTTGCATGTGATTTTCCGCGCTGGACATTTTAGTCCAGTCAAATGGTCGGAAAAAAGGGGGCCATCCGTGCATTTGGGATAGGCAGCGGTTTGTTTTAATCTGTTGAGGATTCGATGGTGAGCATAAAACTGAGTTTCCGGGATTCTACCCCCTCCCATTTGTCCACCATCTTGAAAATAAGGGTGCGATCGATTTTTCAGCGATATCTCGCTAACCGTCACTCAAACGAAAATTCTCTACAATTCTTATTAAATAATTTTTTCACATAAAATTAATAATAAACAAGATAAAAACCGGAAAAAAATATTCAAACAAAAATGTTTTGAGACACTATAAATTTTGTATTTTCTATTTCACAAAAAAAAGCATTCGTGATTTTTCAAGATGGTGGTTAAATGGGAGGGAGTATGATCCCGAAAACTCAGCTTTATACTCACCATCGACGCCCAATAGATTAAAATAATATATCGTTGCCTACACAAAATGTTTAGCGAAATCAACTACCATTTGATAGGACTATTTTTTTTATCGTTAAGGCAATAAGATGGGTAATCCAATAAAAATAAAAAAAGGAGATGCATTCATGTAATTGAATGTCGTAGAAAATGTGGGAGAAACGTGAATTTTACGAAATTTTAGAGATTCTTTTCACTTTCGCAAGTGACTGTACCTACAGTGGCACATAGAGGCAGATCAACGCTGGTAGCATTTTTGAAAGGTACATTAAGATAGTCGTAATTTGGTGTTGAGTTTGATGTCGCTGCGTTGAGTAGATCAAAAGATAAAAATAAAATAATATTGTGCATCCCGAATTTATGAATCATCCTGTAACTCGAAAACGGTAGTTCCCCCTGCCATACGATTTTTTATTTGGGCAGGTGAGATCTATCACCTCTATCATTTTGTCGTACGTTAACTGAAACACCCTGTATACATACCCGGTTCGAACTCGTGTGTTTTCTCACCAGAGTCCAGTGTCTTCCCCATTTGGCTTTCTGATAAGCCCGCAACCGGCAGAAATTTAGTGGTATGTACATAAAGGGCATAGGAAAAAATTCGAATAAGAAATTGGCTGAACAATTCTTCAGTCAATTTTGTCTGAACAATAAATTTTAAATGGAAAAACATTAATTACGTCTAAACCCCGGGACGTGATTGATTGAAATTTTTTTTTGCTGAAGATGATCTTTTCTGCGACCGAGCCCTATCATTGATTTGTTTAGACAAGTCTTTGTTTATGTAAGGGCAAGGCCGTATAAACTCATTTTCGATTAAAAGGGATAAAATGTTGCTTTAATATTTAAAGCAACTGCTATTCTCTGAACAACTTAAATTGACAATCTCAACAACGCTGTGCTTAAAGTGTGAAAACTTCCTCAGACGTCGTATATGTGGAGGCACAACGTTCGGCCCCCACTAGTTACAAAATGTGGGGACCATCTCGCAACAACCTATTGGTCTACTCTCGTAAGATACTCGTACCTAACCTTATCACGTCTGCCTCTATCGAGGCATTCAAGCAAATTACGGAAAAATTCCAGGGAATTCCGTTTTTGATATGTGAGCAAACATGTTATAAATAGGTGGCACCGGAGTGTTAATAATTCAACCTTTGGCTCGTATGCTCGTTAGCGTGCTTCACTGGAATTTCCGAGAGTTGGTGGAGGAAAGTTAAAAGACTCTTAAACCCTGTCGAGTCAGGGCTGGAGGGTTGGTAACTCATTGCCAGCCCATCTATTAAAATATTGGCCCACGGGAAATCTGTAAATCAATACCTGATCAAAGGGATACAAATCGCTGAAAGGGGCTTGGAAAATTTCGAAATTTCAGCATATGTACACTTCGTCGTCGTTTTAAAATTGCCGATTCATTTGAAAATCGTTTTTTTTCTAAGATATTTGGTTGAGGGCTTTTCATTGCAATTGAATTTTGAATTGAATTTTCTGGAAAATTCTTTAGAGAAATTGGCGGACCGTCTCTAAAGCACTAAGGTCATATTCATTGCTGTTCAAAGAAAATTTTTTTTTGATTTTATTGTCGAAATCGGTCTATGTAACATAAGTACGGTACACCTGCTGGCTGAATAACAATATTGGAAATCTTCAATTAACTTTAAAAGAATGTTCCATCTGCCCGTAATTTCGGTCTGCGCTGTCACGAAATTAAGATGAATATGAAAAGTTTTTATTGTTGACATTTTTGTGAGAGATCACTGTGCCGAATTTTATGGTTAATGTAGATAATCAAACCAAGGAAGTTATTATGGGGCACATTTTCAGGACGAATTCTCTGGACAAGGGCTGTTACAAAATCAGATGCAGTAAAAAATTGTATCGTCCAAACTCTAAACCGAATCGATTTGGGGTATAACTTTTAATATCTTATAAATGGCTCCATTCGTTATCTGCTCCCCTCCGTGCTGGAATTCTCGTTGTTTCCAACAGTTTCGCTCTGCTGCAAACCCATGACGACCATACACAGAGTATCACATCACTTTAAGGATATTTTTATTTCTTGCAGGTTGCGACGACATCCCCCCGTGCCGTGTAGCTTAACGACTCTGATGTGACTTTGTCCGACCCCTTTGCAGTATTCATCCGAAGTCTGTGAGGACTTTTTTTGGCAGCATAAATTTTTATGTGACTCGTCGCATGTGAATTGAATAAAATTTTATTTTGAGTTTTCTACAGCGGTTATGTGAAAAATATTGGCTTATCGGTTGTGAAGGAATATCCATAAAAATTAATTCCATTCATTGGAAATAGCTTAAATGGAATGCGAAGCCTTGTGCAGGTGCAGTGAAGTGTATATTGTGTGATAATAGTTAAATATAAATCATTCAAAGTGTTGTTTTGTGGGTGTATTTTATTCGAGAAGGGGCCCGACAATAACAATACGGAGGGCCTCAGGAGTGCGTTGGCCCGTTTTCGACATAGGACGGGCCCCTCACTTCCCAATCCCTCAAATGGAAATTCCCAAAATGTAAGTTAATATTCAAGTTAAGGTTTGTGCAGCTATAAGTACACATTCTTGTTTCCTATTGGAAAAGAGTTTTTTGTTGAGTTGACTGGCTGTATGCATTAATTTCAATATATGCATGTATAGAGTAACTGTTAGCAGAAGTCATATTTGACTATACCGCCGCGTCGCCATTATTGCATTTGGAGGGCTGGCGTTTAGGAAATACCTGCCCTCCTCTTAACTGTATGGGAACCTGTTTCGACCTGCGACAATTGGTTTCAACAGAACGGCGCAATGTGCCACACTGCGCATGCTACGATGGACATTCTGCACGAGCGACTTGAGGGCATGGTAATCTCGCGCGACCTCGACGTGAATTGGACACCGAGATCGTGCGATTTAACGCTATCTTAAATCACAGGTCTATGCAAATAAACCGCAATTACTTGATGCCCTCAAACTCAACATAACGAATCTCGTTAAAGGTATTTTTACAGTAAATGAATTTTCAAAACATGTGCAGTTGTTTTCCCAGCGTTATTGGTTTTTTAATTACCGGATATAAGCTAAAGCAAGTTTCCAACCCTAATTTGAAGCATTTGAATAAATAAGGTCAGTAAAACTTACACAACGGCAAAGTCTTTGTTTCCCTCAAATCCTTGCATCCTTAATTTTTAATTCCCTGAGAATGGTGCTTGCCTGCAACAATAGAAGCAGCTACGATAAACTTCTCCTGACTAAGCGTATTTCGTAAAAACAATTGAGCGCCGGTTTGTAAGCAGTTTAGTTCAGTTGCTGGAATTCCCCCATTCTTTTCTTTGAACAACTTTTTCAAACTGCTAAGTAACTTTAATTACAGTGAAGATTATTATCTGCTCGCTTTCTTTAGAATCTTTGTAGCGCAAAAGTTCCTCTAATTATTTTCTTAAAACTCAATAGCATTTCGATTCGCATGCACTCAAATCGGAGTTGATTCAGGTCAAGAAAGTGGATGAAATCGCATAATAGTCCTGCCGTGCTTAGAGAAGAATGGAGAAATTCTTCAGTGAGTGCTCCGACGACAATCGTAAAGTCGAGAAAAGGAGCAGATGTTTATTAAATATGTAAAAAAGCCAAGGGCTTCCCGCAAGGAAGGGACTCAAGAGACACTCGCAGCAATAACAAAATTAAAATAAAACAAATTGGGCAAAGTCGCAACTTGAATAAGAATGAAAATCATGCAGGCGGCGAACGTCTCACTGCGAAGTGGACCAGATGTCTTTTCTTACCAGCCAGTGCTCTCTCGCCATTCGAAAAGGATTATTAGTCCCAAAATTTCCATTATGTATACCCATGTCGCTGTCGTGCGGAGATAGTTGTGACATTTTCTATAGTGTTTTATTAGCACAGTAAAAAGTCTGTCCCGGCTGGCAGCCAATTCCCATGGGTCTGCTCTAGCTGGACTTTCAGATTAAAGTCCAGAGAATAACAACAAAACAAATTGAAACAAATATTTGCTCGCCGTCCTTGTTCTGTTTCCTAATTAAGGTCACATTCCTGTAGATACGCGACGGCCAATATTTTCATAAATTAATTAACAGCACTAAGCAAATTTGTCAAACTACATTAGGCCCTCTAGGGCTAGGACAATGATAGAATATATGTATGTATGTATTTCAAGCCGGGTTTTGCCAGAGGCATAGCTGGTAATAAAATACCTCTTGCCAGAATAGGTTTATTAAACCCAGCGCTACATGGGGTTTAACCATCTACCTTTGTTATTTATTGGCGGACTCTTTCCTGGTAATATTTTACTTGACTTGAATTACAAGCGACTAATTTTTGTACACCTACACGTGTCAAGGCTGAAGGAAAAGAAAAATAGCAGAGGGTGCGAGTTGATTACGTTAGATTTAAAATTGTTGCGGTAGAGAAATCCATATGTATATAAGGAATTATGTTTGGTTACACTGTTCCATACATTTTTAATCATTCCTTTAAGTAGAGCAAGCTTGACTCTCAAGTTGTGGGACCTTATTAATTTATTTTGTTGAGTATAGGTACCAAGGTATGTGGGATAGGAAAAAGATGTGTTAAAAGTTGATCTACTCAACTCAATTAAAAAGTATCAAAAGGGTAATCTTCCAGAATTTTTTGAGTGAATAGAATAATTGAGTATTTTAAATGTATGCATATTTATTAACAGCTTGCCCGGGCCTGGCGGCGTTGCCCGGGATACTATTAAATTTTTATTTATATAGGTTTTACACATCCTCCCTTCTGCACTGCCTCTCCTGTATGTTCCAGCGGAGTAGGGGTGGTCTCATCAAATCAAGTACAAATTCATACACAATACCCTGCTACATCATTTTCACCTATTCTTAATACTTTTTTTATTATAAATAAATCAATTTTTTCATTTATTTCGAAAAAAGGGTACACTTGCTGCCGTTACCAAAAAGTTTCGACTTTCATCACCCAAAATTTCTGTTTCTACAGTTATTAATATTTTTATCCCAAATTTAGCACACGCATTTCCCCGCATGTTTCTATTTTCTAAAATTATTTTCACATCCTTACTCCTCCCCACCAACAGTAAACTCCTACTTCCATTACACTTTATTCCATTTTACTAAAAAACTATTAATCGTCAAATCTTCATATATTTCCGTAATTATACTACTCTCCAAGGCCCTTCCATTGAGGCCACCCACAATACTACACTACTAAAGTTGATCCACCTCAACCACTCCATGTTCACTGGCTTGCGAAAGTGAGATAAATGTACTGCAGTTTCCTAAAATTCAAAACGTAATCTTTGTTTTATTTCTAAGTGTTGTATGTATGTATGTATCCCTCACAATTGCGGGATGTACCCACCAAAATTTTCGTGGAACAGATTTTGGTAACTAAGTGCAATTCCTAAAAATAAATAGAGTAAACAAATCTATCTCTAATAAATGCGGCGAATATTGTTTTTAGTTGTTAACATTATGTTAGAGGGAATTTGCAAATAAATCATTCGGATGACATGCGCGCATGTTTGCAATGCCAACAAGGGAATAATAATATAATTCGGAATTCCCTGGAATCTGCTGCACTATAACCTTTATGGAGTACTGTATGTGCTGTAGATGTGGCAAGCGTGGGCAAAATATATTACATGTGTGATAGTATAATTCAATATCTCTCGACTGAAGGCTAATAAGTGAATCAGACAGCCATAATTTGCATTCATTTGTACCATCTGTCATCCACCCAGAAAGGGACACATTTTCCATTCAATTCGTTTCATTATTAAAGAAAATTTACATATTTAAAACTTATCAGCTTTCGCCGCCTCAGAGTGGTCTCATTTGGAATTCAAATACTGGCAAAATCGTCAAAAATGCTCTGGCTCTAGGGGATCGGGGCGGGTTCCTCGAGATCTATGTGCCGTTTCAGTCTTGTCGTGAATTAAGTATATTTTTTTTTTTACACCAGACCAGGGCGAAGCCGTCATTTCGAATATCTCACTAGGTCCAAATTCATTTGGAAATCCATCAAAAACAATCAATGCGGCTCAACAGAGGAAAACAAAAACACGGCCGGTGTTCGGTGGTAACTGGGAAAGTGGGCGTTTTACATACTTAGGGAAATTCCTAAGGAAACCGAAAAAAAAACAACTTAAAATGTGCACTTTGGCCAAGGGGAAATGGTAATGTTTCGGCGTGGATAGTCTTTTAGCTTTTATCAGGTTTCTTGTTAGCCGCACTTATAATTAAGTCATCTTGTAATGGCCCAATTGCTGAGCATTTTTCTCCGAAATTGTTTAAGTTGGTTTTCTCCAGGAATAAAGGTGGGCTGTTTAAATTTATTCAAAAGCTGTAAAAAAACCTTAAACTTTCGCAATTCTAATTTTATTTACATAAACTGCTGGGCTCCCATTTTGCTATGAGGCGGTTTTGCATTTTATAGCTGAAAAGTAAACATCTGAGAGATTCATTATGTAGCGTTACATAATTAAAGAACGTGCATGTGCGGTAATAATTTACGTTGAACACTTGTTGTTCCTTCCACTTACTTCGTCTAGGTAGAAGATTTCTTGTGAATAATTCGTATCACTTATTGCGCGGGATCACACAATATCTAATTCTTTTGCCGAAAATTTTGGGCAAATAGTCCATGTTTGACTTTGAGACGGATGCTCGATGAGGACAGATGAGCAATGTACTATATGTTCTTGTCCAGGAAACCGATTACTTTGTATTCTCTGATTTAACATCTTTTAGAAATGATTGAATTTTTTTAAAAGAACTATTTGTTAGTACAGCGTTTTTTTTACGCCGCCAAATGTTTTTCGGGCCGCCAAATTTAGGATCCGGTCCGGTAAAACAATGGCCACGTTACTAGTCGGCCGCAGGGTGTAATGACAGAAAGAGAGGTGTGATGTATACATTCCTGTTCGAAAAAGTACACTCATCATAGTGGACAGTTTCGAAAAGTGAAGAAGTCATGGAGTTGACACTTTCTGGAACCTCATGAAGCAATTTCAGCGTTCTTTCTTGCCAATATTAAATACGACCCGTTGTATACGATGCAAGCACTAATGCATACATAAACCTTATTTCGAAATTGCAAATGCAAATATTCATCACAATTTCGTCTAAAATTTCCTTAATTTCAGGTTTTTTCCACGAGGTTTGAACCTCTTTTTTATTTTAATTGAATTACCCATATTTTTGCTTTTCCAAAGAGGTACAACATGTCCAGGTAAAGAATAGGTGTACAAGATTATGCGATTATCGATTCTCGTGGCAGGATGGATTAATTGGAATGGACGTAAATGACATGTGGTTTTAACAGGATTGCGCGACCTGCCACACTGTATGCAAAACAATGATGTTATTGCAAACCAAATTTCCAAGTCGTGCTATCTCTCATTTTGGAGGCCAAAACTGACCGCCCGAGAGGTTGCATACGCAAATGTATACTGAGTGGATTTCAATAGGTGGCACCTCTCTTTAATCAACATACACTATAGTTTCATTCGAAGTTAATCGTTGTACAGAAGTGTCGACGTGTAAGTACGTATACCGACTAGCAGTCCTAGTCCGTCTGTTTTTGTCCTTTTATACCGTTTTTTTATTTTCATACCACTAGTAAATGTAATTGCAATTTCTTGTCTTTCCATTTAGGAAGCTCTATAAATCTCGGATACCATTCCAGCAATAAAGGAAATAAATGAATGAATTACTATTAAATCCAGGCTAAGACTAACCTCTTCTCCAAACAACTGCCAATCTGATAGATTGACATAATGTGGTTGTTTGGAGATTATACATAGACGCTATTATCCACTAAGATCTGTTACGTGCTCGAAATTACTTCCAGGGATCTTCCATAATTTTACAAAATTACTATGGCTTCGTTACCTAAAATCACAACCACGACAGAGTTCCTGCAGTTAATGTACCTCTTAAATAAATCATCCGAAAGAATGCTTTCAGGGTTTGGCAATTAACTTTGGTTATTTGTACTGCTGATGTGTGTCTCCCGCTCCCTTATATTATCAACAAAGTCTCGCAGCATGCCCGACGAAATTTTGACGGAACAGCAATTATTTTCAGCTGGAAGTTTTAAGAAGTTGTGCAATTTGTATTAAGTAATTAATCTTCCATTTTGCTTTGGGGAGCGAAGCGGTGGCACAGATCCCAGCGCCGAACCGACAGCCCTGTAATTAGAAGATTAAGAGCATGTAGGTACATCACATCAGTCTGATGTTTACGAATCCACCTGATAATCTTCAGCTGCACATGTAAATTTAATGAAGTTTTAATGGAAATCACCTTTCGATGGAAATCATTTCACCAGCGGTGCCGATAACTTTCGCAAAACAATAGACCTGATGGGCGCGGCTCCTATTCAATTAGAAGTTAGGCCCAACCTCCAGAACAGAATCGCTTGTTCACATAAATTATTTTCAGTTTTGCCGTCGAAATTAGTTTCGCTAGAGTTAGATGAGTTGCGCCCGTTCGCAGAATGGACCGGAGCATTACGCCCTTGAATTACTCCGCGGCCATCAAAAATTCTGGAGCATTCTTTTAATCTTCCATTAATATCCTTTGAAGGGTTTATGTGTATCCGTTTAATTAAGCCCCGCTAAAGTGGTTCAAGCGAAAGTCGAAGAAAATCCAATTTTTTCGGGCGAGCTTCGTTACACGGCGTTATCATTGAGGCCCCTGTACGATTTAAAATACATAAACCGCTTTTGAAGTACATAAAATTTGTGTGTCCAGAGGGATACGTTCGGGATATTTAATTATAAAGGGGAAGGACATCAAGGAAAATGGTCGAGTTTCAAATTGCCGCTGACTTCGGCAGAAGCCCATTTTTTTCGGGGAAAGGGTTGAGACCCGATGCCAAACAATGAACGCTGAAAGGATCCGACTTAATTAACTTTTATTGTTAAATTCAATAGAGGCGTGTATATTTCACCGCATCCCTGCCCTTGTGGCCCACCCAGCCAATAATTGACAATCATCGCGGACTTTTATAGGTGGAAGCCTGTGACTGGAGTAATATCCAAAATTTTCAACATACTAGCCAAAAGGCCGGTCCCCAAAGCCCCCATTCTTTCCGATGTGCTTTCCAATTTCGGTTGCACACACCCTCATTTGCTGAGGAAGGGAATCCGCAAACGTGACGACGGCTGCAAGACGTAGCCGGGACAATATAAGAAATCCCAATGAGCTGGTGACCCACGGAACACCGCAGGGTTGTTTACACTGAGCCCTCGTTAGAGTTGATTTTAAGAGTGAAAGTTTTGCGTTGCCGGGTGGAAAAGCTGCTCTGGGCGTGCGATGAGTTCGCTGGAAACTCTGCAAATTCAATAGTAAAGTTATGAAGGCAAAAGAGTGGGCGAAGTCGTCGCGGTGGGGGTCGGCAGAGAACGAACCACTTAGGGATCGTTTGCATGTCAACTTTATATAACATTAGGGATATGACCTAGTCAACCATTTGACAGTTTGATTTCAGCTTGTTAACTGGAGCGATTGAATCAAGATCGCCTTAGGGGAGGAACTTTTCGGGGGTCAGATTTTACATTTAGATAGGCTTGGATGGGCTCTGACTGGGTTTCATCACATCACAAACATTTGGTGGTTGTTGCTGGCACAAATTGCGTGCTTATATAACTTTCTGTGATGGCTGGGAAATTCCTACAGGAAGGCCTTGAAAGATAATGTGGGGGGCACACCAATTAGTGAGGTGGCAAGGAAAACAGTTTTAATTGCTTTCAACCTATTGATTGATGGGGAGAATTTGCACAAGTCGAAAATTTAGGCGGACCTTGAACCGCATAACTACTTTATCTAATCCTATCCTCCTACAATTCCAAGAAAGTGTTTCTAACTTAGCGTACATTCTCTAGTTTGTATCGGGTTTGTATAAACCCGAGCTTTAACACGTTGCAAAACAAATGCATATCGGAGATATTAGACTATGTATTCTGAAACATTTTGAAGATATAGTAGCAGGCGCGAACGTATAAGGGGGTCGGTTATACACACCTCCCAAAACTTATACATTTTATTTTCAATAATTCCAATCAAACTGATCATTATGATCATGAATAGGCTTTTCTATGTGATCTTGATCCTATTATACAGGTGAAAAAAAATATTATTAAAATAATTTTAATTCAAATAGGGGAGAAAGGTGTTAAGATGAAGCAGATAAATGTCCAACGCGATCGGTTCATTAGCTTTCGAGATATCTGTCTCAAGTCTACGTCGCAAAAGTAGTATCGAGAAAAGTAGGTGCAATAAAAGTTTCGTTAATGAAAAAGATACCCGGGTGAAATGGGGTTTTCTAGCACCCCAAGACAACGTGGTAATAGTTTTTTTTATACATTATCCCCCGAAATATTCTATTTTGTTACAAAAGAATGAAATTTGAGGTACAAGAGAGCGAGAAGGATGTCGGAATACTTGCACCACACTCGCCAGACAGCGATGGATTTTTAGTAGGGAAAGACTTTAAATTTTATGAATAATATTTAGGAACATATACTTAACCTAAAGGAACCCATTTCAACAAAAAAGAAAAAAACCGATCATTCTAAATTAGGATTCTCCTTAAGGGGTTAGCCACTCTAGAACTTTCAAAATTCTCAAGAAGTTTTTTTCATGGAAAAGATCTGTAAGTGCCAAACTTTCAAATTTAGCGCGGCCCCTCCCTGAGTACTTACCTCCTTAGTACTTCAAACTTTGCTTCGCGCTTTTTTCGAAATAACATATTTCAAGTTTTTTCGGTCAAATCTTAATCTATTGACTTGAAATTTTAACTGTGTATTCAAAACTACTTTCTTCGTGGAAATTCGTAGAATTTGTTTTATATTGCATGTTTCAATTGTTATTAAAAATTTTCTAGGTTTTTTTTTGCGATTTTTGGAACTTTTTTTTCAAAAGCCCGCCATTTTTGCACAAATTATTCTAAATAGAAATTCTTTTGGTTCATGATTTTATCATTAAAATTGCAGGAATTATCGGTCCAGCCGCACAATGCTGGAAAAAGGTGTCATTGGGAAAATGCTGGGAAACTGCCATTTTGTTTTAAGAGCTCTCATAAACACTCACAAATATTGTTCAAGAGCTATATAATAAATACCTTTTTACCAAATTATGTTGTATAGTTTCGCTAAAAAAGTTCACGAAGTTTGACCTAAATTGTCCCCTCTCGAGTGGCCATATCAACTTTTTTTAAAAACACAAAAAAATCGATTAACTGATTACAAGTTCGTAATTTAATCGGATAGGTGCACTATTTCAATATTTCATTGAATTTTTCATCAATTAATGAGCTCAAAAAAATGTTGCCATTCAAATACATATAAACCATGAAAGGCCGCAGTTGTTATATGAAGCGTCTCAATCCCTCGTATATTTTGCATTCCTTAATTAATTGGATCGATTATTCTCCTGGAAAGTAGGCACCCAAGGTTAAAGTTAATAAGTTTAAGTAACGAGTCAATTAAAACGCACCAAATAACCTTCGTTTCCAAACAAAATATTCTGAGCTTAACGATGTGCTGGATATTGTATGGAATATTTATCCCTTTCAATATTTTTTCCTTTCAATAATTGCCTACTCGTTCCCAGAATTGACCCCGACAAGGCTTGACGTGATTTTTTCCAATTTTGTTGCCTTTACCGATGGGGAGAAATTTTACGGCATTATGGAAGCCTTTGTTCGCCAGCGAAATAATTCACAGCAAAGGCCAGGCAACGCAAATTACATTAAGTGTAGCAGCGTTGGCGGAGCGAAATTGATTAATGGATCATTTTATTTCTTTGTACGAAAGATGATAGATGAATATCGATTATAGCTCCGAAAAAATTCTCTATATGTTATGTCATGAAGCTGGAAAATCCTGTCACGTGGAAGGCATTTTATAGGATCTGGCTTTTAGCTTAGTAGCTATACACGTTGAGGGCTTTTTAATACTTTCAATGCATGCATCTGTTTTATCAATCATCGTTGACAATTTTCTCCTTATCCAAACATTTCACATTTCCCCTCACCTACAAGACTGTGAATCAGCAGTACAAGGTTATTTTTCCTCTTTGAAATGATTATTTTAAAGTCATCGTCCTCAGCTGTACGTGGCCAACCTCCCGCTAATAGTATTTCATATTTCACTTTTTCAATTTATCTTCCGCCCCAAGTATTGTAAGTTGTATGTAGGTATAAGGGACTTCATCTCTCTGTGGCATTTAACATGAAAAATGGATATGACCTCTCCCATCTATTCATCTTTAAAAAATTTACATTTTGTTTTCTTTAGGGGCTCCCTTGTCCTTCGTAAAAGTCAGTGAAATTCGCACTGACAGTAGCTAAGAGGTTTTGCATTTGGTGCCTTTGTGCCGACCGTGATTTTTACAAGAACATTTGTATGAACTTTGTAAAATGGGTCAGCTGCCGGAAAGGCTTTTTGAAATTCTCCGCCTTTTGCAGGTATGTTTCGCGGCTTCCGACTATCTGAACTTTATGTGAATATGTTCCTTTTTAATTTCTCTTCCCCTTTCATTTCGGCCTTCTTAAGAATATCACATGGTTTCTTTGGAACTGTGAATACAGAAAATGTTTACTTCTTTAGAAGATGAAATACTCAGTGAGATTTTGAACGAAACCTCGTCCGTTTATCTTTTTTATGAGATTGTACCCAACCACTTTGAAATGATAGACATATGAAAAATAGAATAAAGCCTTATACTTAAATGTTATTTTCCTTTTTAATGGATAAATTCGAGACATTTTAAAAATTATCGACGGTAGCTGACAGTATGCGAGCCATGGTAGCCCGAAAACCCCCACGTACTGATTTTGGTGGTAATCGACAGATATACACTTTTTCATTCGCCATATTGGATCCGCCATCTTGAATTTTTCAATTTTTACGTATATAACGAATTCGTGATCAGCAGCCTCAAAAAACCCTAAAGTTTTAAGTTTTGAGCATTTCGAACAGCATTCTGAATTGATGCCACACATTTGGCATTCTGCCTTACTGTGCGTGATATAAGTAACGTAACCTATCTTCTAAATTTCAATTTCAAATTCATGTTCAGGAAATTTCATGAAGTGTTAATGAGTGAGTGGAGGGTTTTGCGTTTAATATACATACAGTGTGGGCCATAATGAATAACCCTATCGGAAAGTAGGTACCATAGATTTTACAACTGGCGTCGTATGTCAATTCGGTTTTAACATTTGTGAACCAAACTGAATTGGATCGCTATACAACTGAAGGCGTTTGATATCGCGTCTTGGCGTGCAGTGGTCCACAAATCACCCGATTTCACTGCCCTAGACTTCTTTCTATGATGGTTTTTAAAAACACGGGTTTATTTCAACAAGTCACAGACTCTGGCGGACCTGAAAGAGAACCTATCGCCTGAAGTTCTGAAGAAAACCGTGGAAAATGCCATAAAAAATATCCCAAATGGTTATCAACAATGGCGGCCACTTAAATGATATCATCTTCAAAACATGATGGGTAAAAACTAGGATGTCAAATAAGATTTAGAAAATACTGCATTAATTTTTTTTAATAGGGTTAGATATTATTGCCCATCCTGTATATACGGGGAGGCCGGGTAAGTGACGTACGGAGGTAAAATGTAGGTGCCTTATATTGAAGGGTATCCGAATCGCTCCCATGTAAGTATTTTCCGCGATTTTCCGTAGTTTTCGAGTTACAGGGTGATTCATAAGTTCGGGATGGACATTATTATTTTTTTTATCTTTTGATCTACTCAACGCTGTGACATCAAACTGAGGCCAAACAACTACTATTTTAATATGCTTTCCAAAACTGCCACCAATGTGGCACTGCCTCTATCACTGCAAGTACAGTCACTTGCGAAAATGGAATAAAGCTCTTAAATTTCCTAAATTTCACGTATTTCCAAATGTTTCTCCGAAATTCATGTAATTAATACACCTTTTTTTATTTTTATTGAATTATCCTTTCCATAAAGGTTGCTTTTCCATAAAGATCCAACACGTCCAGGTAGAGAAACGATATACGAATTCATACGTAGAGAAGCTTTTGCGGAATTTCAAAAAATGTACATCCATTCTCCTGAATGAAACCTCTCGAAAGCGTGTGTCATTTTGTGTATTTTTAGCTAAATCGATTTGCACGATGTCCATTTCTCCTTGTAAGATCATACCATTTACCATTAACTCATTAATGGAACATGAGTTAATGGTAAACTCGAGTGGCTTATCTGTGCACTCAAGTGCACCAGTGACACGTGTCGACAACCAGTGAACTGTTCAGGAACAAGCAAATTGATTTGAGTTAATTGTAATAAATGCAGCAAACAAGAACAGTCTGATAGACGGGGGCGGCAGAGCAAATTCCTTAAATGCGCAAATAGCACAGAATAACTTCGTTAAGGCTAATTTGGAATAAATTGAGTTCGGGTATCTCAAAGAAAATAAACCTCTTAAGGGGGGACATCACAGTAAAATTTTCAATGTTTCGAAAAAAATTTTGTTCGCTTAAAAGGTGCTTTAGGGTCTTAATAATAATATACCAAATGATGGAATACGGCAAAAGTGTCCGAGTGCCCAAATTTTTCATTCTGCGGTTAGAGGTATATGAAATTTTCATATGGTTTCTCAGTACTTAAAACTTTAAACGCGTTTTTCTCGAAACCACTTTTTTTTAGCTCGCCGAAGACATAACTCGAGCAAATCTTTACCGATAGACTTGAAATGTTGACAGTAGCTTCGACATATCTGTCTCCACGGAGCTACGTAGGATTTTTATTTTATATGGCTTAGTTTTCTTTTTATCGACGATTTTATAGCATTTTTTTTGTTAAAAATTAAATTTTTTTTTCAAACATGCACCATTTTGTGAAAAATCAATATATCGAAAAAATCCTACGTAGCTCGCTAGCTGTTGTTATGTGAAAACTAAAAAAATTTAGTTTTTTCTTCCAGGTCAAAAATTAAGGAGTCTACGTCTTCGGCCATCGACACGGTTTCCAAAATAGGCGCCTTGGGGCATATGCTGCGCAGCCGCCATTTTTAAATATTTTTTATTGAAAAAATTACATTTTGTACTTTTTTAGTATTGCTATAAAACCTACTTTTCAGATTTTCGATTGATACTTTTATTCAGCCAAAATTAATTCCCGAAAATATGCCTATTTTTTTGTGTGCTACTGTGATGTCCCCCCTTAACTTGTCCACGAGCTCGGGCTATCCAGGTGGGTAGAGAATGCTTTGGGCAACTGGAATTTTCAATGTTTACTTACAGCTTAAATTTCTTCGTCCAGAGCCTTATTTCGCAAACCGCAAGGAAACTGAACAGGAGCGTGGCAAAAACCACATTAAAGCAGAAATTAAAATCTCTCCAACAGGTACTTACTGACTTACAATTCATGTTTAATGGACGATGCGAATATAACAAATATAACAAGCTTCTTTACTGACAGTATTTAAATAAGATTACGCTTTTCCGGTTTTGTATTAACTGGTTTTGAGTGGGAGGATAAATAAAAATAGAACGATTATTAGTCGACAGCAAATGTTAACAAATGCTTCTTCTTAGGTATGGGATAATCCGAATCAGGCGTAATATACCCTAAGAACCCTCATAATTCACGAGGGGATTATATGTAAACAGCCAAATCCCTTTCTCCGCTAAGTCAAATTCGCAACATAAGCAATGACAGAAATTGCCGGAGGAATACCTAAAGAATCTGACAAATGTTTTCTCCGAAACAAATGGAGAAACCCCCGAAATAGGAAGGAGTACCCCTTATCCCCTGAGAAGTATAAATATTTTTTCAGGGTCTGATTACCTAAATTTAGTATCAATAAAGCAGAAGTGCTCCTACGAAAGCAGATAAATCAGAACAGCTCATGGAAGCTTTAAAACTTTTGATAAAGGCTCTTCGGAATTGGGGGCATGGGACAACCCTCGTCAGCAGACAAGCACCCGGATGTGAAAAATTAATAAAATAATTTCGTTCTCCAGAGAATTGCACGAAGATTCCGTCTTTCACTTCATTTTCACTTAACAGCGTTATCGCAACCTAATTATAGCCCAATTAATTCCTCTTAGGCTCACCTAATGGAAGTTCTTTGTGTGGTGGGGTACTGGCCGGTGAGTTTGAAAAGGAATTAGGAACTATTTGAAAATTACAAAATTTGATTGCAATTAATGTGTGCGTTAAGTTGTAATGAAGTTATGGTGTATTTGGAGCTCTCAGCTTGGCAGGTCGTAAACCACTTAAAAGTTTTCGAACGCACCCCGGACTTGGGCTGAAGAAAACGATGGCTGATTTGCTGGTGTTCGTTTAATAAGCTTCTTCCGCAGTTATCACGAGCAGGAAGTTTCAATTCTATTAAACTTAAATTTAACTTCTCTGATTTATTTAAGTTGAGAACCTGACTACCCGGCAGTGGTGTATTCTTTTTTTGGTTCATTGAGGACGTTCCTGCTCGTGCTAACTAAGGGAAAAACTTGAACGTGACAATCAGGACTCATAAAAGTGCCTGTCTAAAGCAGGAGGTACGAGTACTTTTGGGCGAGCAACCACATATAGCCGTCTATTAAATATTTCAACGATATTAAATTTTTATTCAACCTGCCAAGTGGTTTAAATTGGTTGCAGGTGTTGAGGCGAATTTATATTGACTTGTTTTTGTTGGACTTCATATTTTTTCCACAACTGCAACTATGTGCAATTTCATCCCAATCTGAGTCATGCCTTTCAAATAATATAAGAAAATATATATGAAAATTCAATGGAAATCATAAAACAATGCGGCACAGATTAAATTTTTCCATCCATAAAGCTTTATTTTTGTGGACATTGTACCATCACTCCTGAATATGTTGCATTGGGGAAATAATGGCTATATGGGGTAACAATATTTTTATATAATAATAATACAACAATAACTATTGATTAATGTCATCTCACTTTCCTGAGGTATGGAAAATCGCACGTGTAATCCCAGTTGCTAAAAAATCATCTCTAGCTAATTTACCGGACTATCGGGATATTTGCATACTTTGTATTTTATCGAAAGTCCTTGAAAAAATCATATCGCACCAATTACAGGAATACCTGAAAGCCTATGATTTATTGTCGCCATACCAATGTGGTTTTCGAGATGGACATAGCTGTGAGACAGCTTTGCTAAAAATATCTTCAGACTTGTGGAGGGCCTTGGACGTAGGAGAAGTAGATGTAGTTGTGCTTCTGGACATCTTGAAGGCATTCGACAGTGTTGTCCATTTTAGGTTACTTCAAAATTTGGCTAGCAGCTATCGTTTCTTGACATCAAGTATTCCTCTGATTGCGAGTGTCGTACCACAGGGATCTGATCTAAGACCACTCCTTTTTAGCCTCTACATTAATGATATTTATAATCTGGTTCAGACCTCCCAAATACACCTATATGGGGATGGTGTGCGATACCCCCTAACCTAAGGTGTTTTCTCACTTTTAGAAAAATTGAGGCACATGAATGTTTTTGGATGAGTCCGCAAAAATTGAACT
Source organism: Neoitamus cyanurus (assembly GCA_947538895.1). NCBI lineage: Eukaryota > Metazoa > Arthropoda > Insecta > Diptera > Asilidae > Neoitamus > Neoitamus cyanurus. The sequence goes on from OX384541.1 coordinate 12,223,283, forward strand.
ATTGGACCAATTTCCGAGTTGTGTTTTAATCTACGCAGAAATTCAAGCTCTTCAATTAATCTCTCGGTAAAATTTTCGCTAGGATGTACCCTTTAGGAGTCATAGACGAAAAACTGAACCAAGTTCGCTTGAAACTCCCCCTACACCCTTTTCGTAACCCCTACCTGTCAGAAATTTTTATTTCCTGAGGTATCAAGGACTGTGCCAATTTTCAAAACGCTGTTATTTTGTCTAATTTGACTGGACTATAAGGCACACAGGTTTCGTGTAATTTCAATTATACATACTATATTTGCTGAAGTCACATCACTTTGAGTTTGAAATTGGGGATAAATCGAAGAACGATCCACTTCGTTTTTTTCGCCAGGTTAGTAGTAACTACATTTTCACGACATGGTTTGGTGAAGTTCGAGCGCTACGGCAACAACACATCAAACAACTTCCATTAATTTTCCGCCCACCCCATTAATTTAACTTGCTAAATAAGGTTGAAAGCTATAAGAACGCTTAGGGGAGAGAAAAATGGCAGTGAAAAGAAAATCACAGATTTTCCTCTTCCACAACACCAGCCCACCCAGACAACCTCTTAAAGGAACTTGAAATATTCGCACCTACAGGGAATCAATTTGAGTAATGTTCATGGTATTGACATTTAGAAATTATAATTATCACCGGGACCCACTGGCACTTGCTGCAAGAAGCTCCCGAAAATTATAAATGAGTGTTTAGAAAGGAACGGGAGTGGAAAATTGAATCACCCGCGGCCGACGGAGTAGAAGCACTTGGAATACTCGCAGCCTTTGAAAGGCTCCTGAAGGAGGAGGAATTCTTGTAGGCCAGTCTGCTTTTGCCACAGCTGAATTGTTTTCAGGCCGACAGCATAGCATATCGGATAATTTAAAGTATCCTGGAGCAGTATCGGGTTCAAGTGTTTTGTCCTTTAGGACAAACAATGCAAAGTAGCACTACAAGTGGTGCGCAGAGGTCACAACTAGGAGGAACAAGGCTACAGGAAATAAAGTGGTTCGACATGAAAGGGATTTGCTCAGTTATTTAATACTGCCTTCTGAGTCCATAGGCTTGTTCTAAATAACGCCGTCTGAAGAGGCTCGGTATGGCTGCCTTTGCTACGTGCCAAGGATTCCGAACAGCTATCGGTGTTGTAACCGACAAAGGAAATCTCGAGGGAATTAAGAGGTGAAAACGGAGATGTTTTAAATATTTAAGGCATTGAACCATAGCCAAAAGTTTTTCGAATTTTGCATGCTTTCAAGATGCTACCAAAAGCACTGGTCAATCAGTAAGTACCCTATAATACGTGTGTGTTAAGTGGAAATACTGATTTTCATTGTAGTGCTGACCAATCACATAACACGAGCTAGGGTTTTCAAAATCTGTTTCAGCGGAAGCCTATGGGCGGGCTAGGCAATAAAGTCTTAATTGCACTATGTACATATATCTACAGAAGATATTCAGGCTTAAATAATTTAATGCAGCTAGAGATACAATTTCGGGCAGTACACGGAGGAGGTTTTAGAAGGCCTAAATGTGCTATTAATCTCGGCACCATTCAGAGGAAATTATTTTCAGAACGATGTTTCGAGTGGGATCCTAGCAGACAATGAACGCTCAAAATTAATGGGCTTAGCGGAAGTTTTGGCACAACTTCCAGCATGGAATTGATGCCGAAATGTGCTATTAATTCTCTGGGTTGTATTGCATGCTGCCCATGCTGATGAAATAACGCAAATTCCTTTAAATGGGAAATTGGCACCAATTTAAAGGGATTGGAGGATTATCCTGCAATGCTGCTGGTATATGTTTGCAATCAGTATTTTGCTGTAGATGGACAGGGAAGCATAATGTAAGCCAGAATGATTATTTAGTTCATGGCATTCTGTGTGCGACATGCAGTCAATGCTATGCTTTTCAGAAGTATTATTGAATTTCAGTGTTTGGTCATGGCCACTGAGTTCATCAGTTATAGCGCAACTCTTATGTAGATGTGCATTACATCCACAGACTTTCCAAGGATTTCAATTCAATCAAAGTTTTCCTTTAGAATCATGGTATTGAAATAATGATGCTTCAAGAGGGTATGGGAGTTGGGAAGCCCCTATTAAGAAGGGAGTGGCAACCCAGTAGCGAAAATGCGAGGATCTTCCCATAGAAGGGCGTAAGAAGGGCTTTGATCTTTAGAATCAGAATAGGGAAAAGACAGAAGAGAGAGGAAAAACAATGGAACGGGTTACGAGATAGAGAATAAAATTTTTGTGCAGTGTAAATTTCAACTGTATGCAGAACTTTCTGCTGGTAAAGTATGGATACAAAATATATTCACAAGTACTACTATACCTTCTTAAATTTGTATAAAGTATATAAGTTATTCATTTCTGGGTAAATAATTACTCAAGCACCTCCTATGTAAGGCCATCTGTCTAATAACATACACACCTTCCATAGAAGGCCTTCTCTCTGCGGACATGCTAAAGGATATGGATGGTAGTACGAAAAGGAAGGCCTCACTCCCTCCTAAGACAGGAAGCATGGTAGAAGCCTTCCATTCACTGCTGGGTTTTTTCTCCGTCGTGTCCGTGTAGGTTATGATGTACACGGGATTACACGGATCGACACAGAGTTCGGCCAACTTCGGCTCTGACCGTACCGTTCGTGTATTCCGCTTCCGTGTCCATCACGTCCGTATAAAAACAGTCCCTCCGTGTCCGTATCAGCATTGAAATATTGAAATTGTTTATAATGTGCTCTGTGCCCACGTCCGTGCAATTACACGGGTTACGGGAATTACGGAATTGTTCACAATGTGATGTAAGGTTATGATCAAATGACAAGTACATAAATAAATTTGATTAAAAATATGACAATTAAGCATGCAAATGAACATAAAAAATATGTAACATCGTTGAACATAAAATTTCTGTTGCATTAATAACTTGAAAGAAGTAAACTGTTCAGCTTCCGAAATCGTTTTTCCCTCTTCATATAACTGTGCAAGAAGAGATTTAACTTGGTTCGTAATTTTAGCGTACCGTCCTACTCTTCTCCGTGTATAATTCCTGTATGTAGGTTACACGCGCTTGGCGGTCAACGCCTAACAGTTGATACATTGTATGCATTTTGTAAGGGAACATCTTCTAGTCTTTCGCCAAAATTCTCTGTAAAGACCGCCGATTCATGCTCAATTTCGTGGCACGTCGTCTGGTCGATACTCCAGGGTCCTCTCGGCATCTTCAGCCATAGCCGCGATATTCTCAGCAGATCGGCTGGTCCGGGGCCGGCCAGACCTGGCACGCTGCGTCAACACCACCGACGAATTATTCGGCAAAAAAATAGAAACAATTATTCCGCGTTCTTGAGTATAGCGATTCATGTAATGTATTTCAATGTATTAGAAAGCAGTGCTTGAGGACGAACGAAACGGTACCTACTATTTAATATAAACATTTTGCTAACGTGCCCTATATGGGCTTACACTTACTCCCAGAGAGCCTGCATTTTGTGATACCTTAGATTATTTATTACTATTATAAATAAATATATAAATTCTTTCAAACGCGGTACTTTCTGGTAAGGCTGAGGTTACCTTTAATCCGAAAATGATATATCTACCTAAGTAGTCACACCCTAGCCTGGCTTAACGTTGTAAATCAATAACCAAAAATTCCCTTTAAAAATAATTCATACACAAAAGGCGCATTCGTGGTAAAACAATATTAAATGCAAATCACTACTGTAAGGTGGGAATTGTAGACATTTTTACGCTGTAAATAGAATCACCGCCGATCATGCCGAACTGATAATAGCACTTTCCTGGCGCCTTAATAGACCATAACCACAGCCATTTAAGAGGTGAACACGTTAAAAATTAAGAGGCTTGGCAAGACTCATTTAGCCCAGCAAATGGATTCAAAGCACGATTTTCGTTGAGCATGCAAACTAATTCATTTGCATGCTTTTAAGCGTAATTGCGTTCAGTGTGCTGGGCTGGGCTCTACGCGTATATTGGTGTATTGGGCATAATATCCTCCTACTAATTGTTTAACAGCAAACGTTTTAACTTTTAATTGTTTACATAACTGGTCGGCTGACTCAATTAATGATGAGGCAGCTTTTTATGGATTTTATTTTAAGTCTATTACGATTTCTCAATTAAAAATAAGTATGTGCGTACATCTACAAATTCGAAGAGTCGGAAGTGGCCTTTACTATCGCAATGGCTTGAAGTGATACATTGAATGAACTAAAGTTCTTCTACCCCTAATTACTTTTAAATTATTCTTTTCCTTTTCAATTCATCGTAAATTTCATAAATGCGCCGCTTGTATGAAACGTTGTAAACTTTTCTTTTGTTAGAGAATTTACAAACACTTCATAGAAGTAAATACCAAAAAAGGTGAACAAACTAATTTACGATTTTATAATTTACACAAAAATTAAAATTTTATGAAGGAAATGAAATTCTGTAGATTTCGCTTCTTTTCCAACTTTGGATTACTGGTTTTTGGCGTCGGAAGAGGGTCAAATATTCACAATTGAAACACAAGTTAAATGATGGTGATTAAGGGGTTTCCGGAGTCGGAGATCACAAATTTCGCAAAATCTGACCGATCCGAGTTGATTTTGGCGAGATATCAAATTTTCGAAAAAGACAAGAAATTAAAAGTCAAATTTCTTTGGTTCTCAAATAAGCTTCAATAAGCTTTCATTAGACACAACACGATGCCCTTGAAACAAATTTTTTCTTATTTCCCAATTCACCGCCTGAAATTAATCCTTAAAATCAAAATTTAACCTTTTATTACTATACGTCTATAATCTAAAACTATCACACTTTTCCCCTGTACTAAATTTCAAATTTTTACGGCGAATAGTTGTAGAGAAAATCGCAAAGCAAACATTGATTTACGACTTACGGCTCCTACTATATAACTATGAAGGTAAGTGTAAGTTTTACCACCTTGGGTCCAAAGAGACTTTTGATCAGTGATACAAAAAAAATAAATTTCAGTTAATTTAACCGAAGGCCACTTCCCGAACAAAATGTGCGGGGTCCTTTATCGAAATATAAAACGGGATTTATTTTTTAGAAATGGGAAATTTTGAAGGCCATACCGACTAATCGGAGAAGTTTTGCAACAATACAATTTCACCCCTTAACAGTTTGACACACTTTCGAAATTTATGATAATTTACGGAGAGAACCTATCGAAATGGGTTCCTACGACATGCAATCTAAAAGGTATTGCTTTGTGAAACATATGAACACACATACATACAAACCCTTCGTCATTTTGATTTCAAAGCGAATATCGGAATTAAAAATTAAAGAATAAAATGCAGATATCACTATCACTATCACTATCTTTTTTTCCTTTGTGTATAATCTTACACTCTTTATGACCTATTCTAATGTTTTCAACTGAAAATGTGGTTTAACGCTATGTTAAGATTAAAAGATCAAAAATACTGAATTTTGATTAAAAATAATTTCTGGGTGTATGATGATATCTAAACTTCCTTTGTCATTGCATATGTTGATTGTTTCTAAAGAAATATATATATTAGTTACATTTTGAATTCCCTAAAATTAAACAGGCAAACGAACACCTGCAAACATTTTTAGAAACAACTTACCTTCCACTTTACCAAACCGTATCATTTCCTGTTTTCTGATTGTCTAAATCTTGATTGGCCCCCACTTAATATGTAATTCGTATTAAATTGTATGTAGAGCTGAGTGCCATGCCAGTTAGAGTAAATTACAATTCCGTAATTTTATTTTTAGCTATAACTGAACGGCTAGCGGTGTTAGCAAAAGGCAATTAATCATCCATAATTTATTACCAATTGGAAACAATGAACGAGTATAATGACCACCACGAGTCTCAAGGACAATTTCTATCGATATTTATAGCTTTAATGACATTGAGTATTGTAAACACGCCCCTCAGGAGAAGCTTGTTATAAATTAATTAAATTTGCATAAATCTAGAAGTGCCAGAAAATTCCCCTGATAATAAACGTTAGCACGCGATGCGGTCACTGGAGATTAGGATAAATCGCGGCGACTATATGAGTGATTAGAGATAGCATAATTGTTTGTATTCGGCTAAAATTGGATGTGAAAGTGTTATTATGCAGATTGTATCTTGTCGTGGAAAATTAGGTTAAGTTAGCACATTCCGTTTTATAAGGTCATATGTATGTTACGTTGGTTACGAGTATAAGGGTAAGAGGGTTATGCATAGTTCTGGCGTCGATGCAATTTTAAAATATTTTGGATCTTGGGTGAAGGTAACTACAACAACTATTTATATTGGAGATCCGAGTAATACTGGTCTTAGCTTATGAAAAACACTAACTACACTATAACAATAAAATGAGAGTAATGTGAATTTCAGGAAATTTTTTGCAGTGCTAGAGGCAGATCAACATCGGTGAAATTATTGGAAAGCACATTAAGATGGTAGTTGTTTGGCGTGAGTTTGATGTCGCTGCATTAATTAGATCCAAAGATACAAATAAAATAATAATGTGCATCCCGAATTTATGAATCACCCTGTAATTCGAAAACGGTCGAGATTTCCCCCCTGCCAAATGATTTTTTGTTCGGCTAGATGAGATCTATCACCCCTATGTTTTCCGTATGCCTTATACGATACACCCTGTATAATTATTTTATGTTCTTGTGTTATTAATACTTAATCAATTAATTTTTGCATATTATGTTACAAATATTGTAGCCCATTCAAATACATATGTATATATAAAAAAATCACAAAAATTCCAGGATCGCTTTTGGCATGTGCGACTAGTACTGGGTGCTCCTTCAGTGTAAAACCAAAAGGTTGACCTTATAAGGCGCCAACGTTAGCCGCCATATTGAAGAATATAAATGCTACCAATAAATGAAAAATGAGTTCCTCCTTTAGCAAGCATCCAGGTTATGTTCACTTCCCTTTTATATCTTTGCCTATAATTATTTTATGTTTTCATGCCAAAATCCATAATTTTTACGAGCTTAGAAACTCCTAATAAAGTTTACATCTTGAATATGTGCTATCCACGAACTTAATGAATAGCACTTGCGAGACTTTATGGAGGTATGCCTTCTTTACAGGGGTGAGTTCTGCGTCATTTTGGTAAGCAATTTCAAGGCGCCTCTGTCTTCAATATTTACAGACTTATAAAATATTTTCCCAGAATAAATAAATGCGAATCTGACCATTTTCTTCTTTGAAACTTTTCTTCATCATCAAAATTGATTTTGTCTGACTTAAAACTTTTTACAATTATCCCTGCTTCCAAAGAAACTGCTGTAATTCCTATTCATCTTACATTTGCCTGCCCCTGGCTGGTGCGGAAGAGCAGGGATGCGATGAGACTAACTAACAAGTTAGGATAGCATAATTTCGCTACTGCAGATAGAGTAAACACAACTGATTGCGCATTTTATAGTGGAAAGAGTGTCTTTGAAATGTTGTGAGCGTTACCCGTAGATAATTAGTTAGTTTAATAAATAAGCAGGAGACTAAACAGACGCCTTTTGGAAAAAATGCAGTGCTAGTTAAAATTCAGGAAGCATTTTTCAAATTAGATTTTCATTTCATTCATTAGGTACTTGAAAATGGCACATACAGTGAGTTTACACCGGTGCATCACATACTCAAATTGATGCACCTTGAATTAAGTCTTGACAGCTGTTATTTTGATGCAGAACAATCAGAAACAACAAAAATGAAAGAAATGGAAGAAAAATAGACCACCCTCACTTGTAAAGGTGTAAAATGAAGAAGAATAAAGTTACGAAGTAACTCGACTTTTACAAATATATTAATATCAAGCAGCCTACGCTTTTTTTACATGAAATGTTAATTTTTTAGTCAATCGCTTTATTCTCATTTTAAATGTAGTTAAAAAAACTAAACTATATCGAGTTGCGGGACTTCGTATCGTTGTTGAACAAAATCTTTATATTTAAAAATTATTTTTTACTTTTTATTTCACATTGCTACAAAAGCGTGTTTTTTTATTTTATTAACTATTATATGATTTTATTTTATGTTGGCCTTAAGTTCGAAGCGCTTACAAGTTCTGTTCACCGGATTCTTGTTTTCCAATAAAACGCATGCAAGTGCATTTATTGACATTTAACGAAAGGTAATTAATAGAGCACGATATCTGGAATGCAGCTGGAAGTCAGAATTTAGAAGGTGGCAGCCTTTATATATATTTATTGTTTTATTATAATTAAGCGGGTCAGAAAGCAATGCGACCTATAAAATAAAATTAAATTAAAAAAAACCCCTTTAATATTAACACCCTTGAAGTAGGCTATAGTGTTCTGGGCAATCGCACTTGACACACCCATCGCTCTATAATGGGCGCCCCGAAGTGTGCCAGCCTTCCCGACGTAAAGCCCTTGGCGTATGCTGTTCCACCTTAGCTTAAAGGGTGCCCTGTTCGGAGATACTTATTATATTTGGTTTTCCGAGGCCGAGGCAACCAGATTTTCCGGTGCCTCTAAACCTCAGGGCATTCCACTATCCACCATCTGTGGTCCCGCCTGGTACCTGACACCCAACCCCAGAAAGATGGCAGTCACTAACACTAGACATTGTGGATTGGTAATTGGAGAATTCTAAGAGATTTGTTGTAGTCGATTTGCCTTTTATGAACCCATGTTAAAATAGCATCAGAAAAGGCTTACAGTTGAAATAAAGCACTTCCACTTTCGAGATCAAAGCTTCAAAAGGGTTTAGCAATAGGACATACAAAATTGGCCATAGTCCTCTAATTTGAGATGCCAACTGTCCTACCCTTTTTATTCCAGTAAGAACTTCTGAATAGTCACACAAATAGTTTAATAGTTTGTGATAAATGCTTCTAGCACTCTGATTTACGAGCCTCTAGGTAGATTTATTCGACAATTACAGCTTCAAAGAGATTCAAAAAATAGGTTATCGTTACTTTATTGCGATTTTGTCCTTCAGCTGTCCGTTGATGCAGAGCCAGTTTTACAACATCGAATAAAAGATAATTAAGCAGAACACTCTCAGGTCCACTAACAGTGTAAATCCCTGATGAAAATGGCACTCAGTGCGCTCACTTCTGGGTCTATCGAAGCCATTGATATTTTTTTGTCTTCTAGGAAATTGGCAATCAAGTCCCGCCGGGATTTATTTGCCTCAATCGCTGTAAATAATGCCAGTTCGTGAGGATATCAATTTTCATGCAATCAAACTTCAAAAGAAGCATTCTCATTTAGGTGCTTCTCAGACAAGAAACAATTTCCCGTGTTGAGTGCTCCTGAAAGTTGAACTAATTACAATGTGAGCAAATAGACTTTAGTTCCGGACAAGGGGAGGGATGGCAGTGGTGATGAGGGACCATTTGTTATTTCAGAAGGCAACACGACGTCGGAACGATGGGTAGAAAAGGGACTATTCAAGTGTTACTAAACAAATTAGGATCACATTTTGTGCCCAATTAGATGAAATGCTCTTCAAAGCCCTCGGGTTATCGGCATGTAACAGCAGCTTGTTAGGATAAATGAGACACCTGGTGGATTTTCCTTTGAGTCTTATGCCAATTCGACGAGCAGATAAATAAAGATTTCCTTTTCAGAATTTCTTAAAGGCGCCCGTGGCATTAACCGAATTTAAGATACATTCACGTGTACGTGTACGCTGAGATTGGAATTTGCAGGTATTTTCATTCAATAGGCTTTCAATGCTCCCAAGTCAGGTGTTGTTTAATTTAAAATTGAAAGGTACCAGACCATGAAATGGCGGGGCTTTCACAACAAAATTTTTTGTCTTTTCAAATTCCAGCAAAAACAGAAATAATGTATGTATAATATAAAAAATAGATAATTGTCGCGATTTGAATGAAATCTGATAGAAACTTAGAAAGCATAGTGTGTAAATGAAAGATTAGTGAAATATTTTGAAAAAATTAGTAGATAAAAGATGTGTCTCAACGATAACTTAAATTTTGAATCGCGCGTCATTACCGCCTGTCAAATGTTTAATCAGTCATTTTTGGTGGCAGTCGTATAAAAATATACGCATTTATTAAAATGCCGGGTTACGCTACGGAAGAACGTTTATTGATTGTAAAGATCCATTACAAAAATTGAGAACATTTTACAGTGACAATTCGCAAGTTATATGTTTATTTTTATGTGGCTAATCGTCCGTCTCGGCTTGAATTTACATGGAATGAACGTCAATGACATATGGTTTCGACAGGATTCCGTGACCTGTCATACCGCACGCGAAATAATGACAGTATTCCAAACTAAGTTCCTATCATCGTTTTCACATATCAAATAATTACATGCATAGGCACATATAACGATGCAAGATAAATGTATCAAAATGACTAAAGGCGCATATAAAGGCGGAGACTTCAAAAACGTCAACAAAACCAGCTGTGATGCAGTTTCACAACCGTCATCATCCAAAGTTTGATTTATCACTAATGCATTGAATTTTGTGTATCAGAAAATATTCTATAGAGCGATTTGCGTATTTGATGCGTCTCGGACTCATTAAAGAGATGTTTCGGAACATATTGCTTCATGAAGATTTTTAAATACGACGTTTAGGAACATGACGCTTTCTATCGAGAAAACACTTCCACAATTTTTGTACAAATACGATATAGTAGACATTAAAAAATAAGTTTATATAAAAGCAATTTAACAGACATATTGGAATTCTCATACGTAACTGAAAATTTGCATTTTAGGTCTTTGTATTTTGCAAGCAACTTCGAAGGACTTAAATATTGTTCGGGCGAAAATGTGATTCGTACGAATACAGCCATATGCCCCAAACGTTGGGAGAAAGCACACCTTCATAATTTGCATTTAAGTTTTGCATTCATTTGAATTACTAATGAATTTCTTGAGGTGTTAACTATTATATTCAAAGCGTTACTAAGCCTGTATAAGAAGCCACTAAGAATGTAAACAAAATCGGGTCAGTTGTAGCACGGTTAACGAGAATTTATTGATGATGTATGACCAGAACACCCCACTGGAGATTACTTAGCAAGTTTGCTTGCAGTGCATGATTGATTACTTCCTGTACACTTGCATGAACAACACACAACCCTTCAATATATCACTCCAAACGAGGGTAGACCGCACGTATGTGTTGGTGTGTTTGTATTTGCCCTGTGTAATCAATAAATTTATTTTCGCATTATATGCGTCGTCGGGTTAATGCTTTTGCATTATGAAAATGTTCAAAGTTTCTTCGGAATTATTACAGAATAGCCCTAATGTGTTTTCGTTTTCGTGCGGATGACAAATTGCATGTACCCAAATATATTAAATCAATTTTTTTCATTCAATTAATAAATTCACGGAAAATATCTTTCCTACGCTAAACTCGGTTAGTGCGCAATATCGAATAAAAAATAGACCGTTCGGGGAATACACACGCAATCGCTTATTCCAGTTATATTAATTTATTAAATTAGATAATATTACAGCAATAGCATTAATTTAGTATAATACAATAGTAATACAGCACTGAGTTTATTAAAATTAAACTCAGCTAAATGTTGACGGCACACAAGGAGAATAAACAGTTGACAAGTGTTCTAAAGATGGCTGCGCTATACATGCCACTGTAACTATCCCACACACAATATATATTGTACTGATTATTTTGAACACTGCTTAACTTTGTTTTTGCTGCATTTTGGGTATTTTTTTTTAACTTTTTTTTATCACTAAAATGAAGTAATCGCAAACAAACTGAACGGAAATTTTCGAACATGACAAACAACGACTGTGAACCAGGAAAGTAAAATTACACGAAGTACAATGTACTGGTAAAAATAAAATAAAATCAGGCAGTAATAGCAGTGTCTAAAAGAACTTCCGAGATAAGTCTTCGACATCAATAGACATTTAGTAAATTGTTCTCATCAAAGCCAGCAGAATGTCCAGCATTGCGGACGACAAAAGAGGCTCCATCAAAGTGCATCCTACGTTCTCCACGCCTGAAATATAAAATATTTTTCATCTCCCAACTTACTAATTAGACTGGTCGACAAGGATTTTGCCCTGAAATATGAATAGCTGATATCGATATAATTCTTTGTATAGATTACCAATTTGAAAACGAAATTTAAGATATGGTTCAAATCATAGGAGAAATATTAAACTATGGTTCTGAGTAGATCATGTTTTCATATACATGCGCCAAATGAAGAGTAATTCTCCATATTTCATGGAAGGAAATATCGCCCGGTGTATTTGTTGTTGTATTGTATTTTTAGGCAGTATGTAGTTGAAGCTTGAAGTTTTCATTTAAGGTATGTCCCGACTGTGTACGATTTTTTTAAAATATGGCAAAGAATGGTCGGAAAATGTTGTCTTAAAGTATTACTTCTAATCTATTCTTCCAATCTATGGAAAAAATTCTATCGAAGTCCCCTATAATTTTTTTACAGGAAGAAAAAGGCATGAAAAATGTTGACCAGTGTTATAAAAAGTCATATACCGAACAAACAAATGAGAAGTCTTCCCAAGTGAGGCTGTGCAGTGAATGATTGGAGTAGTGAGTGTTGCTGAACCATTTCCGGGGCTTGTCCGAATTAAGCATTTGTTATGGTTGCGTGTGATTCTGAAACAGGTAGAAAAATGCAGTAAGAGTTCTGGAGAAGTTATAATTTTTTCATACTTTACCAAACCATCTGCTGTTTGGGAAATACGAAAACCATTAATTTCGAATACTTCAGTCCCATCTTCGCTACACTGAAATTTGGAGTCTTGAAGAACGGCAGTTGCTTCTTGTGCATATGCAGGCCCATGACGAGAATCACTGAAATATAAAAAAAAAATTTGTTTGCTATTCCTTAGGTACTTTAATTTTTTAACAACATTGACAGTCTTCTTTCGATTAATGTATTCATTTTCCTTCAATCATCACTTTTGAATTAATCTGCTATTTAATTTCGACATAAAAAATATTTTTTTTAAAAACAATCTTTTAAATTTAAAAAAAAATTAGCCATTCCATTGCCTACCTACATGCCATGCCTGCCTTTGTCATTTTAGATTCGTTTCGTTTTCAGGAGTACGATCGCTTGTTTTAAATATGGCGGATAAGTGGGCAGTTGCAACCCCGAAAATTGAGTTTTATACTCACCTCCCATATTGCAGAACATATGTAGATCGCTGCCTACCGAAAATGTTCCACATGTTCCTTTTTCTGACCATATTTGACTATACTATGTGCCGATCTGACGAGTTAGCGAAAATCAGATAAAAAGGCTAGATTGCAATAGGGCATGGAGAGTGGTTGATCGTAGAACATAATATGTATTGGTGTACTAAGACATCACTTCCCCACCACTACCGAGATCAAACAACCCTTATAGACCATAAGAGGAGTGAATATTAGTGTGTGTCTGATTAGGAGACGAATGAAGGAAGCACCATACAAAGCACCATCAGGTGTTGTACAAAATCATTACATGTCAAGGATTGCGTCACAATAAATGTTTCGGTCAATTAATCTAATGTAAAATACCATCTAATAATAATTAATCCTATTCTAATACTAAATATTCGAATAATAATCTCTAATGTTAGTTTATACTAACTGTTACTCGCTGTTACTATCTCATACTAACTGATATTCGCTAATATTTCGAGCATAAGCGGATGACATTAAGTATTATCCAGTTTTAGCATTATTTAGAATTTATTCAGACTATTATTAAGACAACCCATTGTCTTTGTTATTCTACGGTACTGACGTCACATAGATTATCGTATCGTAGTTGGTTCGTCAAACCCTTTCATTTGGTATCCTTGTCGAGGGTTGTGAAAAAAGAGGTGATTTTGTGAGGCCGCCATATTGGATTTAGAATGACGTTACATAGTGAACATATTCTACTTGTCAAACCCTTTAATTCGATACCCATATCAAAGGGGGTTATGAAAGATAAAAAAAATTACAGCTGACGGCGGCCATTTTTGTTTTTCTCAAAAATTATATATCCTTTAGTACTTCCACGATTAAGACGAATCTAATGACACCTAACTTATGAAAATTCATAAGCCGTATAGGCTACAGCATGCGCCAAAGAATTGGATATGTACAAACATACATACATACATACACACACCCGAAAAACATTACCTTCCTTCTGGGGCAGTCGAGTAAAAATGGGGTGGTTGCTTATGAAGCAATATGTGCAATATAAAGTAATACAATTCTAATAATTTATTGCTATATTATATTTATTAATTAATCTCATTTCATTTCATTTCATTTCTAGGGAATATATTATTGGTAGGTTAGTGCAATTAAAAAAAAAATTTCTTCTTACTCGAACTATGTAATGGTTAAATGAAAAAGTCACAATGCCATACACACTTTACTTATACATAGAAAAATCGTTAGCTAAAGCAATTTTGGCTATGACCACTTTTAGCCGGCTTAGCTATAGCCAAAACTTGATCACACTCCTGGAACATCAATCCTGACTTTAAATTTCTTTGGGTAATCTAAAATACCCATGTCATGTGAAAAAAAATTAAACCCGCATACTTAAATACAGCCAGCACGAAAATAATTTTTGAGGGAATATAGTTAGACACACATCACCTATACAATGTACTTATTGCCGACGCCTATCAGTTCTCCTACGATAGGAAAATACCCTTTGAAATATTATACACCGAGGTAGTTCGAAAATAAAGCTCGATATTAAAGGTTCTCCTAAAGACGCGTAAGTCCTTATAGGTTCAAACCTTTTATAAAAACTCAATTTATGTGAAAAAGATGTGGACTCAGAATGCTCCTTTCCTACAAAGTAAATCTTAACACAAAAGCTTTTTTGACTCCCGAGCTAAGAAGTGTTGAAAATTTTCACTGAAACTCCTGACAGCTGTCCATCAGCAAGCCAAGAACTTAAGCTCTGTTAACCCTTATGCCCTCTCCGTTCCTCAGCCAACTTGCCGGGCGACGAGTTGGAAATTTTGTTGGGCAGGATAAGCCTACATGTGAACACTCAATCGCTAAACTTATACGTTACCTTCAACAAAGGAGAATATCAGCGCTACAAATGTTACCCAATATTTCTGCAGAGCACAAGTCCATCTTTTGGGAACTTACTTGTAAAATACAGCAATCGTGTAATCCTTGTACATGTCCGTAAAGCTGTCGCTGGTAGTGCGCGTCCCTGCTGCGTCCACAAGGTATGTCAGAGCACAGTTCTCACTCGTGAAGCTGACGCCTTTGTACCACATCTTAGCATAACGTCTGCAGTAAGCAACGGTTAGCATTCTTCTAGAATCTAGGGCCTGGATAACGAGACAGGTATGTACTTACACGTAGTTGTTCGTCTTCATGCCGTCGTAGGCGACAATTTCAACCCGCGAGCCGTACTGGTAGACCCTACCATTCGGATGAATGAGGGCTGAAGAACTACCGTTGCTCGAGAGGGAAATTGCCACTCGACTGCGCTGATTAACGACCCTCACAGCCTTATCAAGTGTCATGTCCACACTTCAATAAATTAAAATTAGTACAGCACCGAAAATTGTTAAGCAGATAAGCGGCAATTTACCGAATCCCATCTCGCAAGCGAATCTGGATGGTCCCATTGGGCAGGGCCATGGGTCCGCATGAGCGTGTGGAGTCATAATCCCTGTTGCTGCGCCTGTTTGGGAAGGGTAGCGGAAACGCGGGCGGTATAGCGGGCTGCGATAAAAAATTTCATTTTATTAAACGGCACCAATGCCATGTCGCAGTATTTTACAATTCTGCACATCTCATCGTCATAAGGGTATATGGAGGGTGGGAGATGCCTGGCGGATATGCTGCGCAGAATTCGGTTGTCGTACGGCAATTGCGGTGGTGCAATATGCGGAATGGGTGGGACATGGGGCACAGGAGCGCCCATCTGCGGCAGGTGAGGACTGATTTCTTTCGGGGTGGACGGCATCCTCTGTGTGGAAACAAACGGAGATGCCGCCACATTAAACTTGGACTAAAAGCAATTAAATGTTAATTATCTCAGTACGCGTCCCCTCAAGTCACCCATTACCGTAGGGACTGGATTGGCCGTGAAGAGAGAGCGCTGTCGGACCACCGGCGGTTGTGGTGATTTGATAACGTTACCCGTCTTCTCAGGTGGACAATCCTTAGAAACGTCATCAGGGCTAACGATGGGCTTCTGCTCCTGCCCCTGTTCTTGTACAGACATCACACTCTCACTTTGCTGCATGTTTTGTATCTAGATGTGATGACACTTTTCTTACTTATTGTTTTTCTGCTGGAACAAACGAGCTTTCTTGGGAATTTCACAATTTTTGACCACGCTTTAAATTTTTTTTGTTTTGAAATGTGGATATGAAATTTTCGGCAATACGTCTTACATGAGCAAGAGCGCAACACAAAATATCTGTTTCAGCGAAAACTTCTTTTCAATTGTTTCGTCGGGCATAATTTCGGGCAAGTGTATCATCGCCTACTAATAATTATTTGAATTAGCTGCCATTAATTACCAACCAACAAGCAAGGTGAGTAAAAAAAGTGGTTTAGTTGTGCAGACTTTTTTCTGTTCAATTATTTTTTAATACTGTAAATAATAATAAAAAGGGATCCCCTTGAATGCTTTGAGTTTCGACTTGACCCTACTGGTCGGGGTGCAATTAGCGCTTAAATAGTGCGCCGTTTTGATACCACATGATACATAATGAGTGCTATGACCTGGTTGTTGTCGGTACAAGTATCTGTCACTCAAGAGATTAGAGCCAAACAGTGAAGTTCAGAAATTGATCTAATTCCCCGATCCTTGTTTTACAATTAGATTAGAAACCTCTCTGAAGTCTTTTACAAAATTCCCAGATAGTCCAGTCAAATTATGCAGGCGGGTGGCCAAATTGCATTCAGATACTACGCTTAATTTTTCGCGTACAACTAGAACACGATGCGGGGGTCCGGAACCGATCAGAGTGACCTACCCCTAAAAAGGCAAAAAAACGCCCTTTATCGGGGTCTGAGTTCGCACATATTTATGTGAATGATAGTACGGAGATGAGCCCTGAAGGATTTGGCAATAGTTGCAACACCTAGGGATAGCGTTGGAGGGACTAGGACTACCCTCAGATTAAAAAGAAAATCCTAAACACACTAACAAACAATTTTGTTAATTAGTTAATTAGCCATCATGTCTAAGGGGAAAAAACCAAAACAAATTGTTAGTGAAATAATTTTCCGCTACTGGCGCTAATAGCAACAAAAAGTATATAAATTCAGTTTGAACTATGTAGTTCGGCAATGGGAATCTTACATTGGCTACGTCATTCTGACGTCAGGAACTAATTCAAGAGCTCTAGTCTGTCTACGGAATAAGCAGCTTTTGCACTCTTCCAAGGTTATAGTCCCAGGATGGTCTCAAGAAACAAAATAAAATTTTGGAGCAAATTATAAGTTTTTACTCTAAGTAATGAAAGCTATACCTTTTTTGATCTGCTGTCTTGGTCTCTACCCGTAAGTATTTCTAAGTTAAATTATTCGAAAAAGGCCAGTTTGTAGAAAAATTACCAAAAAGCTGGAGTTTTCCGTGCAATTTCAGTTTGTTTGTTTTCGCTAATATTTTATTAACAGACAATTTTACAAAAAAAAAAAATTAATATGAAATTTGCAGATCAGTAGTAGGAGTAAACGTTTTAGAGATATAGCGAATTATAGAACTGTAGCCATCATACTTTCTCATGCTGAACGAGATAGGTAGGTTAAGTAATGCCGTCATACAGAAGACATAGAAGGACAAGAAGGACCCATCATAGCTAAATATTAGATATTAAATTTATCACAATACAAATGCATGCTTCCAAAACGCACAAACCCTTAGGTACAAAATTATAGGTAATCTAAACCCATCTGTGTAACACTCTTACGACTTTTTGTCATTTAAAAAAAATATGAGCAGTTTGTAAGTAATACGCAAAAAGGTATATCGTTTTTGTAGAACAATTTATGAGGTGCAAACTTAATAAAATTTTTGAGTTGAAATTATTTTATGATACTTCAGTTCCTTTTTACCGGACCTCGTCGATTTGATTGGGTACTTTGATATTTTATTTGCTGGATCAAAGACCCCGTTTAATTAATTATTCAAAGTCTAATTAAAATTCCTTCAGCAGTTTAAAGCAGCGAATAAATTATAAATGGCCTTTTTAGGGTTCCGTAGTTACTAAAAACCCTTAAGTGTCGGCATATCCGTATACCTCTGCTTGGTTGTTGCTACATTTTACCACCGTTTGTAATTAAATTTCACAGGAGGACGCTTTTAACGAAAGTTAAGGCAGAAAGAAGTTAAGACTATTGCAAATTTTTTTTGAGATCAATTCTCATCCACATGGTGAACTTCAAAGTAGGTACACATGAATATTGTTTTGCATACCGATAAAGGGGTATTTTAAAATATGTCATATGACATTTCTTATCTTGACAAAATAAAAACATTGTAAAATTTCAGTTTCATACCTTTAAAATGAAGAAAATAATATGGTTTGCCTTTGCCAGAAAACGATTAATAAAAGGCCAAATTATCCATGAAATTTTTTTTATGGAAATCGGTCGTTGAAGAAATACTTTTCATGAACTGTAAATACTGTTTTGCCACGTTTAGAAAAACATTATGCGCATTACTCAATAACAAATCCCTTTAGAAATAATGACATACCTACCTTAGCAATAAAATATCAAAGCTAATGCCTAATTAATGTTATTGTAAGGACAATAGGCATACATCTTAAAAAATGTGAAAATATATTTATTAACTAAAATAAAACTAATAGTTTGTGGTAATAAACTGAACTATGCTCATATCTCTCACAACTGAGGAAGGCCTCAATCTATCCAGTTGTAATCACTCATCGAAGCGTTTACACAAAACATTCCGGAGGCCTTTCGCCTTCGTCCGAAAATAGGACGTTCGACGTCCATTCTAATAAATGTCGTACATAACTTTTTAAATAATTTTCTCGAACTACTTTCGCAGACACTCCATTCATTTTAACAGGAAAAATTGCCCGTCGATTTCCTGAGTAGATATTTATTTTTTCATTCAATACTTATGCAAGAAGCATGGTCGGAAATTCAAGGAAATGAGATGACATCGTGGAGAATGAAGATTAGACGGCGGCAACCTTTCTGGCTCGACATTTGATTTAGATGGGCTGTCCTGTCACTCCCACCCATCAGTTATGATAAAGTGAGCATAAAATTTGTCAATGTCCAGTGGCCGCCATGGGTGGATGGGAGAATTTATGAAGCGAAGAACGAAAAGGTGTCATCAGCTGCCATCTGATCGTAATGCCCAATGACTTCTAGTCGCAAATTCCCCGTAGGCCCTCGAGGAAGTGGCTTTTGAACTTTCTGACACGGATTGAGCCCCCAGGGGGCCTAAAACTTGGCACGCAGAACTCACTGCGGATATCACTAGAAAAAACGGAGTAGTAGTAATAACTCTTATCTGACAGCCTAAAGGGTAGGTCCCAACTTGACTGCCGTCCTGATTTTGCGACTTCCGTAAAATTTTAGCTTTAAAGCACACAATGATTTTTTGCTGCGAGCAATTCACCTGTGACGCACATAAAACATTTTGCTTCACATGTGCTTCTCTTCTACCTCGCATGGGTATAATCTATTCCGCCCCGAACGGGTTGCTAAAATCATTTGTCTTCCACTTCATTGCAAAAATGATTAATATTTTCATAAATTTCCGCACAGAAGCGAAAAGGTGCCGTGTCAAGAGCGAGAGCTCGCAATATGTGTAAATAAGGCACCACGTCGAGTAGATGTGTTACGACGCGGAAGTGCTCCACCATTTACGAGTACACATGCCTCAAGCCATTAAAGAACGCGCACCTTGATCTTAGAAACTTTCCGCGGAAATGGTTATTTTCTTGATGCATCGGGGCTTGCACGAGTGCAGCATAGTGGAAAAAACAAAGTTTGAAAGACGTCAGTAGGTACCTAAAATTTGCCTTTCGTCACGTGTGCGCCCTTTTTGACCTTTTACGACCCCTAGGGCGGAATATATCATGTAACTCCGAGAAGATTTATTAGCGCAAATAAGAACACGCTGTCGCGAACGCGCGCCTTTTACATCATATTACCGAAGAAGGTGCTTATTGCAACCCATTCATCAACCCACCCCGGCCGTGTTTAATGCCAATGAGCGAAGACTACCCGGCGCAATCTGTCTGAAACGTCCTTTCATCAGCCACGCTAGAACAATCCGCTAAATTATTAAACAATTTCGCCGACTCGAAATGGGGAAATAAGTGCTGAGTAAATCATCGCAACTCATGTCTTTAGAGAGAGTTATGCGACTCATTTTGACCATCTAACTCAATAAAACATCATCAGGGAAGATTTAGTGGGTAGTTACCTCCGAGAATCCATTTCTAGCGGAAATTGATTGCGAAAGAAATTAAGCCGTTACTTGCGACCAAACAGCGCCATTAATTTGCTAAGGTACAAGAACATAACAAATTCTGCGCGGTAAGGTAAGACGAACCTTCTCTGGGTCTCGTAGTTCGATACTTATAATTAGTGCGATTGCTGCGCCTTAGCCTGATGACCGGTTATAGAAGATGAGGAAAAACTTTCTTCACAAGATGTTTGGAAGATATTGAGGAATTTATGGACAAATGTAATCCAGCCAACTTACAGGGGACACGGATCCGTTTCAGGGCTGCGGATTAGTTTCTAATTGTATCGTTCTATTCCCCGAAGCTCCCGGATTGATAGAGATATTTCCAACGAAATTGACTTCTTACGACTGGGGATAATTAGATGGGCGGGACTGAGATGGTTCTGGTGCGTTGTCGACAGCCCATCCTTCAGATTATTAAGATTTTTCCAATTAGCCGGATCCCTCTTTAAGTGTTTTTGCGGTATTCTATATAATGATTGCGTAGTGGAACCCTCGAAGGAAATCTGTAATGTTACGAAAAAATTCGGATGTAATTCATCTGGATCTGAGGTCGATTTCTATTGTGTTTCTTTATATTTCGATGGTTTTCTAGGTGCGAACTATCAAAAATACCGTTACAATCAATCATGATGTCCAGCAAATTAGCCACGTCATTTTTGAAAAAATAAAAAATCAAAGTTGAGCTGCATTGTGGCACTGCATTATTTCGACCTCGACTTCGTGTACTTCCGTTAACACGGAGATTACACGGAATCCGTGTACATGGTACAAACAGTCAAATTTCAGTCCATAGATATTTTGTGAAAGAAAATATTCAGTCAGTTATCCAAAATGGCGGGGCTAACTTAAGTTCTAAACAATTTTTTAGTGTGCCAATTTTTTTGTGTGAGTGTAAAACCATATTTAAAGAGCAGCAACCAGAGGAATAATCCGATTAATGTACGAAACCAATTTCATATGAAATTATTTCAAAACTGGTGGGCCTAATTTCTACCCCCAAAATTTAAATATGTAGCCAAATTTATTCTTGTGGTGATAACAAATTTTGCGAAGCAGCACAACTTTGTTTTTTTTATTTTCTCGGGGCTAAGTTGCTGGAAATACAATCATGTCATTTTAGTTATTTCAGAAACAGTCAGGTAAGTTCCGAGTAAAATTATTCGATTGTCGGAAAAGTTTTTCAACGATCATTTACTTAAGGAACAAGGATCAGTCAGTGATATACTGCTTGTTTTGTTGGATAATCTTACGTCATCTTTCATCAATTTCATAATTGCGTTTCCATTCGTTCGAAGGACATGTCTTTGTCGGTTTTAAGAGAGTGAAACAACTGTGTTCCCAGTTGTCTATCTAAGCTCCTCAAATTTTTGACAATTGGTCAAACTTGTGTGTAGTCTCGCGTTGTTGTGATACACTCAGAAAAAATATCTGGGTGCTGTTCCGCGGTTTCGGTTTCGAAACTCACATGGGAGCGAGCATAAGAGCTTTGGTGCTTCCAAAAAGCGCTTCAGGATGTTTTGAAAGTGATTTTTTTCCTACTGTAAGATATGAAGTGTCAGTATGGAGATTTGCGGAGTATTCACGGGTAGAAGCGAGGATTCCCGAGTTCAATTCCTTCGAAAACCACACAAAACAGTTGACAGTTTCGGGATCTACGTTTCTACATTGCCCTTTGTGAAGTTTTTGAAATTTTTCTGAGTTTATAACCACTTTGCAATTTTGAGTTAACACATGCTTTTCTTCCGCGTAACCTGCTAATTACTCCTATCGTAGTTGGTATGAGCACCTTAATTACCTTATCACTTAAACGTTTTGCTGTGTTCCACTGAGCTCTAACGAAATTGACTGAAATATATTAACAGTAGCTTCAACCACTGGGAACGGAGTCCAACAAATATGGCGATAAATTTGTCCACAATAAAAATTTTGTTTTTATATTTTTACCGATTAAAGTTAAAACATAATATAATTATCTTGTATTATTTGTTTTATAAAATAAATTAAAGTACTCAAAACAAAAATTATTTAAAATACTCATATTTTCACGCCGCTGACTACCCCTAACCCGTTAAAGAATTATCACCAGACTGTAAATTTATTGTGTCCCCTCTTGAAAGCCCCAAGTAAGATAACTTAATTCATAATAATTTCTTCAAAAGCGACGGGAAACTCATACTACAGGCACTCTCCCCACTTCAATCACACGTTGATTCAAACTCGCAAAATTAATTTGTGTGAATTTTTATGTCTTCCCATATTCCTCCAGCGAATCATCTCTCCGCTGCTGTGGCTTTTCACGAAAGCCTTAAAAAGCCGAAAAGTTCGTCGTCGTCTGAGGAATTTTATTCATAAAAGGCGATCTGCCTTACACATTAAACAAGTTTTCAAAATTAAATTCTTTGAAATCTCGAAAGATGCGATTTTATCCCGTCACAATGAGTGCCTCTAAGCAGGCTTTGTTTTCGACTACCCGAGGATTACACAAGAAACTCATAAGCGTTATGCAACCTGAACCTTTGTCTGACTCAAGTCGTGTTTCTGAAAGGAGCTATAATCCTGCACAGCACAGCTGGTGAGTCAGTTACGCGATAAATTACTCTGTCAAGGTGAGGTGAAATTGCTTGAACAAGTGAAACAACAAGGTGGGGTAAAAATGTTGCAGGAAAGTAATTTGCAAAGTTTTAAGGGCAATTTTATTGCCCTGACAAGAAGGTATTGTTATTAAATTAATTACTATGGAAATTTTGAATATTTTGCTGCGCCTTTGCTCTTTATTTGGAAAATGCTGAACATTTATTCCTAACCATTTTGAACTCTCCTGAGTAGAATGCAAATTGAATTCAACGCACATAGAGCTCTGAAGGAATATTAAGGTATTCCTTTATTGAAAACTCCAGAAACATTTTTAAGGTAAATAAGGCAATAAAATCACCCCCCTAAAGTCATATAATTCCTATTGGTGTTTTTCACAATTATCCTTCTATGGAATTCTGGATCCACTATCTTACATTCCAAATATAACATACAACATATTTGAAATTACGGGCTTCAAGCCCTAAAGTGCCGTATTTGTGATAACCTTGTTTTATGTTATTTTACATAAAAGCGAATTTAATATTCCCACTACGCTTTTTTCATATTTTTTTTTATGTGGCTGATTGTACTGAGTTTTACAATACAATGATTCTATTTACACAATTGAGGAACTTCGTTCACTCTTCTAGGTCTTTCATACCATATTCAGAAAATGTGATAAGCCCTAATTCTTTTATTTAATGAAAATCTTTTAAATTATAAATAGCAGGTGCGAAAATGGAGAACTTTTGAAATTAAAACAGCTCGATTCCCATTTTGGATCCGCCATTTTAAGTATTTCTGCTATAAAAATTCAAGATCTGCACCCTAAGAAACCATAAGTATTATTTTTCGTGGTAAGCCATTGAAGTTTAAAATTTCGGTTACCATTATGGGTCAGCCATCTTGAGTTTTGAAATGTTGAATAGATTTTAAATCAGTGGCCCTAAAGTTTTGTTTGTAGGTATTCATTTTCATTCAAATTCCTCGAAGTTGAATGACCAAGACCCCTAGCTTTGAATTTCATGGCAATTCGTTAAAGTTCAAGAACTGTGGTCGTCATTATAGGCACGCTAGCTTTAATTTTAGTGGGTTTGAAATTCATATCCCCCTTAGTCTTCTTTATATTCATTTTCATTGACATTGCTTAAAGTGGAGGATTTTCTGTAGCCATATTGGATCCGTCATTTTGAATTTGGAAATTTTGATGGCAGGTTTCAAACCAACAACCCGGAAAACCCCTTAGTGTGCATTTTCAGGGCAATTCCTTGAAGTTTAGCTCTCTCGGTAGTCATTTTGATTCCGCCATCTTAAGTTTTGGTAGGTTTGAGTTCTGTAACCCCAAAGCGGTCGTCATATTAAATTTCATCAAAATTGCTTAAAATTGAGGAATTTTGGTCGCCATATTGGATCCGCCATTTACAATTTTAAAGCCTGATGTTAAATCAGTGACCCCGAAAATCTTCTAATTTGGATTTTCAAGTCAATCCCTTGAACTTTAACTAATTTAATAACTTAACTAACCGGTAGCCATCGTGGAGCCGCCATTTTGAAATCTAGTACTTTATCAAAACAACAAATAGCCCATATTCTAAGTTGGACTATGTATTACCTAGTGTGAAAAAATTAAGTCTATCGAAGCAACCGTTTAGGCGTGATTGAGTAAGAAACAAACACGCTTTCATTCACAATATCACTCGTATGAAAACATTCAGAGTACGTTTACCATTAAAAATGTCAAACTTTATGATGATAATGTCAGATTTGAAATATTCACACTGGTGTTGCCATATCTCAACACTTAAGTAGCAACCTACGTACTATACGCACAAGACAGAAATTGCATCCTTGAATCTTCAAATAAAAGAATTAGCTCAATATCTGAAGCAGCTCGTTAAAATGTTATTAGCATTTCAAAATTAGGGGCAGGAGTGTTTTCCACTTTAGTATTTTAAAGGAGGAATGCCGTCGGTATGCTCTAAAAAGTCCCAACGAAAATGTTGCTTTAATTTTCTTGTTGGACTGTAAAATGAGAGCACTTGTGTATATTTGAGTGATCATTACGTTTTCTGTTTCGATTTGTTCTAGATGAATATTTTTTGTTTGCTTTTTATGAAAATTTGGTCTGCGATTCGACTCTTTGTTATTAGGATGTTCCTAAGGAATTACCATTACAAAGACAAATATCTGTAGACACTTAGCTTAAGTTTAAGAACTTAAAAAGAAGAATTTAAAATTACGTAATGTAGGAATTTTTTTTAAATTCAATTAATTTAAAACACAACAAAGTTAACATTCTTCTACTAAACAAAAGACAATAGAATGTTGTTATTATGCTAGCTGTTCAATAGAAATATATTACATATGTGTGACAAAAACCCAATTATTTGTGTGCTTGTTGTGAGTGTACATTTTATGTATTTACATGAGCTTTATAATTATAATTTAAGATTTATAACATTATAATTTAGGACATATAACGATTTATCGAATCTGTGTGATTGGATTGCACGTGTACAACAAACTCTTTTTAATAGTCATTAAATAAAAAACATTGTTGACACAGATGAGCTTAAGGTGACATTTACTTGGGAATAAATGACGAAAGGTGGCTTAGTTCACGTTTAAAATAGAAGGCACTTAATCCCATGTAGCTACCACCCTATGAAAATGGCCTTAATGGGTCTGATGAGGAATACCCAAGCGCTAAGATGTACAATAGCTCCAGTCTCCACCTGATCGAAAATCAATTTAAACTGTATTCAACTCTTCATCTGCAAATTCACTTACTATGGGGGTTGATTGAGACCGAAATTGATTACTTGAGGCCTGGACTGATTTAAAATGTGGCTAAATCGCAGTTTAATAGATGCTATTCTGCTCGCTCAATGTAAATCTAAATTGATTTGTGTCGGTGAAAGAAAACAAAATTAAATTGTTTCCCAAAGGGAACGGGACGTTGTGCGGCGACATTTACCCCATGAGGGTTCCTTTCGCTACCCACAATTGTGTTATTTTACTATCCCCAAGCGCTGGTGCTGTACAATAAAATCTCTGGGGCCCCGTCCGTCAGTCACTTCTCCTAAGGTCGCCGTTGGGGCTTATTCCTGCAGTGCTCGTATACATCTGGACAATGGAGGATTATTGCTTTGCAAACGCACAATAGTTTGTCCGAATAGCCACTTTCAGTACTTTTTAAATTGCGCATATATTTTCGATTGCTTTTGGCTGAATGCATTGGAAATAAAGTTCAGCGAATAGAATGTTAAAGGAGGGTAATATAAATAAATTTACAGTTAAACGCATGTTCTGTACTTGCTTTAAAAAATATCTGCTGACAGTAAAGAAATTATATGCATTCAGAAAATAAATTTATGCACATAATGTTTGCTGTGAACGGAATGCCATAAATTTAAGGATAGGTATAAGTTTATGTTAGCTTTGCAGACATTTTTTCTCAATTTGTATAATAGAGAACTTCGAATTGTTCATTACAAATTGGATATATTAATCTATTTGGACACCTTCGTGAGTTGTCGGAAAAACATCTGAAAATAAGATATCCTAAGAGTTATATATAAACAAATCAGAACTCCAAATAAAGAGCTTTCCAACCGGGATGCCCGCATTTTCTAATTATTTCATCTGGGAACCCTACGTCTGTTTTGACATCTGTAGTGACATAAATACTTAGTAAGGTCTGCGATTTTATTGTATTATTATTATAGTTCAACAATGGGTAGAAATTCTTCAGCGCTATTGCAAATATTCGTTTTCGGTATATTGGATCCGCCATTTTGAATTTGGAAATTGTGATGACAGATTAGAAACCAGCGACCCCGAAAACTGCTTAGTGCGAATTTTCATAGCAATCCCTTGAAGTTCAACTTTTTGGAACGCCATCTTGAATTTGGAAATTTTGATGGCATATTCGAATTCAGCGACCCCGAAAACCCCCGACTGCCCTTTTCAAAGCCCCTTGAAGTTTTTAAAGCCCCTTGAAAATTCAGCGCCATCCGCCTTCTTGAATTCTAGAAAAAACTTTTTGTGTCTAAAACCTTCCTAGATGAGTGCACAACAGCTCGCCAAAGTTTCATTGCAATCGGTGAAGGACTTTCGGAGATTAGAAATTGGGAAGAAACGAACAAAACGTTTTTATTTATATAGAAAGATAGCTTGGTTTTTCCGGATGATTTTCAATATCTCCCGATTTATTAAGATATTAAAACGACTCATCATATAGTCCTATGTTAGTATTTCCAGACTACACAAAATAGGGCAGTTAAGAGTTAAGATGCATGATGAACAAGCAAATCTATGACATTTCTATGATACACACAACTATTCCCTATTCTATTAGTTTTGGCATTTGGCATTGACAAATTTCCCCTTTTAAACTTTCAAGTTCAATTGGCACCAAAGTGACAGTTGGTAAAGAGTAAAATAGCGACCCACACTAATACACTCTATGGGGTACAAGTTCCCCTCTAATGCTTCGTTTGCCAGCGTACTATGGATATTTCACAGAAGCCAACGGACTTTCTGCACGTATCTCTAATTTTCCGCATATTGACTTTCCCATTGAAAATTCCAAATGGAATTTGATTTCCCGGCGCTCCATTTGGGCTGTTTGCACTACTTCACGGGTAGGGCACATGTGTTTGTTAATTGTTTTCAGCGATAATCCTTGCAAAGACATCCTTTTGAAACTCGTTTCAAATACATATGTGTGTCCATAAAAAAATTAAGCGTAGTGCTGCAAATGATTGCTGGCACTGACCTTTATGCAAGCTTGAAATTCCAACACAAAGAGTCAATTGAAATGTGGAATTGTGCAACAGCTGTTCACGTTCAAATAATTGAATTATTCGCTGGGTCCCTTAACAAGCAATTATGCTCGCAGCAAAACTCTATGTGGGGAATATTCCAAAATATTATTTATTTGTGATCGCAGGCAAATTGGCTCCTGCTCTGTTGATTTCTCTCGAATTTATTACGTCGAAGTCTTGAACGTTCGCTTGTGTGTTTACGTTTATTGTGTTTATGTTTATTGTTCAGCTCCTTTGGCTTTGATGTTTTGTTCTGGTTTCTTTTTAATATTACATACATACTTCCCGGGAGCCCTTAATTGGGAAAATGCGGATATAAGTCCTCTGCGTTCCTTCGACCATGAAGGCTTCAAATAAGGACTTTCGGTGCATGTTTAAGAATATGCGAACATATTCGTGCTTTCCTTTGATTCCTCCTAGGTTAACATCATAAATAATAAATTCCCCCTGCCACTCACTGTTTACAAGTATCCCTCTTTAGAAAGCATGAAGGTTTCCATTGAAGGCCGAGCAGCTTTGTAAGCTACACTAGAGACTAGTGTTCCTGCAATCCGCGAAATATATTTGAAATAACGTTCTTTTTTAATTTTTTTCAATTTGAATGCAAAACTAAGAGAAGGGTGCGGACATGTTTGACATCGTTTCCAAGAGATTTACTTTACCTGTAAACGGGAAGCAATAAAAGCGACCACACCTCTCCTTCCTGCTGGCGCGTTTCGGTGGAAAACGTTTTAAGCCATTCAATAAAAAGTTTTCGCAACAATTTAAACATTCTCCATGTCGTACATTTCCATTTCGTTAATAATGCTCCTCCTTTCAAATAAACTTTCTTTTATAGACTCGACGGAACGGAACTTTTCTAAAGGCATTAAATTACTCAGCCGAAGAAAGGTGAAACAAAGTGCGGTCGGGGTAGGCGGCACAATTCGAGAGGTAATCATTTATTTTTCCACCGGCTCCGTCTGTTTTGAAAGTCTGCTCGAACTCGAACTGGGGAATTGTAATTTTCATTTACACCGAACTGTTGTCGAAACCTGCAAATGAGAAGTTCTGCAGAGAAGGATTTGATTGTTATGCTGAAAATGAGCAAAAGTTCGCCGTCGCTTCAAGAAAATCAATAGAAGGCCGATTATGGGAATTTCCTAATTGTAAAATATTTAGGATTTTGAAATATGAGATTCATTTGAACTTTCGTAGACCTTTAAGTGCCCAATAATTTAATAAATTTGCATTTAGGGTCCTCGACCTTCATAACAATGGAGGTAATTGTTTTACCGAATTATAGAAATTTCCCAGTTGAGAAGGTAAATTTGCGGTAGGTATGCCTTTTGTATTTTTGTAATGTCTAATAGATACATATATCTAACAGTTCATAAATAATCATTTTACTCAGAAAACATGTACTAAGGTTTCAAGATCCTTTGAGTACAAAATGTTTACAATAGAGCTAGGGAGGATCAAAGTTTCAATACAATATTTAGAATGAGAAAAAAAGAAAAGTTCAAGTGCCGGATTAGCCATATAACAGGAGTAGCAAATGCTACGGGCCCCCGAGCCGGGGCAGAATAGAAATCAGACTTTCGAGCGGATGGTGGAATACCTGACATAGCAATGTCATAGTCCCTCAATTCACTGCAATAAAAGCACTATCTCCGGAAATAAGGTGTATGAGCCGAACCTGATCACTGATGGACTATTAAGATATGGGAGCGTAACAAAAACTTGATACGCTTCTCCAAACAAACTTGAGCACATACATATGTATATTCATGAAAGTAGGTATGCAGTAGTTGTTGTAGTCGTTGATTTCAAATATGGTGCGCAATTCAAAAAATTAAAGATGAAGGCTTAAATATGGGGTACCTACTCAAAATACTAAACTTCTTTAGATTTTCATGAAAGTGGATGTCTGGGGGTTTTAGTGTCGCTAATTGTAAAAAAGGTGCCAGATTGTGCAATTTCAATATTGCAGTTTAAATATTGAGTAGGTACTGATGAAACGGTGATTAGTTTCATTAGAGTGTCATTCTAACGTCCGCGGGGACCACGCAATCTCTTTTTTCTCCAAAATAAACATAATTCATGGTAATATAACATAACGTATGATATAAATGATATTGGGTTGGTTGACCTTATGATTAATGGCAGGGTTATCAGCTCAAGTCTGGGGGAAGCTTCCAGCAGAAGATACGTGAACAGAGGCACTTCCCAGGGTGAAGTCCTGTCGCCGCTTCTGTGACTTGACTTTAAAAGACCTGGTCCTCGACTTGGACCGCTCAGTATCGGAGCTGGAAAAATACAAATTTTTATGGGGGGACAATTCCAACCGTGTTACAGGGTGATTCATAAATTTTGTATATATCTACACATAATTATTTAATTTTAATATTTTTATCCTCTCAACTTAACGACATCAAACTCACACAAACAGTTCTCCCACATTTTCTCTGA
This sequence comes from Neoitamus cyanurus, assembly GCA_947538895.1. Lineage (NCBI taxonomy): Eukaryota > Metazoa > Arthropoda > Insecta > Diptera > Asilidae > Neoitamus > Neoitamus cyanurus. Next base: position 12,253,645 of record OX384541.1, read on the forward strand.
TATTCATGCAATTAAGAAACCTCTTTTTTATTTAATATATTAAATTTCCCCTCTCATTGCCTTTCCGAAGCGGTACAACACATCCAGGTAGAGAAATCATATTTCCTATTTCACTCCAGTTAGGTGCACGGGGCTTCCCCAAAGCCTCTCCACTTCGAAACTCTGCTTCAGTTTCTTTTAATCGTTCAAGTTCAGTTCAGCGTACTTAGCACTGAGCTATTAGATCCCCATTCTAGGTAGAGAAAGGACATTGAGATAATAGTTGCTGTCGCTGCGTTGAGCAGATCAGAAGATAATAACAAAATAATAATTTGCAGAAGCGACTGAATTTATGAATCATCCTGTAACACGCAAATGATTGAGATTGCCTTCCCCATACACTTATTTGTTTGTCAAGATGAGATATATTCCCTTTATCATATAGACATCTTTCCCGTGTAATTAAAAACAGCAAAATTTTTTTTCTTTAAAAGCGGGGGGTAGATCGTAGATCTGCTATGCTCAACATTTGTATTCGCAGCTGCATGAATAAAATTCGTCTAACGGGGTAGGATTTGACAAACATTTTGAGGTTTTGTGCGCAATAGCTTTGTTGTTTAAGGTAAATAAAAATATGCATTTGATTGAGTTCGTCGGACCCCATAGCATATTATGTAAAAAAAATCGTTCTTTTCAACAGTCTATACTCTTTTTCACAACTTTTGCTTGGTAATCAAATTTAATTTCGTCAATATTATTTTCAAAACACACTTCTAAGAATACTTCCCGCCATAAATAAACTTTTATTAGAGGCGATAGTCAAAGGAAACCAATACACAGGCCACTTAAAATATTGCCTAGGTTATCAATTGCGTAATAAGTATGAAAAACGATCGCCATAAATTTGCCGGGTGTTATAAACCCGTCAAGTTCATTGTCGTATAATGTCGGATTCTACTTAAAATGACAAATGGTCACTTCAGAGAAATGAATTATGTATCTCAGAAAACCCGGACTCATTCACATTTTATTCTCAATTATACGTAGACAACATCTACTCGTAGTAGCAGGCCTGCCGTGACGCAGGTCTTTAATAAATTAGTAAATTAATTCGGTTCAGATTTAATTCGCCGACGTAATAACATTACAAACACAAAATTCGAGAGAAATTGTGAAAATCATGTAGTAACAATTAGAGACAGCCCCAACAAGACGAATTTCGGGGAACCTGGCAATAATTAATCCGCCCCAAAGGAGACACTCGACAGCGGCCACTCTCTGGTTAATAATAAATGCTTCCGAGGTAAATTCACGCTAAGGAGTGTGAGTCATTATTAATTTAAAGGTAATCAAGTTCATTGCAACTCGCGATGTCCCGGATTTACAAATTGACACGCTTGTGCCCTAGTGACGGTTTCGGTTAGTCGCGGAATTGTTGCTAAGGGGCGAGGGGACCCAATTCCGGGAAGCCGGTATCTTTTTTGTTGAATTTACTCGAACGAGCGGAAAATTGCCCTCGTATAAATGTCTTATTGGAAATATTATGACAGGATTATTATTTCTTGTTGGGGCAACATCTGGGTCAACCTGTTCTCGCGTTAATAAATTATTTTGGGTGGTTGAGTTTCTGCAAAAATTAGCATTTTGTTATTTTTGAAGATTTAAATTAAAATTGACAAGAAAAATGGTTTTGTTGAGAAGAATTAAAATTTGTGCCACTGTTTTGCGCATAATATTGTAAGATTTGTAACAATAAAAAAAAATAAAGTGAAGGAGGTGTACCCAACACGGAGTTTATTTCGTGTCTATAAATACTGAAATATGATAAATTAAAAATTTTCTGGAACTTCTCTTAGAATATCTTTAAGCCGAATTCGAACTTTAATTTGGAAAAATACGTGTAAACCTTCAAGAAAACGAAATACAAAAATAGAGTTATATGATCCAGAAATCACAGGCTTTCGTCAGCTAAACTTGTCTACAATTAAACGACGCGACGGATGAATGAATCACGATTACAAAGCGATTTCAAAACCTAAACATCAGCAGTCAATTTCCGAAAGTATGTGGTGAAATTATAATTGAAGATACAATAAAGTAACAAACTAGCAACAATTACGTGGGGCCACAAAAATTGGATTATAATTATTATTTCATTCAGGAGCCATTGTAGTAATCGTAGGCGCTCGCGATTGATACTTACCCCTTTTTTAGTAGGGAAAAGCAATCGTTCTTAGTTACATGGCGTGGTGGTGTCGGTCATTGTCACATTGTGAAGAACACCATTAGAGAGAACTGAGAGAATATGAGATGATCTTGTTGACACCTTCTTATGTAGTCGACATTGGATCACCCAGAGCACTATCTGTGTGCTAGTGTCTGCAGGTGGTTTAGAGCTAGTCGACCTGGCTGTGAGGTCGAACGAGTGTTCTATATGTTCATCCGCCGGGACACTGATCTCTCGTGTATGGGTCGGCTTGCTGGTGGAATACGGACAGAATATGAGAGATAAATTTTTCCTCCTCCGGTGTAGGTAGACGGGCAACCTGGCCCAAACCTGGGTCCAAATCATGTAACTCGATATTCGACAATCGTTTGGTCGAAGTATGAGAACGATATCGTTGCCTCGATGGCAAACTATAGCTTCATGTAAGACGATACTCTTGATATCATTCTTTGTATAGAGGAACCGCTGCATATGAACACTACAAAGTGTCAACGAACTGCCAGACTTGTCGAGCTTGTCGGCTACTCGATAAATTTATAAAAAAATTCAAAATGTTATCGCGGCATCTGCTTCTACACAGCAGCGAGGACGAAGATGAGATGAATCTTCGATTGCATCGACGCAGTTTAAGGGATGCATCAGATCAAGGAAAGTGGTCCATAGAAATTAAAACTGCATGGAATATGCATAATCTGCCAGGTGCCCATTAAATTAAAACCCAATTTTAGTGAGACGCTAATGGACAGTGCTCCATGACTCGACACTTCTTGCTTCCGGCAAACACCCCATACTACAGACGGCAGGGACATTTTCCCTATGGTATTATTATGACAAACCCATCTACCTTGCTGATTTTTTGCATACGCTTTAAGCCCCCACTCAATGTCCCAAATGCACAATGATAGTACCACCGTAGAGGGCCCTTCGAGCGCTATAAGTTTGCTTATCATGGCTCTTTGGAAATGTGTCTGCTACATATGTATGTAAAGTTTTATTATTTTCGCAATTTGTGATTTACTAGAGGTGTTCAAAATTAATAAAATGGAAGGACTAAATGAATTAAAGGACTTGTTTATTTAATTTGCCGGTCTACATGACCTCAATGAATTGAGGAAGGTCGTGAAAAGTAAAAAAAAAAAAACATTCTTGTGCCGTGAGAAAAATTAATTTAGATTGGAGTTTGCATGGCTATTTTTCAAAAACACTCTTGAAAATAAAGGACTTGATATCAGTCAGTTCTTCCTGCATACCCAGATGAACCATTCAATACACAGCCCCATTTCTGAGGAAGACTACAATAAGAAAGCCAGTGGATCTGGAATGTCGTTTGGCCCTTACATTACTGTAATAATGCGACTGGTAGTCAGTGATTCTGGTAATATTCAATTGATTTCAGAATTCTATCGCAAGGAGTATTAATTCAGGCTCTGGCATGGTCATTTAAACTTGGGAAGGAGACCACGAGGAAAATAATTTTGGAATGTTGCGACGTTCTGGGAAATTGGAGGCAGCCAATTCTTTTGTTATAAGAAATTATTCAGCATCGTGCTAATGGCCGCCCGCGACGCAAAATATACCTACGTTCACGTATGTTTTTATCGGTGCCCATGGGGGTCAAATTCTGCAATTTCAAATGTAGATAAATAAAGCTGTTCAATTGAGAACAAAATACTTATGGTCTCGCTTTTACGTTGTCTCTTAAAAATTCCATTGCCTCGTAAAAGGACCATTCCTCTTCGGACACCAAAGCACTTCCGGAGGGGCTGTTTTTCTTTTTTAACTCCTTGCTAAATCTCTCCCTCAGGAGCCTCCATCGATTACTGTTATGATAGGAAAGGCATGGAAATCCTTGCACTGCGGAAATTAAGGCTTCGAAAAATTTAACGTCCTCGTTCAGTGTCGATTGCTGTCACCATACATATCACTTTATCCGTTACTGTCATTTTCCATATACATGGTATGCTCCAGATTGTAGCTGCCATAGCAAACCAGAATTACCGAAACATGACGAAATGAATGACTATTCCTGTTATGGTTTTGGGATAGCTTTTGTGTGTAATCGCAAGTTTGCATAGGCCTCCGTACGGAACGATATGCACGTTATGGCTTGGCCTTCAGACCATCGAGGTGACGGGACTGACGAGGTGATGAACCTCGTGGTTGCGCCAAGTGCGGTTATTGGTGAAACCCATTAACTTCAAGGACGCCGATTTAGCATTCAAATTTCCACATCACAGTCTTGCGCTCTCAATTCATTAACTATTGCACCTTGATCGACGGTCGCAGAGGTTCTGCTCAATCTGTTCCGGGGAGGGCACCTTTCAAACCTATTCGAATTCGTTTGCTTAGTTTGTAATTTGAATTGACTTTTGTAAATAAATAAATTTTTAAATGACCCCTTTTGCTAGGCAACTTGGCGGTTAAAAGTGTTCCCTTTAAAAGGTTGTTCCACGTACTTAGGTCAATTAATTTAAGTACCTTCCAAATTCCACGCAAATCTACCCGTGCCTCGTACCTAAGCCCTGCTTATTTACTTCTGACCTTTATACGTTTAAAGCCATTATGTCAGCGGGGGTCGATACCTCCCGCGGGCTTATTAGTTAAAAGGAAATAATTACTTTAACATCAAAGAGAACAGCATGCTCCTTGGAAATAAACGAAAGGATTGGCAGGTTGATTGATAGAATAATTATTTCCGCAAATAGGGGAGGTACAAAATTTGAAATAAAGTATGAAATTAAGAAAAACGAACAAGTGTGAGTTGTCGTATAAGTATTTCTTTAATCTTCGTGTTATGCCAACAAAGATAAAATGGGCCGCAATACTTGGTTGAGTTCATTTATACAAATTATTATACATGGTCTTTCAGTAAGGATGCTCGAAATTTTAACGTAAAGAAGACAAGTTGTGTGTGAGATATGTACTTAATTTTTATTTTATTTGAAAGAATATTTTATGGCATTACGTATGGAATATAACGTTGATCAAATATCCGCCGCGGCTTTGGTTTGTGGCACGTAATCGGGAGGTCCAATTTTCGATGATCTTGACGCATAAATCTGGCTAAATTTGCTGGATGGAGTTCGTTATGTTGACTTTGAGGGCATTGCATCGCACGATCTCGTGGCCAGTCTAAAATCGCCCGTGCAGAATCTATCCATCTCATCGTGGTATGCGCCGTGTGGTACGTACTGCCGTCCTGTTGGAAATACATGTCGTCGGTAGTCATATCATCTAGTTTAGGCCACAAGAAGATGCTTATCATCGGTCTGTAGCGCTCGCCATAGTTAAAGATGATTTGTTTGGCAAAATTCGAGCGTCCTTATTAAAAGCCCTATATGTATAATATCTCCGCCTGCAGCTTTGAGACATCAACTCGTGTGTACATTAATTCGAATAAATTGGGTGAACGAATGTTGGTGCAAAAACAGGCGAGAAAAATTCGTTTATAGCTCGGCTTAACGATAGGATTTCTAAGTAGTTCAGCTTGTCATAACGCCATAACTTGTTCGGTTGCAGAAGTGCGGAAGGATTGGAAAATTTAAATTGGAAAGGAAATGAATAAAAAGTTTCTAACGCTGATGAATTAATAGAAGTAAGTTGCCAAATATGACAATGTAGTGACCTATTATACGGCGCTTGTGTTGTTTTAATCCATTTTAGATGGGGTGTTAAGTTCGTTCTAGCCAATCTAGCATTATTCTCCTATTTTTGTCCTAATTCTATTGAAAGAGGCTACTAAATAGACGCAATGTACATACATTAATTTTTCAAAAACGTTTGATAAAGTAAACATAATTATTTGAATAAAAGAACTTCCGTACAAACAGAAAATAAATTGTCGTAATTAATAATTAGCGTTGTAGAGAATTTTATGCTTTTTCGGGGAGCAATTGTCGTCCTATTTAATTTGCTCTATTTATCAATGATATCGTCAATTTATAATTATATTATAATTTATTGCAAAATAACATACCCTATTTGTGCAGATGAATTGATATTTTTTTTTGGTTATATGTGATGCTATAGTTAGGTACCTATATGAAGTTCCTACGGGAAGATTTAAACAGGTTAACTTTTTGGTGTGTTGATAATAGTCTGGAACTGAACATTTCTAAATGTCGAACCATTTACTTTTGTCATTAAAAACTTACACTCGTAGAACGTGAATGAAATAAGATTTTAAATATAGCACACTTTCTTTCATTAAGTATGAATCGCAAACCTTACTGAACATAACTGCACAGCCTTTCAAAATACCATAAACAAATATGGCCGTCCCAAGCTATCAAAACCAGGTCATTGATTAGGTCATTTATAGATTTCGTAGCTAACTAGGGATCTCATAGATTCAAAATTGAAGACGTTTTGCTTCGAAAATAAAATCAGCATACGTTACAATTTAGACATGATTTCTCTTTTAAATTATTATTGGCTTTCAAGGGAACCACATTCTGAATATAAAGATGTTAAGTTTCGAATCTAATGTAATGTTGCTTTTGCACTGTTTTGTATTCCTTTCTTCCAATACGATTTTAAGATATGGGTTAAAATTGTCTGTGAAACACCGTGTACGATAATGTCACAGGCAGCTTTCGTGAAGGTTTTCTCTCGTGTGCGGACTGGGAAACCTTTGTTTTTTAAATTATTCACACCCTTTATAGAACAGGAATGTTAATTACTTTTCCGGTTGAAATGCGAAGTCCAGACGCAGAGAATTTACTGGATTTAATCTGAAAACGATTATAATAGTATGTAGCTACATATGTACATTATAGTTACGATAGTTTTTATACTACCCAAGTGTATTCAATTTCAATCTTATACAATTTATAAATTAAACCCTAATTAAAATAGTCAGATATTCCCCACCTTTGACAGTTTGACCGCACCTATAAGTTGACTAAGTTCATCCCCTAAAATAACCCCAAAATGGTCCCATTCAATTGAGCAAATATAGATATCACCTTGTCGAAGTTCGACCAGTCTGAAGGACATTACACTCCCCCTAATGGCAGAACCAATGTTGATAATAGATGTTTGTCTTCAATCCCATAGCATATGGGGCTGGTAAACACAGCCTAAGAGTTCATTTACACATGCTTCCTCCTTACATCACCCCGTTGGAATTCTCAAATCAATGGCATTCTGCCAGGTGCATTTTATCTGACAGTCCTAGACGCCGGTAGTCGAAAGGCATTACCACTTGTCACCGGAATACGGAAGACTGTCATAAGTCCAATTTGGCAAAATGCATACTCGAGCACCCGCTCCGTCTCGGCAATGAGTGCTTCCAGTTCAACGTCCGGCACTCGGCTGTACAACAGGCGGGCAATTGACTTTCACTCAAAATTATTTACGTCTGCTTGCGGTTTGATATGAAAGCCCGGAACAATTCCAATTCCGGCGGTAATGCGATTCCCAGAATTTCACCGGGAGGATCAGCCCGGGAGCTATCTTGTGTGCTTCTCCGAATGCGTGTGGTGACCCAGTTTCTGGGCGAAAGATTTTCAGAAAAATCTCGGGAGTATTTTTAGTTCACCCAGTTACCAAAACTATATTTACCAGTTACCATCCGGTGAATGACAATTTCTCTAATACGTCTCGATAGCAATCATGGCCCCCAGAAATTGGCCCAAAATTTGTATTATTTGTTTGCTATTTACGAATGTCAATCAGCCGCCGGTTAATGTACCCGCAATTTTTTTTCTCTCTGCCAAAACAGAGTTCCCGCAGGAGACGTCTCATTAACGATAGCCGACGCATGTCGCACATCTGTGGTGCCGAATGACGACGCTTACTCGAACTCGACTTTCCGTATTTTTCACGCTATGCAAAATGGAGCAGAATGAGCTAATTCTAGTGAAAGTGTTCTATTCATAGGATTTCTGATTTCCTGCTAAATTTATGCAGTTCGCCGCCGAGGATGCACGCAAAGTCGGTGATTTATACCGCCTGCCTTTGTGTCGCTCTCTCCGTATGAACTCCGCGCTTTGTGGCTTTAATGGCCCAGAAAATATTTTGATATAAGTTACGGGGCGCGGAAGCACTTGTACGATGCGCTGAATATTTTCCAAATTCAAAGGCCTCCCAAATTGCTATTTTGTCACTTAATTGCTGTTTGGACACACTCGAGAAAAACAAATTGTATTAACAGGGGGGTGGTCCAAGCTTTCAAGTTATACATAAACACACTTTGTCGTACTTTTAATTGGCTTGTTTCTCAGATTCAGTTAACCCACTCTTCTAGTAGAATAGATAGATACACAGCTGTACACAATAAAACTGACATAAAGTAAGACATTGAAATTTATGGTTAAAAGACGCGTACAGTACGATCTCAAAAATATGAACTATCAAATGCAGGGTCGATTCTCATCTTTCTGGAGGTTGTGTTTTACACTACGAGTACTATGTTAGATACATATAAGAAATATTTGTTCTACTATTTCCTAAAATTCACGTTTCTCCCACAATTTCTCCGAAATTCATGTAATTAATATAGCCCTTTTTTATTTTTACTAAAATGTCCATCTTGTTGCCTTTCCAAAAAATCATTTTGGGGTTCATTTGAGTTAAAGTTTTTTCCAAAATCCGAAAAATGTTTTCTACGTATAAGCAACGAATATGAAGCTATTATATAAAGAACACGCAATCGGAACTTGAATAGCTTGAACCGAAAAATTTACTAATAGTACAGTCAATATGTCGAATTCTTTTTAAAAATCAACCCTGTAAATGAAACTTGGTGAGTCGTTAGAGAATGATGAAAGAAAGCTCCCCTAGCAATGGCCACGTGATACCTCTGTGCGTTTTTGAAAAAACTCAAAAATATTTTGAAAAAACTCAAAAATATTTTGAAATGCATTTTTCTCGAAAACTATGCATTTTACAGAAAAATTTATTGAACAAAAAATGTAGAGGGCATCGCTATCTACAATTAATGCCATTGGTGCTATGTTGTACAACAAAAAATGTGCGTAGTAGGTGGCGCTAAAGTGCCAAAAAAATTGTTTACAAAATTGCTCTTTATTATAATTAATTGAAGATAAGCTCTATCGTTTAGTATCTAAGCTATTGTTATATATATATAAAAAATGAATGAAGCGTGGAAGAGGCAGGAGTTAGATGACACTACAGAAAAAGATATAAAAAACACTCGCAAAACAGCGCGTCGCATCAGAGAATAAATTCGATCCAGGGAATATAAAATCGACAAGTATCCACGGACTGCTACGTTCATTGAGGATGCTGAAAAAGATGTCCCTGATTTACTTTCGGTTTTCCTAGAAGAAATCATACTTGCAGGTAAAAGACCAAGTTCTCACTCATTTTCAAATAGCAAAGTTTTGCTGTCTCTACTCTCCGAAACTCATATAGCAACTGAAAAATGTGCGTTTCTAGAAGAATAGGGAAGCTGACTGAACCCCTTTTGTTAAAACTATGCCAACTACATTACACCACAACTTTGAACGGGAGTTGTATAAAAAAAATGTTAAAATAAAAGTTGTTTATAAAATTAAAAGGAACTATTTTTCCATTTGGATCGTAGCTGAAAAATGAAAATTTCCGGACAAAAGAGTGGAAAAACACTTTTTTTGGCACTTTAGCGCCACCTACTACGTACATTTTTTGTTGTACAACATAGCACCAATGGCATTAATTGTAGATAGTGATACCCTCTACATTTTTTGTTCAATAAATTTTTCTGTAAAATGCATAGTTTTCGAGAAAAATGCATTTCAAAATGTTTTTGAGTTTTTTCAAAATATTTTTGAGTTTTTTCAAAAACGCACAGAGGTATCACGTGGCCATTGCTAGGGAAGCTTTCTTTCATCATTCTCTAACGACTCACCAAGTTTCATTTACAGGGTTGATTTTTAAAAAGAATCATGTTTTTTTCGACAGATTGATTGTACTATAAGGGTCCTGCCATTCGAACCCTATAGCTGGATTAGTACAATGAATAAAAGCAAACGTTTATATTCTGATGCTTGTTACATTGGAAGTGTGACCAACAATTTTGGATGCCTTCACATTTCGATTTATTTATAATATTTATTTATTTATTAACAAATTCATTAATTTAACTGACTACTACGGACAAAAGGAAGATAACAATATAGACTAAAAGAGCAGACTTTTCAACTGAGTTTTGCTAAGGTTAAAGTCAACGCAATCCTTATAGTAATACATAGTTGAAAAGACGCGACATTGAAAGCATTGGCATATTCATACCGTAATTCGTGCGGCGATATGAAACATGCAGAAAGTCCGACCTTCTCAGCGAACGAGAGGAAGAGATACTGACGTGGGCTAGTAATTCAGGGCAATCAATAGACCCTTGAAGCATGTCGAAGATGAATGTTGTTTTGGCTGTTTCTTCTTTTCGAGGCTGATCAGGACAATCAGCAGGAGGCATATTAAGAGGGCCCCGACTAGGAAGGCTTCCGAGTGCAAATCTTAAGAATCTGCGCTGAACAGATTCTACAGTTTAATCTCAGGAACTCAATCGTTTGGGAGTTACAGGGTGATTCATAAATTCAGAATGCACATTACTCTATTATTTTTATCTTTTGATCTAATTAACGCAGCGACATAAAACTCACGCCAAAAAAAAAACTATTATACTATCTTAAAGTGGTTTCCAAAAATGTCACCAATGTTGATCTCCATCTACCTTTGCAGTTACAACCACTTGCGAAATGTAAAAATGCTGTAAAATTTCATAAAATTCACGTTCTACCCAATTTTTCTCCGAAATTCATGCAATTAATATCACTCTTTATTACTTTTCTTGAATTGCCAACGGATACATAAATTTATACGTAGAAAAGGTTTTACGGAATATTATTTTCAATATACAATGCATTTAAAATTTTGTTTTTCAATTTAAATGTTTGTAGCGTGCTACCATTAACTGTAAAGTTTTTGTGAAATGCAGATTTTTTTAAAATTCCGTAAAAGGTTTTCTTATTGCGTGTTTTATTTTTATTATGGGTTACCCAAAACGAGATAAATACGAAAATAGTGGATATACCAGATCTAAAAAGCTGTTTTTAAATTTTTGATCTAGCATATTCAGAAAATGAGATATTTACGAAAAACCAAACTTGTGCTCCGGTTCTGCGCAGACACACAATGATTTTTCTTACGGTCGCTGTGAGCACTTATATTGAAAATACATTTCATCCTGTACTTTGATAGGCCAGCTTTTTTGCAACCAGCTATCGCTCTATAACGCGGGACGAATTCATTTAATTAATACATTTTTTACACAATTAATTAATACAATTCTGTGTTTCTTATAACGCGATTTGCATAGAACGTCTTTCCTGATTTGAATTAATTTTGAGTTCCTTATAACACGGTTTCCATATATCACGGTACGAATTAATCGCGTTACAGGAGACTTGACTGTATAAGCATGACTGCCCTTTCTTTGTGATCCTGTAAAACCCCTGGAAGTAAAGATTAAAAGAAAAATCGTTGCCTACCCAAAATCTTCAGATTCTTTCTTTGGTATAAGTATGTATATCCTTTCACGACATGGACAGGTTGTTCCTCTTTGGAAAGGCAACAAGATGGGCAATTCAATAAAAAATTATAAAAAGGGGTGTAATTACATTGATTTCGGATAAATCACTATGCAGGCGCTAAAGTTACACCAGTCCCTGTATATGTCATCGTGCGTATCCAAAAATTATATATATGAATAAATAAATGTGCTGGAATTGGCCGTCTGAAGACCTTTACAAATGCTCCTTTGCTGGCCCATCAGGTGTAGCTTATAATAAACTAGCACACCCGAACCAGCCTTGCCGGGGCTTTCCCATACTTTCAGAATAAACAAAACTGTTACAATTTTTATCTGAATTTATATATGTATGCAACTACAAAACTCCTGGGTCTGAAAGAAATATAAATATATATATAAAAGAAAAGAATAAAATTCTCACAAGGCGCCCATTTCTTCGACTTTTCAATAAGATTCTACACCTTAACTCAATTGTAAAACCCGATTTAGTCGGAATTAAAACTTTCAAGTTTTTTTGTTCGTTTTGGAACACGGACCAGAAACAAAGTCAATCGCTTAAAACTTTCAGCTCTTCCATTGCGTAGGTGTATGCCGAACTCAACGTGAAATATTCTGAATCAATCGTCATACATAAAAATGCCAATGCTAAGAAAAATAGCAGAAAGGCTCGAAGTATTGCTTTTAAATCCAATTTATGGAAAGTAGGATCGTTATTATTTCATGTATAAGAAAATATTTCTCAGGTCTTGTTTGGAAGCTGGGAATTTTTATTTCAATTTTCAAGGCAAAATCGCAATTGCCTGCAAACCTATATATGTATGAAACGAAATTATCTTCTTACCCCGAGGAACTTTTCCCCCGAACGTAACGAGAACTGGCAAAAAACAACAAACGAGCAAACAAATAAATTAACTTTTGAAGGAAGAGAAAGTTCATCGACAATTCATTGGTTTCATTTGTTTGTTGTCGAATCACGAGCCCCCGACCTAATTTCCATTGTGTATCGTTCTCAGTGTGCCAAAAATTCAGTCGATCTCAATTCTGAATGTCTATACAGTACAGTGGTGGTCCGGTACATCCTCTCCAATATTTACCAATTCCCGTGCAAATGGGTTTGACTTGATTAATTTCTCGCCAGTTCGTTCAAACGTGAAGCAGCCGAAGTAAATTCAATGATCTGCTCAAACGGGAAGGAACCCTGTGCCTGTTCGAGTGCTAAATATAATTTATGCTGTCTTGGGTGCCCACGCCTCGCTAAGGTACCCGTTCGTTACACACATTCTCGGCGGCCTTGGCTCTCTTCTTTTGCTCATATCTCATGGCACAAGACGCCACCGTAAATGCTCCCGTAATAGAAAACATCCTAAAATGTTGTGTGGCTGCTAAGAAAACATCACACATTCGAGGTGCCCGAGGAGCTGTAATGTCTGATACTGCCTCCAGACGAGATAAAAGTAAGCGCCCAAGAATCGAGTCACCTCATCGTCGTCCCATCCAAAGCAGATATCCTTGGAGGCCGTCGGTATTTATTGCACGGTGGCCGCCCTGAACTCCAGCGGGCGGCTGTTTAGCTAATTCGGCTCGGTTGGGTAAATTACAAGGAAAGCTCAAATGCCATTGCTTGCGCTCTCTATAGGCCCTCCTTCCCCTCCTGGAGTTGGAGCATTCGTCCAGAGCTGACAAATTCTGTGAACTTTTCTCGCTCGTCCTTCATGGTGGCCGGCGCGGCAAGCTGAAAGTTGAGAGGACAATTTCCACAAAAGTTATGACTGCACCCCTCCAGATCTGAGTGATCCGACGATAGGTCTAATATTTTCCGCCTCCTCAAACACGAGAAATTCGCACTCAGGAGTTAGGAGTCGGGACTCGGGACCTCCAGTGTTATGACTTCGTTGAGAGGAAATTGTGGGTTCGGCCATAGCCATGAATATCGTAAACTGCGTGGGGCTGAGGTTCGCATATTGCTTCGAAATTTATGAGCTATCGAATTTCGTGCCGAAAATGTAAGTAATGTAGCGCCATCGCGACTGGGGCATTTGCAGGCCCCGGAGCATTTCCTACATAGTAGGCGTAAGAGGCGACGGGAGTTGTGCATTTAACTATTTTATGATTTTTTACGGGAGATACTCGACATTCGCACGGCCCTGTCGAGCAGGAAATTGAAGAGGGAATGGTCCTGGGGGGATTTAAGGGAAACAAAGTTAATGCTGACGAATGTTGCTTTTAAGTTTATGTGTTTGTGTATATTTGAGCAGAGGCAAACGTAAAAGAAACGTCCCTAAGGTGTTTTACAATTTTGTCCTTCAACCCACAAAGCAATCCCTGAGTTTTAGCAGAGATTATAAAGCATGTCATATTATTCGTTTGTATGGCTTAAGTTCTACTAGAAATGAGGAGGTGATTTTTCAGTTGAAGAACACAAACAGTGTACTGTTAAACAGTTAAATATATTAAGGAATTTCAGAGGTTGTAGAAAATACTGTGCAAATCTATTATAACTATTCAAAAATTAATTTTTAACGGTGCGAAATAATAGTAGTTTCGAGCCTATTATCCATAAAAATAAAATATAGTTAATTAGCACAAAATAAGTAAATGTGTTGTCGGTACCCTGCGGTACACTTAAAATTTTATGACGATAGCAGGCAACATTATGTATTTTCGGACAATTTAAAAAGGGACACTTGATTATACTTTCATTTACAAAAATATGTGAGCTTCCTGTTTTGAAATTGCCTTACCTTTTGCATATATTTTTCATGAAAACCATCCCCAAACATTACCGATAATCTTCGGGAGATAGAGCTGGTCAATCCAGAATTTTTACGTTGTTGTGAGAGATTAGAGCTTTTTTAAGGTGGCAAGAGCTTCGTTCTACAAATTTGATGTCGTGCCTCAGTAAAAGCTTTCATTGATAACATAATTTCTTCGGCTTTTTCCGTTTGTGTATAGTAGTAGTCTGTGTTATTAAGTAAATCCAAACTACATTTTTCCTCGTTATTTGCTGCTATTTCTCCAGCCAATTAAAATGAGACCGACAAAATTCCAAACTGCTAAATTTACGACGCTGAAGTAAACGTGGTTTCTTTTTAACTTTTTACCATCGCAGATGGGGACACTCTTTAATGACTCGATGAAACTGATCGGACACTAGAAAAATTTACCAGGCTCAACGCAGCTGAAATTGAGTGGAGTGATCAAGTAAAATATCTGGGAATCATACTATATACTAATGTCTCAAAAACCATTGACAAAATTAACACACTAATTAGAATCGTGTACCCATTTATAAACAGAAAGTCAGCCCTAAGCCTGGATAACAAGCTCTTGATATTTAATGTAGTCTTTCAAGCTGTGCTACATATGGAGCATCAGTATGGAACGGTTGCACCAGTGCACACAAAAAAAATTACTAGTGGCACAAAATAAAATGCTTAAAATGTTTTTTAACCTTCCCTGGTACTTCTCCACAAATCGACTGCATCTTATGGCGGATATAGAGACCATTGAGACAGGTTAACGAGACTTACAAAACATTTTTACGAAAAATGTGAGCATGCTCCCAACCCTTTGATTCGGCAACTATGCCCAGTTTAGATAAATAATTAATAATAATTAGTTAGATTAGATATATAACAATAAGATAGGGTAGTTAGTCACAAAATACGCTATGAGGGTTTTTTTGTTTTCAATGTTTTGGCAAACGATTTTTGTTCTCACTTTTTACCCCACAACCTTATTAGAGTGTTTTGTAGCCATTAATCCTCCGAAAAACATTTTTTTATCGACGTAGATTACTCCAATTTTATTTCCCTTTATATAGTATTGGCGGGGGGTTACACGCAAGTGGCGGGTGACCATAGGTCACTTTGCAGGGGAAAATACGATCTACAATTTGGTGCTAATCCAGTCAACGTGTCCGATACCTGCCACCATTGCATTTCTTCAACATTATAAGTGGAGGTCGAAAATCGTACCCAAATTGCCCCAACAACTTTGAATGATTTACACACGTCGTGACCCACTTTTCATTTAAACTAGGTCCGATCGACGTGATCGTTACCTGAAGTTTAAAAGTAACGTTGTTATGTTACCAAAAGTAGACACCACTAATATAGCTAAGCCTTATATTTTGTACGACTTCTGTTACGCATTTCGTAATTTAATCGTATTCATCAAATTTGTCTGTATCTTTAAAGAGCATTTTCGCAAGCTACTTTATTTCGCCCATAAAAAATTGTCTTCATAATTTCTTGTTCGCGTGCAAATAAGAAAATTCGACGACCACTTAAGAGATCATAAATTTTTAAGCGATTTGCGTGTGATTTAAATGGAAGCTTTCTAATGCTCCCGGCAACAATTGTTAATTCAAGAAAATTTCGCCTGTCACCAATGAAGAATAAAAGGCGCAGTAAATGCGAGCAATTTAGCTATCAGAGTATTTAAAGGGCAATTCCGGCATATTGACGGTACGAATGATTTGATCGCACGCAATTTGCCAATTGTATTTCTGCCGCTCACCTCCGGCAGAAGTGCTGTAGAGTGCAGGGGTCTCCTGCTAATGACACTCAAATTTTAAGGTTTAACCGGTACTTAGTTGCCATACGAGTCATTAAGGTGATGGAGCTCTGAGCACATCAATCGTTCTACGGGGAAGGGGCTCTGCACTTCGTTTTCCTTTGAAATTTGCCGCTCCCCGGAGACTGGCAGCCTTGCTCTACTGTCGCCTTTGGCTGGGGGATTTTCACCCGAGAGGTGTAAATTGAAGAGGCCTTTGATGTTCGGAACGCAATTTGGTAATATTGTTGGGGTTTCATCAATAGCTTCCAAGCCCCCCGTGTAATTCCGGATTCAATTTGCAAAGGGAGGACACGTTTAACCGGAGAGCCTGCAGCATTTTTTTTTAAGTACTGTTCCATATTTCGGCGACGTGTCTCCGGAAGTATCTGCTCGTGCTGCTCGAAATTTAAAGCCGCTCAAGTGCGATGTAAATTAAACAATTTCGCGGATACTTTCATTCCCTCGACGTACGGCAAGGAACAATTAATTTGGAGGCGGAAATAATTTCGACGAACGGCGACAAGAAGCTATTTCTTGTTGCTCTTTCCGATTTACTGAGGCATGGAGGAATTTCAGTTGAATACTTTTTGTGGAGAAAGATTTGTGTGCAGTTATGACATCTGCTGATTTCGGTCTTCTCGTTAAGTGGTAATTTATTGAAGCATTCACTTCGTGGTTTCGCGGTATTCCCTTGTTCAACACGGGAAGTGCGCCGAAGAGCTTAATTAAATTAAGAACATGCCTCAAATAAATCAAGGCATGCACTCACCTGGATTACTATCTAGGTTGCGGTGTATTATTTTCAGCTGCACTTCACGTTTCCTTGTTTACGCGTCGTTGGATTAACATGCAAGCCAAGTTATTTCTTCGGTTCCATCTGTTTATTTGCATTTGTGCTTGCAGAAATGAACCCTTTTAATTAAAATCAGCAGTTTTGCGATGCCAACAGATTTTATTTGAATAATTTCAAACGTGATTTTATTTAACGAATGCAATACAAAAAGAAACAATTACTAATAGTAAAGCGCTGGAATCCTTCCGCATAGAAAAGGCTCCACTTCTGCCTTTTACGATCATATTCTCACCTGCACCAGCATTTGGATCCACAGAGTTGGAGTCGCTCGTCCCATCACCACTGTTGCATAAATCTGTAGTACATGATCGGTAAAATGTTTTGTAACTCTTATCCTCGACAACGCTGTTCACATACTGTAGGTAGATATAAACGATGTTTTAGTTTTTATATTTAATAAAATAAAAAAAAACTTGAAGGATTAAATTATGTTAAGTTTAGATGCTCTATACCATAGAAACACCTCTGATTTAAGGAGACATTCTACTTTCCCGATTTTTCAACAATGGATGATACGAAAAGTATGAAACAAAAGAATATTCATTCTTTCTTTACTTAATTCAAATCGACTCATATATGTAGGTACGGTGATGTTCAGAGTACATCAGTGTCATGTGCAATTGGAAATTCATATGAATAGTGTGTGCCTAGCCCGAGCTACAGCCGAAGCACATGATTTTTATTCACTACCCTACAAGACACGAGAATGCGCTTATTCTGACAGAAAAATGTTGAGTTTCTCTTAAAAGAGTTTGTGAGCATGCTGTAAGAGAGAATCTCCTAATCTCTTCGCTTATGAGTAGACTTACGTGCGAATTGGAAGTAAATTGGAGCTAAAAGCTCTGACGGAAATTGTCTATGAGATTGCACATCTATTGATATTTAGTAATGCGTTAACTCTGATATAACAAAAAAGCGTTTTTCATTTCCCAGGATCGAAAAATCTCCAAACATCTTTCTGGCGGTTGTATTTGCACTTGATAATTATAGTATGAAGAAATAGAATTTGTAAAGTTAAAAGTTTTAATTACAAAATATTGAAATTTTTTAGTTTAGTTAATGACTAGGTAATCAAATCCTTGAATAACATTTGAATCCTTTAGATTTGATGGTTTAAAGAATGTTACGGAAATGTTCGGGTAGAGAGAGAGAGGAAGGAGTATTCATCTTTTAGAAGGTTAACTGTTGTCGAGTTCATTATATTGGAATTTAATTTTTCGAAACTCTATTGTATAATGAAAGCTAATAATAAAGTAGCAGCATAAAATCATTAAAGGCTTCCTAAAGCCCAATTCAAAATTCGGAAACAACCACCACAACGCTTACATATAAAATTTAAAAAAAGAATCAATTTCGTGTGCTTGAAAAGAAATCGCATAAAATACTCACCACAGGCTTATCTTCACATCCTCTTTGCAGCGAGCTCACAATGCCGGGAGACTTCTGGAATGATAAGATTAACATTAAATTCTTCCTGCAATGGGTACAGAGGGAGCACTTTGTTCAGCCATACAAAGACTTTTAGATAATTCAACACAGGAAAATTAAATAAAACGCTCCGGCAGATGTTACTTTCCCCTCGAAACAAACAGAAGTCCTGGGGGCTTCTCTGCGAGAGCTCTTTTAGGAGATATCCTCTCATTTTTTATTATGTAGTAAAAGTGGCAGTTGTAATAAGTCATATTTGCAATATCCATTACCTCTGAAAGTGAAATTTGCTCCTACAGAGCAAGCACTCGCTGTACACTTTGTACAGCAGCAACTTAGGAATTGCTGTAATTTAAGAGTGATTGGCTATTTTCAAATTTAGCATAGAACTGAAGAGCCGGAATTTGCAAAAACTTTCTGCAAGGATCATAAATTAAATTGCTACTGAAGATTTCATTTCTCTGCAAACTCTGTCCTTTATCCGTATCCGGAATTTACTCAACAGCCGGCACGGGTCACATCAGCATCGTGTCGGGCTTTAATTCCTCAAAAGTATTCGGCAGTGTCTTTCTTGAAAAGCTTTTACCGAAATTGACTGCACGCTTCAATGTAACCTCGTGCTGCTGCTCTTCTAATTGATAGTTTCTTGGCTGGTAGATCAGAAAGGTCACAAATGCTTACATGCCTAGAATGCCCTCAAGGAGTTGGGCTCCAAGAAGATTTCTCCTACTGCCCATTCTACATTCTAGATAAGTAACAGGAACTCTTTCCTATTCCCAAAATATGGAAATCTGATTTGGGCGGATGAGATTTGAAGGCAGATAACTGTTTATAGGACCAAATATAAAAATTAGTTGATTTTTTATTTATTTCAATTTATTTTAAACAAAAACTGTACAAAGGCCAAGTGTATATTACAAATTTTAAGAGAGTGGTAAGAATTAAGAATTAAGAATTTAAATTTAAACACAAGTTAGGAATTTTAAAATTAATTTGTTAGTGATCAAAGAGCAAGAAAAATATTATGTAAGAATAAACTACTACTAACTAACTAACTGTTGGATTTATGTGTTCAAGATATAGCATTAGTTATTTATTAATGCACTAATTTTTGTACGCCTGCTAGGTAATGCCTCGATAGGTAATGCGTTCCATATTCTAGTTGTATAAATGAAGAAGGACCTTTTCGATTGCATGTACTTGTACCACAAGTAAAATCACATTCCGGGTCCTCACAGATGCAATTCAATTTTATTAAATTTATTTTTATAAAAACACAATAGAGCAGCTGAATTTCTTTGAAACTTTTAATAACTATGTATATGTATATAATTTGGTAAAAAACATATAATTTTGCAGTGTCGCCACAGTAACATGGGTATAGGTATGGAGCAGATTATCATTATTATTATTTTTATTTAAACTTCCGAATCAATTACTATTGCTTCTTTCGCAATTTTGCATATTATATTCTGAATTTGCGCTGTCTTTAAGAAAATAAGAGAACAAACAGTTGTACCCGACTTTGTGTTCACATGACGGTTAGACCAGAAGTCAGTCTCCATTAAACCCTTAGGCAAAGCGAATTATAGGAATGATAGAAATATTGAATTTTTTGTAGTAGGACAAATGTATGTTATGTATAGTCCAGGCGGAATCTATTTCGGGTTGGATGTTTCTTATGGGACCCTCATTGTTTTTTTTTGTATTGATATTAGAGAAAAGTTTGACAGAAGTTAGAATAACTAAGTAAATCCAATATGTATTACTATTGTTGAAAAATAGGAATAATTAATGAAAATATAATATATTAAAAAAAACTTTTTCCATGAATTTTTTTCGACCATTTATAATAGTGCGTATGATCTTGAAATCCAGTCATAGAGTAGGGGAGACCTGGTTGGAATAGGTTTGCACTTATTGTTTTACTTTTTCTTTGACATTTTCTATGAAACTGTAACTCTTGGGCTATAGTTTCCATAAACAGTCATTTTTAAAATTCTTATTCCATATTCTATTTCCATAAACAGTCATTTTTAAAATTCTTATTCATGGCCCCTTAAAAGTGTTTAAAGTCGCTTAGTCAAGCTATTACAACTTAGCACAAGTTGGCACATAGCTTGAAAAGTTCATATTCATCATCATCAAATGTGAATCAAATTAATATGATGGACGGAGATAAACTGTACTAAATAAACGTAAAGAACTATAATTTCTTGCAAAAAATTAGAGGAATTCGAATTTCATAGTTCAAACTTTCACAAGTTGAGGTACATATAATATGAAGGCTCACTAGACACTTTTAACGGTGTCTTAAAATTAATTTATCAATAATATGTGGGTTGACGGCATTTCTAACAATATTAGGACAAGACAAGACGAAATTTTTAATTAATTAAAACCTATGCCAACGTACCCCAATTTCAGAGTGCCAACTAACAATGTTTTTAAGAAAAACATGGCTATTGTGAGCAGTTTGCTACAAATAAACTACGAATATTAATGCGAATGCTATTTTTTAAACATGAAGATTTCTACAATATACAAAGTGCACAAGTATTTAAAAACAAGAAGTCGGAAAATCATAAAAGTTACCAAATAATAGAAAAACCGATTTTTTCATCGCCTCACTTTAATTTTGCTTACTTCACATAGAAACTTTTATGGAATGTGCTGATATATGATCACGTGACGCCATCACCAGAGCTCTATCGCAACTACAAAATTAATAATAGGCACAATGCCAACTGGCCCCATATTCCAACTAGTCCCCGGTCTCCACTATGACAACATAGCAAATTTCATCCAAATCGGTTTGATAGTTTTTCGTATAATAATTTGTTGATAATTCTTGTTGCTAATTAAATTAGTGTTGTCACGACTAAACTAAACAATAGGTTTTGCAGCCAACTGTTTTGTATACTCTTGGAAATGCCAACCTACGAATCCGAAAAAATATCAATTTTAACAATTTAAACAACATTTAGAATTTTTATAAAATGGTTGACAAAAAGTACTTTATGAACAAATAAATTTGTCAATCGGTTTTTGCATAACTGGGATTTAACAAGATTTAATCTGATAGAGGACGAGCAAGTTAAGTTAAGCTTCAGTTTTCCCAAATTCGATAATTGGATTCCGAGAAATCGAAACTCAAAGTTGAAGAGAGAAGAAGCGTCGAAAAGTCGATCTCGCCCGATTCAAAACGAACGCGCTAACTTTAATCCACATTTGTCGGCTTCTGGTACAGATAAATTGATGATTTTATAAATCGATAAATCAAAACAAGAGAGCAACATCGCCAAAAGTTCAAAAACGCATGTACCATGCTTAATATGGTGAGTCAAAAATTCAATTAAGCATCATGAACGCATCTGATGCCTCAAAGCAGAGAAACGAGCGCATCATGACTGTCGATGCCCTTATGATGCAAGGAAATTTGACGTTTATGAATTTACCTATTCCTATGAAGTATGGCTTTCCCGAAATCACTTACATTTGTGACGAATTGTCCTATAATGTTTTTTCAATGTAGTATAATATCAACATTGCGGCGAGACCTCAAGGTCTGTGACTACCAAAACTAAAACTTAAGCTTTCCACATATCCCTTCATTAGCTCGATTGTGGACGGTTTGCAGGCAGAAAATACAATTTCATTAGACTATGAAAGTATCGAAAAATGGTTCAAGGAACTTGCCGCTTCCAATGGAGCATACTTTGAATAAAATCACTTTGAATTTCATTGATTACAAAAAGGTGGGAACTTATTCCCATACCCAATACATACCATACGCACTTCTTGTCTTCATTTTAACGCAAGGAAAATATTTATCACTTCACTAACAATAAGACGAAAATATCAAATAAAACAAATAAGTTGTTCAGACTTTGAGGAGCATAAGTACATTTGAAATAGACGCTCTTATTAGGGACAAAAGGGCTATAACGTAAGACTGGTGAGATTCCAATGACGCCTAAGGAGCAATAAAGTATTTGTATGATAGTATATTGTATTAGTGTTAATAGATCGTAAAATGGAACATTGATAGAAAATTATGCTGCATAAGCTTAATAAATTCTGTATAAAGGCGTACGAGGTGACGGTCCGGCTCATACCTGTATAAATAAATAACAAAAGACGGTCCTCAAAGATTCATGTAACGAACTAGAATGTCCCTGCAAATGTCTATCGCAATTAATCTCACTTTGCTTGTCGGCCCGGCTTGTAAATCTCACGAACGTGCCTGACGATATTCCAAATGATTATTTGGTTCAAGAGACACTCACAGGGGCGTCATAATAAAGTTTCTATTCCCCGAAAATTTAGATGGGCCTCTTAGCGGCACTTCAGTGTCACAAGCAGACAACAATTCTTGGCAGGAAGGCACACATTTGCTGCAGCACTTCTTATCCTGGTGAAAGGAGAAAGGCAGGACGTTTTTGGCAATCAAATCTCAATGATAAATGAGATGAATGAAACGCGAGGACTTTTTCGCGTTTGGTTAGAGTCTCACATTGCCATTGGAAAGGAGATTTGGTGTCAATGAACCTCAGGTTCGAGACGTTAAACCGTGAGAATGAGTGACGGTTTAGAGCAGGTTGAAAGACGTCACTCACGTACGAGACAATATTAACAATATTATTGCTAAGTAGGGGTATCGCCGTCAAAGGCAAAAAAGTACTTTGAAAATTATTCTTTTGTTACAGACGGCGGCGCGGCGGCGGCGCTACAATAGGTTTTAGGAGTCAGCGAGGCACTAAAGGCGATTAATTATTCAACATGATGGCACGTTACTTTTAAAGAAAAGTTCAACAACAATTTAAGCATGTACTTAACTTAACTCTCATAGGTATGATTCAAATATCAGGTAATGCTGAATGCTAGGAGGTGCTAGGAGTAAATGTCAAGACATAACCTTGTTGATGCCGATGACAACCTTAAAATAGAACTTTTGTGAACATTTAATTTAATGGATGGTGACGGAATCTTATATTTACAGGGCCTTGTTCCTCTTATACCCATGACATGACATGATATATGTACATACTTCAGTTATGCATTTACTTTCTTGCATTTTTATTACCGAAACCTTTTTGTGTGTCTGTTATCTCTGTGCAGTTTTTCACAATACATTAATCAGGTAGTGTTAATTTTTAAAATTGCTACATAATAGCGCAGATCTAAGTCTGTAGATCTTACTATATTTTTGAAGTTTGTGTAATCGATAACTCATAAGCTGTTTAGTCAATATTAATGAAATTTAGCACACATTCAAAGAATAGGACTGGGTTCGAAAATTCGAAAAATTAATAAAATAGATATTTTTTTCACGGGAATGAAACGCAAAAATTGTGCTAGAAAATGAAATTTCTTTTCCAAAGTTTGCCATAATTTAAATTTTTATTTGTTTTACGTTTCTTAGAATCAGACAGACCGTAGAACTGAGGCTAGCGGTTACACAATTTAACATGCCGCACTGCAACCTTACTGGAAAGCAGGCCATTTTGTAACATTTTTAAAAATAAATAGAACCTCTTTATTGTCAAAAGATTGTCAAAAATCATAGTAAAATTTTCGAAAATATTGTTCGCACCATTTCTTTAAAAAAAATTCCTAATCCTGTTATATAGGTACCTAAATAAACTTTTCTTTGCCTGGCTAAAGGTGGTTGTCCCCTTTAACGAAATTCAAGTTTGAGATCTGATAATATGAGGATTCGTTGTATGTAAGGACATGCTAAGCAGAGTTAGATCTATCCTCTTACAAACCGAGTGCTTCACCTTGTTCCTGTCATGTCCTTGAAAGGAATGATGACGGGGAAACGTTTTAAAGGAAAGGGGAGAAGGAGTTATAATTTTGACTAAATTTTCTTATTTCAATATGAACTTTTACATAAACATTTTATTAATGGCCGCGTAAAAAATATTTGCCCATAATTACCTCTATTACAAATTGGGCGGGCTCTTTCCTTTAAATATAATACCATATATTTAGGGATAATTTTTCCCCATGAGTGGGATCATTTCACAATCAGTTGTGATAAAACTTTAGATGACGGGGATATGCCAAACTGAATTTGGCAATGATTGATCATATGGAAAATGGCAAAAGTAATTTAGAAAGGAAAATATTCCGTCAGTAGATATTTTGTAAAAGACAAATATTCAGTCAGAAAATGTCATGAACTGCAGCTAACTTCTCAGGACCAGGATCCTCAATTTGCCCCTCAACTGTGTGTAAAATGATCCTTTTATTGTGTTTCCTAATTAAAATAAAACATAATACATACATATACAAAGCATTTACTGCTACATACCGATAGCAGTTCACACATATTTTTGTCTGCCAATTGTAGACAAGGTTCATAGTTTCACTTCACCACACATTATTAAAAGAATAAAATTATTATTGTTATTAAAAGTCATATTATTAAACAGATTTTTCCTTAAGGCAATTATTTTAAACCAGTCCCCTATATTGAGTATCTGTAGTAAAACAGGAAAGGAAATTTCTAATTACATTATAAATTATCGACAATCGCGTTGAAAGCTAATTCTATCTATAAAATTTGAAGGCAAAGTATTGTGTGTTCTGAGTTCGAGACATTAATCAAACTTTTTCAATTACTACGTACGCCCTCACAGCCTCACTTATTCTTATATTCCGGTACCTTAATTGCGGTCGTAAGTATCCATCAAAATGATTAAATTAAATTTTAATTTCATATAAAGAGGCCAGACCTCATTGGCCACACGGCGAAATAAGTAATAAAACAGCTAATAAGTTTAAGGTAATCCATAACATTTTCGCCCCAGTTCTAAATACACAAACTCACCATACTACACATCATGGCCTTTATTAAATTTCAAATTTCACCTCCCATTTTCCTATTCATTGTTCTAAGTGGCGTGTAAACATGTTTGCCTGTGCCAATTTTGATTTCGTAGGGCAAAATTCAAGGCTCACAACCTAGACCGGTCGTTACAAAAATCCATAAATTGAATCTGAAATGCGAGTGTATGGCTGTACATAAATAATTTACGTTCGCCTTCATTGATAAACATTGAAAATTTATGCCTTGTTTTTATGATTTAATCAGATGAGCCAAATGGTTCCTTGTTTTCTTCACGTCTGCGTCTGTCAGCAAAGAGCAGGTCGACGGGCACGTACACAAGGGTTTCTCATATGATAATTTAATTTCTGTTTTGAATTCTATTTGAAGCGTCTAGAATCTGCTTCCATACTTTTCTGTGAGTTTTAACAAATTTCTCATTTATTTATTTTTTTTGGACATTTACAAACTGCTGGAAGTTACACAAATTTCAAGAACAGATTATAGAAGAAGTAAAGAAACATAAGAAACGTAAATCAAGCTGACATTTTGCACCTGTCTCTTAAACATAAAAGTCTGGCCGCAGAAGAAGACTATTAAAAAGGTGCGACATTAATGATGTGGTCTAGCTAAATTATAAGCTACATGTATTGAAGTTCTGGAGAAACAATTAATCCACATAGCCAAATAAAGCCAAAAACATTGCTGGCGGTCTCCCGGGGGTCAGTGGTGAGATATAACTCAGTTTCCGGGATTTTAACCCGACCTATTTCTCCGCCATCTTGAAAATAAGGGTGCCAACGGATTTTCAGCGATATCCCGTTAACTGTTACTCGTACGAAAATTCTCAAGAGAGAGTTTTTTGTTGAAAATAAAATTTTCTGCAATTCGTGTTAAATAAATTCTTCAGGTAAAATTAATAATAAACAAGTTAGAAGCACTAAAACGCGAAAATATTTGATCAAAAAATCTTTTGTATTTTAAACTTTACAAATTTGCATTTGAGATTTTTTCTAACGCATCTTATTGCAGTTAATTTTAGCTGTTTGTTTTTTCAGTTATCATTACTTTTAGAGGTTTTAAACATCACTGCTTTCCCTTTTTGATGCTCTAAACCCCTTAAACATAATTACAACTTAAAAGAAAAGACAAGTATATTAATTGTAAGAAGATGCTCTAATGCATTTAATTTTTTAATACAAAATAAGAAAGTTATAGCGTTTCCAAGATATTTGATCAAATATTTTCGCCCTTTCCGTCTCCTAACTTGTTTATTACTAAATTTAAATGAAAAATTTATTTAATAAGAATTGTAGAGAATTTTATTTCCAACAAGAAATCTTTCTTGAAAATTTTCGTACGAGTAACGGTTAGCGATAAATCGCTGAAGAACCGTTCGCAACCTTATTTTCAAGATGAAGGTCAAATGTGGTGGGGGCGTTGGAATCGTGGAAACAGATTTATACTCACCTCTGATGACACAATAAATTCCAAAAAAAAATCGATCCAAACACAAAATGTTTAGCAAAATGACTATTTTACTGGCCTAGACGTACATTGAAGGAGTTTGGTAATATGTGTTATCGCTTGTCAAATTAAATATTGCGTTTACAATTAAATTATCAAAATGCTTCTATTAACATTCCAAAAAAGTATGGAATACCTCTTCTATAAATTTCTTTATATTTCGTAGAAGAAAAGTATTGCCTTCAAATCCATTTCAGAATAAATATGGGTTAAGGGATTAGGATCTGTTAAAAATCAGAAACTAATCAGAAATAAGGACCTTCTTTGGAAGGATAAAGCACACATCCAGGGACCTTAGTCGGTTCTTGCGGGTACTAAAGTAATTTTGCTCACTTTAGTCTTCCTTGGTGGCATTGTCTTCTCAGAAAATGCTTTGCTCCATTCGATTCTTTGATTCTTTGATTGTGGTTACAAGCGGCAGTTGAAGTTGTAGCTGTAGAAGGTAAGTGGGTTCGAAGGAAATTCCCGCAAGAGTGGTTTTTGCCTCGTAACCATTCCTTTGATGGTTGCTGGTTTATTATAATAAAAGAGACCTTTTTAATGAGCTCTTTGAGGGCCCTGGTCCCATTACTCAACGCGTCGGGAAAGGTAATCCTCCAAAGGTCTCCCACTTTAATTTTCCCTTCTACATCAGCACATTTTATGTTATGCCCTGGGAATTCAATTTTAGTTGTAATTGTTTGAAAGCATTGGCATTTAAATATTATTTCCGAAACGGCCCATCTTAGTTTGTATGTCGGAGGTATTTATTGACAAATCAATACAACGTCTACAGCAGGTACTATCGCAGTGAGGACACCTGGTATGGCAGTAAGCAATTTCACATCTGACGAGCTCTTAATTAATTGAGTGGTCGAACGACCTGTCTGTCCTCAAGGGGTGGTCGCCTGGGGCAGTATAATGTAGGAGCACTTACCAGGAGCTCCTTCCTCTGAATTACGCAATACTTCTGCGAACAGTTGATAATCTTCTGGCCGATGACATCCTCCGGCTTGTTCACGCACTTTTTATCAGAAGGCTCTGTGGCCGAGTAGCCGCAGGAATAGCATCGAAGGGCTAAAAATAAGACCGAACAAATTCGAGCCACTGAATTATTAGGAACTGATGAATTCAGCGTGAGGCCGTTGAATCGCAGCGGCTGGGCATGAAATAGCGTCACAGGGTATTTTTAGCAGCGCGTTAATAAAGCAGGTATTTGACAAGAATCGCAGAAATGCAACAAGATAACTCACCGCCCCCGCAATGCAGTAGAGCCAACGTTAGAATGGTGACGGCATAAAGTGTCTTCGAAGACATTCTCATGCGTATATTACACTTGACCAGACCGGAAAAGAAAACAGAACTGTCTTCAATGGGCTCTGTGAAATCCAATTAGACACTATGGAAATTGATAAGGTCTACAATCAGTTCAGGCTTGTTTGCTGATATATAGGCGATAAGAATTTTTTTATTTCAGTCGAATTATTGATACATTCAGGTCGACAAGCTTTGTGTCAGCAAACATTACATGAATTCTTTCTATTTCTTTTTCAGAGTGAAATTGGTAGCCCGAGGCCCCTTCAGCTCTACGATGACAAAAATACCCCACCTTTAAGTCCGGCGTCAAACCACGCAACACGGAAATCTAAAGGTAATTTGCGGAGTGTCACCTAGCTGATTTCTCGTGTAGGTCACCTGCCCAATACAACGGGTCCCAAGGCCATTATTATTGTTTCCCTCTTACGAGTGTATTGGTAAAAAGTAATCTAATACTAATTATGTGTGAAGGAGTCTGCAATAATGTATATTAAAAGGCAATTCTTTGCAGGGCTATAATTGAAACACCAATTATGTAAGCTTTTGAATTGAATAGCTAAAGACACCAAAGGTCATTTGGCGTATTTTTTGTGTGTCGCACACATTACATGTAATTTGGACTTATACATTGCGTGCACAAAAATTTAGCGGAACATGACCATGTGTGGTTAATTACATATTTCACCAGCATCTAACTCTTGAACTGGTGGGAAAGATACTAATGCCAAATTATTTGTATTTAATCTTATTCACCGGATATAGTTGAGAATTGGAAACTTCGATATCAATGGCATTATATAGGTTCATGTGCAAGTACTCAGTGAGATTATTTTGCAAGCTTTTCCGTTTTAAATGCTTTTAATCAATTTAGATCGTAAATTTGTATAAACTAAGCAAAAGTAAACCACTTTAAAATGTTCTATGTTGAAACATTAACCAACTCCTTACTACTATGGTAAATCAAATGCGCACGCACCAAAAGATCATAACGGACTCGTGATTCATTAAAGCCATAACTGAATATTTGCCTTTTACAAAATGTCTAAAGGAAAAAAAGAATTAATTAATGAAAAAATGGAATGAAAATTTCAGAATGGAGAAGGGTCCTACAATCGTTCAGTAATTATATGACGTCCTGTACCCGTCTCTGATGTAAGGACACAACCATTTCGTCTAGTTTTCTAGAAAACTTCAACAATCATTTTAAGTTGTAATTGTAAACAAACCACAGATATCTGTAGAGAAATTTTAATGTCAGCCAATGATAATTAAATGTAAACGCACCAGGAATTCGAACGCGCCATAAATTACTCTACACTTATCCCAGGTGTCTTCTGTTGGCAGAATTGTACGCAATTTGTCAATCAATAGACATTTTGTAAAAAATCAATTTCAGGAAGTAAAGTTTTGTCTTGGGCAGTGAAAATGTGAAAGCGTCCAACAGAGCCATCAAAAGTCAAACAATTGCCATTCAATTGTTTAGCACGAAAAATTGAAGTGGAAAATATAGGGAGTGGGAAACAAATAATTTGGATTTTCGGGAAGTGGGAAATATAACCGGTTGGAAATTCGAACCCACTACCAAGATAAAATAAAGATTCCACTCTCTACACTGAAGTGTGTATGTACACTTTATAGTTTACACTGACGCTCATAAGTGGACATATATATGTAAATGCACTGAATTAAAAAATATAGATCCACTTGCAGAAAGTACTAAAAAATAAATCTTTTTTTTGGATTTTTTCGCATTTTGGTTTTCATAATTTTTCCACAACTTTATCAACCGGAACATATCAAAATCATCTTCCTTATGGAACGTTCCGGCAGCTTTAAACAACATAACCCTTTTGAAATCAAATCCGCCTGTACTATAAGAAGCAACAACTATCGATAAGAAAGCGACTGTCTACAATACACAATATGATGGTGATTAATATTAATCGATGCACACATTTGGCCCTGTGCATTAGGAAAGTGTAGTATACAAAGGTTATGTAGTTCAGGCGGGAACAATGGATGGTGACCTAAGAACCAATTTAGAGGAAATTATTTCACCTTAGAATGACGTTTAAATTTCAATTCCTTCTGGATGATGGCAATGGTGTTGAGAAATATGTGGAAATGATTTTTTAATTTAGAGCTCTGTGAAAGTCAGAAAATCGCTTTTTCAGATCCGAAATTATAAGCACACTGTTCTGAGTTTCGTATTCGTAGGTACGATATGCATTTGCGTATGAAATCGATTTTTGTTTCTGACATAAATTAAAGCCCTAAAATTACAAAATGTCGGTTTAAAACATTGTCAGAATACGTCTTGTAGAATTACTCTCAGTTTGACTAATTTTTCGATGAATTTGCTGCGAATTCCAGCCCTGGGTTTAAAGTCCCACCTATGTACCTACTTTAGATATTCGCACTGTAATAGAAATAATTATATCCGGTAGTAAGATTAAAAATGTTGAATTCCTAACTTGTAGTGTAAAATGCAAAGTCAACTTAAAGTGTTTTCTCTGAAACAAGGATTAGGTTACCTTATTTTAAATTAAAGAATATTTAGTCAGAATCAAAATTAAAATTTTAATTAAAATGTTTTAAACATAAACATTACTATTAGTTGAACAGATTCCTCCATGAAAGCAAAATTATTTTAATTCAAAGCCGTACTTGGAAAACTAATTAAAATGTTAATTGCTGCAGAAGAATGACTGCGCTAATGTCATTATTCGGCTACCAACAGCAAGCGCTTTGATAGCTTAAATAACCGTGGCTGCGCTGGTAAATGGGGTGCTTAATTTGAATTTTTCAATTACAGGTATCCAGCGGGGTGCAATGACAGTGTCGGTAACGAATGCACAAGTGACCGTAACAACAGCAGCAACCCCCAATTCCACTATGATGGCATTAGCAATGGCCTGTCCTGCAAGTCCAGAGAACTCGAGCGGTTCCGACAGGGATGAGATCGGGAATACACCGTCCACTACAGCGATGCGGAGGCTGCACTTCAAAAGTGGGCGTAGTGCCAAAACAAAGACCGGCTCTGCAGTCCCAAAGGTAAATTTAGATCTAATTTTAATTACCTCTTGTTGCTTGAGAGCACTTGAATGCTCCGGCTGGCCGCGACATAAGTCGTATTTTAAACAGTTCTCATGGAGACTTATTCACTCTGTCCCCAAGAAGGTGGTGGTCATGGGATCCTCGGCGTCAACGGCGGAGACCACGATTAACACATCCACAGAGTCGGCTTCCACCCTGGTCACCAGTGTCACTGCAACGGACACATCCGAGGCCTGCGATTCACTGGACATGGGTAAGTTCGAGTGCCCCTGGCATGTGAAAGCAATTTCATCCACAACTACCTACTGAATTGGCCAAATGGAAGTCTAAGCGAGTGCTACCTACGGGTAGAATTTCAGATTGAATTTTGGAAACACTGTATCTTGTATCTATTGAATTGAGAGCTGGGAACGATTTCGTGTGCTGGCATACGAAATCATTTCCAGCACTCGACGGGTGGGAGAATAATCACACATGCATGTTGGGACTGGCTATCTGTTTGTAATACAACTAATAAAGCTTTTTGCAACACTACATATCTGTAGCAAAGAACTAAATTCATAGTATAACTTAGTTGCAATGGAAATGGTAACATTCACTCATAAATCTCTTTCTGATGAAATAACTGTACAAGAAGGTTACACGCTGCCTAACGCTTATACGAGTATGCCCATGAAAGCAAATCAACGGTCTGCTAAAGGTCGAATCAATATTGGATACTATAATATTAAAAATTGAATTTAGTACACCAACTTCAAAAAGCTTTAAAGCTCTCATTTTCATTGCAAGGAGTCTAAATTTTGTTAGATAGATACTAAATCGAAACAACAATAACCTGGAGGAATACTGATCTTTGCTTTCCCTGTCAAGCGCTAGTATGCTGTCAGACAATTTACTAACTATGTAATCGGTTTACTATTGTCAAAGTACGAAACAAATTACTGCACTTGAGTTGATGGAGCGTTGAGATATTTCAAGTTAGTGCACTACATTAAATTTAGTATACTAAAATCTGGTTCGTTTGAAGACTATATTTGGCATAATCGCAATATTCGCATAAAAACAGAACCAAATTCTTTAAAAAAAATACCCTCAATTAATTCCATTATTGGAACAACCTCAATAAAATTAACTTCGATAAAAACGCATTTATGGTGGCATAAGTTGGTAAACTTTTAGACCAAAAACAATTAAAAAACACAAAAAAAAACAGGAATCGTTGGTGACACTAAAAGTGGACACCGCACGAGGTTTAAGGTAGGGATAGTAAGTATATATGTATGGAAGATATATACACTGAAGGAAAATATTAGAAATATCTACTGTTATTTTCGCTGATTCTTAGCCAGTCAATTAAGGTAGTTGATAAAACTAAACTAGTTGGACGAACAATGCAGAAAATTGTTGTAGTGTATCAAAATAAGGAGACCTAAAAATATAATCATATTCCCGTTTGTTTTGGCGAGTGTACTAAATACTTTTGAAATAAAGTATTCGGAAATTATTTATTATAGTCTTCCTGTATCAGTAGTGCCGGCGTCAAAAACAAGTTATTTGCGCGAAACAAAAAAAAAAGAAAATAAATAATATGTACATATAAGAACAGACCATTTTCTCTACAAAGTGATGTACTTTCAACTTCCTACCGTAATTTTTCAAGCTCTTTTTGGACCTTTTTTTTTGTTTATAACTTTTACAATTTTTAATATTTTTTCTTACCCCTCAGTGGTCACCCCCTTGTTTAACGTAACGGTCCTACTAATATTAGCGATACCCTGAATTTTTAAACGCTCATAATTTCGATTTGAAGCAACTAAAATATAGCACTTTTTTTAAACAAGAATGTTGAACGATACGAACAAAGAAAGTATAAACATTTTAAAAAATAATAGATATTTTTAATCAAAAACGAAAAACGAGTGTTTAATTGAAAAATTCGCTATTTAGCGTAGAAAAAAGATATAGAAGTTTTATTGACGGCATTCGAAGGGAAATCAAAGGTAGTTTAAAGAAAACTAATGTCATTTGGCTGGTTTGGAGAGAGTATTTTTTTAAATTCTAATTGGGATGATTTTTGCAATAAGAAAGCAGATTTACTTTCCTGATTTTGTAATAAACAAAAATAAAATAAATATATACAAAACTTACACACTGGACATACTGGGTGAGTGACATCCATACGTTCACTTTAGCAGCCTGTAGCATACTTACTGACTGAGGATTCTACTTTTTCCCCCTCGAACGATAAATACCATCGCCTTTATTATTTGTGGATTTCGAGCACTACTTTACCAAGGGAGGACTATTGGAGCCCTGGTCTGATCTGTGACTACTGAGGGTTAATAATAGGTAGAACCTTCCGCTTTCATTTAAAAATTTTTTCAACCGGCTCATTCATTCGCGAGATATAGTGCACGGGGTAGGGGGTCACCTTTTCCATTCCAAAATTTCCACTAGGACATTTTTTCCATTCATTCTTTTTTCCATTGTCTTTTTTTCCCATTGTCATTTTTTCGGAAAGGGGTCACTTTTTTCATTCTAAATTTTCCATTAGTACATTCTTTCCATCAATTATTTTTTCCATAACTGAATATTTGCCTTTAACAAAATGTCTACTGATTGAATTATTGCCTTTTACAAAAATTTTGGGCAATGGAAATTTTGGGCTATGGAAATTTTGGGCAATGGAAATTTTGGGCTATGGAAAAAATGGGATGGAAAATTTGGACATGGAAAAAATAGAATGGAAAAAATGACCCCCAATCAGTGCACGGGAGTGTGAAAATCGCTGTTTTCAGAAAAACGCGTTCAAAGTTTTCGAAATAATTAAGGTCAAGGTCGTCTTAACCCGCATTTGTAATTTTGTATCCATGAACACTTGCTGGGTTAATTTGACAGCAGGTGTTTTCCTACATCTAAAATTTGTAGGAACTCTTTTTCCTCTACAGTAGAATAGAAGTCGGTCGAGCGCCAGCTGCTGATGACCACGGTTCAGTCGACCCTGCTCTATGGTGCTGAGATCTGGGGCAACCAGATGAGGGACGACGCTTACAGAAAGCGTATAGCTTCCGTACAGCGTCGAGCCGCTCTGAGAGTTACCTGTGCTGCTGGACGGTCTCAGTCCTCGTCATTGCTGGGGTGATCCCTATCAGTCTCCTAGCGATGGAGAGGTTAGCCGTCTACAAAAGAAGAACAGGGAACAGCGGCCTGCTGAGGAGAGAGCCCGCACCAGGTGGCAAGAGTTCTGGGACAATGAGTCCAAAGGAAGATTTACGGCGAGACTCCTGCTCAAGATAGAGCAGTGGGTCAGCCGTAGTCATGGTGAGATTAACTACTACCTCACGCAGTTCTTGAGCGGATATGTTTCCGGGCGTACCTCCATAAGGTATGGAGGAGGTGGTAGGGAACGGTGTCGAGCACGCTATCTGTCGCGGAGAAAACTAGACAGCTATTGCCAGAAAATGTGATCGGGCTCATTCTGGAGAGCTAGGACCAGTGGCGTTTGGTTGTAGAGTTTTTTGAAAACACGTTCCGCACCAAGAACCGCGAAAACACGATGCAGACCTCGCTGCCGGAATGAGGCCAATGGGCTAAGCAAAAAGGGTCAGCCCCGAAATAATGTCGAAAAAGGTTCCGGGCTGGTGTTCTTGGCGCTGGAGAGAGGGGTTTTAGTCGGTAGTCCATTAAAGTTATTTTGAGTAAACGGATTTCCCCCTTCCTAAAAAAATAGTAGAATACAAGAAGCAATTCACACTCTTCATCTGCTCAGTGAATTCAACCAGCCGCCATGGCCATAATTCAACGTAAACAAAACACATGACGGCAGATAGCAGGTGTCAGCGAAACCGATCTCAGCCTCACAAGTTCGTGGAGTTAAAGCGATCTTAACGAAAACCCATGGCACTAACGCGAGCTCAATCCCGCAAGGAAACGTAAGAATAATCAAGTGGGTATATTAAAAATCTTATGTTCGGTATTTTCCAAAATTAATTTTTAAAATAAATACAATAAACAGATGACATAATTTCGGGAGAGAGGAGATCCGAACGTGATGGCTAAAGGTATTTTAGTTCTAAAAGGAAAATAGTCATTGTTTTCGAGAACCTTATGATATTCATACATTAATTCCTAAAATTCCCACCCCGGATGTGATGCACTGTTGATGGAAACTAAAAACTCAGAGCTGAGTGACTCCCCGATATAAATGCATCAATAGCATATAATAAAAGACGTGCTAGCGCGGTAGTGGTGTAAACAATACGAATTCTGTGAATATCACTCACCTCTAAATAACTCAATTCTATGTACGTAGTTCAGCTAGATTTTTTTACGTAAATAAACAAAAATTTATATTACTACGTACAACATTAAATTCTGTAGAACCGGACTTTAGTCTAGCGAACTTTTCGATGGATTTTTAAGAAGAGCTTTTGTTTTTGTAGAAGTGGTGTTTCCCAGGATTTTCGAGTATTTCCATTATACGTCGATTGATATTTTAATCATGTAATTTTTTACACGCTTTTGTACGCAGAAAAAAATTTTAGTACGATTTTGACTCACTTCCAAATGCCGCATTAACGTACAATGTTAGCATAGGAGCTGCATAATTCCTTAATTAGTATATTTTCGGACCATGAGCATGAGCATTAGGAAAATTTTTTCAGTGGTGCGTTTTAGTTTTACATTTATAAGCTCTAATTCCGCCCTTTTGTGTAATTCAATGGTTGAGAAGTGCTAAGGCAGATTTAGCATCATTTTCAACTTTTATTTTGAGCAACTGGAATTTTATTAATGTGCGTTTTGGCAAATTTGAACAAAAATTTTTTTTTAAATTTTGGACTCCGATAATTTGTTAGTAAGGTATATAAGTATTCGATTTGGTTAAGAATTGCACTCTCATTTATGAACAAAAAAACTCCGTTCGGGACCACTGTGCAACGGCATATAAAATACTTGCAGACTGACTTGCTAGACGCTCCTGCTTAGCCATGTCTAACCGTATTCTTTTTCTTCTTTTGCTGTAAAGGCATAGCAATGCTTCCCCGTAGAGAATGAAATATAATTCTCTACATAACTTCTAATAACTCCTGGGGACGTGCTATATAAAATATCATTACTGCTTCATGAGAAGAGCTCGAGCAGCATCAGTAGGTAAAGCAGATCTAGTATGCTTTTGCAGTCTTGCGAACACACAAAAAAAAGTGTGAATTTTATTCAAGGAACTGCAAAAACACAAATTATTATTACATATTATTTAAATTTTTACTTACAGATTCATCGCCTTGTAGGGTTATAATAATATTTCATTCTTTCCAGGGGATACATCGGGGCAAAGCGAACCTCTTCTGAGCTCCTTGGACGAACCTCCGCACACTGCGATATGTGCAGCTTCCGACGAGAGCATCGCTGACGTCGAGTTACGAAGTGTAAAATCCCCAAAGACCGATTACTTACCTTTGGACTGCAACGAGGTAGGACAGGAGTGAATTATAAGCCCAATTACAAGAACAAATTAATTTGCTCAAATTTTCACAGCAGGCTGAATCATCACTTTCCGTTCAACCGCACAAAATTCCAAAAACTGCCCCGATAACGTCTTCAGTTCATTTCCCGTTTGATCCTCCGTCGTCTCCAAAGAGCGTCAAAACAACAGAAAAGAACCAAAGTTTATTTACATTCAAAGAAGCGGCAATATTCTTGGAACAGCACAAGATCCGGAAAGACATCATGAATAAGCGGGACTCAATACAATCCCAGCATTTTGAGTTTCCCTCGCAGAATTTGAGGGAGAAGTTCGGTTGGAAGGAGGCCGCCGACGACAACAAGGAGAACAAGAAGCGTAAGGATCCTGCCACGAAGTTATGCTTCGGCACGGGTGAGGGTGGCTACCCAAAAACCACGTCCGACGCCAAACTAGAATTTGATGAAGGTAAAAAGCCGAAGAATGGTGTGGAAGTAAAGACAAAAAGCAATCGGCACATAAAAGCACTCAAGAGCCCCAAGAAGGAAAAGTTTGGGCACAGCAAAAACAAAATTAATTCGGCTCCTGCAGTGACGAATAATGAAAAATACTTCAGTGCTAAGAAACTGGCTGCCATGTATGAAAAGAAGGACATGACTATGTTCCCGTTCGACAGGGAGGCGATAGACTACGAACGGATTAAGAAGGAGTGCTTCGTCGTCGACGAGTTGCCCAAACTTCCGTATGAGGAGTCAGACAGCAGCAGTGACACCGACGAGAACGGGTCAATGTACGAGCGGAAGACGTACACCTCGCCGTCAAAGCTAACCAAGAATGATATATTCCAACAATACACCTTGCTGTCCCAGCAGGAGACGTACCACTCATACGAGAAGCGATTTTCGAAGCGCAGCCGTCCCGATCTGATCCATACTAAGTACGACCGTATAGCGAAGTCCGATGCCTTTTCTCCAAAGCCAAACGATAACGCCCCTAAAGGGGTCAATGAATTGCACAAATTCGATCAGATTGCATTAAAATTCGACCAAATTCCTCCGAAACCACACGACTACCACCACTTCCAAGGGTCCAATACAAATCTGTCCAATAATCCTAGTTCTTCCCAAGGGATGAGTACAGGGTCGCGTGGCACGCCCCCACTGCCAGATTTTCGAGTTGACTTCTTCGCGGAATCTATGATGCATCGCCAACTACCTGAGGAACAAAAGCATCAGCAGCGCGACGTCCTGGACGATTGCCAGAAAGCACCACAAAACGCCGGGGCTATAAATGTAACCGCGAATCCCATGGAGGCTGCAGTTTGTACGCAACCGCGAGCAACTATAGTCGTTCAGCAAGTACGTTTAGTAATCCACTACTTAGCGTCTTTGAGTTACGTCTTCCCCCGTGTCCCCGGCCAAATAAATTCTGCGTGTCGCCTGTCTTTTTTGTCGTGAAACATCTTCCGTCGTGCATCTGGCGAGTGCAACCCCAGACAAGTGTCGTCCTTGTGTCTGAGTTCAAAAATTCAAAACAAAGTGTGCTTGCTCCAAGCCGAGCAGATTTAGTGGTCGTTCCTAGTCAGCGATATATCATGTCTTTATGTTTCGAGTTGACATGTTCGAGATAGTTGCGTCCTTTGTGCGATAGAGGCGAAAGTCGTACCGACATTTCAAATTAAGTCCGAGTCTGGCCTTGTGGGCAATTCTCTAACTTTTGGCAAATTACCCGAATGAGTTCATTGTGCAAGAAACTTTACAAGAGTCTAAGGAGGTACACTAAGGTAAATAGAAATTGACTACTAGTTCTATGTGCGATGGGCGCCGCCGCCGACGCGATATTTCGCACCAAATGAATCACAGTCAACGGCATGGACCAAAATAAATTTCGCGTAAGCGGAACTCCCGGTAGTTTGATGAATTTTCGCACTTTTAGCTTTATAGGAATTTTGACCCACAATTTTTAATGGAGTGGGTTAAAACTAGCACCAATTGGGATATGCAGAACTGGATACTACGTTACTCAAACTACCCAGGACCATTCGTTTCAATTCTATTCGAGTCTATATCCTCATAGGTTAATTAAAATCATATCTGCGGTTTTAAAGAAGTTTGAAATAATTAAAAGAATAATCTTCGTTTTTCCGAAACTTGAATATCATTTCCAAATGATGTCTTAGCGAAAAATGATTAAATTGAAAATTCAAACAAACGACTATTCGAAAACGTAGAATCTCTAATTTTCAAATAATTTTTGTTTATTATTGTTTTTAATCACGAATACATTTTGGAAGAATAGTTGAAGAGAACATTTCCAAGTTTGCTGTTTTAACTTTGAAAACATGCACCAAATAAAATAATTATTTGTTGAGATTACAGAGCGGAATTTTGCAACCCAAACGTTTCCTTTTCACTTATTTTTCTTCTCGCACAATTTGTATTTGATCGAAATATTTGCTGTCAAAATAAAAGATCTGTAATTTGGATAGTCTTACAAATAGATTCTGAGGAAAAATATCATAATACATATAACATCTATAGTAAGTTATTGTTCTGAGATGATTTGGCCGCTGTTAGTTTTTCAATGGTTTTTCTTAATATCTGCCATATATTTTATATAAAATTTAGAATTATTAAATAATTTGAATTATTTTGCCTTTTTTTAATTGTAATTAAAAAAAATGAAATAGGTTCAGCACCAAACATTTTATTTCAAGTAACAAGCTGAAGCAAATCAAATCTAAAGTATATTTCATGTAGTTAAGCATAATTCGCGTTGAAAGAATAAATTCACACTCCAACACAACGGGCATTCCCATTGGAAAGGGTACCATAACAAATCACAGTACCTGTTAATTCCAAAATAATTAATTCATTTACCTTCTCAATAATTTCATTTTTGCTGCTGTAGAATTTGCCAATGAGAAATTGAATAGCAACGAGAATTGATACAGCAAATTGATTTGAAAAAATTAAAAAAGATGATTTTTTCCCCGGCTTTTTGCCAATGACTGCTTTCCACAAACAAACAGAGTGGAAACATTTTTTAAATTGCATCCTTGCCATGTTTTTTTCTACGATTCATTAACATTTAGAGAGAAGTTTAGTTCCAGCTTCCTTTTGGGAATCTTAAGAGCCCACATAAAAAATTAAACATATTTTGGAGAATAACTGAATTGACTGAACAACAAGTAAGCATAGTAAGATTCGGTTTAGATGGTGCATTCGATAATAATATAAAAAAATAAAAAATTAAAAGAAATATGAAAATATCTTTTAAATTGAATGAAGACATTTTAAATAACTGGTCCCAATATATCTTTTATTTTCTATTAGCTAAATAAGAGGTATTGCAATACTTTTATTTTTTTAAGTCATCAAATAATAGTTAATAAAGTATATATATGTGAAAAGTCATACAGCGGTATTGCCGGCGTATAAGGCTAGGCAGCATTACTTATACCGACACTTCTGTTTAGGACAAAAATGATATGTTTACATAAAATTCAATAAATGCCATTGTCTAACGTCGCGGCTTAACCCGGGTGAAAGAACCTACATATTTTATGTATCGAGACTTTACACAAAAATATACTTTATTTAACTATTATTTTCGGAATTAAAAATTAAAGTCTCAGCGTAAGTGTTATAAAATGATTGACTCCTATATTAAGACTTTAATAAAACAGTCTAATAATAAATGTCGATTTTTAACTTAAAAGGAAAATTTTTGTTCGGAAAACTGAAATATGTCTGTAACTTCTATTAAAAAATTATCCAGAGATAACAGTTATATTCGGTCCCTGGTTGGAATCATGACAGACTATAATTTTTAAAATTTGCACTTTTATTTTCTTTAAATATAATTTTTGTTTAGATGGAATGTTAGTGAACATATACACATACAATGTATCTGCATAGGTTGAACACTATTGTTGTAACAAATTTCCACGCGAAAGGCGTAAGATTGATATTGATTTTGAATTTTATTAGATTGTTTAATTCACAAGGTTTTAAAGATAGGACTAATTTTTTGGATACTATAAAAGCGGTTGATATTAATAGAAAATAATAAGAAATCACCAACTCTTTATGAGCTTGCATTTTAGAGAGTATAAATTGTCATACCATTCCAATCTATTCGTATGTAGTTTGAATAATTTGAACATTGAAGCTTCAATAATACGATTAATTCGAATAAATTGAATTCAAACTATTCGACTACTACTTCAAATAATTCGATTAATTGAACATTCGACTTGATGAACACTATTCACACACACGTAATTGATTGCCGTCGTCTACAGACGACGTCCTCGTTTTGTAATTTCGTTTCTCTTCATATTTGAGCTCGAGTTCTTCGTGTCGTATCAATTCCCTATGTTACAGAAAATCAGAAAATAAGCCTAGTGAGTCCAAACCGAATTTCCATCTCCCTTTTCCCAGAAGTGCCTAATGAAATATTGATTCAATTTGAGTTCACATTAAAAACCCATTTGCAATTTATTTATTGATTCGAATCAGCAAATGAAGCGAAACGGCGCCAACTCTCCGAGTATTTTATTCATTCAGGATTTACTTACATTTGATAAACGAGTTTCCTTCTATTGTCCTTTCACTTTCATCTTTCTCTTAAGTTTCCCTTTGAAGCTAATGGCAGTGTTATTATGTTATGCAGGAATTTAACAAATCCCTCTGTGGCCAGAGTCCATTACAAAGTATGAATACCTATTAATTATCTCCCCAAGATTAAGTGACTAAGCGAAAACATCACCCAGGACCGCTATCCCTGAGAAATTTTCAAATTTTAACAACTACCTAGTGGAACAGCTTCCAGCTTCTTGCCAAGTTTCGAAGGATATACTGCCCCGCCCGTGTACCCATCATTAATTTACGGAAATTAGTTTTTTAATGCTCGGCTGTCTTGACACTTTCCCCTTCGCTGCTAATGGCTTTTTAATGTGTGGCAATAGGTGCAGGAAAATTCATTTACCCGGCAAAAGGCGTCCGGGTGTTCTTCTCTCCTGTGTAGTCGCAACATAATTACTGTAGCATACCATCTCCAGGAGGGAGAGTAGTATTATTTATGGTTTCGGAACATCTATCTGTGAGGTAATTTATAGCGTAGCTCCCGTAGGTTTATTAATTTCGTTTCGTTCAGTTAAAGCCCAAACAGCTGCGGAGAAACCACTTGTTTTTGAAGCGTACGAATGGAAGTGGGTGTTTGGCTCTAGTGCGGAATGTTAAAACCTCTTCACATAATGGGTGTGCAGTCGTTGCTCTATTTTTAGTAATTTTAATTAAGGAAATTTCATCCGGATCCGAATGGGCTCACTATTTGTGCCCCTCCAGCAAATTAGGGAGCAAATGACGCTCAAAATAGAAAAACTAAGCCAAATCTACTTCATTCCCTTTTGCCTCGATAAATTCAGAGCGACTGTGCCGTTCAATTTCGATTTACAGTTTTAATTCGCTAAGGTGCATGACGCAGGAAAAAGCAGGACGTTGCGCTTAATAGGCGATATGAACGGGAGTAGGTACCTAGAAGTCACAAAAATTCAGTAGAAAGATTCCCAAGCGGGAATTGAAAATTGCCAAATGGCAATGCCCAAACAGGAACTGCTGAATTGCTGTTTCAGCCTTAAAAATCTCCCACGGTTTGCTAATATTTACGAAACAATTTATTGGCAACAAATCAAAGACTTGCCAAATATTTTCAACAGTTAGACTTTTCCGTAGATCCATTCAAATTTTGAGCAGTCCATCAGCGTATATTTTAGTTTGCCCAGAGTTTATAGCGTCGATAACGGTCTGAAGGCAATCTTGAGAATTTTTATTTCCTCCAGATGTCTGGAGGCACGACGTGTGCCAGCTCCAATCCTATTTTTGATCTTTGTCTAAATAAATTCACAAGTGCTCCAAAAATAGACTGGCAACACAAATCACAGTTTGTCTATTAAAAAGTTCTTTGCGTGCGGCTGGTGGTGTACTTTCAGCCGAATTTGAAATTCGTGGCACTGTTACGCGAATAATGGCACGTACAGAACTCGACGGGGCCACCGCTCACGTGTGCCAGTGGCTGGTTGATTTGACCTCAGGGTCGCGAATTCCTCCAATATTTGCACATGGCGTGACCTATTTTCGCCATTCGAAATGTTTAGAAATTCTCAAATTTGTAAATCCCCCGGAATCATCACATGTGATTTGCTGGCTTGTTTGGGATGTTGGGATTAATGCGGAACGTAAATAAAATTGTGAACAGTTTGCACGAGGTCTAATCAGTTGTAAATGTTTCAATAACCGGGAATATTTGAAAAAAAATACAAATCATGGTGATTTATCAGCCAATTTGTTTTTTCATTAAAGCCCCTGTTAAGCAGTGATGAATTGTTTGGAGCTTTCAAGCTTTCTTCGGTGGAAAAGCAATTTGCAACATTAAATGGATTTTGATTAACAATTTTCCAACTCAATTATCTGACATAGAATCACCTCAAAATTAATTCGTATAAAATTTATATAATTAACACTCATCCAGCAAAAGCAATTTGTTCACACCACAACGCCGGATATAATTAAATACCATATAACATACAAAAACAAGATAAATACTTCCTTCCCCGTCAAAATATATTTTGCTGAAAAGATACCATAGGTAAATCGTTTAATGGTATTCCAGCAATATTCGGAAAAATTCAGCGACTCTGAGTATCAAAAATCGAAATGGTATCAAGTATTTTTAATCTGATTTCAGAGCAAGCATAGCTCCGGCTATAATAAACATGAAACTACGTAGAAGCACGTACATTCATT
This sequence comes from Neoitamus cyanurus, assembly GCA_947538895.1. NCBI lineage: Eukaryota > Metazoa > Arthropoda > Insecta > Diptera > Asilidae > Neoitamus > Neoitamus cyanurus. Next base: position 12,297,215 of record OX384541.1, read on the forward strand.
AAATTCGCAAATTAATTCCTCCCCCGTAAGGGGATAATCAAAATGCTTTGCAGCACCAGAGAGTAAATTATCGCGAGGTAATTAACTGGTTTTGCAATCGAGCATTGTACCTGTGGTATATTTTGAACATTGTTTATTTCGGGAACCATTCTCAGCTGGAGCTAATATACATACATTTTGTTATGCCTGAAGTGTGGCGGGGAATATCCTGTTTGGCTATAAATTATTTTTAGGGATATTATTATTCCAACAGAGGAATAATAATAGTTGAGAAAGAAATAGAATGAACTTTATTTGTTGTTATTTCTAAATGTGTTCGAATATATTTAGACATACCATACATATAGTATAATGCTATACAAATTAATAAATGCACGAATTGCATGTAATACTCTTCTTTCGTGTATAAATATATTTTTGTTCCACCTCGAGATTCAAGAAATCATACCCATTTCCGGCTGCCTGTCCTTATTTGGACTATTTAGAGGATGCCGAAGACTTTTAATAACTGGTTTAGTTAAATTGACATGTTTAACCCTAGCCCACATCAAACATTCAAAAATTGAATGACTCTATTTTTGCTAGTGCAGCATTATAATTTATTCTTATTTTTATTTTTAATTTTTAAGTTTTTCTCCTGGTAGCATTGCTCCTGTCTTGGTCATGCTGATTTTATTGTTAGTGCAATCTTTTTGAAATATAACCGTCTGTTCTTCTTTTTACTTACTTGCTTTTGATAATTTTTTTGGTTTACTTTTCTTGCACTTCTTCTAAGACTTTTCTTTTAAATTAGTTTTCCTGAAATTTTATTTAATCCACGGTACTTATTTGCAGAATTATAAAATGATATGCAGGTGAAATGATATGTGGTATGGAATAATTAAAATTTCGATAATTTACATAATTGTACATCATGCACAGCAAATAAAAAACTTCTATACAAATAAATACAAAATCAGCATAGCTCAAGCACTTGAATAGATGAGTACGAATAGTGCATAATACTATTCAAATAGAAAATTAGTATTAATCAATTATTTGAAGTAGTACAAATATTTCGAATAAATCTTCGATATCTGCATTAAGTACAAATGATTTTATCTATTCGAATATTCTGGGCTGTCCGAAATGGTACCAATTAGATTCGATACCAAAAAATGTGAATGTTTATGACGCGGTAATTTAAATAAATAATAAAATAATAAATTATTCCTTTAGATAATATGTTTGTGCAAGAGAAACAAATATGACCATTATTCTGTGACCATATCACCAACTGCAAAAAAATGTTCACTCCGAACTATTGTGCGAGCTTGAATTTCGACTTTCGTTTCTGGCATCTAAATAGAATGAAAAAAATTTAAATCGTTCGAATTATTCAGTGTAATCAACGGGTACGGTGTTGCAATACATCTTTAGCCTTGAAGCTGGGTCATGGTAACTTGTTAAAAAAATTCTGGTAGCATCTATACCTATCTGCCTTAAGTCGTACGTAGGTTAATTGCTTATGGTTAGGTTTTCCTGCGGGCCTTGTAGATTGGCTCATGTTCTACCTAATCAACCGCACACAAAAATTCTTGTTTAGAACGACTTTACATGATGACATTATGGTTTCTTTTGGTGTGCCTAGGGGTAGTCATCTCGGACCACTTCTATTTATTTTATTTATTAATGGCTTACCGAGAGTTATAAAGAATTGTGAATTCTGTATTTATGCTGACAATGTAAAGTGTTTTCAAATACATATAAACAAACCTACTGACTTGGTGTGAAAGTAATTTATACTTGTATCTTTACAACGCCCCCTGGAAAGAAAACTATCATATATTTTGTTCATAGTCACATTAGATATTGCCTGGATAAATAAATAAATAAATATTAATTCTCAATTAACTCAATATTATAGATAACATTTTGGCAACTAATTACGGCATTAGGTATAATGTTTGATACACTTTTCGTACCAATTTGAATTTACCACATAATTATAGTAGAAACGACCAGGTACTGCAAAGTGTTTGCGTGTGATGCCCTAATTAATCGCCAACATTTTGCATTCAAAGCTCATTAAAATGTTATTACGCATCAGACACTTGAATGAATACCGCAGTGCTTAATTATTAGTTGGTTTATAATTACGGGTAATAGTTTCTGAGGATTACTAAATTCCAAGTCGCTCCAACAGCCTGTGAAACAAGATTATTTAAATTAGCGCCACGTCACGCCACCATCACCCACTCCTCCGCCGCGCATCATCACCTAGAAGTTATCAAAATTTTTTTATTTCTCACTAAAGTGGTAGAATCGGATCAGTGCTCTAGCACCACTAAGTACTGCTGGCCCCCCTTATATTAAACCTCCGAATATAAAAACATTAGGACCTGCAAGAATTCGTTAATTTTGAAATAATTTCAGCAAACAAATTATCTAGGGCGATTAGTGCCCGCCAGCCTTTTATTGTTCGCCTGGAGGCCTTGTGTAAACACAAACGTTAATTTATTATTTTTATTGTTCCCTCTGTTGTAGCCATCGTTGAGCCTGGATAACACCGTCGAGACCTTGCTACTGAAGAACGAGGGTGATTTCGTGAGCGTCGAACACGCCAAGGAGTCCCGGAAAAAGAAGCAACAGCGCGAGGAAAACATGAGGCAATTACTAGACGTTACGAATACATTAACTTTTGAGGAGTTGCGAGATTTCGAAATGAGGTGAGTGCTCCTTTTGTTAACGCCCGGCGTAACCAGGGACATTTTATAGGGTATCTTTTAGCGAGTACAATGGAACTGCAAATTGGCTAATTTTAATTTTGTTGCCGGGAGGCCATTTTACATTTACTGGCTATTTCAGGAAATGAGCAATAGGGAAGCGATCGGTTTTCAGGGAATTGAATCCCCCAGAGAAATATGTGTTTGCATTGCGGTTGCATTCACAAAAAACAAATACACAGACCCCATGTTGAAATGCCAAATGCCTCCACATGTGCTGACCACATGAATTATTTCTCATTTGGCAATTTGATTGATTGCATACGTTTTCACGCGAAATTTACCACATCAAAATTCAATGCCTGTGATTTAACCACTTTAGAGGGTTTGGCACTTTCATATGTAAACAAAATCGTTTCAACTGAAAACATTTGGTGCGGTCAATCACACTCAAAATTTGGGATAATCCCAACAAATTTAATTAAACTGATCATTTTGATTGCTGTTCCGTTGATTGGTCAAAGTCTTTCAAAAATTCTTGTCTGGTTGTCGAGACTGACATTGAAACAATTTGTTCATGTTTTTGACACTTGTATAATAATTTAATTAACTGCGAAAAGAAGGTTTTGTAATGAGTAAGCCAAAAGTGAACATAAATGAAAACAATTAGTAAATGTACGTACATATGCAGATGAAACGCAAAGTAACTTTACATTATTTCGTGTCACTTGTAAGATTCATAGGTATATCTTTTCTAAAAATTTAATTTAATTAACTAAGCCGAACTTTCTAAAACATACTTTTATAATTATGGTTCTTTAGGACAACTTCTGTCTCATGCAATAGACGACAAATGACAGATTATTCGTGGCATATGGTAGACAATAGGCGGTATAGAATATGCAATACCCGATAGGTAGTAGACGATAGCCGATAAATTACTATACAGAATTATAGACTACGTATAGACTAGGGGTGACACATCGAACACTATATGTTGAAAACATCGATGTTTCTTCTTCCGATTCATCGGAACATCAATGATTTTGTTAACGATGTTTCGGTTCTAATTTTTCATTTAATTATGGTCGTTTATGATGCCACTGACGATCACCTCATAAAAAATGCATTGTCGTCAATCGCCGACTGAAAAACGTTCCTCTTCAACTACCCTATATATTTCCTATTTCACTCACACAAGCCTCTCCATCTGCTTCGAGGCTCTGCTTCAGTGTCTTTAAGCGTTCATGTTCGCTATGCTGGGTGATTAGTCCGCAGTAGCTATCCTGACTGGACTTCTTATTTTCCACATTTAATGGTTAAAAGCCAACGATAACTTTATTCCCTTTTACGTCCGTGTCAAATTTTATGTGCATGCTATTTTAAAAAATTTAATGAATTACGAATAAAGAAATTTACCTAAATTTTTTTTCTAAATAATAAGTCTACCAAATAATTTTACACAAAAATTACAAAAATTCGTAGCATCGATATTTTTTGACCGACGTTTTCATTCCATCGATGGATTGGGCTTTCGATGTCGATTTTAACTAACATCGATGTTTTGCGTTCGAAGTCCCAACCCTAGTATAGACAAAAGACGTGGTGGCGTACAGACATTATTTTAATTACTGTTTTGAATTTATGCATGGGACAATGGTTCACGCCCATTGCTAATTCCGCGGCAGTCGACGTTACTCTGTATTTAGAAATGACAAGAATGTTGACAACTGCCATTCATAACTTCTCATATAACTCATGTGTATGTACGAGTATATGGGACATTCTTTTACAAACCGAACACCTTTCTGACCGACTCATTTTTGATTTTGCTGAAACTTTTTTTACGGGTTCTATATTGAAAAAAAAGAGACACGTATTTTTTCATTTTTTTTTTTTACAATATTTTGGACGCTAAAAAGTATTGAAATTCCGCGATTTCGGTGATTTTGTGCTTAAAGAGGAATTTTCAAAAATTCATAACTCCGGCTCTTTTTAAGCTACAGACTGTATGTCTTTTGCATTTTGAAGGTAAAAGAACAAGATTTAAGGCAAAAATACCTTTGAGAAAAATTATTAACAATTTAAGATTGTTATTAACAATTTAAATGTTTAAATTGATTTTTAACAATTGCCCCCCCCCTCGTAGCGAGTTATTAGTATTACCATCGTATTCTACGTCAAATTTTCTATTAGAAACCACTTTTTTTTTTCTGGGGTATTAATTATTACTATTGGAAATAAATTAATTTATGTAGTGCGGCCGTCTTATCGGCGCGCGGATTCTACCGCACGGCTTATTTTCTTCTCCACATCTTCTCTTTCCGTTATATAAATAATTATTTGACATCTTCAGTTAAACATTATTTGTAAGCACAATTAACATCATGCATAATTAAATAAAAAAAAGTAGTAAATAAAAAATATTATTGTAGCAAATGAAGACTGTTATTTATTAAGATTTCAATGCATTCTTATTAGTGAATAAGTACTTCGTTCTAAGTGACATTGTACAATATTTACATTTACTCTTATACTATACGTGTATAGTATTACTTTATTTAAAAATGTTCACAATAGTTATATTTGGTAGAGCTTTAGACGCCCAATTGAACAACTCTTCCGGAGTGCGGATCGGATTATTTACCCTTTGAAGAATAGCTCTAGCAGCAAGTCGTTTTAATGTTCCACCTATTCCGTCACATGGTCCTTTACCATGTGAGGTTGGAAAAAAGTGCCACTCAGCTGCTATTTTAAAATCATTTATATGATGAGTAAGATTTATAAAAATTTTTTTGTGTTTAAATTGTTCGCTTGCACCATCCGAAAAATATATTATCTTATCTATGTCTTTCAAATTCGTTTTGATAAATTCTACGAGTTGTCTCTGAAAGAGATGAACAGCAATAGTATCGTGACGTAAATTCAGAAATGGACTTATTGCGCGCAGAAAATTTTCGTTCACTTTCATTCTTCTCGAATGACTAATTAACTTAAAGGGATTAAAACACGAGTCAGTACGAATGTTTGTGCATTGTAATTCACGTGAGACTTTTTTAGGCATCGTTATGATTTTCGTCAGCACTTTACCAATAGGCTTACTAGCTACAGACACACAGGGCCAAACTTACGAGCGGATAAATTTGATATGAACACTCGCGGGCGCGGTAAAGAATGCTTAGCCAGATACTAGGCTGTATTCGGCTAACTGTTTAGTTATACGTGACATATAATTGCACTGGAAAGGTATGTGTCATTGTCAATAATTGTATTTAAATGGGCAACATACGTGAAAGTTCGGTACGACTACGGAAGGAAGTAGTTTAGCTTCATCTATTAATAACATAAGAAAGAACTCAAGTAATACAAAATGTCTAGTAATAATTTTTAATAAGATTGTCTATTCAGTAACATCTATTTTGAACTGATTAATATAAAAAACTATATGTATTATAGAGAAAAACGAATTTATGCAAGAAAATATAAATATGACAGGCGATAGAATCCGCGCACCGATAAGACGTGCCGCACTAGACAAATTAATTTATTTCCAATAGTAATAATTAATACCCCAGAAAAAAAAAAGTGGTTTCTAATAGAAAATTTGACGTAGAATACGATGGTAATACTAGTAACTCGCTACGAGGGGGGGGCAATTGTTAAAAATCAATTTAAACATTTAAATTGTTAATAACAATCTTAAATTGTTAATAATTTTTCTCAAAGGTATTTTTTCCTTAAAGCTTGTTCTTTTACCTTCAAAATGCAAAAGTCATACAGTCTGTAGCTTAAATAGAGCCGGAGTTATGAATTTTTGAAAATTCCTCTTTAAGCACAAAATCACCGAAATCGCGGAATTTCAATACTTTTTAGCGTCCAAAATATTGTAAAAAAAAAAAAATAAAAAATACGTGTCTCTTTTTTTTCAATATAGAACCCGCAAAAAAAGATTCAGCAAAATCAAAAATGTGTTGGTCAATTTTTGTCAAAATCTGTACGATTTGTAAAAGAACGTCCCATATACGAGCTTGCTAAATGAAACCATTTAGAGGAAAGTACGCAACAAAATCTAAAACCTTAACTTCGACTAATTGGACATCCGTTGGGCAAAGGCGTGTCAAGTAAACATTTCGACTTGCATCCAGAACAATCAGTTTCGCTTCAAAAAGCTAGTTTGTAATGTTCCCTCATAAAGTTATATCCAGTCCAAGGGAGCCCAAGGAGTGATAAATCCGAAAAGAGAACACAACAGCACGCGCGCATACAATACGGTTCACTGCAGGCGCTGCTCGTAAAACCTAGTGCACCACAAAGTTTTAAAATTAGAAAACTCCGCGTGCAACGTGGTAGCCACCAGCAGTCGTCGTCTGCGCTAAAGTAACGTTCCAGAAAGAAATCCTTTAGGATTGCGTGTGAAATTTCAATATACCAGCTGTGAACTCCTTTAGTCCCCATATCTGCTAGAGCTTTGATACGTTAAGCTGATAAACTTCTTAATGGGGGACCATCTATCGAACTACAAAATGCCCAGAATCACGCTCACGTTGCATGTCCCAAATTATATGTTCGGATCTTAGGTGATTGAAACGAGATACACTGGCCCTTAATTGAATTTAAATGTACTCCCCCCGAATGGTACGGTAGTGTATGAAAAATTATTATTACATTTCAGCAGGGGAAAATTGCTTAGATGGCCATTTAGATACGATGGGGAAGGAACGCCTTGTAGAAAGCGTTTTGTGAGATAATTTGGTTTTCTACAAAAAGGAATGAATAATTTTCAGGAATAATTATTTTTTTGCGTTTCTTACTGAAGAAAAATTTCTATAAATCAGTTCCCTCGATAAAAAGATTGTGTTCAGTTCGGTTGAACAATGTCCAATGAAATCGATCGAACCAGCTTATAAGTTTTACCAGTTTGTCATGCATAACAAATTATCGAAATACGAACCGATTATAATTTTCTTATATTATTAGTCCCAAAATCTGAAACAGATTCAGATTTCTGAAACCTGCATAAAAACAAAAATTAATTAAAAACAATTAGTTATGAGAAGAACAATAGTAAAAAAGAGTTCTGGTGACATAATCCCATTTAAAAGTTAGTGTCTTAAATATATTTAACAAAAAATAATTTTGGTATGTAAATGTAATGAGAGTAAAACATTTTTGTGTACCAGGTGGGTCAAAAATCATCGTCCCATTTATTTTGGTTATAATTTTCTATCTATTTTTCGTTTTTATTATTTCCATTTTGGCCATTATCAGTCAAATAAGCGCCCCCAGAGTTGATGTATAATTGAGCTCTTATTATGGGATTTTATATTAATTTTCTCAGAACTTGTGGTGAAATCTCTACTTTGTGACGATAGTTGTCCTGTAAGGCCGCGAGAGTCCGTGACTTGTTCACATAAACCAATGACTTCAAATAGCTCGAAAGAATATGTTAAACTAAATACGCCGAAATACGCCGCAGAGACTGTCTCGAATTTCCTAATTACGTGACCCCTTCGTTGTGTTGATGTCCCTGGGATAACTTCCACGTCACGGGGAACAGCATCGATATTATCGGACGTATGGGTGTAATGCCTGTCTCCTAGAGGCGCGCGGCCAGGCGCAGTTGGTACAGGATGCCGGGGAAATCTGTGGCGCAAAGTTGTGTTAAAATCACTGACGCAAGAACATTAATACGACTATTCCACCTTCTTGAGGAGTATAGTACTCCATTGTATACCTAATACTGTATATTTTGTATCAGTTTTAGTCATAACTAGAAAATTTACACTGACTCCATTTGCAATAATTATGGCATTTTCTAATAGAGTGATATATTTTGGTTCACCTTGCATAAATTTATTACCATACCGCAGTGAGCACTTTGGACTCGGTCGTTGATAGAACCCCACATACCCAAATTATTTCTTCAGTAATAAATAACTGTTAGTCTTAATCTCCACTGAAGCAAGTCAACAAGTTTGTATTTTTTTCCTTCATTTTTGATTTAGTATGAATAGATCAGGCAGCCAAAAAAAAGCACACAATGTACTTGCTTCTTGGGTACTTGATTATCTTGTAAGTCGTTCTTTTTTGCATCAGCAAGCATTTTTCATGTTTGTCCTCGTCCATCAGAATTTGTTTCCTGAGACACAGATTGGCCATTCAACAGATTATAATTAATTACATACTTAGAATAATATTCAAGTTTTTTGAAGTGATATGCATAGTAGCTTCTATTGCAAGAATATTGATTTAGGGTTTTTAGTAAACGGAAAGTCAATTAAAATAACACTAATTGCCACAATAGGCAATAGTTGTATTGAATGTATTTTTTTTTTTAAATTTTGCAAAATCGGATACATAATAATATTTCTTTATACATAGATATGGATCCCCACATCACAGTCGATCGCAATCAGTCAAAACTCCGGGAAGCCGAGCTTCTGGCCGTCCGAATCAGCTAAGCTTACCACAACAAAGATCTCGGTATAGTGTTCGAACATTTGTTTAAACTATGGAAATTTTAAATTCATTTGTTTTCTTAGAGTGGCATCAATGCCCAATACAGGTGTTGAAGAAGAGTATTACAGACTGAGGCACTTTTCCATCACAGGCAAAGGTGTTGTAAATAGGGGAGACTCCCTTAAAAGTCGTCGAAGCCGTTCAAACAATAGTGTAGCAAGCTCCAATTCAAGGTAACAAAACGCAATTTTAGTTAACACCCTCTTTCTTATACTCTGTATATACAGTCCTTCAATAAGGACGCTCGACTTTTAATTGTAAATAAAACTAGTTGTATGTGAGACATCCACTCCATTTTTACTTTATTTGAAGGAATATTTCAAATATCCGTAGCGGCTTTACTTGGTGGAACGTATTCGGAAGCTGAATCAAATTTCGCCAAAACAAAAATCATTTTTAACAACGTCAATCACGAGCGCTACAGATCGATGATAAGCAACTTCTTGTGGCCTGAACGGGATAATATGGATACTGACGATATGTGGTTCCATGCCATGATGGACATTCTTCACGAGCGATTTGAGACTGGCTACCGAGATCGTGTAATTAATGTCTTTAGACTTCTTCCTTTGGGGCTGTCTTCAATCACAGGTCTATGCGAATAAACCGCAAACAATTGATACCCTCAAATTCAACATAACGAACGCCATCCAGCAAATCAGCCAGATTTATGCGACAGAGTAATCGAAAATTGGACCTCACGAATACGTGCCACCAATCAAAGCGGCGGCGGACATTTCAACGACGTTATTTTCCATACTTAATGCCATAAAATATTTTTTCAAATAAAATAAATATGGAGGGGATATCACACACACAACTTGTTTCATTTACATTTATAAATCGAGCATCCTTATTGTAAGACCCTGTAGTTTAACACATGGTGGCCTGGTTTATATTCCCACATACATATGCACATACACGAGAATATGTGCAATACCTGAAAATTCCGTCTCTTTTAATGCCATATAACATATTTCACTCACTTTTGATGTAACTTCGCTTAGAAGTATAAATCAGGCTTTAGGGTTACTTTAAGAATAACCAAATTTTAATAAATGTATATTCAACTTAACTCTGTATTTTAATTAAATAAATCTCAATTACAGCACAGAACATTTGACAACAAATCAAGTTCCTGTTGTAGGATCTGCAAGAACATCAGCCACTTGCAGCTTAGCATCAAGCAGAGAGAGTAGCACATCAAATCCAGGCAATGGTCCTTTCAGGTAATTAAATATAGGCAACTATTTGGAAATCGCTAATTACTCTAGAATTATGTTGGAATAGTAATATAGCATAAGAATTGGATTTACAAATTAGATTCCGAATAATTACATAACATATCCAAATAAACTTAGAGCATTATAAAAAATAGTCCGTTAGTCCAGAAATGCAAAATTTCTTTAGAAAATTGATTGCTTCCAAATCAGGTGCGAGAGTCTTAGGAATAATCCAAACCTCTCACGTGCATTCTGAATTCAAATTTCATAGTATAGCATTATACAAAAACAATATTTTGAAATACAAACACAACACAATCCAAATTAATATGTCTTCACAGAGTTCTTATGTTGGGAAGTTCAGCTGTTGGAAAAAGTTCTTTAGTATCACAGTTTATGACATCAGAATATCTCCATGCATACGACACAAGCATAGGTAAGAAGGCAGACCTCCATAAATTCTTAATTAACATCATATTATTAACACTCTACTAATTTTCGCTTAAATTAGCAACAAATATTGTTTTTTTACACACTACCAATTTATTAGGGAAATTAACAATGTGCTTCAATTATTTTTGTTTAACTTTTGTTTGCTGTAGAGGAAAATATTCTTCAAATAGTCGTGGATAAAGCAGGTGGTAATAACAATTATGTAGTTGATAAGATTAGAGTAAAGAGTAGTAGCACTTTTGAAACATGTAAATACAAAAACAAGTTCAATTAAATGAAAGTTGATATAAAACCTTTTGGCATGCTTATAAAACGATCTTTTCAAAAGAATAAATAGGTGACGTAGTCCATAGTAGTATCCTTAAAATATTAAATATTTAAAAAAAAATTAATGACTTTAGATAATAATCATAACCTAAGAGCTCTAGTTAGCAAAATAATTTTTAAATATAAATTATAAGATAGATGTGCAAATTCGTTAAATACATTTTCACAGGGATTTATGTAACAATATAAAGTAGTAGTATAAGGGCCGTATTCACCAACTGAGAATATTATTTATCTAGGATTAATTTATTGCACGTTGTGGATGGCATTTAAAGATGAGGGGCGGAAACAAATTTGTATTTGATGGGGGATAATGTCGATGGATGAATACGGCCTAAAGTTATCATTTGTAATTGTAGGGAATATGTATTTTCGCTTAATTAATTAATGCAGGTTCAACGGTGATGCTAAAAATCAAATCGAAAGAATTGGTCATTTAAAATGACTATTTCTAAGCATTTATAAACTAATTTCTGCCAATATTTGATTTTGATGAGCAAATAAAATGGCAAAATGTCGAATGTTTTGATGAAGTTAGGGAAGCCATAACTCTTCGGACAAGAGATATCTCGAAACTGATTGGTAATTCGAAAGGGGCAGTTTTTTTATATTGAAAATATATATTTTTGCTTATTTTACACCCTAAAAACAAATCAACCATTTTTATCCTGCTTGGGCGTTAATGGAGATGTAGAGAATCCCGAGATTGGATGACCTGTAGCACAAAATCTACTCATAGAATCGTGTTGTGGCCATTGAGACGTTTGTTCCGAATAACAAGATCTACAAAATATAGAAGCATCAGACAAATTCGCAGAAAGACCATTTCCAAATATCGCGGGGTCCTTTGGAAAAAAAGTTGTTTTTAAAAAGTTATTGCAACATTAAGTTTGGTCAAATTTTTTACGCTCTTCAAGTTATTTTTAAGCTTCTCGAAAACGGATGGTTGAAGATAAAATGTTGATTCTGGATTCATCTTAAAGAGAACACTTGCAGCTTTCATATCACTAATGATTTTTTTTAAAATATTGCGCTCAAATATCAAAGATACAATGATAAATTCCATTAACTGGAAATGTAAAAAAATATATGTGACAGTATCTACCGAATTTCGCACAATTTAAACAAATAATTAGTAATAATATCTCTACATCAGGTTCGTTTCTTCAAATAGTGGCTGATCGACGGTCAATGTTTGTAAATTTTGGAATGAAATATGAGAAAATAAATATGTTAATGATGTCATAAAATATTTTTATAAAATTCAAAAATCTTTTTTACCCAAAAAAAAAACTCTCTTGGGTACATCCATATTGATTAATCGTAAATTATGGAAAAAAATTAGCCATAAATATTACCAGAATATTGCTTTTTTTCTGGAATTTTTCATTATATCTTTGTATCACAAAATTCAAAAAATTATGATATGATAGCTATGATAGTCCTTTTTAAGATTAATCCAGTATCAGCTTTTCATCTTCAACCGTTTTCGAGATGCTTAAAAAAAAACTCGAAAAACCCACAAATTCGACGTAAACTCTTTTAAGGACAGTGGATATTAATTAAATAGATGCATACCCAACTTGCCATTAATATATCTAAGTCGTATTAAGCATGATAAAGAATTCCACCTACTCGTCCTTGAAGTTTTTCTACCTTGCAACATGAAAAATATATTTGTATTCCTCTCCTTTCTTGAGATGAAAATGTGGAATTTACCTCTTGAAAAACCAAAGTAAAGAAAATTTGTAGGAATATCGATAAGACGGTTTTATTAACTTGCGCATCTAGATCGTGTAGTACAGTAACACCGTTTTATGTTGAAACAAAAAAATTATAAATCTAATACATTTAAATATGTTTTTTTAAATTTCAAATGTGTTAACCTTAATATTGGAAAAGACTTAAAAGTAAATTAAATGCAATGTATAGTTAATTCATCATACCTTAGTATTTCCTACAATGTAAATATATTACTTCTAAAAAGTAGTACAAGTTTCTATAGTACTCGTAGTTTCTAAATTACACAGCTTTATGATTTCTAACCTTTCTGAGTTAATTAAGATGAAAGTACCGCTTAGTGACACACTACAAGAAATGCTTGCTCAAGTACATAACTCAAAATATTAGTACCTCTGAACCTATTCGTAAATTCCATGAAAAGTCTTTTCACATTTCTCGCATTTTCCCTCTTAAAAAGATGACGAATCAGGAGAAAAATCAGTGTCAGTGCTTCTAAGTGGAGAGGAGTCCGAGCTTGTGTTCATAGACCACGCTTATTCAGAGATGACGGTGAGTATCTGCAATTCAGAGTTTAAGTGGAGCTGAAGAATTTTGAAATAAAATACACTTGACATTTTCCCCATTAGCCTGAAAACTGCTTATCGAGCTATGATCCACACGGGTACTGTGTAATTTATTCCTCTGCAGACCGAGGCAGCTTTGCAGTGGCAGAGAGGGTGCTCCAGGCTCTTTGGACTACAGAAAATATTGCACAAAAGGCTGTTATTTTAGTCGGCAATAAAGCTGATCTCGCAAGGAGTAGAGTAGTCACCTCCGATGGTAAGTAGTTTTTATTATAACCTCATTGTAAGGCGGTGAAAAGAACTCTCTTTAAATCGAATGCTTTTCCTTCGCTTTGTAAAAGGTTAAAGGGCCTTGATAGATAGCTGCATATGTAAATTGCTTCTGTTTTACCCCGTCATAGATGTTCAATCTAAAAGCACCCCTATGTAACATTTACCATATACACTACCTGGTCATACTGCAGACCTACTCTCCTTTCAAGAAATACGGCTAATTATTCAAATTTAACGTCACCTATCCACCAAGGTCTCTCGACGTTACATATTTCATAAAGCTAATTTAGCTAAAACGTTTTGCGGGGACACCTATAGAAAGTTGTGAAAAAGGAAAAAAGCACTGAAGTGTGACATGGGAATTTAAAGGGCTTCAGACAAGTGCCGAAACTTATTAGGTCAAGAGCGAATGGGATATGACAGGTAGTTTTATAAAGAAGGAAAAGAGGTGCTTTCGCATAATACCCTGCTGGATTTCGGTTGCTATGGTAGCTGTCGTGCCTTTTTCAGGATGTTGATCGACAAAATCCGTTCGGAAAAGCGCTTTAAAAACCAATCAGAATAGGACGAGGGATATACAATGGAATAAACCAACCAATTCAATCAAATTTGTTCTCTCTGGTTTTACTGAGGATACAATTGAAATTCTGTGAATTCAGAGCAAATTGAGACAATTGCCCACCAAATGACCAAGGCTGTAAGGTTTAAGCCACCAAAGCCTTTACACAACTTGATTAAATCCTGTGAAGAACTGCAAAACTTCTCGTTCGAAAGGATTTATGTCCATTTCCGCCAAATTTTTTAATTTATTTAGCATTTCTCCATTCCAGTATATTCCTTTGTTAATTTAAATCCACCAGCATCGCGCAGGCACTCCTATTTTTTTACCTTTATATGCATTATTATGCATTCTCATGGATGAATGATTAAAACTCTTGAGACCAGACTCAGCTACCCACGTACGGTCAGGACAACCATTGAATTACCATTCCTGCAAGTTTCTTAATTCAGTTTACTTGACTACGGATTGCAAAGTTTCATCTACTAAAAGCTTTTATGCAAATTTTATGGGTAGCAGCTTGATTGAAGGGTTTCCTTGTTAATTAGTTTACTGGTCTGAACTTATACGACAAACGGCAATGGTACACTACAAAATTTTTTTGTCATAATTGCAAATTTTATTATATGCTAATAATAATTTTCTATGGTAAACATTTTTACCCTACTGCGAGTGCCTTGCAATTCAACATTTTCGGTGGCCATTTTGGGTCCTCCATTTTGAAGAATTGAATTCTCTTATTAAATTTCATCAAAATTGCTTGAAATTGAGGTATTTCGGTCGCCATATTGGATACGCCATTTTGAATTGGGAAATTTTGATGGCATATTCGATTTCAGCGACTTCGAAAACCCTCTAGTGAAGATTTTCAGGGCAATCCCTTGAACTTTAACTAATTTAATAACATAACTAACCGGTAGCCATCTTGGAGTCGCCATTGAAAACCTTGTACTTTATCAAAATAACAATAAGTCTATATGTTAAGTTGGACTATGTACTGCCTTTTTGTCATAAAATGAAGTCTATCTAAGCAGCCGTTTAGGCGTGATTGAGTAACAAACAAACAGACAATTTTCACATATCCAAATTTAACGAAGTTGGCTAAAATAATTCTCGTCTGTAGGTAAATCAGCGAAATTCTCTAAACTTAGCAAGAAGTTCGCGAAAGTCGATTGAAGTTACTCAAAGCGAGATTACTGTATATCTTGATTGCGACAGACTTTTGTTCGTCGGTTATACAGTACATATAGTTGAACTGACGGTAGTCTCTGTAATTTAGAAAATAATCTTATGAAAGATTTCAAATGCGCTAATATTCGTGTATGTATATAGTTTTTATGATTCTCCATGGGACACTCTGTACATATGTACAATGTACATACATACATATTGGGTATGAATCCAAAATTAATTTGATTAAATCGATCAATTGTCATTCTGTCGTCTGTAATCTGAATGATTGAATATTTATTACGCCCATCATTTCGTTAATAAATTGTAACCACTTTTTCCTAGTATTCATCATAAATCCTATTCATGCTACTTAGATCAAATGGAATTCGGAAAGAAATGTAATACATAAAATGCTCCCTAATTTTCTCCAGGATAAGTTAAGTCATTCAAATGGACAAATGTGTCACGTGCAAGGTAAATAGATTTTATCGCGATAAATTGATTAATCAATTTTCCGAGCTGAACTAGGACAGATGTTATATAGTAGGTATATTCGTGCACAAAGAAGCCGAATATTACAAAGACGACTGACAAGCTTGTTTAGGCTTACAAAAGTCCTTACGCTCCATTTGCTAACTGCGAAATATCCTTCATTGTCTCATCCATTAATCCTACACAGGTTCATGCGTTCCAATGCCCCTAATGTTCATCCGTCTTATTCTGGCCACAGTTTGGGCGGTGTAAATGGAAATTGCTCTTTAAAGGCTTCGTCGACTTTTTTGCGCTTAAGGCTTTCCTACAAAAGACGAAAAAACATGGAATTCCATTCACAAAGCGCCTTTACGGCTTTGCTTTGTAAGTGATCAATTAAACTTGAAAAGTATAAACAGTGGAAATAATCCACAATTCTGCTCTATCATATACCTGGTGTAAAGACCTTCTGCAAATATTTGCATGGCGTTCTTCCATATTACAAAAAAAGAAGAACGCCAAGTTGAGTGGATCTGGTGGATAGGATTTCTCTTTTGAAGGATCTACAGGGAAGCCCTTCCACATACACCCTCTGCATTCTGCTTGCCTTTTTCTCAGTCGAGGTGAAATTATTCCCGGAGGAATTTTAGTTTAAACACTTTTTTCACGCACTGTAGATTACAGTGGCCGGCAATTATTCAAGTTTTTATTCAATTCCATGTGAGCTGCCTGTACGAAATATGACTGCGAGTCACGTTTTCCCCAGGGAGATTTATGGTTACCTTATGCACGGGTTTTTCTTGCCAACCTGCACTTTTAGCGCAATAATGGAAAGAATTACATCAGCGTGGGTGAACAAAACATGAGAAAACTTGGATATTATTTTTATGGAAAGTAGGTTGTATGATTTCCAGGATAAAAAACTTTATTTTTAGGGACGCATTTACTTGTTTCTAAATGAAATAAAATTTTGTCTAAAATATTGGACAATGTCTACGAAGTTAATGAATCAATGAATAGTTTTCGCGTATCCTTAGACGTGTGCAATTATATCAAATTAATGGAGAGATATAACGATTTTAGTATGGATAAAATAAAAAGAAACCGCTTGCGTAAATGCAACTGTTGTACGTGAATTTTAAAAAATTTCTGAAAAAATTTTCGTGGTAACGTAGATCAACATTGGTGGCATTTGTGGAAAGGACATTGAGATGGTAGTTGTTTGGCGTTAGTTAATTATGAATCATCCTGTAACTGCTAAACGGTTTAGATTGCATTTCCCCTTCTATTTGAATTTCTTTTAACAATTTTTAACAATTCGCAATTTTTTAATACCTTTTCCTTTCATAAAATTTTGATGTCCTCTATTTTTATCTTTACAGAGGGTAAAGCAATGGCGACTGCATACGATTGTAAATTCATAGAAACTTCAGTTGGCATTAACCATAATGTTGATGAGCTTCTAGTTGGTCTTTTATCACAAATTCGTCTTAAGTTAGAAAATCCGGAAAAATCAAGGTACTTTTTAATAAAGAGATTTTGTATAAGAAAACCGGTTAACTGAAAATGTGTGCTTCAATTTAGGGATTTATTTAGAAAAAGGTCGTCTCGGAAAGCAAAACGAAGGGCTTGCTCTCCACTAGGAGTCGCAGCTACAGCTTGCTTAACAGGGAGTGGTGGCACAAATCCCAGTTCACCAATTGGACCACCGCCAAATTTAATTACAGACTTTAACACACCACCTGGAAGTGTACATAGCAGGTAGAATATTTCCGTTTCCAAACAATTTCAAGGAAATTCTAACTTTTTGAAATGTTTGTTTTTACAGTCCAAGAAAATATCGCGGCTCTCGAACTTCAACCAGCCTCAAAGTTAAAGGCCTCCTGGGACGAGTTTGGGCCAGAGACTCAAAGTCGAAGAGCTGCGAGAATTTACATGTTTTATAAGAACGCCACCTGAGCTGCATTTATAAGTTCGCCCGATCATCCATCAGTTATACTCTTCAGTATTCCATCACGATCCATACTATATTTTGAGATATTTGATAGCTTTTGTTCATTCAGATGAAATGTGAGTTAAATATACGAACATTATTTGTGTATTTATTAAGTTAACCTAAGTTTTTTAGTCACTAGAACGGACGTTTACCTAGTTAAGTGTACAATATTGTTTAACTTTTTATATCGCAAACAAGAGTTTTTTGTACAATTCTGAATGAGTTTTATTTCGTATTTATTAACTGTGGATATCGAACTTAACAACTTTTCTACCATATAAACAAAAATTATTTTTGGGAAAATGGCATAAAATATGTGGCCATGTTGGTCTATACGTTTTCAGTATAAGTTTTGTCTCGTATATCCGATTTTATTTAAAAATGGACTGCTTATTCTTCGTTCTTAATTATAGTTTAGTTTAGGAGTTTTATACAATATATATGTATATTTGATTTCATTTAGGAAAGGATAATGGTCAACATGTCCACGTTTGTAACACATTGACTGATATTTTATTAAAACGGCACCTATCGTTTAAGAGAGCATATTATTATCAAACACCGAAACTGAATATATTGAGGGACAGAGTTACAAATAATTCTTTTTTAATATAATTTTTATATTAATTAATTTTCCACCAAACTATACATTGACACACGTCTTCATTACGCCATCGACATGCTGTTCCTCTGGAAGGTTATTCAAGTTCAAAACTCCCGAAGATTTGGGGTTCGTGGATAGCTAACTTCCCATTGGTCGTACGATTATTATACTTATTATAGAAATTGTATACAAGAAAGATTGTATACATGTTTTGCTGTTTTATTAATAAATCGAAGCAGGGCGCATTCTCCAATTCGCATATCTATATAGACTGAACCTGAATACCTAGTTGAGGTTGGAAAACTTTCATGATAATTGTGTTTATTTTTGGTCGGTTTAATAAAACTTTATTAAAAAGCTTTTAATGACATTAAAAAGTACATGTCCTGAGGTACTTGCAAAAAGCTGTTTAAAACTTGGAGGAGTGCGTAAATAAATTGGCTGCCAAAACTATGGATTAGTTCAGTCGTGACAGCACATAAAATTAGCAACACCACATTATTAACAAATTATTATACGAAAAACTGTCGAACCGATTTTGATGGAATTTGGTGTGTTATTTCATAATAGTAATAGATACTCTGTGCCTCAATATCGTAGGTATAATCTAAATAGCCAAAAAAAAACAAGAAGAAATCTCTTTTTATGTAATTGTTTTCGTTCATCATTCCTATTTTGCAACAACCAATGCATACTGGAGTTTCTAAGTTAACCTATCTTTTGTGAAATTTTATTGTAAAACTTTCATTCCATTACCAACTCTTCTTTAAAATCAATAGTTCTCGAGTTACCTTGAAAAAAAGTTAAAAAAACGATACTCCTTTTTCACAACTTTTTGAACTGGCGCATATAAAAATTGTCATTCCTTAAGCCCGTCCGGAGGCTTTAAAAAAAATTAGAGGTCCTATATGAAACATCCAACCCAAAATAGATCCCGCCTGGATTGTTAGCATTAGTCCGATATTTTTGTGTTTTTTTTAAACTACTTATCTGCGATAATCGATAGAATAGAAAAACAATATTGGAAAACTGTGAAAAACTCCAATCGAGAGAAAATCTGCGGGTATTTATTTTAAGACTTTTCTGCGTTTGCTTATCGTTTTCCCCGCCGATTTTGCGGTTTTAAAATTAGAATAAATACATATCTGCTTATTCTAAGAGCCGTCGTACTTTCGATTTAGTTAAAAAAAACGAATTCCAAAAATTGTATTCCACGAACCGAATGTGTACTCCATAATTTGAAATTCTCTACGGATTCTGAAAGTAGGTTTCGAATGAATTAGAAGTTTGTAATTTATTGTTATAAATTCAAATATTGTTCGGAACTTATGTGATTTAGGAGAAAATAAAACATGATGATTTATCTTAGGATTCATGAATCTTTATAGAACATATGACTAGCGAAATACGGCAAACGTTGTTTCGCCCCAGTCTACATTCGTAGATAAATAATTAAATTTGTCATTTTTTCACTTTCGCAAGTCACACTTTACCTGCAGTGGTAGAGGTACATAGATGACCATTGTTGGCATTTTTGGGAAGAACAATGAGATAGTAGCTGTCTGGCGTGAGTTTGATGTCGAGAGTTTATGCAAAGTTTCAAGTAAATCTGATCAAATAAATACTTTTCCCCATTTAAAGACTTATACCCCCCCCTTTTATCCTGAATTTTGAGAACAGCACCTACCTATAAAGCTTTCTCGCAAAATAATTTATACATACGAGTATGTATATGGTGTGAATATGGGCTCAATCGGCCCATGCATTGGTATAGAAGTTAGATAGCTGCACTACCTACAGGGACTACTCCGAACTATAAACCACGCTGGCAACCTAGCTAACATATGTTGTGAATATGAAGTCAATCGGTCACATGGTTTGGCCGTAATGAGGCTTCACACATACGCACCAAGGTTTTTATATATTACATAAATAATAATAGTAATAAAATAGTCAATACTCGCAAAAATTAAACAGCTGATATTGGAATTATTTCCATGTGGCAATACCAAATTAATTCTTTCTTTCGTATTCGTTACGTAGCTTACTCTTCATGACATTGGCACGACGTATCTTGGAATTGGCTTAATAGTAAAACTTATTTAAAGAGATTTATAAAAAAATCAAAACCTGAAGCTTTCTCGACAAGAAACTATCACATGAAACCTGAGAATTCTTAAGTGAAGGTTTAAGAGTATTTGTGGAGATGAATTTATGAACAAGATACTTTGAACGGTATACGCCATAATACGCAATATTAGTATTAAAAATTCGTATTTGTGTTACTATTATTGCCGTATGTTCCTACAACAATTTATTGTGCACCTGGAAATAAAGTCATTCGTTCGTTTCGTTTTGAAAATTTTTATACGATATTATAATACTTTAATATTGTAATTAAACTCTTTATTTTGAAGAATATGCAGTCTGTTTTTATTAAAGTATTCGACAATAAAGTTAGATATTTAGATTGTGGTCACTAGAAAACTACAAATATTTTAACAATAAAATCGGAATACATTTTTAGCACAATAACCATTAAAAATGGAGCAAAATTTGTTAAGCTTCCCAATTGCATACAACATCCATATATCAGAAGCGAGGAAGTACTTCTATTAGCTAGGTACATATATTATGAGAATGTAACAATTGTACAGAGTCAAAAGAAGAACGAAGAACGATAATTTGAAAAAAATATTTAAGTCGACATTGTAATAATCGTAGCTGGTATTTTGACCTTAAAACCACTTGCAAAGAAAACTGAATATTAAATAAAATTAGAATAATCAAGTAACAAAATATTTCGAGATCTCACAATCAGTTACATAGCTAATTTCATAGGCTTCGTATTGAGTAGAGCCGCTGAGAGTAGGTCATTTGACTAATGATAAATTTAATAGTGCTGGACGAAAAATTAGTTATGTAATTGAAGCGCGCAACT
Source organism: Neoitamus cyanurus (assembly GCA_947538895.1). NCBI lineage: Eukaryota > Metazoa > Arthropoda > Insecta > Diptera > Asilidae > Neoitamus > Neoitamus cyanurus. The sequence goes on from OX384541.1 coordinate 12,318,765, forward strand.
GTAGAGTAATAAAGCAGACGTAAACCGTTTAGCAAACGAGTTCGATATTTGGAAAACTATTCATATACACTAAAAACAAAGCATTTAGCTTGAATTATGCACACTGGGTCCAGTCGATTATTTTTAGAATCGGTAGAATTTTATATACGAAAGTAGATAATGAAATTGTACATTTGTAGCTTTAAACAAGCCCCGCAAGTATAACTGTATTTAAAAAAAATACTTGAACCAGCAAGAACACTCAATTTGAAGATCTGCAATTATGTGAATTTTGAAAAATATATACTACATTTTGGATAATTACTAGGTGTTAATTATAAAAATTGTTCCAAACTTATGAATCATGATGAAATAAGAAATCAAACCTTTTTATCAACTGTAGTGGACATATTACAAAATGTTGTCATTTTCAAAGTATAGAATTTGTAAAGCAAATTCAATGTATTCGAATTAACAGCGGAATATTTTTGAACGACTCAAGTGAAGTAAAAACATTCGGTAGAATAAAAGATAGATGGTAGTTTTTGTAGACGGATATACTAAACGTATTCAAAGAGAACAAAATAACGTATATGCTCGGAAAATTATTTTGATTCAATTCAAAACAGCCTTACTGGATTTCGTAAAGAGTGCATATTATTTATCCACAAAGGTGCCTTTTTATTTTTATAGTTTTAGACTTTATCATAACTTTGGATAATTTTATGAATTTACTAGCTTATTACCTCAATTTTCCCCTATCCTTCCGTCTGAACAGTTCTTTTGCAAATACGTGCTACTCGTAAATACTTAAATACCAAAAGGTAAGACGACTGTATGTAATATGAATATCTTCCAAATCACTTCTCAATTTTGAGAATATATATGTATTTAGTTCGGATCTTGAAATGACAAGTTTTCTCTCTGTATTTTTGTCATGGAGGATGGTGCGAGATATTATCAGAACAGCTTTGAAAATACTGTCCATTACATGCCGTCTTTCAATTCCGTATTTACTCGTTGAGTTTTGAATTATTTACCTGCATAAAATGTATGACATATTGGTATTGGATATGCAGCCCATAACAGATGAATTATTGATTTTTAAATTCCACATCAAATCCTACGACGATTGTGATATTATGGAGAAAATGACGAAAACCCTTGAAGCCAATGAAAGCTCTTCGATGCCAATATGAACAAAATTTAGTTAAATTGTTAATGGTAATGGCCGGAAAACATTTTTATATAACCACTACTGACTAGTATTTTTTATACAGTTAAATGTGGAATTGTAAGTGCCTGGGGACGTCATTGGCGGAAAAGCTGCAAAGGGTTGATGGTCGAAAACTCGGATTTAAGCTATCTGGCAAAACAAATTTTTTCTTACCCAATGAATTGCAATAATAAAACCTAAATATACGAGACTACGTAGCACGCTCAGCAGAGTACTGGTTGGCGAACATCGGGCCCATAGCAAGTATAAAAGCCGGCCGTAGCAGTATCAGTGTTTCACATAAGTATGTGCTACGGCCCTCTGATTAAAATTGTCGATAGTGCAATAGGCTTGTCGCGCATTTGTGTATTTTACTGCAAACAAAAACTGTATTTACCTCACGCACAATGTACTACTTTTTTCTTTGTGATTATATTTCCTTTAATTTCATTAGGTTTGATGTTATAGAATATAATTTTTGTTTTCAAAAATAGCGTAATTATTTAACAGAGAATAGTTGCACCAAAAATAAGAAAACTAAAAACGGGTGAAATACATTGCCCAAAAGAAAATGTTCGGAAAATTCGGGTAAATAGCTGATAGATTAAAAAAAAAATTCTTTGCATTATATAATGGAAACAAACCAAAAGGTATTTGCTACTGAAACCGACCAGTAAGCAGCAATTTACGACGATTTAATTACTTGTGTATTATGATCGAGAGGGAGGACCACATCGCAGTTCCCTCTGCTCTGAATGTCGTGTTTTTCCATCATCTCAGTGTTATTGCAATAATTAAGCGTTTTAATATCGAAACATACAACTTTGTAATTTGTGCAGTTTTCATCCAAATTCAGTGTCTTTTATGTAAATGTAATTTATGGACTTTGATATATTTGAATGTAAAACTCCTTTTAAATGGAAATTGTTAATTCCAACGATGCAGCACTCACAACCACACTAATCCGTTAGTTGCACACACGTTGAAGAAATTATCGTCATTGTATAAGAACCAATGCCAATTTTAAAATCGGATAGCTCGCAGCATATACCATGAGCAGGAAGAAAGTTTTCCACTTTTTTAAGCATGTTTAATGATAACATATGTGCTACCGTTAAACGTTTCCAAGTTTTTTACATTACGGCAAGTTTACCTGTTGATGTATAATACTCTTATGTTTTGGTCGAACGTTTCATATTTTGACCGCACATTTGAACATTATACCAGTTTTTGAGATTAATTGAGCAATGTTAATAATTTACTTGTAAGTCCATGTTATACCGAAGTTTATTATGGTGACGGAAAATAAAATTTTTGCATTTAACAGAATTTTAGTTGTTTTCACTTGCTGTAGATATGTATATAGAGGTACTTTGGGTCTCCCCTCTTATTTCGAAAGGCACAGTTTGTATATTTATTCTACGAATATTCTTAACATTAGATCGAAGCAGATGTTCAAAAGGTCGGGCATGGACAAGTTTGCAACACAGCGAAGCGTCGAAAATGCTGTAAATTCTGTGTCTTTCGGATTTGTGCAAACTTCTGCACTTACACATGAGTGCCAAAAACTGATGACAAACGAATAAGTTCACAACCCATTTAAGTGTACAAATTGTAAAACTAAATCCGTGTTTGACCGTACCACAAATTGTCCAATTTCGAAACCAACTAATGCTAAACTGGTCGACTATCTTGAGGCATACTCTTGAATTATCTCTGCTCTTCTAGGATTTAGCATAATATCAAACTTGTGGTAATTTATCGATGTAATACTCCAAAACTGCGGGAGCACCGAAACCAACGTCTCTGTAATGAGGAGCTGGAGGAAAATGTTGGTTTTTATTTTTAGCGTTTGCTACTTTTCACTAAGTGGACTTATTGATTGTTTCGTATATTTGAGTTATTTAAATTATTATCGCTAACTTACTGGAAGAATGAGTCAGGTCGGTCCGATTTGCGAACCAACCAAACCAACTAAGCTAGAAATTCTTGACACGGTTGCAAATTTTAAAAGTCTTCAATTCAACTATTTCCTCCGTACCGCCCGCCATCTGGTTAAATCTGATAACTACGAAAAGGTACAAAACATGTTCCATTTTTGACTGGCTAGGAATATGGAAAGGTCATTCTACTTGTTCATATTCCAGCTATTTCTGGAATTCGAACCGATTAGAAATGGAGACGACAGGTGTCATCGCTGCTGTCAAAGTCAAATTAGAGAAGAGGTGGAAAAGTTGCTGCAGGTTTACGTTATCGTCAATTTGTTTTTCCCGAGAAAATGGTAAGTGCCTCCTAGTAACGGAAGTACGACTGCCCTGTCAATCATGTATCCGTGGAGTTCGTCGATGTATAATAGCTCTCTACTGGTCAGCGATAAGAGGGTAAATTTTCTGAATTTTATCGCTTGTGGGTGGCCAGCTCGGGATATTTCTGTTTGTGATGTTTCTTAGCTTTTAACGCTTTTTGCAATGCTTTGCCAAGCCCACAGCTGCTCGCTTTGCTAACCGTAACAATTGTCTTTGCAGTCCCCGGGAAATGGTGTCGATGAGCAGGAGAAACTGCTTACCGATTGCATGGACATAGTTCGCAGCCAGACGTTTCAGATGAAGCGCTTCCTGGACAAAGGCCGGCTCATGGATGCGCTCAAGTGTGCGAGCACTATGCTGAGTGAGCTGAGGACTTCCCTGTTGTCGCCAAAAAGCTATTACGAGTTGTGTAGGTGCTCCCCTCAGCTCCTAGAAAGATAAACCTTGAATTCTTCCTTTCTAGATATGGCCATCACAGACGAACTCTGCCATTTGGAGTTGTACCTGCGTGAGGAATTTGAGAAGGGTCGGAAGGTCGCCGACCTGTATGAGATGGTACAGTACGCAGGAAACATAGTGCCTCGCTTATACCTGCTAATCACAGTGGGCATAGTGTACATTAAGACAAACGCCTCCCTGAAGCGAAGTATTCTCAAGGACTTGGTGGAGATGTGCCGCGGTGTGCAGCATCCACTGCGAGGTCTTTTCCTCAGGAACTACCTCTTGCAGTGCACGCGCAACATCCTCCCAGACGTTGTGACTGCCCCAGAAAAGAAGGAAGGTAACGTCTATGATGCCATTGATTTCGTCCTAATGAACTTCGCCGAAATGAACAAGCTTTGGGTGCGAATGCAACACCAAGGACACTCTAGCGAAAGAACTCGCAGGGAGAAAGAGCGCGAGGAACTGAAAATTCTGGTTGGCACGAATTTAGTGCGTCTGTCACAACTGGAGTCTGCCTCTTTGGAGACTTATCAGAAACTCATTTTGCCGGGGATATTGGAGCAGGTCGTTAGTTGCCATGATGCCATAGCCCAGGAATATTTGATGGAGTGCATTATACAAGTGAGCTTCCTTTCCTTCCGCGAAAAGTATCATTTTAACCCTTTCGATTTTAGGTGTTCCCAGACGAATTTCATTTGCAGACTTTGGATCCGTTCCTGAAGTCATGTGCTCAGCTCCACAAGGGGGTCAATGTTAAGAACATTATTATCTCTTTAATAGATCGCCTGGCGGCTTACAATCAACGGAGTGGTAAGGTAAGTGTACAAGAGTTCGATTATTTTCGGGCGAATTTGTTACTATGAAATATGAACCTATTGGTGGTTTCAGGAAGTTAGTGTGCAAAATTGCTAATTTAACTTAAACTTGCGGATAAGGCTAATACCTGCTTTAAATTTTTTCAGGCCGCAGGGGAAGAAGTCACTTCTGTAATACCAGCAGAAGTGCAATTGTTCGAGGTGTTTAGTATTCAGATTGCAAACATTGTTCAAGTATGTTTACCTTTTTAAATATATTTTAAATATTAAACCAACGTAAACTGCACTGACCCCTAGGCAAGAACTACTATGCCGCTAGAGGACACAATATCTCTACAAGTGGCATTAGTGAGTCTGGCTCAAAAAGTATACCCAGATCGAGTGGATTACGTAGACAAAGTTCTGGAAACCACGGCGCAAATCTTAGAAAGACTAAACATGAAAAAGTAATTGTCCTTTTGTAGGTCGTTTTTCATTTATCTAAGATTCTTTAATTTTTCAGCGTTTCCCAATTCTTGGTCGCGAACCAAGAACTCTCTCGACTGTTACGCATTTGTGTGGATTTCTACAACAACGTTTTGGTTATAATCCAACTGCAATATTTCTGTCCTTTGCTTGAAAAGTTCGACAACATGTCCAAGAGATCTCTGGCCTTGTACATAATAATGAACATCCTCGAGAACGACACACTTATCCCCACTCCACAGGAAACAGAAAAAGTTTTTGCATTGATATCACCTTTGATAAATGACCACCTCTGCGCTCCCAATGAGATCGATGTATTGTCGGAAGACTACGCTGAGGAGCAGAGAATTCTTGCAAGGTATGTGTTAATTTAGCTAATTTATTTAGTTTCTACAACGAACATATTTTACCCAGATTATTGCATATGCTAAGATCAGACGACCCAAGGATGCAATACTCTATACTGCTAAAAGCAAAAGATCTCATGAATGGCACTCGGGAACAAAAGAAGAATGTTTTGCCGCCTCTCGTATTCATGGCGTACCAGCTGACTCATAAAGTGAAGAACATTTTTGAGGAGGAAAACAAATGGAGTAAAATTTGCCTGGCAATTCTGCAGTACTGCAAAGACCTCATTAACGCTCTCACCACAAGTGATTTGCCTAAGTTGGCTCTACGACTTTATCTGCAAGGAGCATTAGTTATAGGGCAGCTAGGATTTGACAATCACGAGACACTGGCTTATGATTTCATGACAAGAGCCTTCTCGCTCTACGAAGATGAAATTTCAGATTCCAAATCACAGCTAGCTGCAATTACTTTAATTATGTCGACTTTTGAGCAAATGAGCTGTTTCAGTGAAGAAAACGCCGAACCTCTGAGGACAAATTGTGCCTTGGCTGCATCAAATTTGCTTAAAAAGCCTGACCAGTGCCGTGCAGTTATTACGTGCGCTAGTCTGTTTTGGAGCGGCAAGTGAGTATTTCAAAATAATAATTCCCTAAACTTTATGTTTTGTTTTGATTAATGAAGCTAGCAGAGAATCTTAAAATTCTAAATCTGTATATCGGTAAAACACCTTGTTTTTTTTGTAGAAAATGTGCAGAAGAAATGCGTGATGAAAAGCGCACTTTAGAATGTCTGAAAAAGGGAGTTCGAATTACTGCCCAGTGCTTAGATCCCGGCGTTCAGGTCCAGCTTTATGTTGAACTTCTCAATCACTACCTTTTCTACTTCGAAAGGGGGAATTCGCTAATCACTGTTGCTATGTTGAATCAGGTAATAAATAAATAATTTTTTTAAATGAAGAAAAAAAAAGAAGCAAAATGGTTTCGCTTATTTTTTTTTTAAATAAAAAGCTCAATCAGGTCCTACAAATGAAAATATTACTTAAACGGATCAATATTTTGTTTTATATATACTGAATAATTATAACATAAGTGATACATCAAAAATTCTTTTCGCAGTTAATCGCAAAAGTCAATGACGAACTTCCAAAACTAGAGCCCAGTGAAGAAACGAAACAAATCGAAATGCATTACAAGAATACTTTGGCCCACATAAAGAGCCGAATGGACTCCAGTGATACCGGACTGGAGGTATCGTTTGCAGGAATTACACTGAATTAAAAGATTCATTGTCTGCCGTGATCTTCACTTGTATTGTACATGCTTTTATTTTACAAAGTATAAAGTAGTTATTGTCAATTTACAAATAAATGTTGAAAAATGAACCCGAAATATATTCACTTACTTTAAATGAAATAGCATCTATTGAAATATCATCTACTGATCTCACAGAATAACTAAAGCATTTAAGAACTTCCGAGTGCCATCGGTCTTATGGTTCGTTAAAGTTTAAGAGGTCACTAGCTTTTATGCCCGGCTTCGCACGGTGTAAAAACATTTACCAGTGGGGATCCTCCAGAAAGTCGGGAAATACATGTCCGATTTTCGGGAGTACTACACGACATGGTTATATTAAATGTTATGTGAAATTTGATATGATACGCGACATGATACGTAACATGTATTCACTTAAAATCCGCAATCGTTGATCCTACAATCAATTTTAACAAATTACCTTATGCGAGTGTGTTTAGAAAACAGATTCTCGTTATGTAGCCGACTACTTAAGCCTCGATCGTCTATTTAAAATTGCCTAACTTTAGGCGACTCGCAAGTACCCCGTTAGTTTGAAATTACCCAGTTAGTTTTGCAGTCTATTTTTTGCTGGACAAGAAATTAATAAAAGATGGACTTACAAATTCGTTTTCGTTTATTATAATAAGGCCGTGTGAATAAAATAGATATAAAATAAAAATACACATTTAAAATAAGTAAACATTTATATGACTAAAATTAATCGTGAACTACGGGGTTGAGGGAATAACGGCAGTAACAAAATAAAAAGGACAAACGTTTGGCAGTTAGTCATTCCAACATTGGGAGGTAACACACATGGCAATCCGTGAGCCACATAAGCCACTTACGCAAACAAACACAATGGAGACTTAATGCAATAGTTAAAATACAATAAGACTTAAGGAAACTAATAATGAACTTTTTGCACTTAGAATAAATTAGGAGTAGAGGAAAGACGTAGTAGTGGTGTTCTCTATTGTGCTTTCACTTCGTACACATGTGGCAGTGATGCTAGCACATATTCTTCAATCTTGCACTCGTTTGCTCCACGGAGGATTTTGAAGTATCCATTCTCTCCCCACCAGTTGCCCCATGAGTTTGCAGCAATCTAAAGCAGAAGTTTTATTAAGTATTTAACGTAAATTTAACTTCCACTATCTTACCCAATATTTCTGTGTAGAGTATCCCACTCGCTCTTCACCCCATCCTACGAGGCGAACTGAATGGAATCCGTACTCTTCGCTGCGACTGGCGGCTGAGTGTCTATAGATACCTCCCTCGTATGAGAAGAAGTCACGGTAAACCCTAAGTGTGGTTTGAACTGGGCCATTGTCCATTATTTCAATCATGATGTCCATTTCTTTGTCCAGAGGATATACTGGTCCCATTGTGTAGAAGTGATCGCGCTTAACTTTGTAAGGTGGACGGCAGCCGGCTGCTGATAAGGAATGCATTTTTCGGAATCTACATTGCGTTACGCTCGCCTGATAAGGGTAGCAATCTTCATCCACAACTCTAAAATAATTGCATTGCAGCATGATTAGAAGAAGTGCATGATTATACAATTTTGCTGTGCTTACCCTTGTTTGTGTAGGAACCTCCATGCAGCGTCCAAGTGTCCTCCACTACAACCTCGCTGTCTCCTTGCACAGGAAAGGATCTGTTGCGGTGCAAGCTGAATTATTTCTTTTCCTTTGCTCATAATGGCGAACCTATCTGAGGCGACTGAAGTTGTAGATACTACCCATGAAGATCCGCACCATCCTGATAAAAAAAAACGTTATCTTCAGGACTTAAATGATAATCGCAGTTGGTTACCCTGATCCCTAACATCAGAAATGAGTCCTGAGAAGTAATCGTTTGCATTGAAGTATCGCGGCAGATCTTTAGCTTCATTGGAAATTCTTGTCATTGCCTTCACTTTGTAAGAAGGCTCCAAAGTGCCTACAGTAAATATTTGTTTAAAAAATCACACGTTCACGCTCAAGTTTTAACAAGTTCTTTACCAAGTCGTAATTTCAACCCTTCCTGGAATTTTCTTCCCCAAAATTCCGAATAATTTCTGGCCGTCCATCCTAGTGCACCTGATATGCTGTTGATGTTGTCTATTAGGGCCTGGTCTTGAAGACAAACATCCCTTTCACAGCTCACCTCTCCGCGCATACCACACTTGCATGTATTACAATTGTCTTTAAATGATTCTCTAAAGTTGTAATATCTGCCTTTATGCAAACATTGGTACACTGGGTCTGGTTCATGTCTGCAGAATTTCAAGAAATCTGGACAGCAATCTGGACCTCTTGATCTGTCGCAGAATTCATCGCAGTAGCATAAGGTAGCTAATTTAAAAATTGCGTGTTGCATTTATGTAATTGTTTTATACCAGTTATGTAACTTACTTGAAATAGGCACGGAACAGTTATCTTGTCTGCTATCGCAGCATGATCCTCTTAACGCACAATACGGGCCTGGAAAGTCTATATGCAAATCACGAAAGGCTACAACTGTTGTTAAAGCTAAGGTGAAGAAAAGCAGACTGCTCCTCTGTACTTTGAGATTCATTTTAAGTCTTGAGTTCTGAAAAGATAATTAAAAGATATTAATGAGCAATGTATGAAGGGCCAAATAATATTTGGTAATACTTTGGCTTGTATACAATGTAAAATTTTTTGCAAGCAAGATATGTATTTTTTTCGAAATCTTATTTTTTTATAGGTATATGAGTATATCTCCTTCTTTTCAAATAATAATACAATGATTTGCAGTCTAGGACAATATTATGTAGTGATGGTAACGTTCTACGTTTTTAGTTTGAAAATGTTATTTGTTAAACAACAAAATGAAACTCCAAGATAAGATGTGTAATTTTAATTTAAGGTCTGGAAGTATAAATCTATATTGAGTAAGCGATGGGATTCGAAACTCCTTGTAGTTATAAATTTACTTTAAAACGGGTACTTTTAGATTTTTGGGTCGCTGTTTCCAAATACTATCGAAAATTTGGAAATTTATGATGGCGGATCTAATATGGGCGACTGAAATATTCAACTTGAACGGATTTCCGTAAAAATCTGCTATCGTTGTTTCGGAATTCAAGATGGCGGCGGAAAATTTCCAACGCGAATTAATTTTCATGAAAATGAGTTTTTAGAATACTCGAGTTTGAATCTGCTATTGAAATTTGGAAATTTATGATGGCTGATTCAATATGCCACTGAAACCTAAAAGAAATATTGCGTAAATTGATATACATCGGTTTTCAGGGACACTGATTTCCAATCTGCTATTAACATTAAGATATTCGATATAACGAAACGAAAAAAAGTTCAAGATTCCAAAATAATTGACAACAGTTGTAAACTTCAAATCTCATGTAATTACTTACTTACACTTACTTACTCGTAAATAGTAATTATCAACATTTTCAAAATCGGCGACGCACAACGATAGCCACTGCGATTACGGATATTTCAAGGAAAAAGATCGTCATTAGTTTTCGTTGGGACAAGGAAAAAAAACGTATCGAGGACAAGGCCTTTAAAGTTCACGTTGTACCTACGTTTAAAACGCACCATTTAGAACGAAACCGCTTCTGTGTGAAAAGGCCTAACTCAGTCCAGTCAATTTTCGGAATTTTACCTTATTTTTTTTACTTATTTATGCATATACATATGTTATGTAGGTATTTACTACCAAAAGATTAAAAAATCGAAAAATCGATTTTTTTTAACAGTTTACAGTCCTAAATGCGCACATTGCCTTTTTTTATTTTATGTACACACAAGTGTAAAAATAATCTGTTTTCCAGCTACACGGTATCTTTTTACATGATTTTTTTTTGTACGGTTCTTTAAACGTTTTTTCCTGGCACATAACAATCGCGAAAACAGAGAATTGGAGCTGTAACTCGTACGTCCAATGTGTTTACATTAATTTATCGCTTGAATTTTAATCCGGCAAATGGGGGTTCAAAAGCTGAAATTCTCTATTTAAAATAGTTAGGTTTCTCCGATAATAAGGTACCTTGTTTGAAAATGTCGTCTACCAACATAAATATGTTTATATCCTCGGAAATTTCATATGACAGTGCTCCAAAGTGAACTTACATATGCAGCTCTATCAAGTAATGAAATACATTGGAAAATACTACTGTACCATACCACCTTAGCTACCATACCATCTCTCAATACTATACAAACTCCTGTTTATGCAATAATCTACCTGCGTACCTGAATAAATGATAGCTTGAAAAAAATTAGTTTTCATGGAAACCTCACGTTAGTAGCTCCGACTACTATTATTATCTTAACACATATTTCAGTAATCGCCTAAGCTCATCATCTGGTAGATTATTCAAATTAATATCGTTCTTCTCGGATCATAATAATAAATATCAAAACTTGGCACAATATTTACGAACATTCCAGAAAAAAATCCGGCAGGTATCTAACTATCATAAAAAAGGTTCTTAAAAAGTTAAGTTTAAAAAGTCTAAATGAATAGTATTATAAATGCTAAAATATTTTTAAACTAAGGATTTTGAGGTTTAAAACTGTATAAATTTTCCTACAATCTGTTCATGATCCTGGTGACGAAAGGGTTTAAAAAAAGGCAAGGGTCAGAGAATGATGAATTTGAAATCCTATTTCTTTACAGTATACCTATAAAAAAATATCCCAAAAGTTCCAATTTTTGGTTTTCTTTTCGCTTTTGGCAAAATACAACTAACTTTTGAAAAGCATTATTGGATCTCTCGCAAAAAATACTTGGTAAAAATTCTATATCCAGTGAAGTCAGTTAAGTTGAAGTTGAACGATTGATAAATTTAGCAGTTTAGGAGTTAGAATCTTGAAATTCTTGGCGAAAGAAAAATATTCAGTCAGTAGACATTTTTTAAAAGCTAAATTATAAATTTGATAGCTCTTTAACTATATTCAACAGCATATATTGCCAACTTCGTTAAAGCTTCGCCTGGATAATGAACTATATCCAAATACTTTTCTATAGGAACTGCTAAGGGCTTTTAAAAAAACAGTATTTGCCCCCTTTTTTAGGAAAAATAATTATCCTCTTCAATACCCAACAACTAAAACTTCAAAAAAACGGGCGTATTCAAGAGTACAAGGCATGATGCAATAGATCACTCATTGACTGTTCTGACTAATTGTCAGTTTGTGAGATGGCTGATTAATAGTCGCAAACATTTTGGAAAATATTTTCAGAGATGAGTTATACACCCTTAAAACGCAAAAACTCATGTTGTTAAAAACAACCCACAGATCGTATGCGCTGTTGTTTCTAGTGGTGACGACAAAAAAAATTCCGTTGAGAAAATTAGCACGAAATCAAGCAGCTGATAGCTGAGACAAAAAAAGATAAACAAATCACTCGATTGACCCTAGAGCAGCGATACGCAACAACTTCATTTAAATTTACATAAATCAAACCAACGCTCAAAAGCAACACGCACCTTTTACTACTAAACTTAGTTTAACATAAAAAATTAATTGGCACCAACTGACTAGTTTGCCACAGAGCTCTCTTGCGAGCAATCACAGAACTATTCACAATAGCGCGATCCTTCTATATATTGTACTTCGCCAAAATGCTTGCACACAGCTTTTGCGCTCCACTTGCCGTGCTGTCTTGCGCGCGATTCAACTTAGACTGATTACATCCGCGGAGGCTCACCTGAGTCGTAAGCTCGGATCGGGTCTATCTGTCCAATCCAACATCCAGATTCAATTAAGCTCCCAACGAATACTTTCGCCAGACGTTACTTGTGACTCATGCGAAAAGATTCTGCGGAATATTTACGACGTCATAAAAATGATTAAATGCTCGCGAAAAAAGCTCCGAGTTGGCGCACTGTTTTGAATTGATTATGTGGTAGCGGTCCGTGGAGCTGCGTGACGGCATAATCTAAACGCAGCACAGCGCTAAGATGCCAGGAATTTGCATAGTGACTGATAAGATCCGAGGACGTCACGATTTATTAGCAAATCGCTTTCATTCGCAGTTAGATTGATTCGACAGAATTGGATCTGTATTAGCTGGCATGATTAATTGAAGGCGTTCGCAGAATGGGCATCCTGATTTGTATCTTTTGAAGATCACGCCACTCAGTAGATTTGGGCGGTCAGTTGAATTCCTAGCGCAATTAGTATTCCGCAAGTGAAACATATGTAACTAGGCGGTTATGAAATATTCATGAAATAATGAGTAAGAAAGAGTTTAGAGAATTCGGCTAACTAAATTGGATTCAGGAGGTAATGGCTGCAAATAGATCGCTTGAACAATTGACTCATTCTGAGAGCTCGGTGAATGAAGTGATAAAGCTGTGCAGAGAGAAGACATCAAAGACGTGCTTTTATTCGGAAATTTACATTAACTTTACCTGATCGTGAATTTCTTTTTCATCGCATTTCTTTTCGTCTCGCTTTCACAGTCGACATAAAGGCAGGCGATTTAACCTAAGACCTTTGTCTAGATTCGATACAAAAAGTCAAAAAAGCATAGCTACTGCTGCTAATTTAAAATGCTTATCTGACACAGTAGACTTTTGCAAATGTTTTCTTCCGGATCTCTACCACGGGGTGTGTTAAAAGTGCCATTGACCCCTAAGTGAGAGTGAAACTGAAAAATCTAAATCGCCTTCAACATAAAAGAGTTATGTAGGCGTATAACTTGTCCAAATCGACTGGCTCCTGATGTCGGACAACTTAATAGCCCTCTACCATTTTCCAGCCTAACCTTGAACTTTAAAATTTTCTTTTTTTTATAAGCCCAAAATAAACCAAATAATAAAATGGTCGTGTAAATTAAGTCAATTGATGATAATCAGACCCTTGTGTCCATCCAGGATTTGGATTACGGCTTCTGTAAGATATCGTCATCGCAATCACCTCAATCGTCGGCTCAGCGCTTTTACAATTAGCTCGGGCTTATCAACCGTCGTCGCTGCCAAAAAAAAAACAGGTCTTCTCGTCTAGAAAAAAGACTATAAAGCCAGCGGGGACAATTATCTTGTTTTTTTGGGCGTCACAAGAAAATTTCAAGAATTCATTAAGAACCATAACTGGAATGCTCTTGACCATTCGATCTTATTTCGATTACGCAATGAATTTTAATGATTTAATAGAATGCGACAAAAAAGGCCCAGCTGACTTTGATGAGCGCCAATTGATTTTGGCCATAAATTTCACTGGTAGCGTTGCTAACAAACTGTTAACTGCACTACGACCGGTTTCCGTTTACTGCAGTTCTATATGTTGTCACGTCCCGTAATTGATACTGCTACGGTTTTCTGTCAGATCTACGAGTATACGTTCAAAATCGAAGTGTTTCAATAAAGTGATAAATTGGCAAAATTTATTTTAGAAAGTCTCCCCGTCAATTTCAATAAATGGCTCGTTATAGATGGGAGTTTAATAGGCACGAATACTCGACGATATATTTGCAGTATTAGACAGACAACCGTTCTTGTCTTATACTTGAAAATAGATTAAATGTTCTATTCGTTCACATGCAACCGAAGATTTATTTCGATGCGCTTAGTCAGCAATTGGACTGTTTCAGTTCAGACCATTTATCTAGCTAAAGTTGCAAGTAAGCAGGTAACGTGCATATTATTGAAAGTGGAGTCAAAATTAAGAATGTCAACATCATTTCAGCTTTTCTGGTAATAGGGGCCGACTGGGCACTTGACTATTAAGTGATTTAAATTTTTCGTATTGAATAGTAAAAATATTGAATAATTTGATGATTCAATGTTTTTTTGGCTCCTCGGAGCAAATTTTTGAAATTATAAGTTCTCATGGAGGTACGAGGCATGTCTAGAAAGTAAGTGTACTGGGGCCTTCACGGGCAGAGGGAATTTTGTTGTTGCTATGATGTTGGTCTGTGTTGCCATGTAGCTTAGCTCTTCCATTTCCAACGAGCCAAGGAAGGGTCAGTACGACAGCAACGTGTCCCGTGAACCTTGTCGATAGAATCTGCCGCCAAGTGCGAAATTTGCAGCGTTATCCGTTATCTCATTGTGAAGGGAAAATTCCCGTCTGATGTTTATAATTTAATTTTAAACCCCTTAAAAACACAGGCAGCTGTTATTTATAAAAGAAAACCTGATACTGCTCAAATTGGACTCCCTCCGCTTAAATTTTTTCGAACAAGGATAAAAGCTTGGGTGTTGCAATAAATAACAACTTGTCATGGCCGAATCATGTCAGTGACAAGATTATGAAATTTTAGTTACCTATAAAAAAATAAAAGTGGCTATTGATTAGAGTGGCAATTTTTCGAAAAGAGTAACGATAACTCTGAAAAGATTTATGTTGGGCCTTGTTTGTAGAGTCCGTTTGATAGCGGCCATAATGCAACTATGGCAACTGCAAAAATATTATTGTTGATTATATTTAATAAAAAATGTTAGTTTAATGGCTTTGGAAGTATCGCTTCATAATTGTTTTGATGGCTTTCGATTTGGACATTTCACACTCCCACCTGTTCATAGAACCCATACAATGTGTAAATTGGAATCGTTTTTTTCTCATTTTCATAACTTTTGTATTTTGCATCTCGATAATATGGCGGCTAGCATCGGCCATCTAGTTATTTCTTCAAAATGTCATAAACCCACTGTCGCTCCATAATATAACGATTAAGATGTCAGGATGATTAATTTTTGAAAGTTATTAGCTATTTAAAAATTACAAATTAATAAACGAGCGAACGAACACTAATTGCATCCAAATTCAGACGCAGTGTTATCTTTTTGTACTTGTATATTCTCATGAGTTTCTAAAACAAGTCAGAGTAATTTTCTCATTGTATTTTGAACTTTCAAGTATATATACTTTATGTTATTTATTTCATTGACTTTAAAACAAATAAAAATAACTTGCTTGAAATTACAGAAATCTATCTGGAGAGGATTGGGTCGTGGCTCTGAAATAACATGGAAAGTAACACCATCCTGGAATAACCAATAGGCGGGTCAGGAGTAAAGTGCCTTGATATAATTTTATCAGCTACCATATTTTAAAAATAATAAATTCACTTATAGGTGCGGAGGAAATCCACAGTGCCCGATAAACGTTTATGAACCCAAAAATTCTACCTGGCAACTTCGGGTGCATAAATTATATTATTGATATTCATCTGCATTTCCCTTAATTAAAGTTTTTCCATTAAAATTGATAGCGCATACTCGTAGATTACTGCAACAATGAAATATACATAATCATCTGATTTTGATGATTTAATGAATAAATATTACAGGTGTGAATTTGTTTCAATCTTCGCAGGCGGATGTCGCACCGATAAATATTCAAAAGTGACTCTTCTTTGAAAAACTTGCAAAATTCCATTCAAATTGCTGACGGATTATCTGGCCGATTCTCACCTTTCATGGGAATATTTGAACGATTAGCAAGCAAATACCGATTACCACCTTTCACAGGTAAGTAATATATCATAATCGCAAATATTGACTTCGAGCAGTCAAAGCAAATACCAGTGCAATCCTCTCACACTTGAAATTCCCAAAATTCGCTCACCGTGCTTCAGTGGCGCCCCGGATTTGGTGGTCATAAATATCGAATGTTTATGCTCTTGATGAATAGCACTTTTCGACACTCCAAATACTTGAAGCAATGCCTCGGGGTGATTTGAAAATATGCTAATTTTTTATTTGCACAGCACCGAACGTAAGTGCCGAAACTCATAAATGAGGATTGTGTACTAATTAAGTCGTTCGATAGTTTTAACTGTCGACGATTTTATGAGGCGCTGATTGATATATGCCTGAGGAGCTGCTATTGTTTGGGTAACCTTTATGTAATGGCTGCCCCAAGGCTAGAATGAATTAATGATAAACTACCTGTAATCGCCTTTAATCGGTGAAGAAGTTAAGTAATTGATAGCCTAAATGTTAGCTTCTTCAGAATGATTGCCAGGTTCCGGTTAATATGTGCAGACCAAGCAGTATAGAATTAAGAGCTTAATGAAGCAACTGAAAGAAAATTGTTGTGGAAATCTGATATGTTTATTTTGGATGTTTTGTACATGATGTCTAGAGAAATAATCCAAGCGTGGTTTTTATAGGTTACTGTGCAAATGATTCTAAATTACGAATTTATCGCTTTTCAATATCAAAATAATTGGAATAATACTAATCGATTTAAAAACCTACATTCTACATCGAACAATCCATAACTCTTATTACAGCGCTTGAAATAACTCAAAATATATTCAATAATTTAATTACATTGATAATTTACACTGAATTAAAAATTACACATCTGGTGTCAATTAACTGGCATATTATTTAATATATTTAATATAATTATTTAACATATTATATAATTTTTAATTATAAACTTTTGGTTCCAGATTTACTAGGCGAGAGGACTTTCGGAAAAACATGGCTTCTTGAAGGCTCGGTCGAACGTGGGCGTAATACAAGTAGTGATAAAAAACCTTCCAACTGACACAACAGTGGAATCAACGTTCCAGGAAAATCGTTCTCCTGGGCTACTCTGGAGATCAGGAACGTTTTTAATTATAATAGATGGTGCGACATTTTGGAAGCGTTAGAGCGGCGACAGCTACTCCCCTACGATACCTCTGAAGGACCTAACAGCAGGAGCCGCCTCTGTGTATGGGAAAGCTGGCGGACACGTTTCACCGCTGTGCTCATGACACGGGATAGCGAGGAAGTACAACAAGACTAAACCACGTCATGAGGCGCACAAAATCATCACTGAACGAACATGGCAGTGGATCTCCTCACTAAATGAAGAATACGAATACCCACGGTTATACCGATCCAAGTAGGGGATACTACAATCTCGGGCAGTCAAATACTTAGGACTTAGCTCACCTACTAGAAGCAGCTCAAACACGCAGCTGACAGACAGACAGACAACAGACTTATGACCAATGTAGGGGGCCCTTCGGAGGCCAAAAGAGCATTACTGATGAGCCTATATGGTAGCGAGATTTGGGCGGACCACCTGAAAATTAAAGGAGTACAGGAGGCATTAGGCGACAATAAAGAGTAGGGATGCAGTCAGAATAGCCTCTTCCTAGCCTTTTTTCCCGGGTTAAATTTGCCCCGGTAATTTTTCTCTATCTAAGTTTCTGACTAAAAGACTGAAATGTGTCTTTTACAAATTATTTTATAGACTGAAATACAACAGGGGAAACATGACCGGGGCAAATTTAATAGCTAGGGAAAAAATGACCCCAATCCTTTCTGGGTCACCCTATATATCAAGTGTTTGTGAGTGAAATTTTTTCAAATGAAATGAACCGTAGTTTGGCAGGAAATCATTTGCCTAGCATTAAACATTATACGTAACCAATTCAGAAAATTTCTTAGCCATTGTATCACGTAGTCTATTCTTTAAAGAATGCTGGAAGTTTTATCGCAGTGAAATAAATTAGGGTGCGTTAGCTAATATTTCCAAATGGTAAAGGAATATTAAATAGTGGCGCTAATACTACTATTTAATAATATAATATGATTTCGGCAAAATACGTCATGCCTGTATTAGGAAATTACCAGGGAGTGGTAGGATTTAGACGCGAATCAAATTCCCAATGGGACAATTATCATATAGATCACTTCGTGCTGAAATTTTATCTACGTCGCTAATATTTTCTCAATTTAAAATCACATTGACCATGAAGTTTTTATTAAGCTGTGCGCGATATCAATACAATTCAGTCTGATCTTATTCTAGCCAGACGTGATCGATTTATAGCTGTCTGCAACCTGATTTATTTCTATAGGACCGAGACCACACCGACGGGATCTGATAACGAAATAAGCCAAATATTACCGCAAGTTACTAATTGAATAATGATGAATGCAAATTAGAAAAGTATGTAAATAAGATGATTGTTCACTTCCTCAAAGTCTGCTATTCAGTGCGACTAATAGGTGACAGTAGATGACATTTTTATTCAACACACACAGCAATATATTATTTGAAAAAATGTAATAGTGCTAGATAGAATATTCTAAAAAATTCAAGCTGAAGTTGACGAATAAGTAACATTACGCAAAGGCGGTAGTAATCATTAATCAAATGAGTCAAATAATTTCAAAATCACTCACCAGTTCTGTGCATTTAAATGGACACCTGCAAATAGATAAGCAAATTAGCACCATTATTTATCGATCAGCATTCCCTAAATATTTTGAGAAAAATCAATATAAGGAAAATCGCAAAAACATAAATCAAGCTATCAATGAAATGCCTACGTTTATGGCGTAAGCTAACTACAAATTTCCTGAAATCAAATAGTTGCTGCACTAATTGCAGGAATTGTGCGTTGTCGATTTTATCTATTAATCATAGCCACCGGCGGCGACGCGATTTCACGACTTTGGACGATCCAATTAATGTGCCGACTAATTGCTAATTGATCACACAAATCACCAACGTGTATCTTTAGACGTGATGGAAGCTAACCAGTAGATCGGCTGCCAGTTTGCGATAACACCCTGAACGTGATCGGTTTACCGCCGTGATAGACTCGCTGCGGGTACAGGCATGTAGCTTAGGTCGATTGCATCGATATGATCTGACAGTGGATTGTAAGAGCAATAAATTTTGCGTACGTCACTGAATAATGGATCAAACAGATCGGCAAGGTTAGGGCTAAACTGGTGACTTGTTAATATTTTCAGAAGTAAATGATAGGATTGTGATAATTAAAATAAGATATATACATCTGTGATTGTAGTGTCTCTAAATACAGCGATAATACAGCGTCGATGGTTGTTTTTGAATTTGTTGTTGAAATGCTTTGATTGGTGTCCTGTTTGATCCATGAATTTGAGATTTTTGGGTCGCCATATTGCACCAGCCATCTTTAATTTCCACTTCGATAGTAGATTCAGGATCAGTGACCTCGGAAACATAGAGGGACCGAATTTCATAGCAATCCTTCGAAGTTGGGCATTTTCAGGCGCCATATTGGATTCGCCATTTTTAATTTCTATTTCGATAGTAGATCCGAAATCAGCGAACCCGAAAACAAGAATATCGAATCTTAGGAAGTACGATGGGGGATCGAAGGGAGACGCATTGCAAGGCGGATGAAACGGACTCATTGGTTTTTTTGTTCTTTTTTTGTTTGAGCGAACTTCCAATTTGTAGAAATTTTAGCGACAACATAAAGAAAAAGTTTAATTGAGATAATAAATTACATTTTTGTGTGTTTTTATTATAATATTTAATTGAAATTTCAGTGCAGTGGGGTAGCCAAAATCCCATTTGAGTCCGTCAAATGATACTAGGTAAAAACATTTTTGAGTCCGCTCAAGACTTGAGTCCGCTGAAATTATGAGTCCGCTCAAATAATGTGTCCACTCAAAAAAAAATAAAAAATAGATTCGCTCAAGCTGTGAGTCCGCACAAATTTTGAACGTTATGCATCCGCTCAAATGTTGAGCGGATTCACTGCTTGAGATGAGCGATCAGTTGAGTCGATATTCCAGTTTTTTGCAGTCCTGCTAATTTTAAAGGGAAGGTAATTCACAGAGCATCATTTCGGAGAATATACGTAAGTCCGAATTTACTTCTTCAATCATTCTTTAAATACAACAGGAACAATCTTGGCGTCTTCGGCGTAACATGAAATTTTAAGTTATTCCCGAAACAGTCAGGCAAGTATTTAATATTGATAATAAATAGGAGTGGACCCAGATGGTTTCCCTATGGTACACTAGAAGTACCTATTGTGTATCTCTCTAGCTAGACAAACAATACTTACTGAATGCGACTCGTGAAGTAGGAGAGAATCCATTTTAACAAACCCGATTAGAAATCCAAGTGCATTCAATTTGTAAATAAAAATTGCATGAGAATTGCAATCGATTGGATTTCCAGATTTTAGAGATATTGCTTTGATATTGCGCTTTATGGAACTACTAACCAAAACTGAATGATACGACCATTTCTATTAGTAAAACTCGATGTGTCAATTTCGGTTCAAGGTACACGACTTTCCCCTACCTTTGAGTGATCGCGAAGGGCCATATAGGTTTCTTTAAGATTTTATATTAAAGTTTTTCCATGCATTTTAGACTTAAGAAAAAAATGAATAACCGAATCAAATACACCTTTAAAACAAAACAATATAAAACAAAAACAACAAATTATTAAAGACATGAAAATTGTTTTATGCCTCCATTTCACATTTTCGATAAATAAATATTTCTGTCGAATGAGTTTCTTCGTAAATATTCGAAAATGTATTCATCGTCTCGACACTCCAGCTGCAGCCGCATATATTTCAATCGCTGTAATAGCGCTTAAATGAGGTTCACTAAATTATTTTCAAAATAAATAGTTTAAACGAACCGAGAGAAAAGTGGGACAAATTAATAAAATTTCCTTACTCATTCGCATGCTTTTCTTATTGAGCAAATTCAAATACCCGTACTGCAGCTTTGAGGGTGTGTCGCTTTATTTAAGCACAGTGCGTACGTGATACGATTATTAATGCAAGAACAATGCAACGAAAGTAATTTTATGTCAGTAACCTAGATACGTTACGGTAAAAAGTGATGTAATCCTTAATAAATGAATGTGGCGCAACATTTTCGATCCCAACTGGTGGCCTTAAATAGCACTGCTAGGAAGCGAACAGTGAACAATTATTAAGTTTTCTTAGGAAATTGTATGAGATAAGGTCGCGGGCAATTGATTTTATTCCAACCTTATCGTAATGCTCCATTGTATACTTGATATAATATTACGACTAAGTGAGAAAGAAGTGTTAATAGCGAATTCCAGAAACTGAATGAATCCCTCTTTGACCTCGAAACGATTATCCTTCACTTGAAGTGCCGATAAGACATGATTCACAACGAGTACACTAAAATTGTGCAACAGTTTAACGCTTCTTCAAATTCTTGGGCTTGACATTGAAAGTGAACGCGTTTGCTCTTCAGATGTTGGTCTGGAACTCTTCCAGTAATTAAAGCGAATCCAGATAAAAAGTGAATAGAAAAGCAATTGTGCGCTATGCATTCTAATCTAATCGCATATGCTTGGAAAATATTTACTTGGGTTGAAGTAGGCGCCACACTTGCGAGCTTCGGAGCCAAAAGAATTTTTTTGCATTTCTTAGAAATGGTGAAGTATCGTTAAGTTTGACGCCCATAAAAATTTATATGTGCAAACAATTCGTAAATCATTCATGGTTATTTTTAAAATTGGACCCAGATGTTTTTCTTGTAGTTTCAAGTTTATTATTTTGAAGACATTGCGATCTGTTTTAATTTATAAACACTACGAAATAACCTCCTTTACGATCAGCATCAACGTACATATAGGTAACTTGCGCACTATCAATTTTTAAAACCTATACCAAAAAGAGTAATCTGAAGAAAAATAGGTGCTCCTTTGCGTTTTTTCACAGAAGATGTTCAGCAGAGAGGTACTGGCCAAGATATGTTTGCACAACTTTCTCAGTTATTTTTTTGCTGGAATTTGACAAATATCGAACTCTTGGAATCGTTATGCCTACAGTCAGTACTCATAAATAAACAGAAAATGACCATTAATGTTAAGGTGGTTAACATTTGTTTGACATTTGTTCTCTACCAGGGATCGAAACACAACAATTATTTTCAATTTTTCAAAGTTCATCGGAAAATTGATAAATAAATACAAGTAAAATCATTCTCTGGTGTTTATGTTTTATTTTAAAAATAAAAAAAAATATGTTAGACCACGCGCGTCAAATAGCTTCCGTGCCATAGCCAATTATTGAAAAATGCTAAGTATTTATGATTATTTACTGTAAGTTTTCTTTACTGCGACGCGAACCACATTGCAACGAGGCGGCTCACTGTGTGTGGGCCGGTCGGCGAACACACTGGAAGGCCATGCCGACGAGCTTAATAACGACTTTGAAAGCAAATATCTCGTGACTGAATGGTTAAAATCAAAATGTCCGAAAACATTTATTGTTGCATTTTACGAGACCTGTTCAAAAAAACCTCACTCAAAAGGATAAGTGGAAAAAAAAATTGAGTACACTCTTAACAAAGCTTGCTTCCGAAAAATAATTGTTTCTACATTGTTCAGATATTTTGACAAGATCACAAATAATTCCGGTCAAATTATAGCTTTAATTCTTGTTTTCATATTATAGTGCTTTTACTGTTTTTAATTTTGGGTGGGTAAAAATAACAACAATTGACAACTTTATTTGTAACAGCTGCTCACGAAAAATATTTGCAAACTACATATACACAGATATTTTCCAACAAAAACATGAAAAGTAGGTACAATAAAATTTCAATTTTCTTTCTTATCTCAGGCGCCGTTCTGCCTGATTTACGAGAAGACATTCACACCGAGCAATTTTAGAAACTGTCTCAATCAATTTTATCCACTTTTGCTTTCTCTTAGTTAGAATCACGCGCTGCTCCTCACAGAGGCACGCTAAGAATTTTGCGAAAAAATGCTTTTCCAATAATAATAATGTAAATAAACATTCCCTGAATCATTCCACAAGTGGTTCAACAATATTCAGTTGGAGATGAGCCAAACTTTAACCATATTTTTCTCTTCACTTGAACTCAATTTTGCTGAAAAAGCTATGACGGCTGAATCGCTTATCGGGGCCTAAAATTAGAATTCATTCATAAGCCAAAGATTCACAAAAGCTCTAAAATAGAGCGATGTATTTTCTGGCTTATTATTAAAAGTGTTGATTTACATATAAACTAGTTTTCGTGGAAGGAGCTAATGAAGTGCAGCGTTGATTTACTCAGGTCATCTTGTGACTCAACGCACTGCTTGCACTCCTTAATGGATGTTTTAAGAAATTGTTTCAATTTCTGCAGCAGAAACTAGGACACTCCTCAAAATAAATATGGAGCAAGAAAAACAAGCAGACAATCAGTGAAGCACTTGTATATGTATATGCTGCAAAGCCGGATTATCACATACTTAAAATATAAATTGTGGCCCAATTCTACGCAAGGTACCTACAGAACTTTAAATTCTAAATTTCTTCAGACGCTCAAAGTGTAATTCAAGAGATTGTAGACAATTTGTCAAAAGCGCCGAAAGTAGTAAAACGGGATCAAAATGACAGAGTTCTGGTTGCGACAGTTAATTTGCCATCCGACCCAATTCAGTCGCGCGAATTGTGCGACTATGTTAAATGGAGCAATTAAAGTGATCATGAACTTTTGCATGTGGGGCTACTTTGCCTGTCTTTTCGGCAGCAGACCGATGAGTGACAGTGTATTTAAACCTTGAAGCAATCTGATGTGAAAGACGTATGACTTGCTAAAGATGCCGGCGCTAACATTTCTAGTGTCATTAAAAGTTAAGAAGCAATCAGTCTCAAGTGGAATGCAGAACAATTGCAATGATTAGGAAATTATGTGTCATTGCGAGAGTTATTTTTAGTGTTTTAGGACCAAGGCGTTTCAATTGACTGCAATTCGAGGATTCTTTATGAAAAAAACATTACCAACTTGAAATCAAATTTAGGATTTTTTTGTTTGAATTAAAACTAGGAAACCAAAAACATTTCTTGTTAAATTTATTCTTCTGTTACACCATTTTAAAAATCAAAATTTGAAAGCTTTTCAAGATGGCGAATCCAATATGGCGACCGAAAAAGTTAAACATCACCGGCTACCGCACCTCCGACTCCTTTAGTTGCTGCGAAATTTTTCACGGGTCAACTAATATGTAAAATATTATTCATACTGTTGACTAGACTAAATTAATAACACAATATTCCCAATTGTTTTTATAAGGAAATTTTTTTCAGACTAACGTACATAATTACTTCAAGCGTTCATAGTTTATATAAAATTTAATCTTTTTTTTATTATTCCAGTCTAGACGATACGGAACATTATACGTTCACATCACAATATTTTGCGCCGTCAGACCATTTTTAGAAGGATAATATTCGTACAATATGATTTTTTCACCCACTGTTATATCGTAGAAATAACATGGCATTATAAGGTAAAACAACAACTAGTAACCTATTTACTCAGGCTCTCGAACAACATTAGCAAGTTGGCACCATCTACACGGATTTGTCTAAAACTTTTGCTCATGTTAGCCATGATATTTCTCTAAGTAAATTAAGTAGGTACATATGCATGTTATGTATTGTCTACCGGGGACTTTGTTATTCTGGCTGTCAACCTATTTATACGATTGTACAATGCAGGTAGTACATCTTTCTAGTGTGTTCCGTTATCTGGAGTTCCACAAGGATCTATTGTCGTTCCGCTACTATTTTTGTTATTTATCAGTGACTTGATCTAAATAATTAATTCTGACTGCCTTTTATATACTGACGATTTTCGAGTGATGAAAATTTATAGTAACAACTTACAATTAGTCGCTCTTGAAGACTGATTTCAGACTAACTGCCTGACTGAATGTTGCTAAATGCTTCAAAATGATCAAAACTTTTAGGAAGACCGTGGTACAATTGACATAAGTCTGAACTCTATATTATTGGAAGAAGTTGAACACTTTAACAACTTGGGTGTAACTGGGTGTAACCTTCGATTCCAAGTAAGATTTTGGTGATGATAGACTATCCGGCTTCATTATTCACAATTCCTCATATTTTTACGACATGTCTTCGAGCATACCTATAGATATACGAGTATATATATATATATATCGTAGAATATAGCTCACCAGTTGGTACACCGTACCATTCAAGCAAAATAGACACAATATAATGAGGGCATAGAAAATTGTCAAGAAGTATTGTTAGAGAACTTACAACGGTAGAGTTTCCATTCTCAATCAATTTGTTCTGAAAATGTATGGTTCTTCCTGGACAAGGTGCACAAAAGAACGCAGCTACAATTGAAGGAGGTCCCATTGGTCCCAGTTTTGATTTTTGGATAAAGAGATCACTTTAGATCGTTTCTTAATTTCAGGTAAAAATATAATTTAGAAAATGCGGCAGGAAAAGAATTAATTGTTTGAACCACTATTTTGATCAATTTAGCGTTTATAAGAGCGGTTAGACCTTAACCGAATTGCTTCTAATTTAGTGGCTTTCATTGCTATAAGAGTTTTGTCTACAGAAATATTACTGAACTATAGTGAGTCGAGAGTACTTCGCGCCTCAACATGGTGACATGGATTTAAAACAAGTCCATTTAAATCATTACAAGAAATTTATACTAAATTATTCCATTCAAGGAAAATCACACTACTTCTATACATGCAGGAAAAAATATCGCAAATGTCATGCATTAACTGTAATCACTTATTTAAAACTAAATTGAACGAAGTTACATGCATACTTTACAGCTTTTATCAGCCATATACTTCGTCTGACCAGACAGGCGATTAGCATATCAATCGAACCGAGGAGGAGCGTCATTTCTATAATTGAAATATATTTTATGCTAAGTTATTAATCTCGTACGAGTGGTGCTGTGGACTTTGTTCGATTACTACTCAAATTGTCATCAATGGTAAACATTTCCATTTGTCATAAACGGAGGCTACTCCTGACTCACGTCGCAGCAAACTGGTTATGCATATTAAAATTCATCAAACAACAAATGTATTTATTTACCACTCACTTAGCCATGTTTTCCTCCCAGGTTGCTCCGCTCAATGTTTGTGTTTTGCGATGGGTGATTAACTTCACGTAGGTAAATATTTCATGTCCGGCAAACTTGACCTGCCTTAATTGCTTGTGGGAGAAATTGAAGTCATACTTGCTTACCCAGTTACGTAACGTCTACGTAGAGAGTACTCGTCAACTGATAAACACGTTCAATTTTTGAAACGATACGCATTCGTGTGACAGATGATTACAAATTGTGAACAGTGTGCTCAGCCGACTCTATGTGAGCTAATTAATTTTCTTGTTATTACAAAGTCATTACACGTTTCAATCAGCCACCCCAAATACCGAATTAATTTATCAAATAGCCCGAATTATCTATGACAGCCACAATCATTTTTAATCCGCTTGCTTCAGCCAGAAGAGCTTAGATCACCGCGTAATTAATTGAGAGGATTTTGCTGGCGGCCGATTGGCTCGTTATGATTATAATAGTGACATCCCAGGAGATTACCCCGTTTTGTTAGCACGGGAAGTAATTAGCCAAATAGGCTTTTGGCTTGATTCCAACAACTGAAGAATATTTTCTAGTTTTATACCCGAGCGTCAATTCAGTTTTAAATTAGTAAGCATACATATGTATAGTATGTATCTATGTAGGTCGAAAATCACCTTCAGGCTTGATCCCACCACTTAAAAATTAATGAACTGCACTACAGTGTTGATTTGAGGTATCTTATCCTCTGTCCGGTTGTCAAAACCATGTACTAAATTTTTATTGAAATCTTCATACTGTATGATACTACAGCGGCTTATAATTTTTATCTATGGTATGAGATATAGGTATGAATTCTCTGATTTGCAATTTTTGGAAATTTTATATAGGTCAAGCAGATTGCAGGATGAATATTTATCTATCCACATCAACAGGTTACCTTCCTACTAAAAGAAATAATATCACATTTCCCAATAATTCATTAAGATGGCTTATCTACAGTTTAGGTTATAATTTGAATTTTCTTTTCAGTTTTCCTTCTTCATAACATCCTATGTTATGTTGTGCCATATATTAATATACAATCAGAAGATTACAAATCTTGTGTATTAATCTGCCAAAATATTTGTTTCTTATTATTATTATATTATTGTATTATTTGTTATCGGATTTGAGGATTAACGAGAAATCAACCAAAATTCCACAGAATCACTTCAGGTTTAGTTCAAGATAAGAGTTGAATTGTGCGTGCATTATATTTATTTCTTGGAAAAGATCAAAGATAAATGTTGCACTAAATTTTGCCAAAACAGAAAAAAATATTTTAATTTTCATCAATTTAGATATAAGCGGTGTTAAAAATAACACAAAAATTAACTTTAGATGTAAATTTATTTTTAATTTGAAAGAGCAATTCAGGGCATTAATATTTAAAAAAACCGGTCAAATGCGACTTTGACTCGCACACGAAGGGTTCCGTACCATCGTACAAGATATAACACTATATTATGTACTTTTAAATACTTTTGTAAAAGAAACAAGAGAGGCGGTATAACATATTCGAAAATATTTTTTCTAATTTGCATGACGGCCATTTTGAAATTCTCCATCTTGGTTGTTCATTATTTGTTGTTATAGCGGCAATAGAAATACACACTCTGAGAAAATTTGAACTCCCGACCTATTACGGTTCATGAGATACAGCCCGCTGACAGACGGATGGACGTATAGCGAAGGCTTAGTAATAGGATTCCGTAGGGCTCGGCGAATTTTCTTGGCGAAGTGCATTCTCTTAGTTCAATATTGGGTCACTTTTTCGAGCAACGTCGATCGTATGATAAGAATCACATGAGCACTGTTAGCATCCAAGTCGACAGTTGTTGCTGGTTTGTATATAATCATCATATATATCAGTATAAACCAGTGACTCCACGTAATCCCATAGGAAATAGTCGAGAGGTGTCAGATCACATGACCATGGAGGCAATTACAGAGCAATCTCTCGAAAGTACAGCCATATTCTCAAACTAATGTTCATTGATCATAGTATGGTAATGATCTGGATGCAATGGAGTCTATTCTGGATTCCTCTCACTCCAGGACCGAAAATGTTGCTTATTAGGATATCCATTAAGTTAAAAATAAAAATTGAAAAAAATAGAACCAACTGCAAAAAATCTGAAGTCCTAGAAAGTTTTAAATAATCTCACTTAAAAATCCTCAGCTACTAAGCACTTCCAACTTTGAATCCTAAGTTTTTACTAGATTTTTGAAGTCGATGCGAAAACCTGACTAGTATTTATCCAAAACTTATTATAGTAATGAAGACATTCAGTTGGTCTGGATTATTTAGTTATATGTTAATAAGTTAGAGTTGCTAACTTTTAAAAGAGTAAACCTTTTTTTATGCGTTATATGGATACAAAAATACAATTTAAAATAAAAACAAAAGATAATGTTCATGGTATTGTTCCTGATGTAAATAAAACCCATTCCGAGAAAAAATGGAAAAATAATATCAATTTTTAAAGAAAAGTTAAAATCAGTTGAACCGACAAATCCATTGATTGATTATGACTGCTTGTCCACTTGGTATGATGATCACCCCTGTTAATCTCCAAGTGGGCATTGTTCATTGTATATTCTCAGTACTCAAATCAAATCACTTTGCAAATGGAGTTCTTTCAGCCTTCTGATTTAAGAAACGAATTAAAAAGAGTCGAAAAATTAGAAAAAAAAACATATCCCCCAAATACGAGTCATGCTCCTGCATCGCCGGTTCCGTACAATATAACACATCATTTTATTCATCATACTATAATCTATCAATATACAAATACGCAAATCTATATAATTATACATAGTTTACAACTTAGGAAGTTAGGGAGGGGAAAAAATGATAAATTTTTTTTGGAAACTTTAGAGATATGTGAATACATCAGACAATCTGTATGAATTATTTGGCTTCCAAACTTTGATGATAAGTTGAGAAGGGAGGGATGGTATTTTTTCGCACGTTTTTGGCCATTTATCAAAGACTAATGCGGCTAAAATTAAAACAAAACAACATTTTCGAATCCTTGCCCTGTGATACCCCACACGGTGTACTCGTATAAAAAAAATCGAGTTTTAAATTTAATTTTTTTTAATTAAAAAATAATGTCTGAAGTTATGAAATTTCATCCTGAATAGATGCGGGCAAATGACATCTGCAACTGTTAGTCTTGTCAAAATAAACGAAAAAAGCTAAAACCTACCTGCCTAACTGTCACGGTGGGGCTGGGGGAGGGGCAACAAAAGCAAAAATTGTTTTACTTTTCTCGGCTGTTTTTGCAGCTACGACGAAAGTGATGATACCAGTGTAGAGTGCGTTCCGTGTACTACAAGTTTGCTTATAATAATTTTTTTCATAACTGCAACGGCTGACCGCGGGGGCGTGCATGTTAGTATTTTCGGTGTTTGAAATCGCGATATATCAAGAATGGTGAGTTTTAGAAAAAAAGTGTATTAACTATATTTGTAGACAATTGCAGGATCTATAATTTTTGTATGAACTGTTTTTACCATAACACTTACCGTTTACGAGATATATTGACTTTTGACCTTGAATACAATTTTTAGCTCAATTCGAATCGATGGGGACTTTTGAAATTTCATTTGTAATAGTGTATTTAAGGTCTGTACAAATTTTCAGCCCTACACAAATTTTTCCGCAGTTAAATTTCTGTTTTGACTGGACCATGTGCCAATTTCAAGATAAAAATAGTAGTTACTGAGAAAACTTGTAATATGTACATACAGACGGACAGACACAAGGCTCATGGAACCATAAAAATGAAAGTATATTATGAAAAATTACTGTTATTTCCGCCGTCCGTACTTCATTCCACATTCAAGGAAGAGCTACATATGTATATGAAATGACAAAAGCAAACTGGTCGTAATATTAGCTGATATCCTTTGATTCAAGATTCAGGTTTTTCCCAATATTAATTTTAATAAGAACTGAATTGAAGAGCGGTTATATGAAAGCTTATAATTGGTGCAAATGTCTAAATTGACATTCTATAATAATTTGAAATTGAAATGAATATTTAATCTACAATCACACCTTGATCGATTTAATCTAATTTAAAAAAAACAACTTGTACAAAATGAGGTTGATATTATTTATATTGTAAATAATATCTATTCGCAGAAAAATATGAATTTATGATAGAAGTAATTTAAAAAATAAATATAAAATCAGCCGAACTACAAAATCCATTGATTATATTGACAGCAAACTTGACTTTATTGACCTTGCAGAATAACATGTGCAAATATACTGCACGGCGACTGCCGAAAAAAGATATCTTATCAGAACTCTTTCTATTAATTTTGGGGCACTCCTTTATGTGATACTTTAAAAAATATATAAAAATTGTCGCTGCCCAAATCAAATCAGTTTCAAAATGGCTCTTGAGGAGTTCATCCAGTCTTCTCCCTTAAAGGGAACATTAGAACAATTTGACAAACTAAAAAAGAATCACGAAGGTCTATTTCGAAGATTTCTTTCTTTTTGTCGCCGTCGTCCTTTTCGTTTTCGTTGGAAGAAGAGAAGCTGGCTGAGGAGAAAATGTAAGTTAATTTTAAATGTGCACATATTATACGAATACTAAAAATTCCAATATTTATTCACAGAAGAAATAAGAGTTCGTGACGCTTTATTCTGTGAGTTCCACAACACCATCCACTGGTCGGTACTAAATTCGAAGACATCAGGGGAAAGCAAAAAGAGTGATTTTGTAATAATAAAAATATTCTAAATTTTAATATCTGTAGTGAATATCGTTATAAATAAATATTTTAAGCTATTTTATTACAATCTGAAAATTGTCTTTGTGTGGTATCGCTTGAAGCAGTTTATTTGAGTGTTTTTTTCTGTCACAAATAACATTTCGTTCAGAGTGTGTAAAGAAGAATGACTGCACGACCAACAGTTGTTACTTAGTAGAATTAGAGAAATGATCTTTGCATAATTCGATACGCGTTGATACTTTGTTGATGCCGTTTTGTCTCAATATAATAATTTTGTCCTTTGAAATGTTACCTCATAGAGCAGTAAGTAGTTGAGCAACAATCGGAACACTGTTCACGTGTTCATTTTTATCAGTAATCCAATCTGAAGTGTGCCGGGTACTAACCATTTTTATCGCTATTTTAGCTCGCCAAGCTACCGCAGATATTCCAAAGGAAAAATTTGGCTTTTTTATACCCTCAGGTTTTTGTTTATCCTCTCAGAAAGGTTTGACTGGTCTTTACTGTCCTATAAATAGCATTTTGTGTAGGGCGGTAAGGGGTAAATCTGATTTGACTAAGGCATCATTGGTAATTTTCCCATAATACTCGTATGTCACGAATGTGCTGTACTATATTTGTGTTCCATTGTCGCCCTCATCATATCTTTTTTCCTAAATTTCTCGTTTCACGGCGTTCTCTTCAAATAAAAAATTCATTGCTTTTAGAACATCCAAGGCGTTTCGCAATGTACCGCGTTATCAAAATATGCGCCCAAGATAACACAACTATATTACTTTTAAGTATATCCCGCACTGGCTTTTCCCATATTTAATTGTCTCTTATCTCTTTTGTAAAACTTTCACTTCTAATAATTAATAATAATAATTAATAATAATAATAATAGCCTTTATTCAGATATATAAATGTTCACAACGAATTGTGTAGCTTATTTTAATAAACTTATTTGATCCTACTCCTACTGTTATCTGTTTGCTAAACAGCATAGGCCTCCTCCAACCCCTTCCAGGTTACTCGATCTGTTGCTGATCTAGTCCATGTGGCTCCTGCAATTTTTTTGATGTCGTCTATCCATCGTCTGAATGGACGTCCCCGTTTCCTTCTCAAGTGACCCAAGAACCAAAACAATATTGATTTGCTCCATTTATCTTTGCCTCGTACTGTGTGACCTGCCCATTTCCATTTTAACTTTTTGATGGTAACTATTACATCCCTAGTTTTTGTATGGTTTCTTATTGTCTCTATTCTAATCTTATCAGAGCGCTTCTTTCCCATCATGCTTCTGTTCATGGCGTTTTGACATGTTGTTAATTTTCTTATTTGAGATTTGTTTAAGGCCCAAGTCTGACAGCCATATGTAAGAACTGGTAGGATACATGTATCAAAGAGCTTTCTTTTAATGTCCATACTAATTTGCTTATCTTTCATTATTGCTCTTAATCTCCAGTATTGTTTCCAAGCGTTAGCAATGCGTCGGTCTATTTCTTTAGACATAAGGTCACTTGTCGATATTAGGTGGCCCAGATAAATATATTCACTGACATATTCTATAACGCTAATAATAATTCTAATTCTAATAATTAACTGAACGATAATTAATTGTTACGCCTCTTTGTATACATAGGTGTGAATAAAGATGCAAACATAGTGCCCGAAAAATTTATAGACACACGCATTTGATAGACTGAAATACAACAGAGGAAAATTGAGCATGGAAAAAATGACCGGGAAAATTTAATAGCCGGGGGAAAATTGACCACATATTTGGATTCTTCAGAGTAAACAAGCGAAAAGTGTAAAATAATTTTACATTGCTATACTGGAACTATACATACTAAAAGCTTCACTTTTTCGAAACCAGTAAAAGAGGTTGGTATATACCATACATACCAACCTCTTTTACTGGTTTCGAGAGTAAGCGTGTTAGACTGCCGATCCAAAAGTCCCGAATTCGAATCCCACGCTTCCATTCGCAGAACGTGCTTTTTCTAATAACCGACAGATGGAAGCCGCATTAATTAGGATAGCTTCTGCGGGCTAATCACCTAGCATAGCGAACATACACGATTAGAGAAACGGAAGCAGAGCCAGAGTGGAGAATCTTTGCGGAAGCCCTATGCTCCAAGGAAATATATGTATAAAATAAGACTTGTCAACATTGTAAGTATTCCCAGAGCAATCAAGGTGAATTAGTTAGAATGTTTTTTCAGAGATTACTAATTCGGGAACATAAAGAAAGCTCTACAACTACAACAATTGAAAGATGACAATATTTAAGCATAGCAGTTTAATGAAAAACATACGAAAATTAATCTTAATTAGAACTCAAAGTAATTGGAAATTAAGATAAAATGAAAAGTTTTCATTGATGTAATGAATTTTTTTTTAGAATATCGAATACAAAATTGCAGTGAATATTAGACCTTTTATATAATCGACCCAACTGGTTTTTCTATTTACTCTAATTTATTAATAATTATATTATTTATAAATGTCCCTCAAGGTAATCTGGACGACTTTAAGAAATATGTATGAAGGAATGCTTTAACAGTTAATAGTCATCTTGCTTTTTAGATTATATCTTAAGTGCTAATTTGCCACCAAATTAAATCGTTTCAACCGATTTCAGCATTGATAGCAATTAAAACACATGTTGCAGGCCGCTTTTTGCCAGCAGCTTGCGTTAAAAGTCGTCGATCATTCTGCGACATGACCGTGATGACCAATTTGCCTTTTTAAACAAGTCGCGTGCGCACGATTCAACGACGACGATTTAGTCGATCTTATCTTAACTCGCGGTAGTTGGCGGCTGGCTGCGAGGCGTTACTCAATTTAATAATTACACAAATGACTTTTGTAAATACAGGAAAGTACTTTCATGGAAGTTTATGTTCTGTAAATAGTGCTCGTTGTAATTTGTTGACATTTGCGGACATTTGTTTACATTGGATTAGACAGAAGTTTACACCAGGTAAACTGTCAACATACCGAAACTTTTACTGTGTTTTATTTACATATATAGATATGCACATATGCTTAAAGATTGTTCAGATAAGAATTTCTATATCTATTTGCCTAGAATGAAATATGTATAGTGAAATTAGTAATTGTCGTGCAAAGCAATAATAAAATCCTTAATTTTGGCTTCAAAAATATGATGAACGATTTTCGGCAATACTGCACAACATGGTCACGTTACATGTTATGTGAAATGTTATATTACACGTGACATAACACTTGACGTGACACGTGACACTACAAGTGACATAATTGTTTTTATTGCACCATGCTGTAGAGCAGGTTGAAGAACCCCCTCTGAAACACCCTTCAAGTGGATTTTTCAAATATGCACACACGATGCACAAAAATTGCGCGACCCATCATGGGAAAATTTTGTTTATGCTGGTATATACATATATATACACAATACATATGTCCATACTATCCTTATCCCTTGTGGGTTTCGGTTTTACCCACGATATGTACATTGCCATGATTTTTCCATAATTTTTTCATTTTTTAGTGATATTATTTTAAGAGAGTCGCCAACCAGTTTTGATTATATAGCTGTGTTTTATTTCTTCCACTTGAAATATCTGTTATTGTACAAACAACAAAATTTGTCACATGTTATATCACATGTCACGTGACGTCGGTGTAAGGGAAATGTTTATTTGCGAAGGTCACATGAACAGTGAAAAATAATATTGCCGAGCTGAAAGAGTTCTAAGCCCACATTTAATGAAGATTTGTGATGACTCAAGCACGAACAACGTAATAAAATTCCAAACATTAATAAGGTAAAAGTGTGTAACTGTGGTCTCATTTTTCTCCACCACACAAGAATGGGTAGAGTGCGATTTTTATTGGATACCAAATACTTCAGGTCAAGGCTGTATATTCGAAGGAAGTAATATTTTTCATTTGAAGTGAATTATTCGTAATTTTGAATAATCCGCAAATCTTCATTGTGTATTTCTCTTTCTAAGAAATAAACAAATAAAAATCCATCAAAATAATATCATAACGTGAGGGCCTAAAGACCTCCCAAAAACTTTTCAACGCAAATAATTCACATCTTCGCATGCCATAAAGCAAAAAGTCTAAAAAAATTCAAAAGATTAAGATGAAGACAAAGTCTATTCAGCTGAAACCTTTTCTCAATTATTCAAAAATTCTTGGCTACCATCAACGATTTGCTAGTTCACCAATGGCATTGACAGTGACATCTAGAGAAACATACATATGTTCACAATTGCAGGGTGATCTCAGGTGAGCTAATTATATTTCCGCCGCTCAGTGGATTCTATTTCTAGAAATGATGCAAAAGTACAGAAGGTGAACTGACGGAGATAACGCTAATGAGTTTGTAAAATTCTTTCCTCTGGAAAATTAAAACAATAACTCAAACGAAGCTAATTTTAGTGCGCTTTATCGCAATTTATGAGCATCAACACGAGAGGAATTCATTAAGCAAAACAAAGCCCGCCAAAGTACTCACTTTGAGGATTTATACTGTTTGTGATGGTTTCCCCCAGAGTCGTCTTGAGTGTTTTACGACTTTTAGGGGAACTGCTTTAATTTCACATAAAGGAGATCATTAAAAATTGATGTTGCCACTTCAAAGTGCGATGATGTTGGTGAGTTGGACATTTGTTGGCAACAACTGTAACTAAACGCACAAATTTTAAGGCATTGGAACATTAGTTTTATATTATTTATTGCAGACGTTTAGACAATATACAAATTACGAATTCCTGAGTTAAATCTTCTAATAGTAATGATTTACATGATGCCCATTAAACTTTCATCGCTCCAGGGCCTCCTGGCGAAGCGCGCTTCCCGGCCGGAAACTTTCTACCGTCAATGTCACACAAAACATAAATTATCTAATAAACGGAATTTTATGTTCCCATAAATAAGCGATGAAATTTGTTTAGCTTGGAACTCCTACAATTTTCCACGGCATGGCATGGTAAATGCTAGGCAAGCCGCTGCCTACAGCGATCACCTTAAGGTCGCTTACTGTCTGCCGTAATTGCTTTCATATATTTATTGTTATGATCTACTGGGCATCTTGATCGCTGAAACAATGCACTGACCAGGCTACCATTATCGTGCGCAAACTTTACGTATGCCGTGCAACCTAGCGAGCATTGCAGCCCAGCGCGGCGGCGGCGGCGGTCCGACAGCACCTCAAGGGACAAAATAAACGCGCGGTGTGGTAAAATGTCGAGAAAGCCGTGAAATTCTCATTCTTCTCAAACGACGAAAATGTTTCTACGTTGCCTTCAAGTGATTTCGATTTATTAACTGCAACTGATTGTAGATACACGCTTCGATGGTGTACCACGTTATTTGTTGCCCTCGTCGATATTTATTAAAAAGAATGGATGTGCATGCAAACCTTCCAGGTTCTATCTTCAACGACTTAACGTATCTTCTATATGGTTTCTCTGTGTGATATCGTTACAAGTATTCCAACATGAAAGTAATAATTACACATAAAGTCGCCCTTAACTTTGCATGCAAATAAACTTAAATCGACATTTTGTTTTATAAAAGTCCACTTTTATTCACTAAGCAGAAAGACATGTTCGACAAGTGACATTATGACCAAAGACATCCAAAACAATGTTTTTCAGGTTTTTCCAAAACGTTCATTAACATTTTTAATTAAATAAATTTCGAGTTCATTTTAATTTTAAATGATTAAAATTATATCTGATAGTATTGCCGTCACCAAGGGAGAGGACAGGAAGGGGCAGCTGCCTCGATTCTCAGACAACATTTCATTAAGCTGAGCCACTTATGCCCCCAATCAGAAATTATGCACTGACGGCGGTGGCAAAACTAGTGGACATTTTTACATTCCTGACGACATTTGATTCGAATAGAAAGAGCCCTTTGTGACATTTGAAAAATCTGACTAAAGAGTAGGTTAGGTACTGTAATAGGAAGTCCTCTCAATGGTCTAGAAACGATGAGTCCTCACAGTGGTCGACAAAATTTAAATTGAGACGATTATGTGTTAATTGAATTTCTTTAA
Organism: Neoitamus cyanurus; assembly: GCA_947538895.1. Classification (NCBI taxonomy): domain Eukaryota; kingdom Metazoa; phylum Arthropoda; class Insecta; order Diptera; family Asilidae; genus Neoitamus; species Neoitamus cyanurus. The sequence continues at coordinate 12,356,085 of OX384541.1, forward strand.
TTTTTTGGTTCCGTACCGGATTATTCTGGTTTAGTTAGTGAGTAAGACATATTGTCGATATTTTGGTATTTTAATTTTTTATGAACGAAAGAAAAATTTATTGTCAATAATTTTTCCCTGCATTGTTATCTTGCGTATTATAGGTGAAAACATTACAGCTTCTTTTCCAAAATATAAGTTAGAAAAGATAGAAAATTGATATACCAACTAATGCATCAATAAATACGTTTTTGAAAACTCCGCGTTTATAGAAATAAAAGCCGAGAAATAGACAATTAAAAACTTAATAATACGTTTCGTGTAATACAAAAATAAGCACTTGTCAAAACGTTTATAAACCTCTTAAGTCATCAAAGATGACACTTACTGCATCCATTACCGTAAAGACTACCTATAAATTATCCCAACAATGTAATTACTTTCCACGAGAGATCACGACTGCTCAGCAGCTCAGGGCTATTGAAATGTCAGCCATGCTGTTAAACTAATGGTCAAATTGAATGGATCTGTGGCTATTTCTGACAGCTTACGCCGATTGTCTGGAAAGCATTTTCACGTGCAATACTTAAATTCAACCGCCAAGCAGAGGGAATATTTCATTATGTCAGAGGAGTGTGTGATCTAATTGTGGCTAACGAAAGAATTTGATAATACAAAAAGGTGATCTAACTAGATGGAATTCACCTACAGCGGCGGCGCCAATGAAGTGGAAAAATAAATACAACGATATTGAACACTTTCCATAGTGACCACAATTTATCAGCGAAAACTGTGTCAGTGCAGGTATTGCACCTCAGGACAGTTAAAATTAAAAATGATTCGTGTATTGTAGTGTTATGCAAGTTTAGTGTTTTAATTTCACCTTACATTTGTACAAAGGTTGTACTTTGAAAGAAAAACCCGTTAAATGTTTTGTTCAAACTTGCAGATTCGGGAAATGTTATCAATGACGTACTATGTGTACATGTATACATGGTGTTTTATCTATGGGGGACAGAAATTAATGGGGTGATAGCCAAACCTAAATCGTATGCCCGGGGAAAGCGTTGGCAATTTCAATCGTTTAGGAGTTACTGGGTGATTAATAAATTCGGGATACCCATTATAAATATATTTCTATTTTTTGAACTAGCAAATGCAGCGTCATTAAGATTACGCCAAACAACTACTATCCCAATGTACTTGCTACAAATGCCACTAGTTATTGTCTACCCTTACCGCTGCAGGTACGTACAGTTACTTGCGAAATTAAAAAAATGACCTGAAATTTCATAAAACCATAGCAACCTTAAGATAGTAGTTGTTTGGCATGAGAGATTGATACCGCTGTAGTAATTACATCAAAAAATATAAATACTACTAGCAGACCCGTCCCGGCTTTCCCCGGGGATTTCTACATTTGTAAATTTAAACTTTTGCAAATTGAATTAAATTGTTGATAGAACCTTCTCCTGACAATAACAAACACAACAAAAAAGAATTAGCAAAATCGGTCCAGCCGTTCACGCTTGATGACGTGACCAAGGGAAATAGGGATTTATCTTTATATATATAGAAGATTACTCTGCTTCCTTAGCTATTGATTGGTGAAAAAATTATTCCAATACATGCATACACTTTTCTGCCACAGCCGTTTCAATTTTGTTGGCACCCACCGAAAAAACCAAGTTTTCCCTATTTTCACCAACTTTCACCAACCCGGCCCAATTTCCTATAGTGCCTCTTCTTTCTGCCTCTGAGATACACTTCTGAGGGGTGTCACTCCTCACCCCTCCCCCACAACAAAAACACGTTTTCACCAATAATTCCCACATTTAACACTTTTAATCAACTTTTCTTTCACCAACGCATTCTACACTACCTCCCCTTTCCAACAATACCCATAACGTGGCACACACCACCGCAATACATGAAATTCATTACATTCATACCGACTGCAGCGCCATCTACCGGGCTGATTTGTGAATTTAAACCATCCGGGGCGCCACCCAAACGCACACAAAAAAATTTATTCAAATCGGTCAAGCCGTTTAGGAGGAGTTCAGTCACAACACACGTACAGTAGAATTTTATATATAAAGAAGATAACGTGCATTCAGAATTTATTAATCACCCTGCAACTTCCAAACGGTTGAGATTTCGCCCCTCCAACCACCCCCATTTGATGTATTGTTTGACTAGGTGAGATCTATCACCCCATTCAGTTTTTTCCGCCATAGATATAATAAAAAATTTAAATTTCAAGCACTGGGGAGTGTTCGAGGTCCTTGATTTCGAATCAGCCATCAAAATCTCCAAATTAAAAATGGCGGATCTAATATGGCTACCGAAATTAATTAAAAATTTTAATGAAATATGAAGGCACCTATGGGGTTACAGAATTTAAATCTACCAAAATTCAAGATGGCGGACCCAAAATGGCTATCTTAAAAGTTAAACTTGAAGAGATTGCCATGAAAATCAGCACTAGGAGATTGTCGGAGTGGCTAATTTCGAATCTGTCATCGCAATTTCCAAATTCAAAGTGCGGGATCCAATATGGCGACCGATATTCCTTAATTTTAAGGAATTTTAGTAAAATTTAATATGAAAAAGTCTTTGGTTTGTCGTTTCGAAACAACTGCCTTTTACTAAGCTCATATACCTTACATTCATATGTTTATTTAAATGATAACAAAATCCAAACAAAGGTTTCTAAAGTTTTTGTCTATCTGTTTGTCCGGGCTAATTTTGGGAACGGCTTAACCGACTTTCACTAAAAGGCAGACTATTTTGTCGAGGCTCGATTTAGGCTACCCCGGAAATATTTTATGTTCCTGCGGAAGAAATAAAACAAACCTCTCCGCGCATGAATCAAATTAATTCAAAGTGTGACAGTTTTAATTTCCAAGTACAGAAAACACCGAACAAGGCCGGGTAACTCAGCTAATTGGAAGATAAGAATAGTTGATAGACATGAAGTATTATTGGCGTGCTTTTATCTATACTTAACATATTGTTAAAATTTCTTGTTAAAAACAGTGTCTTCATTCGTTGAGTTGATCACACCTCTCTTGAATTGAAAATATTCCAGGTAAAATTAATCTCTTCCGAATAAATTCAGTCTTCTTCCCAATCTTTTGAAGTTGTTGTAGAAGTACTTAATCTAATTTCAAATATATTCAATCTTAGTGAAAAATCAATTAATCTTTTCCAAGACTTTGGTATTAAGTTGTTTTGAGCAAGCTTAATTTTATATCAATAATAATAACAGTTTGTAAGTCACGTTCACCTATTCAAAAATGGTGTTCTTTATCTATTTTAGGTTATGTTTCAAAATCGCCTCTCAGACATAGCGTATTATTTATTATTACAGCTAATTCTAAAAATTTAATGTCTTCGAACCTCGGCATATTACATAACTGCTAGAAAAATATTCTGCTTATTTTGAAAGAGAACAATGTCCTTTAAAGAAAAGAACGATAAAATTTCAGAAATATTAAAATCGCACCAAACCTGTCTAGACCAAGCTCGAAGACTCCCACGCAATTTACGTCAGTTAATGTCATAACAAGCTCCATGCATTTATTAGTTGGACAGACAGACACCTTGATTTTAACAATGAAACTTAATATTGGAAGCGATTCTACTGCAGAATAGAGCGCGCTTAGTGACCTTGGGGCGTGAATGAGAACATTACACGCATAAATTCTAACAGCTGGCATATAAACTTTAAAACATGTGATAACGCTATGGCGGCGGCGGACTATCCTTGGTAATAAATTAGGCGAGTTTTCATATAAATCGGAAGATAATTTATCACTTCTCGTGAAAAGCTTTTTGTTCGGATGTGAAAAGTGACAAAGATCAGATAAATAAATGAAGTGGTATCAAAGCGACGCACCCTTTTGTATATGTTGGATGGATTTATGTGATATGAGACATAGAGAATGTATGTTATGTCATGTTTCATAAAAAGCTGCTAATTTGTAGGAATGTACTTGGGAGATTGTTGGGGGTTTTGTAGATAAAATAACTTCTGAAAATATAAATAGTTCTATGAGTAATGCAGACAGAATTCTAACCAACACTAGAAATGTATTTGTTTCAACATTATATGGTACCTATTTATTTAAAATTTCCAAATTAATCATACATAGATATATTTGATCCCGATTGATGCTGCAAATATAGTGATTAATTAATTTAATACTTATTGCTAATTAAAGTGAAGCCTTACAGTTCTCGAATAATTACAATATTCCAAAAAATTATCAATCGAAATTGAAAAACAATCAAGATAATGATTAAATTGAGGCGCTAAAAAAAATAAGTACATTATTTCTGAATTTTTAAAAAGCGTGGCAATTTAGCTAAATTTCGATGCAACCCAAAGACCAAAATTCTATCAGCGTAACTTGCGAAAATAGGCAACTCACTTGTCTTATGAGGACATGTCGAAAACTCAAAAGACTAAGGAAGAATAAGGATTACCATTCTATATTTCTAATGCATTCATATTTAATAGTTGATCTTAGCAATCTCCTCGGTAAAGTCCGTTGCATTGGATTCTGATACTTTGCAATATCTTCGAAAAATCTGAAGCAGCCAGCACTCAGGAAGGCTTACTCTCATTTTTACTAGTAAATCACAAAAACGTCACTGAGCAATTTCTCATAACACACATTTCTGTAAATCAGTGAGAAAAATGATGACATCACATATTGGAAAGTGAGATAAAATTTCGGTTCTGTAACCACTTATATGAGCACAATAGCGACAGAAAAGTGAGATGTAAAGCTCACACTACTGAGGTGAGCTGAGGTGCAACTGATGGTCTACTGTGGCTCCTTTTTTGGCATATTTTCAGCTCGAGCGTTCAAAAATTCGCTTTTTACCTATTTAAATGATATTTCCACACCAATATAGCTTTTTGTAGTTAATTTTTTTTAAATATCTCGAAAACGGTGATCTTTTCGACTATAATACGTAATTCAGCAATTTAGTACAAAACCGGTTTAATACGTTTTCTTGGTACACGTAACTGTTCGAGATAACAAGAACAAAGAATCAAGAGTTTTTTGTTCAAGATTATTACAGCGTCGTTTATCGCGTTTCGAAAACAATTTATTTGTCAAATAAAAGAAGTATTATTTCCTGTGAGATCTGAATCTGCAAGCATAATGCAGTTTCAATTTTTCTATTATGGGTTTAAAATCCCCCCTCCCTACATCTTCAAGAGATGCTGGGTGAACTTAATTTTAACACAGGTGGATGGTCCCTTTGAAAATATTGAGGGTTTAGTTGGAACAGTTTTCTCGGACAATGCGTATTTCTCGAGATATTTCAATTTGTCTAGTTAAATAAAACACTCGGTAGTCACGATTTTTGAAGCGTTATAACTCGAAAATAGTTACGAGTACGGAAAAAATATATTAAATAATTTTTATAGGAACTTGTATCAGCTAAAATGTCGTAATACATGGTTTTGTCAAAGAGTTCACCGTTTTCGAGATATTATTTAGAGCTCCAATGTGTAATCAAAAATTTAGACTATCACAAATTATTTCGAACTTTGGACATTTTCATGTCTTCCTGGAGTGTTAAACCAAGTCCGCATTCTGCCGAATTGTCTAATGATTTCTACCCTTACCCTATTTTACCATATAAGTACGCTTTAATGCCCTAAACAGATTACAGCAATTGAATGGTTCATGACGTCACGTTTGACATCTGAAGACTGGTTCAACTCGCCGTGACACACTTAATTTACTTTAAACTAGATCAGTTTGTCGTTTGACACTTTGCTGGCGCTTTTTAAACTCCTTCAAGTTACTGTTAACTTCTACTTGACTACACTGCAAATCCAAGTGTGTATAAAGTAATTTAAAACGTTTTTGTTTTGTTTGATTTAAAAGAAAAAACAATGTAAACAAATAATCTTTTCTAAAATAAACTTCAAAAGTTTTAAAATCTTTATCGGTTAAAAAAATGAAAATTTACAACAGTGCATAGAACTGATCCTATATTTTGAAACTGAAAAATATTTTTACGTAATGGAACATTTTGTTTACCAATATGGCAACCTATAGACGAAATTGTATCGAAATTACCTATATTTTAATCAGTCGGAGGAGAAAACATTAAACATGCGATAAGTGTCATTTTAGATTTAGTCCTTCCGCAATGTCTAATCTTGTTTAGATACTTAACATAATTTATCCCTGAACGGAACGCTTCAAAACCGAGGTCTTATCTGGCAGCCGAGCAAACCCAGAAATTTTCAACAAGTCCTATAAATAATGTTTGAATATTTGTTTTCGCGCAAAGATAAAGCACCGTGAAAGTTTATTTGGTTCTTGTTACACTTCAAGATGTGGCTTCTTCCTCCTTCCGCTTTCTGTGAAATTGCAATTTGATTGGCTTTGAAAATTCAAAATATCTACATAATCACACCTCCCATTATGATTTGCAAAATTTAGAAAACAGCAAGGTCACAAAAGCTTACTAGCTGCCAGAATTTGTTATTTTACTTTCTTCTGGTACACCTCTTGCAAAGTATCTTAAAAATAAACGACTGTTTACATTTTTGTTTACATTACTCACTTGGGTATTTTGCCAATATAACTATGAGGTAATACGTACAGCAGCCAAATGGTAGAATGCAACCGAATGACGACTGACGCACACCTTTCGGAAGGGGTGATCTTGAGCAGCAGTAGCCACGCTCCTGAATTTCACGGCATTGTGCCTGTCAAGATCATTTCAGATATTTTTAGATTTTAGGCGGTTTTTAATGTGTTGGACATATAAAAATTTGGGGGATTTGTTTTTAATGCCGAGGCGTATGATGGAATCCTTTCGCCACCTGCCTGAGGTGATTTTGATGAATTAACACAAATAAATATATTCCTTTGTCAGATCTTTTGTTAGAAATTTTTAGAGATCAAAGTACAACGCGCTTTTCGACTGCTTAATTTGCCAAATATTTAAGTGGCTAGAGCACGACAATTTAACATACCAAGAATTAAAATTTATCTGTAGCCAACTGGCTGAAATGATCTTTAATTTCTCAACGATTTGATCTTTTGTTTATTAATCAAACAATGGAGCTGTGGCATTCAAATATATTTAAAACAACTCGACATATACCTACATATTATATTCATTCGATAAACTTTTAATGTGTGAATTTATTTGGCAATTTGCTATTTTAGCAATATAAAGCACTAAATTAAAATATTAGTTAAATCATTGAATTCCTAGAAGGTTTGTTGGACTTACCTAATAATTAAAATCTTCTATTTCTTTCATTTGTAAACTACTGTCAAAGATTATTTAGAGTTCAAATTAAACATTTTTTAGCGGACAATAAACTATAAAAATGATCTATTGATTTTAAAACAAAATTAAATCATAGAGCATGGAAAATCAAAAAAGAGAAAAACACAAATTGTAGTGTGAACTTAATAGATCAATAAATTTTTGCCAGTGACATACAATATCAAGTGAGTTAATAAATGCATTTAATGAATGATGAATAACGGCCGCACAGCGTGCGGAGTAATTGTATTAAACGTGCCAATAAAACTAATCAATAAAGCAGGTCAACGTACATTCAGTGTCCCAACTACATGTAGGTCAGACGCGCATAATTTCATGTAAACAACAGACGTAAAATTACGTATAGGATGAACGGCTAAAGCCCAGGGCGATAGTATTTTAGGGCAGGCAAAATTTTAATATGACGTTGTAAAAAAAAAAAATAAATAAATTGCAGTGACCAAATAGTACGCTTCGATTCGAAACATTTGATTTCGCCGCTCGTCGCCCTAAACGGTGCGTTAGCAACATACTGAAAGGAAACGGATAGGATTTGCCGATACAGGGACTTGGTCTGTAGTAACTTGTAACGTGGCTCAAATGTACGCCTGAATTCTAATATACAGCTCCAAAATACAAGTGGTCCATGTAAAAATCTCAATAGGGTTTTTTGGGGATCAAATTTTCAGCTTTGTGTGAAGAAAATCAGTTTCTCGTCGGGTAAGGATGATGGGGTCGTGGTGAGCATATGCGGGGTAGGATGGTTTATTGTGGACACCATTTGGAGTTCTTCAATTTTTTTTTCTTGCACTTGCTTTTCGTGGGGCTGGGGTGCTGCTGGGGTGCTGAAATGAGCTCAAAAGCCAGTGTTTCACTAATATATATGTATGTATATTGATTCGTGGTGATATAGCCTCGTAGCTGGACCAAATGAGGTCACGAATGTGGCGAAAAAAGCAAAGTCCTATAGATATCAGCTAATACTTGTTTTACACCAAAAAATGTTTTTAAAAGTGTTCCCCTGTGTTATCATTGTGGTATAATGCAAAATTATAGTTTAGCTATCTGTTTGATCATATCATAACATTATTTACCTACTATCTATATTGTATGAAAGTAAAATGTTGTAAAAAAAATATATAACAAAAACCGCAAAATATGAAACAAGAAAATATCCCCATTACTTACCTACTTATTATATACCTACGTTATTTTGACGGCATGGGACCATGACTACACTCTGAACATTATTGTACAGACGGAGAGCCAACGGGAAAAGAAGCAATCCTAGATACAAGCGGGAGCTATCCTTCAGGAGGCATGGATGCATGACTCTTTGGTGGATACTTCATTTCATTTTAACATTGCATGTCATTAGGAGGAAGCAGTAAAAAAGCTTTTGTTCTGCTTCCCCAAAGATTCCATGGGAGCAATAAGGAATGCATCACATTGACTGGACGCGAGATCTATTTGGAATCAAATTCTATGCTCTACCGCTTCCTCAGAAGCATCAAAGGATGTATGGCTCGGAATCAAAGTGGGATCGGTTTGTAACCGCCTTCTGTAGGGTTAGATTGCATTTTTACTTTCGTAAATTTAAAGTACATAGATAAATGAAAGAACTCAATTAAACAAAGTCATGTTATTGGACTTGAAGGATCACCGCTCTGGTTCCGCTCAAAGTACAAATAGGAATGAATCATCGCGCTTGCGCTTCCGTCTAGCTTCCATGCGACTAACCTGGAATTGATAGTTGCTTCCACAAGGCTTCCGTTGGAATGCCTGAACAAATTTCCCGCTGCGATATCTACAGAGCGAGCAAATGCCTCTGGCACCGAAATATTTCACCTGGAAAAGGCTTGATTGCATTGATTGAAGGCAGTCTGGAATCTAAACTAATAATAGTAGGAAAATCCTTTTTCGCAAATATCTCATCTTCTAGATATGCTAGAGGAAATTGGAAAACATTTTGTTAAATCTCGAAATTCTCTGCATATTTAGTTATAGAAACTCTTTTTTCGTAAAGCTAATAGGTACTTCTTAAGTTATGAGAATAAATCTTGACACAGGTAATTTTAAATTTAATTTATAAGAAATACATAGGTACCTACTTATAATTACCTGTGTCGAAATTTCATTTTTCTATTGTGTGTTTTAATTTGTAAAATTAATATATTATATTTAATGTGGTGGCTTCTTTTTTCGAGCACATGTATACTGTAAGGCTAAGCCTTTGTACAATATATTAAATAAATAATAATTGTTATTATTGTTAATATCAGCTGCAAAAGGGGAATTAAAGATTGCTTGGAAAATATTGTGCTGAAGAAGAGTTTTTTTTTCAAAGGCAAATTATAGTTATCAGTTCCCAAACATTTTATAACAAATGAAACAAATACAACTTAGCGATTCAGAAAGTTTGCTCGTTAGTGCGCCACACTGACTAAAGGCTGCTTCACACGATGCAAGTTTTCTTGCTGGATTACTTGCTGGTTCTGACTCAAATCCAGCAGAGAATCAAACAAACAAAGTAGCACAGGTTCTATCCGTAGAATCCAGCATGCTTTCAAGCAACAGAGCCCGCAGTGACGTCATTTCCCGTCTCCACAGCCAGCTCAGTTGCCGGTAAAAGTCCCAGCAAGTAAACCAGCAAGGAAACTTGCATCGTGTGAAGCGGCCTTAAGGGGGGACATCACAGTAAAATTTTCAATGTTTCGAAAAAAAATTTTTTCGCTTAAAAGGTGCTTTAGGGTCTTAAAAATAATATACCAAATGATGGAATACGGCAAAAGTGTCCGAGTGCCCAAATTTTTCATTCTGCGGTTAGAGGTATATGAAATTTTCATACGGTTTCTCAGTACTTAAAACTTTAAACCCGTTTTTCTCGAAACCACTTTTTTTGAGCTCGCCGAAGACATAACTCGAGCAAATCTTTACCGATCGACTTGAAATGTTGACAGTAGCTTCGAAATATCTTTCTCCACGGAGCTACGTATTTTTATTTTGGTGCATGTTTGAACATGAGGTAGTCGATTTTTGGGTCATCTTCATGAGAAAAAAGTGATCCCAAATGGCCAAAAATTATTTTTTTGTTCCAAACTGTGATCTATGCAGTCGATAAATGGTTATTAAGTATGTGTGCAAAGTTTCAAGTAAATCGATTGAGTAGTTTTTTCACAGTTTTACAACGCGCATTTCGTTTTTTTCAACGCAAAGTGCTGGAACGGCGGACTGTGGCAGCCGCCAGTTTGTTTTTTAATGCATTATAATAATGAAAATGATAATTCTATACCTTTATAAATAAGCGTACAAAATTTGAAATAGATGCCTTTCTTCGCTTTGTTTTTATAGCAATTTAAAAAAAACGTTCATTTTTGCCATTTCAACAGTAGAAAGACCCCTTAAGTCTCTTCATATCTATGTACATATGTAATACGTTATCTTGCGCACAGAAGGTCAAATTTCGCCGTTCATCGCAGAAAAACTTTCTGTCCTACAGGAATTCTTTGGACTAGAAATATAATATGGATAAGATATCATAAATTTTGTGTGTTTTAAGTAATGTTGTGACTTGCTCGACTGGGAATAACTAAATAAATATTAAAAGTACTGAATAACGTAAAGGTGCTGCAGAATTGTTTTTTTTTCAATTTCCACATAACTTTAGTATTTCGAAGTTGAACTACATTTGAATGAAAGAAAACTCGACCGTCGCGTCGTCAATTAAACCAAAATATCCTTCAAATGCCGATTTGATGCTCGCTCATAAATTGGTTTTAGTCCAATTACTTGAAGCATTTTAATAAATTTAACCGTATGTATGCAAACTCGCATGTCAACATTACTTAGCAGAAAGATTCCGTTCAAGTGCATCGGCACATGCGAACATGTCATCATTTCGGTTTTGTTGCATCAAGCATTATTGCTCCGAGCCGTTCGGATCAAAGTGGCTCAATGCCAGGTCAAGTTGTCAACCCGAGGCTTACGTAAGTTAACCTGAACGAAAGAATGGAGCTACAAAGTGCCACAATTAAAACTCTCAAGTGCACGCATACGTTGAATTGTCACACCCACGTGCCCCGGGGGAATCTTTTAAATCAGTCCGCCTGACAAATCGGTCAATTGACATTAGTTTACTTGCGCAATCCACCAGCCATGTCGTTAGATTCTTCTTCTCACTGAACCCCACTACGGATCCTACTAGATCCGAGGCTCGGCACGCTCCGTCCGGTAGGCTTACGGGAACTAGTTGAGTAAACAAATGCATTCTTTTAAGCTATTAGCACTTCTCGACGTCTTAATCTGAAGGCACTCAGTAAATATTAGCTTAAGAGCCGCGCTGGCACATTTGCAGTGCCAATTGAGGAAGAAAGCTCGCAAGAGGCCACTTTAAATTTGCAACACTTTCAACTGTAGGCTGTAGGATCCGGCGCTGTATACCTGTTACATCATAAGCAAGTCCGTGCATAAATAGTTACTAGTTTGCTGGTGCTGTTGCGTCAAAGACCTATTATAAAGTTATTTGCGGGGTGCAAATGCATCACGGCGCAGGTGTTTATTTAAATTCGTTTAAAGATTTTATTCTTTATTGGAGTTGGGTTTGGAAAGTAGTAGGTATCCTAATGCAAATTAAAAATTTGTTTGTGAGGATACCTAAGATTCATAAATTCAACAAGTTCTCCTTGCCTTAGATTTTAGTCCAGTCTCTATGTCGAAATTCTCTATGTTGACCATGCAAATTGTACGACGTCGGCGAAATTTGAAGGGCTTGCTGATGGGCTCTAGGGAAGTATAACGCTGAGTTGTCAGGAATTTCGATTGGCTGCGTCTTTATATTGAAAAATGTGTCGGCGGCGGTTTTAATCAAATAACTCGTCATTCGCTTGAGCTAGAACAAAATTAAAGATGACATCATGCGATGAAGGGGTTTTGAATTAATTTGCGTGAAAAAATATTGCTCTGCTCCGAAATTGATTTTTTGTCTCTTTCTAATTTTTCTTTAAACGGGCACTATTACGAGAAAAGCAAGACATCAAACTTGTAGTTCTTCAGAAAACCTGCAAAATGGTTATTCTTTTCATTTGTTTCGCGTTAATGATGCAGCCTATAACACACCCGGAACATTCGAGATTTCGGAGTAAAACTAACCTAAGCCACACGCGCCATATTCTTCTTATCTCTCTTATGTTTGAACGAAAAGTAAAAGTTTAGGTTCTACGCAATAGTTTCCAGTGGATTATATCTGTCTTTTACGATATTTTGTAGCAGTCGCTCTGTTAAAATCGCTTTCCAGTTCAAAGTGATTTCTTTCCACACTTTCTGCCCATAACAATTTGTGATTTATGAAAATATGTGATTGTCTTATATATTAATCCAGTTTGGATGAAGGAGCCGTGCGCCAAGTTAAGGAGCGAGGCATGAAGCGGAGACGCTTAAGCGAAATGAGGACTTGCAAGTTTCCATCAAATTGGTCAAGGAAGAAAAATATTATCTTGGGCTTCTCACAAAAGCAGGGGAATCATTCCTTCTTGCTTTATGCAAAGACAGACTATCCTGCAAGAGAGATAAATTCGATTCGTTAAATCATCCACAAAAACAAAAACAAATATTGCATCTCCTTCGCCAGGTGTGGGTCAAATTTCCATTCAAAATTTTCCACTAGTATATTTTTCCATTAAGTAATTATTTTTTCCATAACTGAATTTTTGCCTTTCACAAAATGTCTGCTGGCTGAATATTTGTCTTTTACAAAATGTCTAACGGAAAAAAGAATTAATGAATAAATAGAAAAACTGTTCATGGTAAAAATGTAATGGAAAAAAGTCTAATAAAAAAAACGTCCAATAGAAAAAATGGAGGGAAATTTCAGAATGGAAAAACATAGAATGGAACAAACGTCCTATAATCCTTTCGCCAACATTAGACGCGGCAAAACAGCAAAGTTTGCCAACGTACCTGCGAATGCAAGCGTGGATTGGGAATCAACAGAACTCTGGCAAATGGCAATGGAGTACCTACAACAGAGATTACGCTTGAATCGGTAACCATCACGAGAAAAGCTGCACCAGATGCACTTCTTAAACTAATTGCATGCAAACGCAAAGGTTGTGGACAGGCTTGCGGATGCAGAAAATATGTGTTGAAGTGCTCGGTGATATTTCAAAATTGAACAGTGAAAATACTCCAGAACTTCCTAGAACGTGACAGACATGTACATGATGTAAGTTCTTCACGAGCGACGCAACAAAACTTCCTGATCATCTATTAAATTTTCAGTGAATCGAATGGTGAACATTATATTTCTGGAAACTTCGAATGGTAGGTGCCAAGAAACAGGCCCATGTGATACCACATTGGGGGCGACCCCTGCATCTAATCAGAGAACCATTTTGAGACTTTGATGAAACCCTGACGTTCATTCAACCCATACCTGACGGATCATCAAAGAAAAACGCGCCGGAATGATGCCTCCTACGAATTTCAAGGAAATGAATAATGATGTCTTCTTCCTCAACATTCAGGCAACTTCTACAGAAGTCCTTGGACGGTACACCAAGCCTAGCATGCGTACCTAAAGACAGTATCCCAGTTATAGCCACTACGGTATAACATACTTGCTTACCTTTTGAGCGAAATGAAAGTGTGATGGTCGAGGGTTGACCAGATTTGTCTGATAGTCTCGTCACACAAGTGCTCTCGCGCTTCCACCTAGCATATGCCATCCTTACAAACGATCGCCAGTTTATGAGAAGCGAGCGGAACGGCTCCTGGTAACTTTCCCCAGAAACAATTTTCCCGACAACTCTTTACCCGACGACGACAAACCGAAATTATGCGTTTACAAAATGTCTACTGACACAAAATTGTCGGTAAAAGAATGAGTCAGGAAAAAGGTCGTCGGAATATGTTGTAGGAAAGTAATGAAAAGTAATGTAAACAGATATACTTCTTCTTACAAAAAAGTAAATGTACCTATTCAAATGCATCACTTTTTTATGAGGATTTTTTCTTGAATGAAGGCAGCTTTTTTCTTGGAATTCCTAGGTAATGGGAAAGTGGTCGTAATTGATTGCAATTTATACAAGAATGAACAGATGAAAAAAATTAAATTTATGCTCGTATACCATTCAAGTGTCCCGCAGTGTATATGTTTTTAAATATTTAATTTGGTTTTAGACTAGTCACTAAATCTTTATCGGTTTGCACCATATAAATTTCGGGCACTAAAAAAACTGTTGAAAACAGGAAGTATAAGATTTCTTTCTCAAAAAAAAATTCTTTATTTTCCTTTTTATTATCTGATCCGCGGCGAAATGAAAAAGTTGGTAATATATTTAAATTCGAAAGCAACCTAACGAGAATATATAATTGGAATACAAATAAAACACGTTTCTTTTATGTGTGGTCAACAACCCATAAATTGCTCATTAATTCACAAAATAAGGCATCACTTTTAGCACTCGATCGCTTTGATTAACTAGAAGCGTGGCAAAAGCTTGTGAGTAATTGTGAAATAGATGCAGAGCATCAAAAGAGGAGTACTGAAAAGAACATATAAATTCATTGTGTTTTTCAAAAGCGGCCCTCATGTAAGAAATGAAGAATTTTAAAAGAAGGGTTAAATCGTGCAGAATTTAACGACGCGGTTTCAGTAATTGCGGGAATGGGTGATAAAAAGCGAAATTTATGTTGCCCTTCACTTTGAGAAAATCTCTAAAACTGGGACAGTCCCCATTTCAGCTCGCCCCTGGAGCTTTGAAAAATGCAAAAGTCGTAAAAAAATATACAGAGCGCAAATGACGCCTGACCTTCTCTCCTTTGCAGTCGCATAAATAACTTCGAAAAAGTCGTACATATTAAAACATTTGCCCGGCTCGACGTCATATTTTTTTAGATCATGAAAAGATCACGAAAACATAAAGTGCCTGGCCTCGGTGCGGTCGGCAATTTGTTCTATTTATGTAATGGCTCTATTATCAAGGGGATTATGATTCTACCAAATATGCTACTATGAAGCGGGCTAATGCGTGCTGGAGATGGACTGTTCGTTATCGCTATCCCATTATCACTCTGTCAGTCAGCTGAACCCAAAGGTACCGCACATGTATGTACATATCTCCGGCAGTCAGCAGAGGTTTGATTTTTGATTAGCCCCATTACCCTTTATGACGGGAGTGTAAACAAGTAATCAATTAAATTGCCAGAAAATTGAAGATCGTTTTATTTTGTCGCATTGTGGCATGCATCCGGGTGCATGTGTACGGGATGATGCGCCACATGGAGATGGGTTGCGCTTCAATTAAAGCGAGCTGAAAGAGTAGGCATTATCTGACCGAGTTCAAAATGTCGTACGAAATCGATTCCACTTGTTTTCATTACAGAATTGAGATCATGAGAACATTGGCTGAAATATTTGCCCATTGATCGGGTTACTTCATTGATTCTTATCTTGTCTTGGTAGTTAATTCACAATTACAATTAGGGTGAAACCAACGATGTCTCATAACGGGATTATTTGTGGAGCACATATAAGCACTTACGTATATTGTTATTCTAAGAATATTAGCGACATACATTGATCATGTAAAACGGAACAGCTTTACGCGATTGTTCTACCTATTAATAGCGATGCGGAAATGATGCTTCATGGAAGTCACATTAATTAACTGGAAATATACTAGGGGTCAACTATATCACTTTATTAATGAGACGAATCACTTCATATTCAGCTGTTTGGAAAGGAAAATCAATTTAGTTCAGATAACGTTAATCACCTTTAGAATGTCTCATTTGACTCAGACTGCTTATAACGTCTTATGTAAATGTATGAACATGCCAAATATATTTCATGGATTAAAAGGATAAGCTAGATTGAGAGGAAGAACAAACATAACAGAACTTTACCGTGTTGACTTAATCAGTAATCAAAACAAACAAAAAATCCGGGCTATCTTTCATCAGACACAAAATGTCGTCATTGTTAGAATCCCGAATTAGATATAAAACCGCTTCTTGTCACTGAAGCAAGATTATGAAAAGAAGCAGAACAAAACCGCACCAGCTACCCAATCCAGTATCAAATCTAAGAGAAGCTTACGTCGTTCCTAACGTACGACGAGGGAACTGCGCCGCAAGTCAATTTGGTGGCTCACATCATTAACATGATAATTAATTAATGCAAAAAGTTGCTCTGCCAAGGCCTCCGAAATGTCACCATTCGCACAAACGTAGATATACCATAATGTCTCGATCGGTAGCAGTCAAAACAGAAGAAACCGGCGATGATTGTTAAATCGCTAAAACAGTGGTGCTCCAACGTCTAGTGATCCGCACACGAACATGACATTGCCGATCTTCTGTGCGAGGAGGCTCCACTATTAATAGCTGCGCGCCGCGTGTCTTCCTTGCCTGCATCAGTGCATTGCGTGCATATTTCAACCCTCCACTGTGTCAATTGATTTCCTACCCAACGCCCTTATATAATTAAGGAAATTTTCTTAATCTTGTCGACGCCAGCACGAGCCATTCGCACGCCAAGATTCACTGGTTATGCACTGCTATCATCGCGTATGCAATTATTCGTCGTCAACAATGATGTGAGCAATTATTAAGGTTTTTCGCTTACATCGAGAGTACAGAGTTCTTCGGAATTCCTGGTGCTACTTTAATCGAAATAAAGGGGTGTGTAATCTTTGTAATATGATCGCTGGATATGAAGTGCTAGCCGATTAAGAAATGCGAAAGTGTGGCTGTTTGCGCGGCAAATCAAGCATAATAAATAAGCATTAATGGCAATTGTTTTAATTGACCGGGATGCACACTATGAACTTCGCAATTTACTGTCTCTTAAACTGTAATCATGCTTGTCTCTGTGGTGAAGTATTTTCAGCTTAATTTATTTCATTTAATATTTAGTGTTTATTTTGTTGTTGCTCTTTAGAAAAAAAATTAGAATCTCTTGCCCTACATATTTAAATCCTCTTCGTTAAAAGAAAATTGAAATAATTTGAACTGTTGCCAGTGGTGAGGTTGTTGACAAACAGAAAACATTAAAAAAAAAACATTAAACCAAGAATTTTATTTCATTAATACCTAAGATAAAAATTTAAACGTATTGGATAAAATACTTCATATGTTTTTTGTGGGATTATGCATTGAGTTTTGTGTATTTTAAATACATATTTTAAAAAAGCATCTAACCGTGAGAAGTATTTATCTATTTTATTAATTCAAATTCGTGCAAAAAATTTGTTTCGAAGAGTTCAGGGATAATTTAGAAAGTATAAAAGTATATGGTTATACTTACTGAGAGTAGGTGTATTAGTATTTTCGGTAATTATTCAGTTTGATGAGTTTTTACGGACTTTAATTTATTCCCCTGAGGTATTGTCGTTAACGTTATTAGAACAGTGCATCACAACTTTGATGAATAGGAGATAGAACTGGAATAAACTCTAAGGCAGACCTTATCAATTTTTTTGTGTTATCGGGACGCGGTCAGAAAAATCTTATACATATTTATATATAATGATTTATTTATTGCAGAATGTCACACGGTAGCACTTGAACGTGAATTTATGCAACTGAAATATAAGAAAAGATAATTTACATACTTACAATAGTAGAACGAGTTTTTCAAATTTTTATTCCATGCTATTCTCGAAACGAAATTAGTTTAAATTTGTGGAATTGCTTGCCTCACAACCAACGAGCAATACTTTTTAAAAAAAATTTATATTACCGGCTTTTAGGCCCAACATATCACAAACCTCATTTCGATAAAATACGATTTTTATGTTTACATTTTCTTCTTCGGTCGAATTTTCTATTAAATTGCCTAACAAATACATTTGCCTAAAAAGATCTCATTTTCATTCCTCGTTCTGAATTTCTGACATTTTTCGAATAATATTAGTACTGTGAAAATGTTAATAACGACCAACTAAACGTAGCAACAACATGTCGTCCCGAAAAGAAACAGTATGCATGGAAAACGTTATCTCAATATATCGAAGCGCACCTTGTTGTCTATGGTTAATTAAATGTGCAGAGTATCGTGATCGTGACAAAAAGGATGCAGCTTACTCAAAATTGGTAGAAAGTTGAAAGACCGATAGAAAAAAATGAGTGAAAATATGTAATATTCGAAGCAATTATCGGAAAAATTATTTCAATGTCTAAAGAATAGTAATACCCTAGCCAAATAAATATAAAGATTACCCATTTCGAACAAGCAGCACAAGGAAAAAATCTCTGAGAGCTCCACAGCGATACCTCCTCATGTGCAAACGGCGAGCACGACGCTGGAAAAGTCGAGTTGTTCAGCGCACCCTACTTTTTGTGTGCTTCAAGACGAATTCCGACAGTTTTCCAAAATTAAAAGTTAAATATTTCGAAAATTAAAGCCGACCCCCAAGAAATCTCTTAAAACACTTTCGTTGGAAGGCATCTGCAAAATCTCTTCGACACCATTACATTACATGCAAAGTAAACTTAAGCCAAGTTTTGTCATAGGTAACTATTCATAAATTTGAATTCAATTAAAAATTTCTTGTGAAATTTCATCCAAATCAGGATGTGAAAAAAGCGTATAGCTATTCATTATGTATCAGCCCAGTGCAGCCAGCACCCATGAATATAGTATGTTATACACAAATGACAAGTAAAATGCATTTGCAACTTGAATTTTTTATTTTTTTATATCACTTTCGGAGAGAAACGCCATGTTATTTTGTTCTACAAATGATTGCTTTCCCATGTTCCCATTTTGGAACGAAAATTCGATAACTTCCAAAATATGTTGATTTTTCGATAAACTTTTAAAAATACTTGACTTTGGCACAAATAGTATAAGCGCCGATTAAGAGATTAATAATATTAATAAGTACTTGACTAAATAATATGAAAGGAATAAATTCGTGCGTAGACCGTGCTTATAATGCACATGTGTACACACATATACTACTCTAAAAAGAAGTGAATTACAGCGCCTACATTTTTATTCAAACACCCAGTGCTGTATGTCTGACCAATTTTTAGCACGGGAAAAAGTAATTTAAGTGTTATTAGGTCACTTAGGTATTTCGAAATCTTAAACTCATTCGTTACGATTAACTTCACGCCACCTCCCTGACATTGGCGTTATCTTTAAATATTTTAAAAGATAATAAAGAAATTTGTTCCAAACGGGTCGAAGCCCAACAAATGTCATAAATTCCTGATTCAAGTATTTCAGTTTGAGTATAAAAAATACATATCATTATTATCAACCCTCCAGAGCACTCAGATAAAATTGCTTAGATAAGAGGCGCCAATTTCAACTATCTTTATATATTCCAAAATCTGCAATTAACGGAGGCCTTCTTTAATAAGCCGTACAAAGCTCTTCAATGATTTGTACAATTCTAGTAATAAAAAATTCCGGGAAATCTTTGAAAGTGAAAGTTCACTGTATCGCTATCAGTAACAGCTAAAAAATTCGAAAAGGCGATAACATGTCGAATTTGGCCGGAAGCCTTTAAGCGAAAGCTTAATTTGTTTATAAACAATTGATACATTGAAGTTTGCTACCTACTCATTTACTAATTCATGTGACACGATGAACGATGAAAAAAATTTAAACATTGAGCAGGCTAATTCCTTATCACTGGTTTTGGACTTCTATAAATAACGAATTGGTGCGCTAAGTGAAATTTTTTGTTGTGTTAAATATGAGTCATTGAAGTGAAGATGGGTATTTAAAAATATGATGCTGTTGACTTGTTTTGCATACCGATCTACAATAATATTTATATAAATGAACATAAGCAGGTATGTGTGAAATTTAAAGTAATATTTATTATGAAGTATTGAATCTTTGAATTTGTTGACTGACTGATAAATTTTCTAGTTTAACTATCTACGCAATTAAATTTTACTGAAGTAAACCAGGAATGAAAATTGTCCTTATTTATTTATTTAGTTTTACATTTACCAAATACATATTTGAATAGAAATATAAAACAAAGTTATCCAAGATTTTTTATTCCTTGTTTGGGAAGATGAGGGTTATTGAAATTATATGATATTTAAAACGACTTTGTTACGTAGGGTCCTACATTACATACTGCAATTGGTGTCGAATTGAGTTATATATGTAGAAGCATTGAAGGTATAAGAACTAGATATTTAAAATGCAATTAAAAATATAATATTGAAGTTAATGTTGTATTTAACTATATCTTGATCCTGCTTTATAAATAATAAATATATATTGTATTAGTGGGATGATAGAGCTTACGTAGACAAACAAAATAGCACAGCGAGTATAAATATCTAAGTAAGATAGCACAGATAGCCAAACAACATTCCCATCATAAAAGTTGTTAAAATAATTGTTATAATAAATAAATTAAATGGTGAAAGTGATAGTGTTAAAAGTAAATTAATTCATTTGACCTTCCGCAGTCATTTAGCGACAAGAAGTACAAAAACCGCAAGAGCAGGTGGTATCTACATTCTAATTAGAGGAAACTGCCGCGTCTCGCCTTTTAACTGCTACATGTAATCGGATCCGCCAAAAGTGAACAAGCCCCAGACACAAAAAAATAGCACAATTGTCTGTGTCAAAAAAATATATTAGGAAATCAAATCTATTCTCGTTCGAGATGATATCGAATATCTGATATTCCATATAAGCTCCACTGGCGTAGATGATCCAATCGATCAATAAACATTTAATTGATCTCTGTTCTCAGGTATCTTAGGTTTGACAGAAAAAAGCAAAAATGATCCCACCTTGCTAATTATCAGCTGGTCCGCCAGTAAACTCCAGCCCAGTGCAGTATGTTTTCGAACTGATCACACCTACGATTACAGCACAGACACAACCTCGATTATTATCGCGATACGGTTTATTCTAACGACAACAAAATGCAGAAATATGAAATATGAAAAAAAATTCGTTTGAAATGCAAATTTCACTGTGCACCGCTCGTCTGCTATCCCCGCGTGATACTCGTTTAGTTCTTTTTAGTTTTGCTAAAAATCGTTGATATCTATAATCGCGACAAATCCAAGATAACACTGCCCGATGCTCTCGAGATTCTATCCCAGGACTCGGTCTGTTTTGTTCGAAGGCACACAATGAACTGATCGCGTATGCAAGAAATGTGCTGAACAAAATATCAAGCGCGATTTGCCACCGTCGTCGGCGGCTGTCGCCTAAGTAGAATCCAAGTGTTCAGCAAAAACCTATGGCCAGATACCAGATCGCGGATCGCGGATCGCCATCCATCGAAAGTGCATGGGACTGTAGGGCGGGCAGCTGATGCTTTGTGAACCAAAAGGAAACAAAACCGCCGCCGTCTTCGGTCAAACTATAAGCCTACCCAAGAGAGAGTCCTCCAAACAATCGCATATCCAAGAATAGCTGATGATAGCAGAAGCAATCTGATAATGTGATAAGACAGCCAGCGATCTTCGTTTTATCTTTGGATGCATACTTTTAGGGGAGTGTTTTGCGAAAAGTGTTATACAATAGAATATAGATACCAATCCGCAGTGTTAGGATAAACTTTTTCTTTAACATGTTAACTGCTTTTGGCGCATATGTACATGTGTCATGTTTTTGTATGATATCGCGTTTATGCGACACGCTAAACAAAAATAGCATTTGCTATGAAGTTTACATTTAAGTAAAAAACATAAACATTCTTGTAATTTTCACACTTTTAAGCACAACCTAACAGTAAATTTCTTATGAGATTAATATTCCAGGGAAATAAGCAAAAAACAAACCCCTGTTGGGGACTGTAAATAATACAGGTGTCTGACAATTTTTCAAGCTTTTTCTTCACAGGATTTGGTGTGGTTTGTTTTTTATTTACAACTAAAGGTCAAAACATGTAAATATTTGCACAGTTTAGCCCACCAGAAAAATTAAAAAATTTCAACAACAATTCGGAGTTGCCATCTTGTAGGGAAGTGAAATACCTTTAATATGGGGTTTTTAAATGTCGATGTGATTATTTGTTGCTTAGAAAATCTTTTCACCCTTCTTAAATATAGAGATTATATGGAACAATTTCCATGCACCAGGGACAACACAGGAATGTAGAGATAAGTTAAACAGATAAGGACAACACCAGGTACCAATCATGTGAATTAGTGTAATCATTGTCAAGTTTGCCCAAATATTCCAAAGCGGTGGAGGCGTCCAAGACAATATTCGGAAATTGTGTGGGGAGACTCGTTAGGTAATTAAAATAATCTAAATCAATTATCACAGACATCATCACAGAAGGCATCGCCAAAGAATTTAGAAGAGATTAGAAATTGCAACAGGGTTGCATTATTAAGAGATAAAACCGATGGATAGTTATTTGTCTTCCGTTTAAAATCAACACAATTCCAAAATGCTTTAGGATCAGATTTGATATTACTCTTTATGTGATTGGTGTACTGGTGATATCTTGAGTTGAGTAAATCAACATTAGCCTTTGTCAGATGGTACATGAATCAGTGACATCGATATGATCAGGAACCTCAGCAAAAATTGGGTCGGCGCAAGCATCAACGAGGGTAGCAGAGGGCTCCGAGACGAACACCAAGTCGAGAAGACGATGTTGGGAATTAAACACACCGGCAATCTGTTGCAGTGCAAGGTCACATAAGCTATCCACGAGCTCCCGCGAGTTAGTATGTGCAACCATCGAATGGCAATCCTGCCTGAGGAAATCCTAGCGGAAATGCCTAAATTAGAAACAAATTTAAAAAATTGGTTACACTACCCCTATGTCTATGTGTAACGGAAAATTCATAGGATTGTAGAGCGCAGTGCAGGGCATCAGAATATGTGGTCCTGTCTCGTCCATCCCAGTCGGCCTTTTTTCTTATTATTATTTTTTAAATCCTTAACCACGTCCCTTCTATTACCATTAGTAAACATGCTCAAAAAATTTTAAAAATATTGGTCAATTAGACTTTGAGATATATAATAGTATGTATAGTATATTTCGAAATACGGCCACTCGTTGCATATAAATACAAAATGGTAACGGTTCCCTTTATGTAAATGTTAAACCTTACTATTTTAAAATAAGTCTCTTCGTGGGAGGATCATTTTATCTGCAAGATACCTGAGCTGTGCCATTGGGGGAATTTTAGTTTAGATCAATTAAATAATTCAACGTTACCTCTTCCGTAGACCTCGCACTTTTGTAGTCTCTGAGGATTAACGAAATTATGTGCATGTTTCCCTTTTCATGTCACACGGATTCTAGGATGCACTTCTAATGTCTTTAAAGACCTATTCACGTCAAAATACGGTTATAAATAGAGAGCTAACTATAGGCCTTTTGGAAATAGCCTCCTATAGAAATCATTCAATTTAGGTTCCTCTGAGTATCTACATTTAACGCATTTAAACCCCAAAGACACCCAAAAACAATTCTAAACCAATATATATTCCTTAACATATAAAATCCGGATAAATTAATTGCCGTCATAAAAATTACCAGGAAAATTCTGATAACACCATCCAAGTGCAAAGGACAATTTTCACTTTCACAATTAATTGTAATTTCCATACCCGCGCGGTTATGACATTGAATGACCATAAAGAAATCTTAAATGCATTTCTTTTGTAAACAACTCTGCCCTAGATTGCATTTTAATGCATTTTTTTCTGACCCGAAATCAGTTGCGTGCAAAAATAAAAGATGCGTCATCTCGCAGTAATGTTTCACAGAGACAAGAGCTCCCTGCCTTATTTGCGCAGTGTCAGCTTAAGTGGCAGGAGTTGTAGGAATATTTTTGATGTACATATGCTTAATAGCCGGATTTTTGGTACTTCTTTTGTAGCCATAATTCGGCTGAATGGGACAGCTAAAATTTAAGAATTCATTCGGACCAAATCGTCTCAGAGAATGATGCAGAGAAATAAATAAAATGAAAAAGTGAACAAAAGAATATTTCTTGATGTGCATTAATCATTGCTGAAGAACACAGCTGGAGACGCAGTGCAGTTTTCAAACAAGTCAAGCATTTCCAACTATGCATATTTAAACAACTTTTTTACTTGGAAAAAAATATGGAAAATGTTGCAAGCAAATTGCAATATTTCAAGAGGCTATTGAAATGACAGAACACTTGAAAATCACGAAATGAAATGAAATTTCAAGCGAATTCTAATAAAACTGAGAAATAACTAAAGTCATGGATATCAATTGAGATACTAAAATGGAGGGAGGTCTAAATAAAATACATAAAATAAAAATATTACCGTGCAAGGATGAACATCAATAAGAAAATAATAGTCCAGGCAGCTATTCTTTTTTTGTGATCTTATGGCTCGTGAGTTTTCGGGATTTAACCCCCCCAAGTTGTCCACCATTTAAAAATAAGGGTACGAACGGGTTTCCAGCGATATTTGTTGAGAGTTAAATTCCCTACAAATGATGTGACGAACGTTCTGTACAGGCACTTTGATTGTTTTGAAACGATCAGTTAAAGGTACAAAAGAAAAGTTCTTCAAAAATAAACGATAATTTTAGTTATTTTTCGTTATGAAGAATTAGAAAATAGTCATTAAAATAAAGACTCAAATTGTTGGTTGTGTGACTAATTGCAACAATGTGCTTCCTTGTTTATTACGCTGCGACACCTACTTTTAGGATAACATAGAAATGAAAACGAATGTGTTTCGTCTGTTGCTTAAAATAGCTTTGTGCCGAAGCTAAAAAGCTGCAGCCAAGAACTTTAATTAAATTGGGTTCGAGTATTTGGCGTATTTACAAAAGCTTGCAGAGTCAATGTGCGAGCTCAACTAAATTTTATTCCACATGCTCTCAATCTATAGAATTCTGAAATTCAATTCGTTTATTATTTATTAGAGCTGGTGGGTAGAGGTGTTATGGCGAGATCTTCAAGGCGGTAGTTGTCCGTTTGTGGGTGTTCCACCGACTTCAATGTTCGCCCGAAAAATATGAACCAAAAAGTTTTAGTTTTGTTTATCTGACTACGGAAAAAACAAAGAGTATAAAACAAACAAAAATTCTTTCATTCTTTACTCAATTCAAATCGACACATACGAGTAGGTGCGTTGATGAATCGTTTTGAATTGAGTAAAGAAAGAATATATTTTTGTTTCATACTTTTCGTTTCTTCCGTAATCGGGTTTCTTGCTATGTATAATAATTTTTATTTATTTACAGGTTCTTAGTTTCAGATAATATGTCGTAGGTAAGTAATGTCATGACATGATCAAGCAGACAGCTCACTATACTAGCAATTTTACATTATATTACGATGTTGGTATAATGTCTACGTCTATAAATTGTCTTTGTTATTCTATGACAATGACGTCACATATAGCTTGTCGTATTTTGCTCGTTGAACCCTTTCATTTGACACCCACCTCAAGGAGATTGTGAAGAAAAATAATAAGTAATTCGCCATCTTGGGGCGTCCTCCATAATGCGTTTGGAATGATGTCAAATATGTTTTGTATTCTGTTCATCAGACCCTTTCGTTTGATAGCCATATTGAGGGACTTGAGAAGAAAGAGGCAATCCGCCATCTTGGGGTATCCGCCATATTGGAATTAGAATGCCGTCACGTTTGCCGTATTCTGCTCGTCCAACTCTTTTATTTGATATCCATATTAATAATATTTGTTTAAATTTATTGTTTCTTGTCAGACATTTTGACTTATGATGGCCGCCATTTAACCTTTTTTTTGAAACGGTATATAGCCTATAATACCCGTATGACATACGATTCTAACAACGCCTCATTTATCCAAATCGGTTAATCTAGTGGGGCTCTAGGCCGTAACATCCGGATAAACATACATACGTATGCATACATGCATAGACTGATAAGCACATAACCCAAATTTTAGAACATTTTTTTCTCCTTTACAAGTGACTGTAGGTACCTGCAGTGGTAGAGGTAGATGAATACTGTTGACATATTTGGAAAGGCCAATGGTATAATTGTTTTTTTCACCTTCAAAAAGCTTTTATGATATTTCGAAAACCATATTGAATTTATCAAATTATTATGGTTTCAATTGCGGTTCATATAAAATTTGCTTTAGAAAACGTAAAACGTAAGTAAACAAAATGATGCGAGATTATTAAGAAATTGCAATAACCCTTAACCATAGATTCATACATAAATACTCGTCTGTCACATAATGAACCATTTACAACATTTTTCCGAGCCTTGTACTGCTGTGCTGAGTAAATCTAGGTGTAAATATACTTACAAGTGAACGGATAATTAAAATACACATTTAAATTAACAAGGAAATAAAACGTCTATTGCAGACTTTATAT
This sequence comes from Neoitamus cyanurus, assembly GCA_947538895.1. NCBI lineage: Eukaryota > Metazoa > Arthropoda > Insecta > Diptera > Asilidae > Neoitamus > Neoitamus cyanurus. The sequence goes on from OX384541.1 coordinate 12,382,709, forward strand.
AATCAAAAGTATTCACAGCAGTACACTGGCACCCCGTGCACTCTATACATGCATATGTACTTCACATACGTGAATCCACGTGAGGTTCACATATGGAAGTGTATGCTCTACACACTCCCCCTAATGAAGAACATGATGTTGTGGTACAATACGGGCAGAAACACTTAACGCGATCATTGGACAATTGTTACTGCACTGGTCACTATGCTCACCGGAGGTAAACAATAGTAGGGTGAATCTGCTATAGGATCGGGCCGGAAAAAATCAGACACGGTTGCGAACACATGACGTCGTAAAGCAAATTGATCCCAACGGATGGATTCATCCGTCTGCTTATCAATTAGCTTCATTTATACATGATACGATCATATGTGTTGCGCTGATCGTTGATCGTGCTGTGGTGGAGCGCCTGACTCGAATCAGCGTCTTAAGAAGCACAGCAAGAGAGTTCGACTGGAATCTTAAGAGGAGCAGTCGGGGCTGAGCAGTTGGCTAGAGTGTACGGTGCTATAAGTTCATTCATAGCTGGTTTTAGTGATCGCACTTGTTTCTAGTTAGGTGCATAGTCATAGTACGCAGATCGATCTCAAGACCAATGCGAAGAAAATATGGCAGCCGAATTGCTGTTCGCGTATTCCTGGAACCGCTTGTGATGCCACGGCTGATTGAGCCAAGGAACTAACTGGTCAGGCGCAAGTCAGTGTGTGCGATCAAGGAAACATCTTCGTTCTTTCCGGATTTTTGCCGTGCGAAAAATATGTAGTACCTTAGGTGAACCGAATTTTTTGTGGTAGTGCCTTGCAACAGCCGAGTCTGAGCCAATAGCATTTACCGTCTTTGTCGTGGGCCAAAATCGAGCCCTCCAGCCAAGCTGGGTAATACCTCATTTGATACCGCAGTGTGTATTTTTAAGTGCATTTACCTCTGTGTGCTGGCAGTGTTTTTGCTTTTGTGTGCGAGTGAAGTCCGCAGTGCATAAGTGGATTTATGCTTCGCAGAATCTTTGAAGTCATCTTTCTAAATAAGGAGCTCTTCAACATTTCCTTCTAACATGGATATAGAATCAGACGACTCGGAGCGCTGGGAGGACTTTTTTGGTATGTTCTTGTTTGCGTCTTATTTTTCTTATCAACTTCTTCTCGGCGGAGTTCAATCCCCTCTATGTGCATCGTAAAACGCCGGTAAAACGATTCGTTTCCGTCGCCGCCTTATGATTTCCTCAAGTGCCCTAGAGGCGAATATAGAATTTTATCTGAATGCGTGCCCTGCTTACCTTCTATGAATGGACTTTGGAACAGATGGGCGATATTCGGACACGCTCATCGTGCATATCGTATTTTTACTTGCGACATCTGTACATACAGTTCGTACACACGATGCTGGTTGAACGCAATTTTTTTTGTTTCACCTTTTTTGCACCAAGTCGCAACCAAAACACGATCGGTGAACGACTCAGTTCTCGGGACAGTTTTTGCTGGGGTGTCGTTTCATTTATCAGATGGTGCGGCCCACACTGCAAGGTAGGCGCGTTTAGCATGCAGTTCTGAAATGGAAGTCGCTATTAAGTAAATGTCACAATCGAGCCCCACTGTACGCAAATGATACATCTGACACATAATCCAATTGTGCTTAAATTCTGAGGGGTCCAAAAGACTGCTATGCTAATTAAGACGAATTGAATTCAAGAAAACTGTCTAGACTGGTAATTATTTCTTAATTGCGAAATTGAGCATTCAAAAGGTCTTAAAATTATTTGCTTAATGAGAAAATAATAAATAAATAAACAAAGGTATGAAGTAAGTCTTATACCCATAAATTAAATAGCGAACAATTTTATTCATTCGTCACTACTCGCTAAATTGAAACATTTGGGACAATATTTTGGCAATGCAAATTTTAAGCTTTTATATTCGATCAACGTCTGAATTTGTCAAGAAGTGAATATAACTAAAAATTACTATAGTCGCTTTAAATCTTTTCATAGGAAGCAGGGATGTTATTTTTCGTTATTTATGACTCAAAAAAATAGCAGTTAGCACAATTCTCTGACTAACATTGACTTTTGGTAAAATGATGTTTTATCTAGCAAATATATATTTCGAAAAACTAAACTAAGCTTATTTCACTAGAATCATTTACATTCCTTCCCTGTAGCAGCCCGTAAATAAAATATTCGTTTACCTGTCAGATCATTTTTAACCAAACAATTTCAAAAATGCCCTACCTATTTTACGTGAAATTTTTAAAAAGGGATTGTTATTGTAAGAAGTATGTGCCTATAGGTATTTGAGGTCCACCAATTATATTAATTAAATTGTTTATGTGTTTGTTTTGTGATTGGGAACATCACTAGCAACTTCCTAGGAAATGGAAGGTTATGAATTCTTCTTGATCAGCAGCTGTAGGGTGATTAGTTATGTTAACAGCTTAAGTATTATATTTTATTATTTGCCAGCACATTTTATTGGAAATTTTTTGATCGGTTGGTGCCGACATACCATATATAAAGCAAGACTATTTTCTGACTTTTCTGTGACTTTTTGTTGTTGCGTGTTTTGCACCTGTCACTTGGCGATTAAAGCAATTTCACGATATTCGAGTTTCTTAGATAAGTATTTAATTATTTTGTAGAGCACGCTGCGTCGACCATAAATTAAGGTCACTCGACTGTAAATGGATGCATACGTATGTTCGGAGAAAAACTTGTTCTACAGTATAAAAATTATAAAGGAATGTGGGATGTTAAATGTTAACGGTATTTGACGTATTTTAAAGTTTATGTATTTATTTATTTCAGCAATTCATACAGTAGTAAGCAGACTTAGTCCGCAATATGCACTAGTATGTAGTGTACAGGCAAATTAAAATTCATAGTATCTAAAATTGAAGAAGAATAAGAATATTTCAGCTTTTACAATAACAGATACAAACCTCAATCGAAGAACTTTTCGAAAAAAGTTGTTATAACTAAATTTGTAGAAAATTTCGAGGACGAACAAGATATGTTTAAAGTTTTCATCTAGCGTGTCTAGAAGATGAGATATGTATGATAAACGATTTTCCTACTATTATTAATATACCACCCTTGGGCCATCGATCTGTCCGGGAACACCTGGAGTTTTTTTACTATATATTTTTTCGCTATGAGTACTAACATTTAAAATACATTTCATCCTGTTGGTCGATAGCCCAGCTTTTTTGCAGTCAGATCTCGCTCTATTACTCTTTTATAAAAAGAGGAAAGTTTTGTTAGTATGTATTCATATCCGCGTTATCACGTAAAAACGACTAATCTTATTGACCTGACCTTTGCTTATTATATCATAGTTTCTATGAGGACATAGGATCTTTTAAGATGACAACTCTATTTGGGCGGAATCAGTATATTAAAGATCTTTAATTTTGGGGTTCTATGGGGTCAGGATGACGGCTGAAATATGCCAAATACTAAATTTCTTCAGATTTTCATAGAAGTTGATACATGGTGGTTTTGGAGTGGCTTATTCAAATACGGGGTCCAATTATACAAATTGAAAATACCGACCGTAACACCGAATATAGAACACAGTATTATGCAAAAAGAAGTTAAGTTGTTGACGATACGAGTGCACAAATCTTTTTTTCCGTTTTATTGTGGGCTTCTTCAATCGGGATATCCCAGAAAAGCCAGTAAAATAGGCCTAAAAATTCCTGCTGTTGAATACAAATGACAAATTATTTCTACCTTGTGAATACTATTAGTTTATCAATATAAATCTTGAAAATCAGATATCACAAATATGTGATTACCTATATAGCAATTTAAGTAAAATTGGGTTTCATCGGCATCATTTCATCGCTCATGTACTATCGAACTTTTAAATACATACAAATAAAAAATAAAAGATTCATGCTACCTTCACAGATGGTCTCCAAATGAGCTCTGCTTTTCAATGCCAAAAGTAGTCAAGCGAATCAAAACTACCTGGTTAACCTTTGAATATCGGTGCAATTGCGAAAATCTCTCCCATCTATTGGATAGATAAAAATAAAAGCAATTGACTCTGAGAAAAAAAAGCTTCGACCTCAATTAAGTATTTCCTAGTTTATGACGATAGGTCTGTGAAAAATGATCGAGTGCTATGACGATCTTATCGGTTTGAAATATAACCTGTTTGGGTGGCGAACACAATAGCATTAGTAAGTACTTTCTCCCTTTTGTTCCAGCCAAGGTTCTTGAAGCGGGAACCAGCTGCGGAAATGTTGAGAAATCAACGGCGGATACATGCCACTAAATTGAATTGACACGCGGGTCGAAGCTTCCATAGATAAAGGTCAACTTGTTGTGGGAATTATGGGAGCACATGCACTCGTTGAGTGGCTCAGTTCGCTCTACCATAGACGTCGTAACGCATTAACCCGGCCAATATAGGTGTCACAAAATTGAGAACGTTAATGGAAACTACTCTGGGCCAAGTACTGAGTCGAAGTCGTTGCGCTGCGCCGCCACCGCGCCGAGATGTAAGAGACCTCGTATCTTCATGCATTCGAGTACGTTGCGTTGCAAAACACCTGAATGGAAACATAGTCGGAACTTTTCGTTTTCTTATGGAAATAAAGATAAAAAATTTGTCAGCAGTTAAAACCGTCAAACTGGTTTTCGTCGGCTACCGGCTATTAACGGCTGCTGGAAAAACAGCGTAGCGACATTGGAGTGCGCTGTGGCGGGCGCAGCGCAATACGCCACGAACGAACGTAGTCAATCAAGATAACCAGAAGAAATTGCAAAACCTATCGATAAAGGCATATCCAGAATATTTCTGCTCTTGAGTAACCACTGACGTCATTGATTGGCATGTTTTGTTTTGTTTGGCCTAGAAGTGGTCAGACAGCCATTTGGCGATCCCCGGCACCCACGCTATGTACGTGTAGTTCAGCAGTCGAAATCGATCTTTAAGATTTAATAGCACATCAATTGCTGGACAGACCATATCCACTGGTTTTAGTTTTCCTGGTAGTGTTCACTCCAGGCGCCCACGCGAGCCTTCAAAGTCCAAATGCAAACAACTTTCGAAAGAAGTCCTCTTGACTCGCCTTCTTGAAAGTGAACGCCGCCGGCCGTCTTCCCTGTCGCAGAACAAAATGATCGCGTTCCCAGCGAGCAGCAGCTCATTTCCATAGCAGAACATGAGCCGATCCAGTGGTTGGGAAGACTGTCAAGAGTCGCCCATCACTTGCACCCCGGCCTGGATAAAGTATCGAGAACACAATATCAATTGCTCTCGAAGGTGCTGCGCGGATCACTGTGAGCCGATCGAAGGAGGCGGCCGAGATGATAAAGTGGCCAAGATTCTGGACCCTTAAGTGAGGCATTCACGTATCACACGCGACAACTTTTCATGCATCTGGGAGTGCTCTTGCGATCGATTGGGTTCAAAGTTCTTGGAAATCGTCGAGATAAGGCTGCCCCACACATCGCATGGCGAGCCCGACCTAACTGGACCAGAGTGGAGATCGCATCTGATGCAGTTCGATTTGTGGGGGATTTATCGTTATCTCGCCATGTTTACAAATAAATTCTTACATCATGTATAGGTGGTGTCAGGTGGGAACGGTTTTATTCTTGGCTTGTTTTACAATTGCCTTTATATTGGGAATAACACCTGGTGGTCTTTAGGATGGGCAGCGTCAGAAAAGATATGTAAATATTTTGAATACACAACCTGCTCGGAGACTGTAAGAAATCGAGGCAGACAATTACTGCAGACAGTCCTTTGAAGTTAATTAAATTTACTTAATCTGTCTAGATTTTGGAAGGTTTTCTTCATATTTTTAGTCTGTTGAATTTTTGGAGGTATTTAAAACCTCCTGGATGATTACTCAATATAAAGATTTTTCTTTGTTGTCAAATAAATAAATTAACTCGACGAGAAAATGTTATGTATTGTATGTATCGGTATATCAAGGCATGCACACCTGTGGTTTGTAACCGAAACACATCGAAACATGCATCAAGTTAATTGCAACTTCGTACGAACGAAGCCCTATGTCTCTAATTTAAGGTGTGGAAAGCAAGCGGCCCGGCCCGGCACGGCCCATATGTCATGAGGGAAGCGAAGTCTTTGATGTCCAAAAGCCAAGAAAGTGCGATGTCGAGTTCTACACTTTTGTTAATTATGGGGCAAGTATGGAGTCGATCAGTTTTGCGCTACTGTTAGCGGTTTTCAAATTGCGCCTCGTCAATCTTTATATTTTCACCCCTTGGCGCCCTTGGTGGAAATATCAATAAATTTGAACAACGGCAATGCTGAATGGAATGTTTGTGGGCTTTTTAATTATGACACATCTATTTACTATATATATTACTATTTATCTTAAAAACATAAAAATTGTGTAATTTCTATTTAACTTCATATTTCGCATCCTGAAATTTTCCACGAAAGAAATGCTATGATGGAATTCAATTTTTTTAGACGTCTAGTGAAGGATCGGCTAGCTGGTGAATTTCGAGAAAAAGTGAAAGCTGACTCAGTGTCGTCGGGCCGGGACGAACATTAACTCCAGTATCCTCCCTCCTACTGGACTTGTGAGTCTTCAACTCCGGGCTGCATTCAAACTGAGGTGCCGTATATCTAAAAACCCATTTATTGGTGAAGTTGCACCATAGCGAAAAAAAAAATTTTAAAACACAAATACAAGTGTGCTTTAGACCACACGACTGAAGTAAAACTTCTTTAGTTCCATCTATATGTATATATATATGTTTATATATGTATATACATATGTATAATACATATATTAATTTTCTACAAATATCTCTCTCTTGCTCCTACAGTGTGACGCAGACAATAGGCCTGCACTGTGTCTTCTCTCAACTTCCGTTCGCCTCGCCCGTTCACACTTTTCGTAACGCTCTCGTCACGCATTCACCAGCTTACTCCCCAAGTCAAGCGTGCGTAAAGAAGTTTTACTTCAAAAACACATAATCAGCTGTAGAGGTATCAATCCTCAATCTTGAACCCTTGAAAATTTGTGCCTTAGCTTACGATGTATAAAAATGTATATTAGAAACAGTAAATGAAATAAAATCAATAAAGTGTATACCGGGCGCCATAAGTCGGATCTACTTTGGAAATATGAAGCACCTATACGGATCACACGTGGACAATATGAACAATGAGACTATGTGTGCTATTTGAATCACACTCCAACAAGCTCGCAAGCGCTGAAATAGTGTTTTTGAGCAATAGATTCAAAATACTCGTGAGGTGTCATTATCCAAGGCTACCCTTTGTCCAAAGTAGCCTTGATTTACGAATATGTAAAAAATATGCCAAGAATATTCTTAGGCTGACGGATTGTCATTCGATATATCTAAAAAAAGGCGCAGTAACTTAAGGCTACGCTCTCCCTATATAAACATACTCGTAAAACAGCACTCCAGTGACAAATAAATCCAGAACTGATATCGTAAAAATGCTCGACAGCCCAAAACGCTATTTTTATGTGCTTCTGCTGTGTAACGCGGATTGCATAAGACATTTTAATAGCAATGCATTCTTGAGGATTTAAGAGCTACTTAAGCCATCGGTTAATCGCCACTTTCACAAGTTTTCGGCGCGCCAACGCAGCGCAGCGCGAACTTTTTAAGATTTTATTTAAATACCCATCGGACCGCGACTATGCGCCGGATCACCGAATGGACCGTCTCGTCTGGGTCAGTAAAATTTCGGAAATATTAGGGCGCTTTCTAAATTCCTCGCTGGACACCGTTTAACATATTATAATTCAAAGCGCGCATTTTGATTGATGCAGCAAAACACTTTCCTGCAATTTAATCGCACCTCCCAGTGCCGGGCCTCTCGATTATCTCAAAAATTTCACCACCGAGATCCGGCGGCGTCTGGCGTTTGCGCCGCCAGTTGCTGCTGCATCTTCCTTCACGAACTCCAAGTAAATTCCAATAGAAGTCTTCCGGAAGAGCCGAAGAAAAGACGCTCGGGGAACAAAGAGCATCACGATTAGCGTGTTTTTCGGCATGTCTGGGCACGGATTACAGGGAATTAGTGCATTTATTTTTAGCTATCTCTCAACAACAGCCAGCACAGCTCCGTTCAAAAGTAGTCCACCGATGCACTCTTTTATGGAAAGGTGCCTCTACATAGTCAGTGCTTCCTTCTGCCGACTCGTGGCGGAGCACAGCGGAAAAATAGTTTTCTTAATTGAAGCTAATGCGCGCAACATGGGGATTAACAGGGCACATGCCCGTCCAAATTTGTTTAATGGAATCATTATCTGTCAATGGTATTAGATGAGTTCCATTCAAGTACTCCTCGTTATCTGTACAGCGGCGGCGACGGGAATTCAGGGAGTTCTAATGTCTTCCCGTTCCTTGATTGACTGAGTTTTTATCGGGGCTCGTTGTTGCGTAACTGGAATAAATCCACTTGTTCCTCTCTTGGCATAGGAGCATGCCTCTAGGCAGCTGCTCAATGGCAATAAATAACGCCGGTGACTTAAATTATTTTACAACTAATGACCATAAAGAAGCTGCTTTCTTAACCACGAAACGTCTTCATAGTATTGGAGCTCTCCGCAGTAAAAGGCCATTCCATGACAAGTGAAGCAGTAAAAACCGCTCAAAGGCAACTTCTAATTATCTCTCCTGGCGGCAATCAAACTCGCTTGTAGGTGTCTTGTTATCTTATGGTCTGGTGCGGGCCCTTGAGGCTGCCGTTTCATTTTATTTCCTATGTGCTGGCTCAAGACCTAATTACATATGTAGGTTTTAACCGCTTTCCATTCAGACCTGTAATTAAATTCTCATGTTATTACTGCTCCCTTCCCAAAACGCTAAAAACAACCTCAGCCCACACAGTACCTTCGCAAGATTTAAGCGGATGCACAGTGTGGGGCTCCGAGAAAAACTTAGGGATTTCGCTCGGATGTTCCATTTTATTTGCTCTCAGGTTCCTCAGATAAACCGAGTGCCCAGGTGGGTTTCTTAGTTGGTTTGTTTTGCTAGAAGACCGCATCTGCTTTTTGAATATTCAAGCTAAACATCCTTGAGAACGTTTTTAGCATTTTTTCTTAAACCGAAAATATAGTGGTGTCATGTTTCTATCCTAATGCCCCTTTACTGACATCATTTCCTTCTTATGCAACATCCCATTAAAATACTTTGGGATTGATTGACGTTGCTTTATAAAATTTAGATCAAGAGATGTATTAGAACTCTGGGTGTATGTTATGTGAATTGTTAATAGATACTGACCTTGGGAAATTACATCAAACACACTCACAGTTCTCTTTTGAAGATCATATTGATTCATTCACTAACCGAGCTAAAGCGACTTTGGGCTTTGTAAAGCGTTGGTCTAAGGAATTAAACGAGTCTTACATTTCCAGGCTTCTATAATACTGCACCTTTGTCAGGACGATCCTCGAATATGTTAGTCCAATTTTGTCTCCCTTTTATGAGCAGCCCTCAAAATATCGGTCCCAACGCGCTCTACGAAGAACCATGATTCTCTTTATTTAGCCCACCATAGCAAAAATCATGCCTTCAATTAGCCAATATCGTTAATTAGTGGGAGAAATGTAGACTTTTGGGTCGAAATAATTAATTCATAAAATTTGAAGGTTAGAATCGACGCAGAATGTCACCCTAGACATATCCAAAGTCCCCCAAAATCTCCGCATTGATTTTTTGTACAGCCGTTTTCAAAGTATAGCGATTTCACAGTCATGATGAGTAATTGTTAATATAAATTTAAATATGTCATAAAGGAGGTCATTCGGAGAAACTTGCCTTTTGACACATGCCTTGGAAAGCTACAGGAAAAAAATACACGGTTTCCGAAGAAAACTGTATACTGAATGAAATTTACCTGTATGCGTTTTCAGCCTACGTGTTATGGAAAGGTTTGTTGGGTAATTAAATAAAAATAAAGAGAGGTGCATTAATTATATGAATTTCAGAGAAAATTTTGGAAAAACCTGAAATTTAGGAAACTTTTGAGCTTGTTTTGACTTTCGAAAGTGACTGTACCTGCAGTGGTAGAGGCAGATCAAAATTAGTGGCATTTTTGTGGAGCACATTAAGATAGTAGTTGTCCGGCGTGAGTTTGATGTCGCGGCGTTAAGTAGATCAAAAGATAAAAATAAAATAATAATGTGCATCCTGAATTTATGAATCACAATTAGTTTTACCTTTGGACGTCACTTCTCCGGCCACCCTGTATATACTATAATAAAGGAATTTAGAACCTCTACTTAAAATAGGTTCATTGCTATTAAAATTTTAAATACTCGTATATATTTACAGTAACAGAGTAACCGACTCTTTTATGGTGTAGTGTAGATACTAATGTTATTTTGAAATAATTAAGGGAATTTAAACACAAATGTCAAACAAACAAACAAACTAATTAGATGACATCAATACCCATAATTACGTATAAACCCCTAGAGTGGTTCGGCGCGACCTCTGTATATCCGGGCGCCCAGAATAGAATTTAAAAGTTGTCACAGACCGAAAATGTTCACACCAGTTCTCAAAATATGACACTTGCGACACAAAAGCAATGAAACTCGAATCAAAATTAAGTTGAACATTATGACCTCCAACCGGAGCTCAGCCAGTTAATTTTCAGCGACCCAGTTAGGGAAGGTTTCATAACGTCCCCAAGCGATGAAAAGAAGTCGTCTGCTGTCTGGAGGAACCTAACACCAGTCCCAGTTGCAGTAACCCACATGTAATTACAAATTTGTCCACATGCGCCTTTTAAGCATTTTAGGAATTGGACTGCCGAGAAGTTAAGGTTGATGCCAAGTGCGAAAGGCGACAAGAGCTGTTGAAGGCATTTCTTTCATTCGAACCGATGCGATCGTTCAGCCAATCTGGTTTCTTTCAATCTCTTGACCTGCATCGGATCACATACGGCGCGGTTGACGGGCAAGAAACCCGAGAAAGCCTTTATCGCGTCTTTTGGCGCCAGTTACTGTCAAATTGTGTCAATTATTAATGTCTCTTAAGTGGGTCTTTTGTGTGCCCTCACAAGATTAATGTCCCAGCACGAGTATTTGTCCGATGGACTGTAAATTAAATTTTATCACTTACGAGCCTCTCGATCTTGAACGCTTCACAATGCCTTCACATGTTCCCCGCCCTGAACATAAGAGCTATCACTATCAGGGCGTCAAGATAAATTGTTAAAAATGCATTACATCGTGTTTGTCTCAGACGATACTCGGATGCGGCTTACCTGTTTCACAGAAATTTTTTGAAGCCAAGGTAACTTACCTGAAGCGAATGAAATATTATTATGTATCTCGTGCAAAATATCGCAATAATTTGCATACGCAGCCGCCTGCTTTTCTGGTGATATACAATTGCTCTGATTGCTTCAGTTCTAAATACATGTGAGTAACGCAAGTTCACTTGCCATCAAATTTGAATTTTGCTCTGAATGTAATTCAATGAGTCAATTGCGCAACCTTTATTACACGACCGGCATTAGTTGTGGTCTGCTTCACATATTCGAGACAGGTGAGTGATTCCCCTGCTTGCTGCCTGTTAGTAATTGGGAAATATTTACGAAAATGGAAATGAATGGATGGATGGCTCTTGTGCAGAGTATGATTTTTGGAAGATAAGCTGGTGTGCTCGCATAATCTAGGATAAATAAATCAAGTGTGCCTAGATAATGTATATCTAAATAAACATTTTATAATATTGGTCAATACCTATAAATACTTTCATTTCAAAGTTCAGGATAAGCGCAGTCCCGTGTCTCGCAAGGTAGTTAATAATAAAAAAATGCATGCGCATCGGCTAAGCTCGGGTTAGACACAGACGATTCATATGAATTCCCAATCGTACGTGACCTAACCATAAGTGATGAGATGATCTCTTATAGGATGCTCATATATACTCTTATGACACTTATGAATAAACTAGAATTTGAAGTGAAAACTGATTTTAATAGAAAAGCTATATGAATGAGATTTTGTGTATGCATGACGTCGTCCATGTATGGTGAAAAATACCATTTACGTTGTTTTTTCACATACGTGGGTGACACTTACGCTTTTTAATATTGGATTTTAATTGTGCTATATTTATAAGAGTTTTAGCCATAGTTTCATCACACAAAATCCATGCTTGGTTCCTATAATCACAGTAGGGACAACATTTATTGTATGTTCTCCTATAGACATTTTGTCCGTGTTGGTACAGGTAAACTGAAAAAGGTCGAACAAATCTTGCCTAACCACCTGACAAAATTTTTACAGTTATACATACGTGATGTTCCCGACTGAGATGTTTTGAGAAGAGAAATTACTGCATATTAACGGCTTCAACAATTGTGATTGAAATAAATTTAGCTAGGTTTCATCATTGAGCAAATCTAGGAACGATGTTAGAATCAAAATCAAAAATTAGAAAAGGGGGTTTTTAGGGTCGCTGATTTTAAATGCGACCTCCGATTCAATATGTATGTATGAATCAAAATAATAATAGGGAGCGTAAAGTGCTCTCTGGAGATCTACTTAGTAGGTACTCGACCGAGGGAAGCTCAGTCTTCCAGGTACTAATAATATAATACAAATAAAAACATATAAAGTTATTTAACAGTCATGACGGTGCGGAACTGTCGTCTCATTGTCAGTAGCAACTCGCTATGATCAACAGAATAAGCTCGAATGTGTTTCTATTTATATATTTCCTGGGGTTATCCACCTTTTACTTTTCATTTTGTTTCAACGTTATGTCTCAGAGGCGGCGCCTGAATTCTGATTCAGAATGGACACAGTTGGTGTACGCAAAACCTAACTAAAGTGGGATCTCAGCTCGCGTTAATTGAAAATATTAATAAATTTTGCATTTCTTTACTAATCTTTTAATTAATCACAATCCCCAATTGTGTTACTCGTGCAAACTTCTCTGAGTTTGCTTGAGCCAGATAAATGCCGATAGGTAAGACCACGTAAGACCCACTGTGGTGGCGGGATCAAAGAACGCATAGACCATAAGGCTCCTGAACTTTCTTGAAAATGTCTTGACCTAGTTTTGCCGCCTCAGTGATATTTCAATCCATGAACAGTGCCCTCCCACAGACAGATCGTATTGAACCATAACTCTTTACCGTCAAATGTGATGTTCGGGGATCTTGATATGTCGAAATATCTCGTGCTGTAGGTGGACCTGTTCACCGTTAGAATTCAAGATATATCGCCCGGAACAAATAATTTGAGCCCTATCCGCGGGAATCTATCCATCACGCGAGCAGGCATGCCTTTGTGTCCTGCGGATGAAGAGAATTCAATCAGGGACTGAGCTTTTATCAGATCCGCAGAAACTGCTTGGCCAAGGCGCCATGTGCCCGGAAAGAGTTGACTAATTGACTGAACAAATCCCAGAGTTCATCAGTCTCTGCGCCGCACGATGGCTTTAATTGAACCATTTAGGAGTTATTAGTGCGCACAAAAGATACTTCCCAGCCAATAAACTTTCCAAGTAGCACTCACTATGCGACTTGATTAATAGGGGGCGACTGGCGGATGAGGAGGAGCGAAACAATCGCCGTGGCCGGGGAGACTGTCTTAAGACACAAAGAGCGCGGCTCAAGAAGCGCGAATTAAAGCGCTCCACGGGCTGTTGGCGTGAGTGATTATTTGAATGCAGCGAAGTACATGCACTCCATGCCTCCCTGAGGATGCACTCCTACAGAAAGGTGCACCGACACGTCGCGCATGCCCATGTGGGACAGCGACCAGCCTCGGCAGTGATACCGCGAAACCAAAGTGCAGCCAGTGGCACATTTTCAAGTAGTGCGGGATTCGCAAGGCGACTGCTTCTCGCCACTTTGGTTGCGCCAGTGTCACATTGAGGGTTGGCTTTGGCTGGGCCGAGGGGTGCGAATCGTCCCTGACTTTAGTAAACACGTGCAGTACATTGGATGGAGGACTAGGACTGAATTTCTCCCTCTGGATTGCAACGAAAAGTCCCCTGAAAATCAATACGCCCTGAGACGGTTCCAATTCCAAATTTTTACGAGTTAGTTGGAAGACGCGCGCTTTCTCCTTGTGGTTGCAGTGCGACAAAACGACGCCGTCGTCGCTCGCATTATCAGTGCATGGCATTAACTACACCTGAGTAATCTTCCACGGGCCGCAAATAGTAGTTCCATGTTGGTTCTCGCGCCGTGCAACTAGGTCTGTTTGTGTTTTTCTTGTGAATCATCCCTGTGTGGTGCGTTACTCACTTCTGGGCTTAATCCGCTAATCCCACCTGTAGATAATGTTTCCGTGTGGTTTGGTGCGCTCTAAATAGGAATAATATTGATAAAACAGTGCTTATCCCGGAGACTGGGAGAAACTCAAAGGTAAGCGGAATAAATATAACTCAGCCTGACGGAAATACTGAACTAGTGCCTACACGAAATTATAATAAGTACTTAATCAATATGATTAAAGTATTCTTTTGCTGCAGTACCTATTGGTTTGGTATTCTAGACACAGATAAATATTATTGCATAGCTCATTAATAGTCCTATTAGTTGCTTTCCCGATAAAATGACAATTTGCTTATTCACTGGCAATTATAAAAGCATTGATATATAAATAGTTGAGCTAGAGATAGAGATATCATTATGGATTTATTGAAGTATTATTAACTTAGTTGCTAATATTGGTCATATCTTTATCGACAGGTTCATATTGTAAGTATTGATAAATCGCATTACTACCACAGTTACATATATCGGTGACAGATTAAGAATTAATATAAGAGTAATTCTCAAGGCGTGGAGCAATAAAGCACGAAAAATTAAACAATTTTATATTTTTGGGATTGGTAGATCGCAACTCAGGGTGTGTCAACAAGCACTAGAATTTTGAAGCGCGCGCCATTTCCGTCTGTTAAATATTTAGTCAATTTGCCAGCTGTTATATGGAAACATACCCATTTACCAAAATGCCGTATTGCACTTCCCAAGAACTTTTATTAATGGTTGAAGACACAATTACAAAATTGAGAAAATTGACAATCACCCATTTGAGTGTGCATAATTGTCCGTCAAGGATAGATGGAATGGACATAAATGACATGTGACTTCAACAAGTTGAGGCCGTGTCATGTGTGTATTACCATTTAAAATGTTTGAACTTCTTCCTCTGATGTTTTTTGAAAAGTAAAGTCTATGTGAACCATTCTTGGACGATCAAACCGGCTAAATTCGTGCAATCGAGCCGTTTATACTCCACAACGTGTTTGAAAATTTCGTCAATCATGCCAACGGAGACACGATGATCATTTGACTGGCATTTTATTTCGTATCTAATCGCAGCAATTACACTTTAAAAATCAATAAAACATGTGAAGGATATCATTTAAATACAGTTGTTTTAAAAATTCAAGTTGTTCTTGAGACACGCTTTACATAATTTAAAGGAGAAGACTGATTTTTGCTCCAAAATGTGTAAAATTGACTTATATCTTTATTAGAATTCCTAAGTCCATGTTAAATCTTTTGTTTATGCCAACAATCCAACAAATTTAGGTTACTTGAGAAGCAACATTGATGCCACAATTTGTGGTACTCGATCCGATTAGCTTTGTATATGTCATGACAAGTTTGGTGATCCAATCCTGGAAACTCTGCGATGAATATTTGAACATATTGTGTACGATTATCATTGACATTTAATGAACTTGAAACGGATTTATGTTCTTGCGCAAATAGTTAGAAAACAAAGGAAAATAATAAATATTTTTGTACCCCTTGCGAGCTTGTTCGTTTCAGTGGGTGTACGAAGACTTTCGTTGCTTCTCAAGATTATTACCTTTTCGGGTTTCACAAGAAAAAAATTGTTAATTTTCTTCGTTTCTCTAATTTCTGCCATTTTTGAAGACATTCATCAAGGCATAATCGTCTGCAAAATTTATGCTCTCCAAAACCTAAATATTTACGTACCAATCAATCTCTGTCCCACACTATTTTGCATATGCATTTTTCCAATTAATTCACAAACTGCCGGTAACTCCCATCAATTTATCAGGCAGTGATTTTTTTTTGCAAGAATTTGTCATGCATAGAAATTTGGCGATGGTTGCTCCCCAGAGCTCACCAAGCGCGTAATGAATTATTTAAAAATGTCTGGGGGATATTTTTTATACCCATCACCTCCAGACGTTTTTAATCGCTTCGATCTTTTAACCCACCCATGCTAAACTCTTATGCTGAGGCTTTGTCCGTTCCAGGCACGATGTCCGTGGGTGAGTCAGACACAATCAATTATGAATTCTTAAGGTATGACTGTGCAGAAATGGAGGGAGGAAACACCTGGTTCGAAGGATGCAGTGCGGAGAAAATGATCAACCAATTACCATTTATGCCGTTGCCATCTAAAACAAACTCCCTGCCATGCCGGTCGCCGCGCCGTCGGTGCGCGGAGAGTTTCCCTTTCGCCCATACGTTCTATTCCTGGTCACATCGTTCTTTACGACAGTCTTTTAATGAAATAACTGTACTGCTTTCAGCGGGTTGAGTTACTTAATAAAAATTCTTTATTGCCCGGCCGAGATAGAATGGCCAGTTTGGCTGAAATATGAAATTCATGTTTCTCAGCTTAAGATGCATTCGAGCGGTTTAGCCCGACCGCCGGACTAGGGTCTAGAAGAAACGATCAAGAAGGTAGGCTGAGTTAGAAGTTGAATTAGAACCTGATGGCGGGGTCGTAAATTAATGTCCATTGTGCGGAGACCTGGTCAAAGAGACCGCGCCGCCTGCCTGGCTCTTGATTAATAGTATAAGGCGGAGAGTTTACAGCGAAATTCCCGTTTGAATTTTAATTTATAAACTTTACGCAATACAAAGTGTGCACTAAGCAGAAGTAGTAAAAGTCGTTCTCGCGGGACCTATCGGGGTCGTGGGAGGCACTTAATCAAAAATAAATTATCCGCCACAAAGCTTCTAATCCATTCTTATCGTAAAGTGAAGTAATTTCGCGTTTAAGCCTTTCTAAGTGAATTTCCTTGCGTGCTCTGTGTTTATGGTCCAATAGGTCTTTTAATGAAATACGCACTAGCAACCTACGGGCTCCTGGCAATGCACTAATCACGTACATAAATATACATGTGCTGTGAGCGATGGATTTCTCACGGCTGACGGCATAGTGTTTGCTTAGTAGTTACCTCACGCCAAAAGTCGTTAAATTTCAGCGCACTACCTGCCAGCAACAAAGCCACCTTACAGCAGAGCCGATCCTTACAAATTTATTGACCTGCCGTGTTGGGATTTTTGCAAAATTAACTTTCCATGAAAGAGCCGTTCGACAATGGCCGTAAATTTGCTAAACGTGCATGCTTTCGTTTTGCATTTTATGATAAAATTGTTAGCAATAACGCGGCAATAAAAGGTTTCCACAGATTTTCTCGGCAGATTTCTCTATTGTTGAGGCATACGAGCAGCACGCCGGCATTAAGCTAATTTTGCGTTTCCAAAAGAGCCTGGAAACGTGATAGTGAACGATGAATAATGCGATAGTTTCTTGATATTTCGCCGGAAGCTTTTGACAAGTTACAAAACAATGCTATCTGCACGGAGATCTCGGCTGAATGAGGTTTATATTAATTTCAAAGAGTGAAAACAGGTGAGTGCATCGCTTTCTGCACTTCTGCGGCCAGGCGGCCGCCGCTGTACCTGCATAACAAATTATCTTGATCCGACTCAATGGGCCTACACAAAAAAGCGATGTAATACGAGTGTTTTCCATTAAATCAGCGCCTTATATTCGCCGCGCTTTTTGGCTTGCGACTAGGAAACCTGTTGCGGGGATTTAATGCAATGCACTCCGAGGATGGGCTCCTCAGTGCCTCCTCTGTCTTGCGGATCGCACAGTTGACTTTCTAAACGCTGCCCATTAGAGAGAAACAAATTTATCAAAAGGCCCAGTCTAATTAAGGAAGGTAGTAAATTTTCCATAGGCCCATTCGCAACTGAGCCCGAAGGCAGTTTCACATGAGCTCCGATCGAATTTTCAGACGGCAGAGCAGCGGACATGGTCGTTGCGCCGCGAACATGTGTCGTCTGACCTTCACATTCGCTTTCCGATAAATTTGACGTGTTTATGTCCGGGGCACGCAAATTAATGTGCTGGCTTCCGAGAATTAACGAGGGGAAGCGATGCGAACAAAGAGCTCATTGCGAATCCGAGCTCTTTCATTTCAATCCGGCGCACTCGAGTTGAGGGTGTTGCGAATTCAAAATCCTCTTGCCGGACTGGAGGATTGACCTCTACTGTAAACCGAGCGCCCTGTTTGTAGTGTGCGAAGCTCGACCAGAACACACCGGCATGAGTCCGCAGAACCCCACGAAATGTTTCATTTGAGTAAGCACCCGTCTGGCTAATTTTCATGTTTACGTGCAATTTCCATTCGGACGACTGGATGGGCTAGGCAAGTGACCAATTTCAGCATTTAATGTGTCTACGGAGGAAACGACAGCTACTCATTCAAAGGCTACCGTCATAGGTCGGCCCGAGATCAAGCTAAGTGGCTCATTAGCACTTCTGCAATTTTGACGTAAGTATAAGGTCCATGGTGCGAGGGTTGATGCTCTCAAATAGGCACGGGACAAGTTTCAGCTCAAGGGTGCAATTCTCGAATTTTTAAGGGTGTGGGAGTCATGACATGCTACATTGGAAAACAAATATAATTGTCGCCTTAATGATATGCTTTCAACAAACAGTGGCGGCGGCGCAAGACCTAAATTTGATGTGGGCAAGATAAATTTCGAGAGAGCTCCTGGCGAGGCAAGGGGTCCTAACATTGCAAAAGCAACAAAAATTGAGTTTGTTCATTTACATTATTTCTAACGTTTAAAAAAATTTTTTAATGATTAACATTAAGTAAAACCTAACCTAACTGTCGAAAAAAGTTAAAGAAACAGAAACCTGCTTTTAGCCGTACTGAACTTCTTAATAACTGAGTCATAATCCAGTTTAGATGTTATACACCATGTATCTGTTTCAATAGATCAAACTCCCAAAGCTGAAACCCTTTCCAGACCCATTGAACTTCTTAAAAAATTTTATTAGTTTTGGTTATGCAAAACTCCTTGACTGGTAGGTACTGTCAATATTGTTCGAATGACCTTGGAGTCAGTGCCGACCGACCCGAACATAATTTTAGGATGAAACGATATCTAAATATATCCATTGCCCTTTATACAGTGTGGAACTTATCGGAAGTATTTAGAAGGGAGTTTTGGGCATTGTCTCTTTATATAATCATGCTTATCTAAGTATTTTGGTCGCAAAAAATGCGTTATTTTATGTTTACACATTATATAATTTTCACGGCTACATTGATGTCATATATGTAGTTAATAAAAATAGCTCAACGATAGCGTATTTTAAAAGGAATCCCGTGATCCTTTTATCACCTTCTCAGCAACACCTTTGCAATACCAGTTCTTGTATGCGCGTCTTATTTTTTGTATCGTTTTTGTACACACTACACATACTCGCTTCAACTGCTTTCATGGAGTCCACAGTCACACTTTCTTATTTGGATTGACTCTTACTTATCAAATCACCGAACTAATAACGGTTTTCATGAGTACGTTACATCCATGCCTCCATATTTTCATGAGAAATTTGATAGTACATTATACATAGATTATAATTTTTATGATGTAAATGTATTTGTATTATGTTCGCTAGAATTGTAAGTAGTCATCCAGATCGTATCTTTTGGAATCTAAATAAGTGGGAGCATTGATGGACAAAGTGAATTGCTCTGAAAGTATAAGAGTAGAGTATAAAAGTAAATTTGAATTTGGTATCAATAAAAATTCTATCATATCAAAGTTACTGATTGATCGAACACCGGTATGCGGTTTAGAGATTTCCGAGATGGTATACCTATTCGGTACCTAAATATTTTTTGATGATGAATTAATGCAATCCAAACGACGATACTGATTTTAAAAAATGAGCTTTTAATTTTTTGGTTACCATGTTGAATCCACCACCATTAATTTCCAAATTTCGATAGTATTTTCGAGATCAACGACCTCGAAGTCATAAGAGGTCCCGATTTCATAACAATCGTCTACGGTGTCAGTGGAGGGGATCAATGCAGCGTATCATTACATAAGGGACCGAAAGAGTTATAAGATATACCTATATTAAAAATCTTAACAGAAGACTTATTATACCATTATAAGAGTTAAATCCAATTTTACTTTATAACACTTACACTGAGACTTTTGTTTTTGATGTCCGAAAATAAAGGTCTCGAGAAGATATTTATTTTCAACTGGTTAAACAAGAGTTATTAAAGACTTTTGAAGGCAGCAAACAATAGCTAATAATGTATATTTTGTAAAAAGTCTCGAAACCTAAAACTTTTTTACCGAGATATACTACGAGCTACGGAGCTCTATACCGACACTTTTGTTTAGGAAAAATGTCATGTCCACATTAAATTCAATAAATTTGATAGTACAACGTCGCGGCGTAATCCGGGTGAAAGAACCTATTTTATGCATCGAGACTTTATACAAATATATTCTTTTTAACTATGTTTTAATGCCTTAAAACATAAAAGTCTTTCATTAACTCATTGAGCTATTATTATGTGGAAGCAAGCAGCGTCTTGTATCTTAACCAAACAGTTTTAAAAAAGACAAACAAAATATAGGATGTGCCAAAACGAAGCACTTCATGACTTCCGAAAATACTACTACAAATTATCTTAAACTGTCCATATTACAATCACAAAACAATTTATGCATAAATATCAGTCGGTAAATCATGGAAATTTTTGGAATGTTGTCTTTTCCGCTATCTTACGTCCTAAGTTGAAGCAGAGACTGAGTGCTTAACGAACCTAGTAGGCAATTAGATTTTCATACTTCGCCGAGAATCATGAGTTGAATTTGTAGGGCCAAGGCCGAAATATGACCTTGGCGAAAACTAAAGTCATTCAACAGATAATCGAAGTTGTTTTTAGAGCTTTCGATAGACAAACAAGCTGTCTTGTAATTCTTGTCTAGCACCTTGTTCGAGTCATATTTTTTGTTTGTATAATGTCAATCCCCAAAATTTGTAAATATCTTTCAAAACAAATATGCATAGAGCCACTGTGACGTGTAAGTACACCACAAAACGTAAAGAGGAAAGTTTATCAACAATTTCCAAAGAGGCGAGCAGCAGTTCACAAGCGCACGCTCTTGATATCTGTGCAATTCTTCGGAAATCGCTGAACGAGTTTGTGCAGATAACGCGCACCGGCTGATAAGATTTCTTCCTCTGCCCGTAGATAAGGAGTGAAATTTACAAGTTTTGAAATGAAAACTCGTCGCATTACCGTGTGAATTTTTAAACTTATTAGATTTGGATCCAGGCGCTCCAGCCGTCTAGACAAATTTGAAAGTTTCAAGATTTATCGGCGCGGCAACCGGCTACGAATCCTATTACTACGACAGAAAGTTACCATCTATGATTGATCGTGTCAGATAAGTGCGGAGAGTGACTTGATTTAAAAGGTTTGTGCCCCAGGACGTGACAGCATAGCATTCCCCAGTGCGCAGACTTGCATAATTCTCGTCGGGCTGGAGCTATCTCGGCGACCAGACCAAAAATAAAAGCCCGTCCTCGGCCAGTGCTCAATTGGGCCTCAGTGCGACACGTAAGTGCGATCTCCACTTGAACGGCAATTTAACCTTTTTCCGCTCATCTGACATGGAGGCCTTGAGCACTTTTGTGCTCCAATCAAACTTATGAATGGATTTGACTTGTGAACTCGTCGGGTGCCAATTCGTGGCAATTGGGTGACTCACGCCGACACCGCCACTCGCGATGAGGGGACTTTCTCAGCGATGATGCTGAATGAATAAGGCTTGACAGTGTTTCTGAATGCTCCCGTAATTGGCTTAATTCTACTGGAAACGTTCACATGGCGATGTGCGTGGCTCTAAGACTTTCCGATAACCCAGTTTTCAGCTTTCAGAACATCTTTGGCATGCGCCTTATCTCAAGTGTTGCTTAATTGCCCTAGCTTTGATCTGAACAAATTTGAAGCATTGACCCCATTGAAAACACGTCTTGTTAGTTTTTCTGTCAACGCTTTTTAGAGTTGTGTGAACGTTTATTTTATTGTCACTTTTCCCCATAACATTTTCTACCGCATTTTCCCGCGTAAAAGCTTACCGATAAAGATAATATTCAGGGTCTCAACCAAAATAAGCAATATTCAGCGAAATTTGAACTATAGATATGCATTTTGCAATTCCTGATTATTGGTGTATGTTTACAAACTTCTTCTCGATTTCCAATTTATCAATTTTTTCAGGGACACTTAAACATCTTTCGCTGACGCAGCCACGTAAACAAATTAATTACTCATATGCATTACCGTATGTTGCGAAAGCGATATCTTTATTGAACAGAAATGCAAACGGTTGTTTATATAATATTAAATTAAATAAATATTTTTTTAGGTCATTCTACACTTGAAAAGAAAATAAATATAGCAAGGCTGATTTTTTGATATGTCGTTCGGGAGGTAGCCCTGATTACGAAACTGCGGGGATCGTTCCAATTGGGGAGTGGGAAAATTTCTTTATAGGGTGAAAGGGGTGAAACGGGTAACTTCCGCGTAAGGGGTTGGTTGTGCAAAAAAACTACCCAGAGGTAAATTGTGTAGGAAAATACGTTGCACAATTTTGTTTATGGAGTTGCCAAAGTCAATAATTTTTGAAAAAATTAACCTCAAAATTTTGTTTTTCTCCCAACAACTTTTTTTGTGGTGTTTTGTTGTGTATAATTTTCGAGTAAATGAGAAAGTTGTAGAGCGCTAAATTTTCTATAGTTATCATGTGCTTCATCCCTTAACTTACAAAAACCCTCCTCCTAAAAAATTCCCAAAAAACCTGCCCTAAACTTTAAAAATCACTTTTTACGAAATATTAATTACACATGCAAAACCCGGATAGGAAAGCTGCGTATATAACGAAAACTGATACAAATTACCTAAAACAAAACCCCCCCCTGAATTCCAATCTTCTCTGAATTATGGCGGTTAAAAAGTTTTTTTGAATGAATAAGTACTTGATTACAAATTATTAACTTGAGTTTTTCCAAATGTACAAGGTTCGGGAGTAAAAAAACCAATTTTTCGCGTACCACCCTCCAACCTTTATTTTGAATATTCAACTCAATATGAGAGATCAAATTTTTTTCGTGAAGTATTCAACTTAAAAGTCGACAACGCGTGTAATTTTAGCGATATTTACTTTTGAAAACAGTCCAAACCAATTAACGTTACCGCTGAGAAATTAGAATAACAACGTAATCAATAACCTTAACATTTACAGAAACTAGAACCTCCAGGTGTATTCAATTTCAGTATAATGATAAACGCATGCGGAGGCTCAAAATTCTGATTAGCTTCCAGCAGATCAATTCAAATTAACCAACGCACTTCATTTTTTGCACTACCCACACAACACCAATAAGGAAATACCTACCTAAGCAGCGTGACAAGAATGAAGTTTAATGACCTTCCAAATGCCTCTGAATGTGTCGATCAAAATATTTGGATTAAATTTCCTACACGACTCTAATTCGATTTAATATTCGATCCGACTGAGTGGCATCCCGCCGCTTATGTAATGACCGTAAGAAAAAAGCAAAAATGTCTCAGTACAAAGAAAAACATCAAATCTGGTGGTCATTTCCCTATCCCTCACTGAGCGACGATCAAACCTTCAAGTATACGACGAGGGAACCTGAAGATTTCCATATGTCAACGATGGGCGCTACAATCCTCTCAAATCGTATATCTCTTGTTGGTTCGTATCGGACAGGGATCTGATTGACACTTTGGGTTTAGTCGCAAGTTCATTCCTCTGGGGTACTGGCGAATAAGTTGCGGAAATTGCAGAGGAACACAGGAGAGACGACAGCGAAAAAATGGCAGTTCGACGGGGACTAATCGGGCGGAATAGACATGTGTCATGCGTCAAAGCGGCTGCGACAACGATCGCTGCCTGCTCCAACCGGCGCAGCACACGTAAAAAGGTAGTTCGCTGATCGGCCCCCTTCGACGCCGGTTGACATCTTATTAAGATCACTTAAGAAAACTGGGTCTTCGGTGGGCGGCGCGGGCCCTCGACTTGCGTTTTATGTAAATTCAATACTTGTGGTTCAAATTAGGTACTTACGGTGTTTCAACAGCACTCTCCTCTAACATATGCCTATGTGGGTCACTTTACTTTCAAATGGTAATGGGATCTTAAGAAAAATTTTTACTTTCTTCGCGACATTTCCGCCGAGAATTCTACTTTCATCTGAGAGGCTCGTTGGGGACGCTAATTAAATTAGAAGTACGGCAAGTAGCACAGCTACCGTAAGTGCGCCAGCATGTGCTCAAAATATTTAGAAATGAGGAAGAGAATGGATGCAGTGTTCGGACGTTACACACAAATTAGACTAAAGAAAGGAAGTTGTCCTCTTCTACGTGACTTTCACAACATTAGGTGAAATCTAAATGTCCTTTGGAAGCAAAATGAACAAACTATTCGGTATTCCTAAAGTTGATGCTTGCGCAACAAAATCAGCTCTGTGCTAATTTTGAGACGACTTTCCTTGTAGTCCGGTTTGCTGATACTCTGCTGAAATAGTTTACGACAAAATTATTCATACCGTTTCTGTTTTAATAATTGCCCTGCACCCAGTTTAATTGCAATTTATTGTCGGAAACTTATTTCTCCTTCCATCGTCAAGTTGCCTTCACTTCACTATCAGCAAAAAAGAGCTAGCTCTGCTAGTGTTTTTCACACTTGTGTAAACATTTCTTGAAACATTTCTGGAATTGTGTTCAATTACACGCTAGCGTATTTCTGGCACGTGAGGAGAATTTCTGAATTTTCGCTTGGCTCTTTTGTTTTTCACGCATGCAGTTCTCGGGGTGATATGCTGCCTTTTGCACAAAACCCCGACATTATGCGTGTCCGCTCTGCAGTGAAATCTTTTGCCTACTTGCTCTAGAAATTCCGCGGGGAAGTTCTACGTTTTTTCCGGCAAGCGCATGCAGCCGCGATGATGAATTGCAGTTGTAAGAGGCAATGCAATTTATTAATATAAATTTTCCTTGAATAGTTTAGTCCAGTTTTCTCGGCTTTAGTTCTCATACGTAAACTTTCTGAAATTTCTTTTGTTTTGACGTCGAACTAAATGTTCCTGTCGGTATAGGAGAGGAGGGTTAAATTAATGTTTTTGCATTTGAAAGGAATTCAATTTTTGTTTAGGTTCTTTTATTATTAAGATATTCGATTATCCGATATGACAAACTGTTCATGTTTCTAAAATTGTTAACAGTTGTTGTACTACGGATAAATCAAGCGCTTTCCTAGCGATGGTAAATTGTTTTACACCGTGCGAAATTCTACTACTACTTCGGTTGCGGTTCTACTACAGTCGTAACTGTGTGCCCCTGATCTTTTTTTTTTTATTAAAAAGTCTACCTTGACCTTTCCTTCCCTCAACATCAAACAAATTTTCAAATCTTTTTTTTGAGATATAATGAATATTACTAAATTTGACTTTCTTCTCTTTACAGGTAGGTTCTTTCGTCAGTGAGAGATATCTTAAGGTAAATCTTAAAAACCGCTAATTTGTGTAAAATAAATTACTATCCAACTTTCAAAAGAACTTTCGTTTGGGTTCTTCCGAATTATTAAAAAAATGCACCTGAAGTGGTATTTAGGATTGGACTTAAGAAAGCTCCTTGTGGTATGCCAGCTAATAGCGAAATGGGATTAGAACAGCTTGAAACTGTGTAGACCCTAGACTCTCTATTTTCGCGACAACTTTAGATAATAGTTATTCATACCATACGTAATCAAATATATTTAACTCTTTCGAAAATATATTTAAATCATCTGCACCGACTTTAATGATTTCAACACTGATCAAGAGCTTATCAACTTATTATGGAACATCACTAATAAAAGTTTTGAAAAAGTAAAATTGCAGATCCAATATTATGACAGGTAATATCATACCATAGCTATCCAATACATAATCCACTTTAAAAAAGTCTATTGATTGGACATTTGCCTTTTACAAAATATCTATAAAGACTGACAGGTCCATATATTCAAAGATCACGAAAAATTGTGTTAAATTGTTTCAAGTCCTAAAAAGTGGAAACTTTTTTTAGCTCATTATGATAGTTCATATAACGGGCGACAAAATGTTGTCAACGGACGTTAAAAAAATATACCAGGTACAAGTGGTACTTTCTTTTCAGTACCTACATTATTCAGTACACATTCATGTATAATACTTTCGAAAAATAAATCCACTTTCCGAAAGTTTTACAGTGGAATAAACCGTTAAAGTTTACTGAGAGAATATTAATTGACCGATAAGCCCGGATACGAAAAAATTACTTGCGTTTTCCAAAGTTTTGACTTCAACGACGATGGCCATGCGTCACACTTCCACATGTTAATGCAGACAGACTGACAAAAAATATTAATAGGGTTCTCGGTACTAAACCTACGAAGAGGAGATTCTTACTATTTTATACGAGTCAAGCATCGCGCAGAAATAGAATTAGCTGTCTCTTCATGTAAGGAACACCTGCACACAATATTTTAAATGTTAATTTTATTGCATCATCGATTCTGTTAAAAATAAGCACTAAACAAACAGAAAAATGCAACAATAAATTCTTCGCGAATGGAGTGTAAAGCAATTTATGATAATGAAGAAGCTTATTTCTCTCTATAAATGCAAAATTCATTGCCAGTTAGTTACCCCACTTGCTTCCCAATTTGTTAATTCTGACATTTAAGAATATTTTAAAGTATTTCAATTTTATTTAAAAGCGCCTTCTGATTTACGCGTGTTGAGGTTTTATGGTGTGATGGCATATTAACAAACGCGCATAAATGGGTATATTTATTTTATTTTATTTTATTTAAATAGGTAGCGTTCCTCAGATACAACAAACAACAAACACGACCATGATATTGATGTTAATTTTTCTGGCTTTTTTAAATAAATAACCTCGAAACTTAAAATTTTGTATTTTTTTTACTAAAGTCTCTCTCTTTCTATTGCAAAACTTGCGAACAATTATATACGTTCAGTTATCTCAATAAGTGAATTATGGAAGAAAACACTAAATTAAACATTTATTTAAACTATGGAAATTTCGTAGTTGTATTCTAAATATCATGACGGGAAGAACGCAATAATATATATTCACACTGGTAAATACGGAATGAACTATTGATAAAGAGATGGGTGATAGAGTAAGGTTCATATCAAGTAGTTCCGGGATTGCATTTAAATTAATATGTACTGTACAAACATATTGCAGTAAAAAAATCAATCCCGGAACACATTAAGTTCATTTTGTGTTTATAACTTTTCTTATCAAAACTGATCCATAATGATTGCAATTGAACCCAGAATAAACTATTTATCTGCAACACAATAGCCCCCTTTCATTACCTATTTGAATTAAATAAGCCAGACGTAAAGACGCGCCTCTAAATGTAATCATGAAATACGATTTTGCAGTGCCTATTCGAATAATCTTGAAAACTCTAAATGCCATGAAAATAATCTCACTCTCATAACAGTTTCTCGCACTTTCAGCTGCTATCTTAAGTTGCACCAATAATGATAGCACCTCTTAAGGAGAACGAGGTGAAGGAAGAATATTCGCGCTAAATGGTTTTTAAAACACTACGCACTAATCTTATCACTTTTAACGATAATTGGCACTTATTATTACCCATTAATTAATTTGTACACCGACATTGCATTCATTTGTACGTACATAAAGTCTAATGGTTTACGGGGGGGGGCAGTTTTAAAAAGGGGTATGTTGGATGTTTCATTAATTATGTTATACCTATTTTGCAACAACAATAATGCATACTGGAATTTCTAAGAGTTATGCTATCTATTGTGAAATTTTATTGTGAAACTTTTACTCCATCTTCAGCTTTTCTCTAAAATCAATGTCGAGCTATGTGCCTTCAACGAAAGTACATATGTATAACAAAACGAAATTTTTTTGGATTTTTTCACATTTTAAATTTTTATGACTTTTCCAACTGGCGTATATATAAAAATCATCATTCCTTAAGCCTTTCCGGAGACAAGAAACAAAAAAAATAAAAAAACTATAATGCATATCCAAAAACACATACGAGTAGGTACATCTTGTTTCTGCAAAATTCATTACGTTGTGTTTCAGGCATTTGAGTTTCAAGAATTAGACTTTCATGCATTCAATCCAGTGCAGACAGCGTTAGCTAGAACAGTTATTTTTAAGTATTATTATTTAAATTCTTTCACGTAATTAATTAAATTGCATAAAACCAGTTTAATTTGCCACAAATGTGGAAAAATGTATAGTGTTGCAATAAAACAGTCTTCTTTTGTAATAAAAAAACGATGTTTTACACTTGGGCTCGTCCGGGATTTGAACCCGGGACCTCCCGCACCCTAAGCGGAAATCATACCCCTAGACCAACGAGCCGGTGGTATAAGCTCTATTTCCTGAAAGCAAATATTCCGTTCGAAATTCAAGCTGAACTTAAAAATGTCGACTAGTCGTTCAACTTCCAGTTTTTTTTATGATTATGGCCAGCAATCTGAATGACAAACACAAATAGCCGCTTATCAAAACAGACGCCAGGCAACACAACCGGTTGGTTTGCGTAGTCATTTCACTGGGCACTATTTTTTTTTTTTGCAATCAAAAGCAGAAAGAAATTTGCTTCGCTTGGTATTTTCCATTATTTTTCTGACGCTTAAAGGTACGATGCAGAAAATTGATTCACTGTTCGATGCAAATTATACATTCACATGATTTTTCTTGCGCAGGTGGTTTGCTGTTGCTCTTAATTAAATATTCCGAGAAGAAGTGATTTTTAAATTTTATTACAAAGTGTGAGTCATTATGAGTCAGTTAGTTGTAGGAAGATGTTACGTTTTGCGGAAATCCCTAGCATGAATAGTTAAATAAAATAAAATAAATTATGATTTCAGTTAATAAATAGCTTACGTACTAACTTTAAAAATTGCATCGAATTATATGCAATATAGTCAGTACGAGCAGGTCATATATAGTACATATGGTAAATGAGAGCTTATACAACAAGGAGAACTATTGAATGTTATGGTTTGTAAAATCTTTACAGGGAACATGTCACAAACGTCAACCGTATTATTCAGGCTAGGAGACTTCAATTTACCTGACATCAATTTAGTATACTGGATTC
The DNA here is from genome assembly GCA_947538895.1 of Neoitamus cyanurus. Classification (NCBI taxonomy): domain Eukaryota; kingdom Metazoa; phylum Arthropoda; class Insecta; order Diptera; family Asilidae; genus Neoitamus; species Neoitamus cyanurus. Next base: position 12,412,015 of record OX384541.1, read on the forward strand.
TTTATTTAGCACTGGTCTTAAGCAGGCCAATTTACATGTTTAATTAGAATTTTAGATTTGTTTTTGGGGGGATAGTGAAATTTTCGCGGATGGTAATTATCAATTCATTAGTTTCTGTAGACTTGTATCATAATGCTTTCGTAATGCACCTTAACTTTCTTTGACTTTGTGAGAGGGGGTACTTCTTTCTCTAGTTCGTGCAATTTCTTTAATGCTAAATTCCTTGAGTTTATATATACTCGCATATAACACAATCCCAGCACGGAATTTTCTCTGGAAGATCGATTTTAACCTCCAGATTTATTACTAATGGAGGATACAATCCAAGGTAGAGATTGCACGCAATATGATGGCAAAAGCCGAATTTTGCGTCAATTGTTACACCAAGATCAACAACACTTTTTTGGCGTGATAATGGGCTTTCATTAATTTTGTATACCTAAGTGCTCAAAAATGGAATTTTTCTTTGAAAATGATAAAATGTTATAAATACTTGTCAATATTTAAAATCCAATGGGTCCCCTCGAGTATTGTCGTTCCAGATGTCTTGGAAATCTCGTTTTCGTTTTTCGAGGTTAGGGAAGAAATAAGAGATACCAGAGCAAAAAAACTAACATCGAATTCAATTTCAGTGACCCCGAAAACATATACGCTATCTATTTTCGGCATCGGTAACTACATATTTTTGTGGTCCAGTGTTATTTGGAGAATCTCTTTTTTTTATAAGTATGTATAAAGTATAAACAGGAAGAGACAAAGGTATTCGGCACAGTGTTCACATCGCGTTAAAAGTGAAAGAAATAAAATAAATACTGTACAATTCATAATGATACAACTGGAATCTATTTTACATTACTACAGGGATTACATTTTACAAATGGCGTCGTATGTCAATTCGGTTTTGACATTTGTGAAGTAAAAAGAATTAGAATTTCTGTCAATAAACAATGGATCGCTATATTCCTGAAGGCGATTCCTGGTCATCTGATATTGCATTTGTTGATTTGCACTGGCCCGCAAGTTAACCCGATTTGACCGCCTAGACTTATTTAAAAACACGAGTTTATTTGAATAAGCGACAGATTCTGGCAGCTCTCAAGGAGAACATCCGTCAAGAAGTGGAGAACCTATCGCCCGAAGTTCTGAACAAAACCGGGTAGAATGCCATAAAAAGAATCCAGATAGTTATCAACAATGGGTGCGGCCATTTAAACGATATCGTTTTCAAAACATGATGGAAGAAAACTTTAATGTCCAAATGAACATTAAAACAAAACGCATTCATTTCTTTTGTTCTATTCCAAAGACATGGAAGATATAGCCTAAGAAAATTACATTATGGCCCACCCTGTACTTTGTAATACTTCATGGTGTGTGCTTCTTTAACTAACTATGTGCACAAATAAAATTGATTTCTAATGAGAAAACGAGACAAATTACGATCTGCAGCTAATGCGCATACGTTACAATCCCATATGACTGATAGGTGAGTGGGCGAAACCTGGCCTGGATATGAAGAGATATATTTCACTAAACAACTAAAGGTGGGACAGTTCAAAATCATTCAAAGAAAAGCGATCTGTCACCTAAAGTGCTTTTGGATAACATCATGCGATTCAGCCTGCACCAGTCACAAAACTTCCATCCATCAATAACATGTCGCGGCTTTAGTAATTCTAGACGACGACGCCTTCGCGTAAGAATAAATGAAGCACCTTTGCCCTTGCTGCGGCTCACGTCCTAATTGAATTCTAAGTTGCGTCCATAGCGCGAGGGTGTCAACGAACTCATTAGTTTTGTTACGACATATTAGGAGGTGCTCACTGCCGATGCCTCTGGCCAGCCAACAACTGCGCAATAGCCGTGAGGCTTCTTTTCACCAGTGCGCAATCAATCTGACACCGTCGACATTTATAATCTAGTGGTTTTCGTCCGTCCGTCGTTAGTATCGGGGACGTTAAATAAAATTTTTGAATCTATTTCGAACCGGAACACACCGCAGCCGTGGTGCATTTAGTTTAGACGACCCACTCGAAAACGGGGAGGGGGGAAGAAGCTTGTGAACCGCTATCGTCCCACAGCTCTTTTTTAGATTCCTATAAATTTCGGAGCTGATAAATCCATCCCATGGCACGCTCACCTATGAGCGATTCATTAGACATCTAAACTCGAATTTATGTTGAAAAATTATGAGCTCATGTCGCACTGACAGCGAAAGGTGACATCGATAAGATTTAACTCGCTCATGCCCAGAGCTGAAAGCACGTGCTGACATCGTCCCAGGCGTTTGGGAAAAGTAAGATTGATTGTCAGCTGGTCTTTAATGGGACATAACAGCCAGAAATTTGTAATACGCGCCGCGGATACGCAGACGCCCGCCACCGCCGGCGGCGCTACCTCTGAAATAATATAAGGTGCATATCTGAGGAGAAACTTTGCGTTGTTAATGCAAATTTCTGGTACTCTTGGGATTAATGCAAGCTTTGGCTCGCTCAAATTAGCCCACCGTTTAAGATAAATAGCGTTTTTTAGGCGACCGACCGGAGACAATGCGAAGAGGAAAGTGGGCCAAAACCACAAGGAGTTCAACTTTCTTAACCCAATTTCAGCCTTGCAGTCAGGGGTATATCACTTTGTACAGCTGATGTGGGTGGTTAGGTCTCAAATCTCTTGCGATTTAATGGCTTTTCATTTTAACTTCCCTACCATATCCAGAAGATAACAGGAAACTATTATGATAATTTATGAGAACTAGATCGTTTGGCTCTACGGATTTAAAAAATCAAACGCTTTCTTTAACCTTTTACAGATCTCCTAAATTATTGGAAATCGTATTTAGGCGTTTAAAACTTCATCTTTAATGACTTTTCGTTTTTTTTAAAGAATGAAATCAGAAAATCGCTTCCTTTCTTTCAACTTTTTAGCGTTATATACTTATACATAATGGAGCATAACTGGACTAAGCCATATTAACCTTTGCCTAAACTTAACCAATATTTGTTAGTAAGTCGATTTTACATTTTATGCAGACACTACCTGGCTGTTTTCCCACAATATGTAGATTATTATTATTATTATTTAAGCGGGTCGCGCATGCTCTCTGGTGCCTATTGAATGCAACGCCACCTATAAGATCTATTGTAATAATCCTTTCTTCTTTAAAACCATCTATATATGTCAAGACCTTTAAAATATGCTGAAGTGTCCTGGGGAGCCGCATTTGACACATCTGTCTGTGCTATGATTGGCGCTCCGAAGTGTGTCAGCCTTTGGCGACCTAAGGCTGGGCATTGGCGGAGTATGTGCTCTGTTATTTATATGTAGAATCCTTACACGCTTAATAACTTTAAAATTAATAGTATATTACGATACAAGGGCGGTAAGTAGCCGATTGCACACGATGGCGGTGTTAGACGCACGAGCGAAGCGAGTGCGTTAATAGCCATCGTGGGTAATCGGCTACTTACCGCACCGTGGTTAATTGATGATTTACCGCATGGAAACCCGTGCGGTAAGGGACCACTTACCACGCACGTGTGCTGAAAAATTTTAAATAAATGAGTGAAGCTAGATCTGAACAATTTAATAGAGGTAAGCATAGTACGAAGATCGAACAAACAAAATATCGCAGTAAAAAGAGAAATGTCCATTGTAAACTTTTTTCCCCAGTTCAATGATGAAAGGAGATTGGTCAGTTTTAATTGGTACAGTCGTAAAACAATGCGTAAATGAAAGTGCGGAATGAAGGTTTTTTTTTTTACTCATTTTATTTATTTTACTCACACAGTTATTTCTAATTCGTAGACATGTAAAGTGCAGACAAAATATATAATATAGCACACCCACTCCCAATTTCTTATTGTGTATCTCAATATTATGAGAGATTTAGCACACACAAGTAGGAAGATTTTTGTAATGACATTCGTTTAGGTGTAATATAGCAAGCAACGTGAAAGATATTATATATATACGACATCCATTCACTCTTCGATGTATTTTGTTCAATTCTGCTGCATCGTTGTATTTTCTCACATTACAGACGAGCATGAATTCACCCATAGTTTAAATAATGTTAATTACATAATTGCTAAGCACTTGTACCTTTCCTTAAATTTTCGCTCAGATTTCGCTCTCTTACAATCGACAGGCAAATCATTCCAAAGCTTTGCAGCTGACACAAAGTAAGAGTGTTGTTCGTTCGCAGTATCAGTTTTTCTTTTATAAATGAGTGTTGCCTGTGTTTTTATGGGGTTTAAAAATAAATTATTGTATTATACAAGGCCCATTTACGCTCGCACTTAAGGTCAACATTTATATCACAGATAGCATCACATATGTTGTTATTGGGAGCAGACAAACATAATTGGACATCATCAGCACAAATGATTGTATTGCACTTTAGATCCAGAGAGTTCACCACATCAATATACAGAGAAATTGACAAGGGGCCCAAAATTGATCCCTGTGGAACACCCAAAGGCAATTCAGCGTAGTTCAAAAACCTGCCACTGATTCGAACATATTGGTGGCGCTTGATTAAATAATTTCCGAGGCAGAAGAAAATCCAAACAGACATTCCAGCTTATGCAAGAGAATGTCATGACTTACCATGACAAGTGATAAGCTATGTCGCCTTATCTAAATCCAAAGATCGCCTCGTATCCTTACACAATTTTAGGAAAGCAGTAAGTGTGCTGTGTGATTTTCTGAATCTATTTTAACTCGGGGAGAGCAAATTATTTTAACATAAACAATCATTTATTTGATTTCCAATAAGTTTCTCCAGGACTTTTGACGAAAATGGTAGTATGCTTTTGTGTCGATAGTCTGAAGGCTGGGATGCATTGCTTGGGTACGGGAATTACTTCAGCTGTTTTCCATGTAACAGGGTAACTGAATGTGGTCAACATGTGATTGAATAAGTGAGTCAAGAAAGGCAAAATAATTGGCAGTATCATTTTAATAAATCTTAGACATATTAAATCCAGTCCAATGGCACAAGATTTGAAGGAGACGACGGCATTATCAACATCATGTTCAGATGCATAGTTGACATACAGTGTATTACCAAGATTTCTCCTGCGTATTTCTAGAATGGATGAAATAGTTGGGGCACGAGTTAAAGAATTCATTGAACTCATTAGGTGATAGGCCTTTAGACTGACCAGATTTGGAAGAAATAATAACATTATTTTTCAAGTGAGACCATAATTTATTAGGATTAGATGATTTAAGTGAAAGTGAAGCTTTTTCGCTTTTCGAACAAATTCTTCAACTCAAACTCCAAAATAAGATGTTCTTCCTCCTATGCCCATGTTATATTTGCTTTTATTTTCAATTTTGGAGGCTCCAATGAGCTATTTTTGTCTTCCATTTCTACCTACTCCGAAAATTCATAAATTTCATGTCAGTAGCTTCAGCAGTTTCGGCTTATCGTTGATGAATCGGTTAGGAGAAGGACATAGATCATACGTATAGATAGATGTTAAAGGTGAAGTCTGACCTAATTATTCACCACTTATGTCTGGCTGCTACATACGCCGGGCGAAATCTCGGCCGATTTTACAACAATATTCGTTACATACTACGACACTAAAAAACAAACTTTCTAAATCTTGCATAATTTTTTGTAAGTAATTATATTATTTAAAACTTACCTAAGCTTGCTTGTTTACAACTTAAATTCGCAAAATGGGAAACCATAATAGGTACTAAATTGTTTAGACTTGGCAAACGGCTTAATAATAATATTTGCGCTTTTGGAATTGTACACCAGGTCGCTAGAGGTTACTGCCATCTCGTAATTGCCTTCTACAGAAATAATACAGAAAATCACGAATCTGTCGATTTTCCCATGGTATTTATTTTACCTAATCAGCAGCTAAGTAGCATTCATTGACTTGCCTTCTCGGCTACTTCTCAAGTCCTAGTGATTTCGTCACAAGCATTGCGGCACAGATTTTACTCTTTTGTGCTGCTTATCAAATTATGCTATTTGCCACCGTGACATACAAAGCCGAAAGCGCGCCAATGCTGCATTGCCCGGTGAGCAGCAGCATACCTAAAATTTATTGATCTCCGCCACAGTCCCGTAAAGCAGCATGGCTCGAGCGTCTTTCAAGCCTCGCGCGATATATGATAGGCGCATGTATGCAATCAAACAAATTATAATTTGATGAAAACGTTTGCAGAGTTGCACGAGTTGCGCGCATTGACTAATGATTTACGACGGGCTATTCTCTAACGAAGTCTACTCAGGCACGACGTTGCGTAATAGTTAACGCCATTCACTGCATCACCGAGTGCAGCTCGCTAATATAATTAATTTCCACTCGAATTGCATTTTGTTTTCTGCTCGGGTCGACGGAGCATGCACAGCTCGGTTGCACCTTACGAGCGCGCTTGATAAATCAGCGATTGTGCATACCAGGGGCCACGGAGACGCTTAGATGCGCGGCTAGATGACGGGATGCTCGTGGATCGCATATGCAGCGATCTAATGGCACGTCTTCTGACCCACTACAGCTATGCAGTTGTCTCTGAGGCATGAATAAATAAATAAAATTATGTTTGCGATCTGGCTCGCGATCTCCGCCACGGAGCTCCGGAATCAATGTCAGGCACGGGCATGCCCGGGCAGGCTCTGACTGCCCTGGAGCAGTCACTTGCTTTGGGTACTCAATTTCGCGAGACAGCACCACTCCGCGAAGACTCCAACCGTGTCAGGGGCATCTTAGCGATTTTTGTCTCGCGGAAAGACCTACTGACGGGAGTGGGCTGCATGTAACAATCGATGAAAATGGGCTGCTTGCACATACTAATCATATGGCGGATGACTTACGATTCTGCCCCTCTAGCCGCTAGATCTGCGGGGAAAATTACGGCTGGCGCCTCCATGGTGTGCGATTTCTGTCGTCTGCAGATCGCGGAACTGGAAATCATAGCTAATGGTGCGTTTTCTTATTTGCGACCCCATCCAGACTGCAGCGGCGGCGTTTTCAGCAAAGCGGTCCAGGAAACTAAAGACCGTGCTGTACGCGACCACTAGCAAGACCAGCACTTGAAACAAAACTTGCAATTTTACACTTAAATGCAATTAAGGAGGAAACTGAGGCACTTCAGCGCCGAGATCTAGGCTAAAGATATGCTAAAAAGTACGCGAACGGTTCATACCAATTAACAGATCTTGTTTAAGAGTGTACGGTTCACATCCATTACAGCATAATGGGATGCTCTAAAACTCGTCTAGACGGCTCGAATTTGCAAATTTGCATCTACTGATATCGCGCTCGGCGGCGCAGCACCGCATGGACCACGGCGGCCGGGCGTCCAGGATGAACGCCGCCGAACCAAACTAGGTCCATTAGCGTCCCGGCTTAATTAGCATTCATACGTCAATAATCCGTCGTAGGTTTTTACGGTTTTGAAAAGTTTACAAGGCTACTACCATTCCCTTGTTATATTCTTGGAATGTGAGTCAGTTAGGCAGCGACGCGACAGGAATTTTAATCGGCTTGACGTTGTATTAATTACCGCACCGGAGCGCTCGTTTGCATGACCAAGGCATCGGTAGTTTCCATTTCCCAGTGCTCGACAGTTTCTAACGCGCTTGCGCCAGGCCTACGATCAAACCACCTATTAACTTACTAGGGCTGGCCAAACCGTTTTCTTGATTTCGATCTCTGGTCGCAAGATGTATGCAGAAATTGTCCGTGAACGTAACCGGCGTTCTGCGCGTGTGACAGGCATAACTTTACTTGGGGCACGGCTTATCTGCAATTTTCACATGTGCGACTTTTATCAGTTGCAAATTCTCGCAATGGGAGGTACTGGGGAAATAGCTGCAGTTTTACTACTTGTTGACCTAGGCCTTCTCTGGTATTTCCCAGCCTCTTAAAAAGAGATTAGCAGAAAGAATATATTCCTGAATGCGCTGCAAATCCAAAAGATATTCGCAGACTAAATGTATGCAAAATAAAAACAAAGATGCGTACTAGTTGCCCCGTGTGAAATTTCGCAGAAGTTTTACTTTGTCGGTCGCCATATTGGATCCGCCATTTTGAATTTGGAAATGTTGATGGCAGATTCGAAATCAGCGACCCCGAAAACCCCAGAGCGCAAGTTTTTGATGATCTGGAAAGACCGACCAAAAATACTGACAGAAATCGTGCGACTGCACTACTCAAACTTTCATTCGCTCAGTCGAGTCGTCCCGAAACCGTCATGGAGGAAGAACTTTTAGTGACAATAATTGCACTTAGGGTTGCCAACTTTTTATAGACCAAATATAGTGCTATCATCAGTATCCATAAAAATATAGTAGATAGGTAAAAATATGAAAATATATAGTACACTGTGGGGCACTTGAAATTTTAGCTTAAGTCGTTATGTTATGGAACTTTTTCTTGGAAACAATTGTTGTGAACGAACGTATCCTCAATAACGAGACGTAGGAATGCACCCGCAGGGGAATCCATTTGAAGGTGAAGCGTAACTATATTTCCGACAAGGAAGTACCACGTGCTGATGAAATTCCAAGATTTGGAAAAATGTCGGAAAGCTTTGGGATCTTTTGTATTATTGAGCGATAGTACAAGCTTCAAGCTTTCAATCGAGGTGCATATGGTCCTTTTTATATTTGATATTTTTTTTTAAAAACCTGAAAATATGGTTAAAATTGTTTTTGCCGTGATGGAGAATTTTTTCTTTTAAATTTCTAATCTATGGAAAAAGTGCTATCAAAATCATCCTTAATTATTAAGAGACGAAAAAAAAGTACGGACCAGTGTAATCAAATTATTGAAAATTAATTCCAACTAAATCAATTCAAATTAATTTAATTGCAATACTAAAAGATAGTTGTACTTTGCAATTAAATTTATCTGCAATTAAATAACTTAATCGCCGTCTGCGATTAATTTGATAACAACTAAAAATTCAATCGTCAATTTTAATTAATATTTTCTATTGTTAATTGTTATTAATGATTAAATTCTTCCGTTGGAAGTCGTTAAAAAGCGTATATATGTATGCACTTATCAGGGATGTGAATGAACGAGCTCAAATCTGCACTCAACTCATGGCTCAACTCAAAATGTGAGCTCGCTCAAATTGAATTCTCTAAAGCCCGGCGCCCACGGGGCATGTTTTCTCGGTTGCTGTTGGCTGTCCTGCAGCATTTCTGTGATAGACCAGGTACTATTTTCAATACAAGTGTTCATAATGTCCCAGTGGATACACTAATTGAAGCATGGCAGCCGATTCATATCAACCAGAAACCGTAACGGTTATGATTTATTTCTTAGAAATCAGATGCATGTTGTAGAGGGGGCCACGTTACATATTATGGGGCATTTTATATGAAATGTGGCATGACACGTGCCATTAAACGTGTTATGACACGTGACATCTTTTTTTTATTGTCCCATGTTGTACAGCCCGGTTCTCATCATTACTCCTGTTACATATGCATATGTAATACTCAAATAAGTTACTAAATTTCAATTTCTTATGTTTTAAATTTATTTTCTCATACCGACAGTAGTTATATTTCACTTTCGCAAACTTTTTCTAGGACAAAAACAATGAAGTTTATTAAAGTGAATTAATCCACGGCCTGCTGTGAACTTCATCAGATTGTCCTAATATTTTGCAAACCACTGGGGCAGTAAATCAAGCTGCAGGTGAAAACCAACCATAATTAGGAAACAAAAGAATAGCCGTAAAATTACCAGAAGTTTTGCAAACAATAAACTTAGTGTTTTTCTACTAATGGTTGCCGCCTTCTTTGTGGGTTTCTTATATTCACAAAAGTCCAGCGCAGCGTGCGCCAGCCTTGGTCATGAACAGCGAGCAAAACTGATGCCAATTGCGCAAGTGAAGAGGTAAGCGAAGCCCCTTGGCTTCCTGGTTAGTGGCCTGCCACTTTCTTGCAAACGTTTGGCCGTGAAGAAGTTCGGAAACAGCCTCTGGACGGAAAATACCTTTGTGCCGGACGACTCGGGGCCTTGACTTGTAAATAGCTCCTGATATGCGACTGTTTTTTGATATTGCGGCAAATGTTGTAACGTTGTTGCACCGGCCGCAGAAGCGATACTCATTTAGCCGTGACATGGCGCTGCGAGTAAAACTGGCTCTTGATTGCATTTGGGCCCACTGTGCTCGCCTTTATTGGTCAGAATGCATTAAAACCATTAAGGCCTCAAAAGGAAACGTGCGGCCAGGCTGGCACTGCGACTGCATAATTATTCTTAGTTCCCTTTGCGCGTGGGCCTCCAAAGAAAGCCGCAGAAAGTCGTCGTCTATCGAGGAGATCTTAGGCCATTGTTTCACGTGAAATTGTTCACTTGTGCGATACTCCACGGCATTTTGCCATGGCTCGCATAGCCGTCGTGGCCCTTGAACTTTACCGCTGGCAACAATACGGCATAAGGTGCAACCATAGCTGATAGGGAAGCAAATCCATAAGTGCCGCATAGTTAGGAGTGGCTTATCTCCACAATGAAAAACCTCTGGATGCGCTTTTGATGTCGAACGAAAATAGATCATCATCGGACCGCTCCGCACGCTACGGTACACATCCGAAGGCACGACAGTCCTCGCCTCAGATAAGATAAGTTCTTACAGCGCCTTTCGTCCCAGTTGGTGTGACATGATCGCATTGTGCCCTGCTGCTCCAGACGGCATGCATCCACCCCGGGCTGATTTTGTTCTTTTTATAGAACCGGGTTATAAACGATCGCCAATAATAATCTGTTTGCACCTAGGATTGTCGTCACACTGCAGCTACATATTTCTGGCCGCCAGCAAGCGCGATAACGTGCTTATTTTAAAAGGGGACGTGTCAGGGAAAATCGGTCTATTTATCATGGGAACCGAAGACCGAGAACGAGAGGTGCTAAAGGCGTTTGGTTTTGTATTCAGTTTGTTTAGCAATCGTGCAAATGGCTTGCAAAATATTTGTTTATAGATATCAAGTTCAATAGCATCCGAAATTGAGGTAATGAGGACGTGTCGTTATTTGTTATGTACAGATAGAAAGGGGTTTACTCATAAATGCTTGTGTATACAAAGAATTGCCCATTAAATGTGATGACATACATACAAATGTGGGAGCACAAGTGATAATAATCCGAAATTACAAATTATTCGAATTTACATATAATACATACCTACATACATATTATGAGGGTTCGGGCTAATAGAATTTATTTATTGCTTTAATATGAAACCAATTGACAAAGAACAATTTGTGACGGCAGGCTCAGGTAAAAAAATAAGGATATATGCATCATATGTAGATACAGAATACAAGGTGTATCAGTTAACACATGCCCAAATGATAGGGGTGAGGACCCACCTAGGCAAACAAATAATGGTATCACAGGGGGTGTGTTGTGTGTGTTTTTTTGGTAACCACATATCTTTATTCCTGCTGCCCCCAACAGGGCGGATGCCATCATTTTTCGAGTTACAATGTGATTTATAAAAATCGGAATGCACATTATTATTCTATTTGTATCTTTTCATGTACCCAACGTAGCGACATAAAATTCACGCCCAACAACTACTATATTAATTTAATTTCCACTAATGTTGATCTACCTCTACCACTGCAGGTACAGTCACTTGCAAATTTTTTTAATTTCGCAAGCGACTGTACCTGCAGTGGTAGAGGTAGATCAATATTGGTGGCTTGTTTGGAAAGGATATTGAGATAGTAGTTGTTTGCCTTGAGTTTGGTGTCGCTGTGTGAAGTAGATCAAAAGATAAAAATAAAATAATAATTTTCGTACCAAATTTGTAACTTGAAAATTGTTGAGATTCCCCCCCGTGCCATTCGATTTTTTGTTAGGCCAGGTGGAGTCTATTACCCCAGCCTGTACCTATATACTGTGAAGGTGAAACGTAAGAGAACACATTTTGAATTTTTTGGATTTTTCTAGGAATTCTCTGAGTTTCGCAGGGGGTGACAAGCACACATTTGTCTTGTGAAATGTCAGATCACAGTAATTTTTAATTTATATATTTTCATGACTCTTACAGAATTAGTAAGTTAAACAAGAAAAATAGAGACAGGTTTAATTCATTTAACCCTTAATAACACAGGCCCAGACACGCACAGGTCAGTAGACAATTTGTAAAAGGGAAGTTGCAGTCCGTAGACATTTTGTAAAAGGCAAATTTTAAGTCAGTAAATATTTACTGAAAGGGAAATTTGGAATATGGTAGCACCTTCCATGCTTACCGCTCATATCGACAGAGTAAAGAAAAATATTCACTATAAAAACAAGAGGAAATCTTCCAGGACAAGGAATATGCAAATGCCAAATAACAGCCGTTATTGCAGCACCGGCACAACCAGCAAAATTGATGTCCCCAAAACATTTAAATTTTATCTAAAGTTACGTTCAGTGGACTTCATGAGATATGTCAGTGAGGCGACGGAACTTGATTTAAATGTTGTGCGGTTTTCGCTTTTGTGTGTTTTAATCGATTTAAATCATTCCCAAGTGATTTTAGTACGGTGAAAGTGCAGGGATCTCCATTGCGAATCTGTGAATCCGTGGTATTCCAATTTTATTGACCCGTTTAAAAGCATTTCAGACATTATCAATCGTTAAAATTTCATTTTTTTATGAATATCTCTTCATTATTTTCACCTGTTTAGACCCTCGAAATGCTTTCCAATCCGTTGTCAAATTAAAAACGTCGGATATGATAGAGCCCCCAAAACCTGGGCAAGGCTAGTTATGTATGTATATATTGTAGTGATCAGCCATTTGTGATGAAATTGAATTCAAAAATAAACTAGATTGCCGGAAATACAAATGTACATGTCCATGCGGTAAATACTGTAATGCGGAATAAGGTTTAAAACAGCTTTATATGCGAACGAGTAAGTGAAAGAATTACCTAATAAAAAAATAACAACTTCACAACTTTAAAGAAGATCTGAAAAGCAAGCATTTAAGTTGTACCCTAACAATGAATGAAAACCGAATCAAAATCGGTTTAGCAGGCCTCGAAATAAGCAATTTCGAGCAACAAAATAATTATAATTCGAGTGGGTACGGCCATCGCCCCCACGACAGAGTTCAAACTTGCGGCCGGTATCGTGAAGATCGTAAAAACAACATTAACATGCAGAATAAGGCACGATCGATCTAAGAATACAACTGTAACAATGTTATATTAATTAACAATAATTCGATAGACCTATTTTTTATGTCATTTTTTGCAAGCATGAAGTCAGTGAGTTCGACTAATTCGATAGTTAAAGCGTAAAACCATTTAAAACGGAAGAGAAAGAGAACTACCAGGGAGAAATGCAGCGTCATAACACGACCGCCATCGACTTCATCAAAATTGATTTTTTCTTCAAAGTCTCGAATTATATTTGAATATATTAAACCCTTCATCTTGATTCTTATAGCCGGAGCTCATCTTTATCACAATCACAAATTCCTTTATTGAAGCCAATGGAATTTATAGTGCCCTCGAGACATCGTCAAGAACAATGCAATGCAAATGGAGTTTAATTGGAAGGTCTCTCTAGAGTATTTTCGTCACGCTTCATTAAGATCTCCTTTTTTTTTGGAGTTATTTTTAGCGTTTGTCAATATTAACTTCATTACGATGGTGCTAACTGCGGCGGCCATACATCTTTCTGGGGGATGCACAAGAGCCAGCCAGAAGCAGCCCCGCTGTCGTGCGGTCCGATTAAAATTACAGCCATAAATATCAGTCGGCACTAGGAGCGCACCAGAGTCCCGGTACAAATTAATTAAGAATCGAAATAAAATTTAACGACCTTATAACGAACATCACTTTAATTTCCTCACGTTAACACGTGGACGGGCTGCTCTTATTGGGGCGACGCGCTCCTCGCTGGGTGCAGCAGCGCACACCGCCAGACAAAAAGGCACTCGCAAGAGGAATATCAATTTTTTCACTTTTCGTTGCGCTTCGTATAATTTTTCTTGATCATGAGATTATGGTCCAGCTGATTGCTAATTAAAACATCGGCCGGGAGCCAACTACTGGCCGTTCACGCTGATGGCCGCATGATTAATGCGAAGCGCTGCTGCAAGGCTATTCTCTGACCTTTTGCTCGCGAGCCGGCGATAAAGCGCAATTACAATTCCTTTTGAATTCCTTTTACGAGCGTGTACCTATTGATGCGCTCCCCAGACGTCTTACAACTTTTTCTGACTTTCTGACTGCTCCGCGGGCTACGATCTAGGAAAAAAAGAACCGTTAGATTTATGTAACAAACGTAATACGGTGACTTTCGCACGTCTGTAGGCGTATCTGCTGGACTGGTCACTTAATGCACCTCTCGCATGAAGTAGGTGTTTAATTACCACCGTCGGGCACATTATATAAGCCCAATTGAGAGCTACCTCTGAATGAACGCAACGCTGCGAAGAACGGGATCGACTTGATTAATTTTCTAATTTCGAGCCTTGTAGTATTTACACTTCACCTCTCTAATGAATGGCATAATCAGTACGCTGGTAGGTACTTTCCTCCAGATGTTACTGATAGCCATCGGGTTAAATATCTGTAATGCTTTACGCAATTACTGTCTCATTAATTACCGGTATCTCTATTCAATCTTTCAACTGACTTTCTTTGAAGTAAAAAAAAATCACCCGAACAAAATAATTAATTCGCATGTGAGAGGGGCTGCGTTATACTCGTATACAGTTTGCCAGTTTGCCTACTAGGTGTGATTTCGATTTACTATCTTTAATTTAAGTGACGTTGAACCTGATTTCGCATTTTGGTTGTGATATTACCTAATTATCGCCTTAATATGAAAATAGTAATAACAAGTTTGATGTAATTATTTCCAATAGAACATCTGTACGTTTTAAGCAGGAGTGATTGCTGATGATAAGGGATAAGTAATTTTTAGTATTAGTGTATTCATAGCTACAAATTATAGATCACATTCCAAAGAGACTGGTTTGCGCGGCGATTTCACATAATTACACATATAGGTCCATCCTTATATGTGTACATACATACATATGTAGTTGCGTTATGGTGCATCGCGTCGGAGGTCGTAAATTAATATGATTGTTGTACGTAGATTTAGTTCCAGGATTATATGTAAACATTGGATGAGTTACCCGGCTTTGCCCGTGGTTTTCCGTACTTATAAATTAAAACTGTTGCACTGTAACTGAATCTATTTAATGTGTGAAGGCGTTTTACATTTCCACGGGGGGAACCCAAAACTTTGCCGGGGTAAAAAGTAGACTGAATCATGTCCGATAAAATACACCACTTTTCAGTGAAAGTCCCATCACATTCGGTTCAGCCGTTGCAGAGATTAGCCCGACAAATAGACAGACTAACATTTTGTACACCCTTGTTTGGGTTTGGGTGTCGTATAATTAAACATATGAGCATATGAGAATTTCATGAAAATTTATTTACGTTGTTAAGTCTTGGCCACCATCTTGAAGGTCAAAATTTTGATGGCAGATTTACAAATCAGCGACCCAACAAAAACCCTATATCTTCATTTACACGGGAATCCGATCAAGTTGACAATTTTTGATCGCCATAGTTTTTTCTTTAATTTCCAAATTCCGATAGTATACCTATTCGTTGTCAGCAACTCCGAAAACTCCCTAGTGTTGTTTTTATTGCAATTCCTTAAACTTCAAGATTTTCGGTGGCAATTTTGAGTACGCCATCTTTAATTTTGGTAGATTTTTATTCTGTGACCCCGCGTATCGCTTTTCGTTGCAATCCCTTGCAGTTTCTTAATAATAAATTTCATTACAATTGATTAAAATTGATTAATTTCGGTCGCTATATTGGTTCCGCCATTTTAAATGTGAAAATTTTGATGGCAGATTGCAATCAGCATCCTCAAAAAACCAATAGTGTTAATTTTCATAGAAAACCCTTGAATCTTAGTTTTCCTGTAACCTTCTTGGAATTGCACTTGTGAAACCTTATGCTTTATCAAAATAACAAATTGCTTATATGTTGTATGTTGGTATATCTATGTAACACCTTGTGATAAAAAAAAATAAAAAATAAGCACTTCTTTGACTGATTAACGAAACAAACAATTGCATTGTACATTGTTTTTTGACATAATATAAGGAAGTTACAGCCAATTTTAAAGGCACCCCACTTTATTGGTTTCACAATAATTTTTATTAGGTTGACATCAGGAAGTATCATACGACAGCCGCTGACATCTGTCCTAATTAGAGTTGGCAATTTCTTGTTAAAACAAGTCAGCTGCAAATTTTCCTTCGATTTTCCTCATCATTTTGAGCCCACCATCTTGAGTTTGTAAAATCGGAAACCATGTGTGAAATAGGCGACACCAATAACCTCCATTTGCTAAACTTTTTTGAAAGTCGAAAGAAGTTTAGTATATTTTGTCCACCATATTGTAACCGCTATTTTGAGTTTTTTTAAATTGCGCACTATATTTGAAATCAACAATTCATAAATTCACAATTTCAAAATTTTTCGTCTTTCGCAATTTTCACATTTCATGATGCTTTGGCGCATTATAGATTTTATGACGCTCTTAAACGCATTTAACTTCGCTAAAGAAGGGTGGAAATGGTAACCTTTTCTTTTTTAAGTCGGTTAAAAGAAACGTACTAAATTTCAACGGATTGCACTAGCACTGATTTTGGTTTGTAACAGTTAAATGTTTCAGTCGTCATTAATGCCTTTGAATCTCATTCCGGTCTCCATAAATAACTGAATGTTATCACATGTATTTTTAATAATACGAGTATCTGCTCCTGGTTCCATATGAAACACAAGAAGACGTTTATATCTGAAACGTTACAGGCAGAAGTCCAGAGTTCAAGTTATAAATACACATAAACGTCTTAATTTGCATTCAAAGAGGAAAGGATAGAGTCGTGTAATTTGGATGTACCGGTAGGGCTATTAGCGTTCTAAAATTATATCCTAGATCCCATAAAACTGTACGGAGAAGATATTAAAATTTATGTAACGACTACACCTCCAGGGGATTCATTAGAACAGTTACGGTTCTCCCGGGGCACCGCCTCAACTTTTATGTGACAGGAGATGTTCTGAAATTAATAAACCAGTCAAAATGAGAGCAGAATTCAGGAACGGCGTATAAACAGCGCAATTAGCTTAAACTTTACATGCCAGGCGTGAGCCGGCCAAAACCATCAGAGGTAGGCAAAGGCTACAAAAGTGCGGTTCTGCTGATTCCTAAGGCACTTGCACGACCGCAGCTATGCTCTTCATGACACGGCTATTTATCTTTTAATTAAAATCTGTTGCGAGCGCAGATCGACACTAATGCGCTGTGATTTTCGCACTCGCGAAGTGGCCGCCTTGTGCCCACAGCGCCTGTCGTTCTCTGCATAGGTAATTTCCATGTATTCTAACGGCCACGATAGGGTAATTGTGCGCCACGATACTTTCCTGTCGCGCTCTGAGGCGCCACTTCCCCGGTAACAAAGGGCAATGGGCCGAGAGCAAGACGTCGAACGCAATTCATAGTATTCTTGGCATGTTGCAGCAATACCACAACTTCAATCATTTTATTTGTGATGCATATAAATCTCAGAAGATTACTGCAATTAAGGCCTATTCTGAGCGTGCCCGCCTGGCACTGCGTCTCCTGCTCCGTTGTTGCAATTCAAGGAATGGTGTAACCGACTTGATTCTTTTTCTCGTTGCAGGTAGTTCGACCGACTTAACACCTTCACTAATCGGTTTGTATGACAGCCTGAATGGCAGTCTTAACGCCAGCGAAGGAATAGCTGAGGAGAGTGAGAAGGAGGCCACCACCACCCCGAGCAAAGGCGGCAGCCTCGTCGAAGGAATCGAAGACTTGGTCGCTTGTCCGTTGACGATTAATGTTGCATTCAATCACGCAATAGTCACCAGCCGCGTGAACCGGGGCTTTCGAGTGTTGTCGCCAAACGTCCAGCGGCTCATCTCGCACTCCGGTGTTGTAGTGGAAAAAGTAGAGCGTGGACCAATTCAGGGCACGGGCGGCGGCAAGACCCAGAAACGTGTTGCGGGCAAACCGAAACTTTCTCATATCCCCCTCTCGCGAAACACCAGCAAATTAACGCAATCCGGCAACGAACTGGTGGAAACGATCGAAGTCAGTCGGTCAAGCAATGAGTCCTTAGATCGAGTGCAGCCTGAGCCTAGCCGGGACGCCCGGCTACCTCCCCCACCAGCCACCGACGAGGATAAAACTCCAACGAACAGCTTCAACGACGAATTCACCTTCAGTGACAAGACCTTAGATTTGTCTTGCACGAATCTCATAAAAAACGCCAGTCAACTGACCAAACAGTATGTGATAGTGCCTTCCAAGTCGATTCAGGAGCACCCATCCGAGGGCGAGGAGGCGCCGAGTCCGAGCTCAAAAAAGTTAACTGATATGCTCAACAGACTTAGGGCTGCACCACCACCGCCCACCATGCAGGAGCCTACAACGCCGTCTACCCCACTGCCACAACCAGAAGATGGTGATCACCACGTGTGCCATGAAAACTCTGAAGAAGCCAATCGAGCCTTGAATGGAATTAGTCAAATTTCTGTTAGTGATAAAAAAGTTAGTGAAAAGCTACCCCTAAAAAAGTTAACCCCACCCTCTACGCCCCTCCTAACGTATGCGCGTGTTAAGTGCCTCGCTGCCAAGAGCTCTGTCGCCAACCAGAAGCTTCAACGAAAGCTATCGGCTGAGAGCCTCGACGAGCTGACCGACATGAAGAAGAAGAACTCCTTTGGTTTGAATGTGTCGCCGAAAGGGAACAGGAAGTCCGGCCTGATACTGCCGGACATAGCACGGCTAAAGCACCGTCCATTGTCTTCGTCCTCAATCTGCTCGACTTCCTCGAGCTCCAGTTCTGGGTCGGAGCATCACCTGGGAAAGTTGGGCACCTCCTACCTGGCTAGTGTCGAAAGTCTGGCGGATCAAAGTGAAAATGAGTTGGTTGATGGGAACAGCACGTTGACTGTCTTCGAAAGGGCTTGTATGGAAATTGTGGATTCGGAGAGGAGCTATGTGGAGGACCTCCGCCAGGTTATATCCGGGTATGCTATTTTATCGTATTTTTATTAATCCACTAGTCATGGAAATTTGGTTGGAATTATTTCGAACAAAAAGTCAATCTCGGTAATTACTCCCCGTAGTGTATTGTGGATGGCCTTAATGAAGGCACCTTGAAGAGTATTAGAATTGTGTAAATATATAAACATTTAATTAATAACAGTTTTTTAGTAAAATCGAATAAAATTTAAAAGAAGTGGGAGTTCACTGTGTAATTTTTTGCGAAAAGAAGAGTGGGGAAAAGTGTAAAAACAATTTTAGAAAAGAGAAAACATGTTTGGGAGTCCGTGTGGCTGATAAAATTGAGTTTTTGAGAGTCACGAAAATGTTTGCCCTTGGGATTGAAAAGTAATAAAATAATTGATTTGCTTAAAGTGATTCATGGGGAAATTGCGTACGAATTTTTGCTTGATTTAATGAGATAACCCCCACCCCGCTGGGACATATAGAAGAAGGGATGCAGCAGGGAGAGGGTGTAAAATGATGGAAATTTTTTTTTTATAGTAGTGTAGTAAAATAGCCTAAAAAATAGGAAAAACGGAAATGGAAAAAATTGGAGAAAGTGAATATTTAGTGGTAAAAAAAAGGTGAAAAGTACATTTTCGGCATGACTTAGTTTTGAACCACAGACCCATGGCTCCCTGCACTATTCCATTGTTTCCTATACTGTTAGGATTCGGTCCAAGTTTCTGGCTCATAAATGGTATAGGAAAAGTGGTTTATCCAAAGTTTCAAGTAAATCGGATTAAGGAAACATTTTTCCCCATTCAAAGGCTTATACCCCCTTGGGGGTTGAAGTTTTAGAAATGATGTAAAACGTGTTCATTATTTTTGTTGTGGAGTGTATGCAAAATTTCAAGTAATTAATACCACCTTATACCAACCTTACCTTCCAGGTTAAATTTTGAGAACAGCACCTACTCGCAAACTAACTTATAATATGGTGTGAACATGGGCTCAATCGGCCCATTGTTAAAGATATTAGATTGCAGCGCTACCTACAGGGATCAAATCTAACTATAAACCATTTTCGCAATCTATTACAACTAACATATTTTGTCAATATGAAGTCTATCGGTCAATTAGTTTGGCTGTCCATTCGTAGTATATGTACATTCGCTTTTATATGTAAAATAATGTGTAGACTCCCAGATGGTGCATTATTTGCATTCCCATGTCATCTTGTGAAACGAGCAATCGTGCTGTTTGATTAATTGAGCATTTCTAAAATTCACAAGATATTGGCATAAATATATGTATACCACCAATAAAAGGTCGAAAAGGTATCACACATTTTTTTTAATTTATATTTTATATAAATATGAATTCACAAAAAGATTTATAAGAAAATAAAAATTTGCAAAAATGGGAAAAAATATATGAAAAAACAAAAAAAAGCATTTTCTTAGGTTTACACTTTTACGTCCTTTTAAGCATGCTATAAAAAAAATGGATTATACTGTTGAAAAAAGTACGGTTGGAGTAAAGTTAAAAAATCATATGTAGGAAATTTGTAAATAACGACAGTATTGAAAAAAGTGCTTCACGATGAATCACCGTTTATATTAAAAAAATGTAATGGTCGGTAGAAAGTTATTTGTTTATTTTATTTATATATCTGTCATAAATATTACATGTTCCCGTTTTTTGTTCGAAAATATTTTCCATCCACTACTAACTTGCCGGGGCATATTTCTAAATTTTTATATTTTACACTCTCCACAGATATCTGGAGGACTGGAAAGAGCGCGCCTGTCTGAAAATCGACGAATTGAAAGTTCTCTTTAGCAACATCCAAAACATTTTCGAGTTCAACTCCATTCTTCTGAAGCAGCTTGTCAACTCTGGAATGGACCCGGTCAAGATAGCACGATGTTTCATAGATCTCAAGGACCGCTTCGACGTATACACAAGATACTGGTAAGTGTCAAACTCCAGGTGAGTGCGATGACTAGTCACCATCTGACTTATAGAATTTCTGGATTAGCCGAGAAGTGAATAAGTAAACAAAGTCACAGTGCTGGATACTGCATTGTTTTCGCACTCGGGCGGGTACTAAATATAACTGTTCTTTGGCGGCGTTTTTATTACGATTGGTTAAATAAACCCAACGGCTTAACTTCCTCGATTTGCTGGCCGAAGTATGTTAGGTCAACACTTCAATTCGTGAGGAGAATGCTGCTGGAGTTTGTTGAGGTCATGCGGCAGCGGCTTCTTGTTTATTTCTCGCTTCAGCTCTAAAGTGCGTAAACTTGTCAGGAAACGACGGTAGAGGCAGGTTTAGTGACGAGCCTGGGGAGAGATGTAGTAATAGATTAAGTCTTTAAATATGCACGGCTTAGTAAGTTGCGATTCGTTGAAAAGGTATGCCGGTTAATAATGCATTGCAATTACTCTTCACACGGGTTTTGTGCAACAAATTATGCTCCTATTGTTAGTTGCCCTAAATAATTCTGTATATCCACAGAGAAGTAAGTGCAATACATAAACGAAAGTAGGTACGCCACTAATATCTTTATATATATAATTCTACTGTACGTGTGTTGTCACTGAACTCCTCCTAAACAGCTGGACCGATTTGAATGAATTTTTTTGTATGCGTTTGGGTGGCGCCCTGGATGGTTTAGATTCACAAATCAGCCCGGCAAATGGCGATGCAGTCGGTATGAATGTAATGAATTTCATATATTGCCGTGGCGTGTGCCATGTTATGGGTATAGTTGGAAAAGGGAGGTAGTGTAGAATGTGTTGGTGAAAGAAAGGTTGGTGAAAAGTGTGAAATGTGGGAATTATTGATGAAAACGTGTTTTTGTTGTGGAAGTGGGGGGGGGGGGGGGGGTGTGACGCCTCCCAGAAGTGTATCTCAGGGGTAGGAAGAAGAGGCACTATAGGAAATTGGGCCGGGTTGGTGAAAGTTGGCGAAAATAGTGAAAACTTGGTTTTTTCGGTGGGTGCCGACAAAATTGAAACGGCTGCGGAAGAAAAGTGTGTGCATGAATTGGAATATTTTTTTCACCAATCGATAGCTAAGGAAGTAGAGTAATCTTCTATATATTATATATATAAAGATGAATCCCTATTTCCCTTGGTCACGCCATCACGCGTGAACGGCTGGACCGATTTCGCTAATTCTTTTTTTGTTGTGTTTGTTATTGTCAGGAGAAGGTTCTTTTGAAAGAAAAAACTAAGAATATTGTGCGGAAAATTGCAAAATTATGTTTTTGGTTTGGGTTTTTGAGAGATATAGGAGAGGGGGTGCAATAAGGAAGTGTTGTAGGTAGGGGCAGGTGTCGGGCAGGGCAACGTCTGTCGGGTCCGCTAGTATGAATATATTTATGTAAATAACTAAATTCTCCATAATATGCGGTTATTATTAGTTACATATTTACATTGATACATTGGACAAACATACTTAATTTTCCTGTTTTTATACGCCTCCGCCAGAAGGAGGGTTACGATTTCGATGTATGTATGTTTGTATGTATATTTCTTTGTCACGCTCTGCAGCCTAACCGGTTTTATGGATTTTAACTTGAGATGTGTCGTTAGATTCGTCTTAATTGCGAGAGTGACACTGAATACATCAAAATTATAAAAAATAAAATACCCGGTTTTTGGCGCTATATCATATGTTTTCAAAAATTGTTTTCCCTCAAAACCTACAGAGTGGGTTATCACCATAACGTATTTTTAAATGGAGAAATAAAAAACTTATTTTAAAAAACCAAAAAAACCCGACTGACTATAGAAAGGAACTAAAAATATGTGAACAAGACACATTCATAATTAAATCTATAAATAAATCAGTACTGTTAAAATTGATCTAACTTGTTAATATTTGTAATAAACTGACAAAGTATACCTAATTGGCGGTCGGAGGCTACGTATATTTTTGTTACTCTGTGTCATTTTGCCCCTTTTCCCTCCCTAAACATGAGAATTGCAAACTTTGCAGAATGCTGCATCCTTCGTATCAGGCCTTCGCTTTGTGTGTAAAAATTTATAAAAGTTTAATTTAATTTGAAAGAAAATTTGAAGTAAAACTCCTTTGGGGACGGTGGAGTAAAATCAATTCTATGAAATTGGGTCCCCATATGTTTTCAAGGTCGCTAGTCTCGAATCTACTATCGCAATAGGAAAATTCAAGATGGCCGATCTAATATCGCGGCCGAAATTCCTCAACTTAAACGGATTTCTATGAAAATTGGTCCTTTTAAGTTTTCGGGGTCGCTGATCTAAAATCTGCCTTCGGAAATTAGATTAAGGGAACCCTGACCGTTTTGCGGATCGTTCTTCGTTTTATTCTCAATTGCTGAACAATTCCAAAATTTTACCAATTTGTGTTTTTCAAAATGATTTCCGAATCCAAGGTCACATACTGAAATACTTCATGCTTATGCTATAATGAACACGTTCTATCCAATAATTTGCGTGGTAGAAACTAATGCATTCTTATTTAGCTCCGGGACTGACCTATAGATAAAAGATACCTTAACCCTGGCCTCGCTTTAGTTTAGACAAAATAGGTACTTCATCAAAATCGCAAATTTTTTTAAAAATTTCTTCAATACAAGTTTTTATTAAACTTGCTTTGTTGTTTATCTGCCTGCTACAAATCTTGGAAGTCGATTTTGAACCAGTTCCCGATATGGGAATAAGCTGAAACTATGCGTTTAAAGGTGATACTGCAATACCTTATATTCAATACCGTTTTAAATGCAATATGGCAGATTATCTTTTCTGCACAACCTACTTGATGTGGATATCAAAAGGAAGAGTTTTACGAGTAGAATAGGATTAGCTATGTGACATCATTCTCAACCCAATATGACGGACGCCCCATAATGCCGGATTACCTTTTCCTTCACAGGCCCCTTGATGTGGGTATTAAGATCGGACCAAGACTCAACACACAGACTTGCTACATAGCAACAAGCTTTTATATAAAGTAATCGCAATTGACACAATAATTTCATTTAGTAAAATTAGTTATAGTTTTGTGCACATTTCACAATTTCTAAAAATGACTTAAGTAGGTAGGTAATTGAATTGGTAATTATTATTATATTTTTTACGTTTTAGTACATTTGCCTTGCATTTCACCTTTCCTCACAATTATCAATTTCGGCGAAAGGCGAACCGAGTTCATAACATACATAGTTATTATATAATATTGTTTCATTAATTTGTAATAAAAAAATAGTTTTTATTGTGACAATTAAATATTTTTTTTACACCCAGTTAGAAGAAATGGAAAAAAGGAATTTCGACTTCGGTATTAAGTGACCTAGATTGCAGACGGAGTGTTAATATATTTAAAAAAATGCGGAATATGTGTGTAGGTCTTGTTGTCAACTTAGTTTTAATTAATATGATCAATCTGATTTTAAAGAATTTCAAGAAAATTTGTCATACATACATATGTAGGTACTGTCCTTGCACATGCATACATTTTAAACTCGCGCCGCCTTTATCCTTGATTTATTGAAACAATGCATTGCTGGTAGGTATCTGTAACAATTATCAGGTAGAAAAACAAAAACCATAAATATTCTTTAAAAAGTGGAAATCATACCTACCCGGAAATTTATAACTACTGCGTTGTCGCACCATATATAGGACAATACTACGGAATCCAGTTGAAGTTATTTAGCAGTATGGCTGTTCTGCAATCCTCTGTGCTGGGAAGCTGTGCTGATCACAAAAAGTTCTGCCCAAGAACTGTGAGAAGTGTCCCGCACAGAGGCTTGAAGAAAACTTAACCACCTCTGGTAGCCAGTGACATAATCGAGCCATCTAACGACTTATTTCTCGTCTCGTTTCGGATGCAGGGAGCGTCTCCAATTTATCATTACTACGCGTAAACATGAAATCACCTGCCAGATGTGTTTGCCCGCGACGAAAGCGCGATTCCATTGTTTCGCCACAATCAATTGTCTGCCCACGGAATGCACTTCTTCATGGCTTCTTACTTACTCATCACTTATTCAATTTTACTTTCAGCACAAGTTATCCTGAGGCGATATCTTTGCTGACATCACTGCTGCAGGCATCACACACGAACGCCCTGTTGACATCCACGCAAAAAATGTTGCAACATACCCTGCCGCTGGGCTCCTACCTGCTGAAGCCGGTGCAACGCATCTTAAAGTATCACCTTCTGCTGGATGTAAGTCATGTCTGCGGCTGTGCTGAGCAGCTGAGGCTTTCCTGGCCAGACACGTTGATCGCTAACTCTGTTATTTTCCCAGAACCTACGTAAGCATTGTGATATTGAAGAAGTCGTTCAAGCCTACGAGATTATGAGGGAAGTCGCAAGGAATATTGATCAAGTTAAGAAAAAGTTGGAGCAGCAGAGTCGGGTCAAGGAGCTTTCTGGAATTCTCGACGGATGGTTGGGACCTGGTAAGCTAACTATGCAATATTTTCTTCCTGTACTTCCACTTACTTATGCCGACAGTCGCAACATGATAAGATGGTTATGATGATTGCAGCGTGCTACATCCAAAACAATTTGCAAAGTGTTTAACCGTTTTTTGCAACAGGACCGTTTTTGTTTTCGACATAGTACTTTATGAGGAACTGACATTTAAACATTTTATATGAGCAACTGTCTGCACGAATGGGTCTTGTTCGCGGTGGGCAATCAAGAAGAATTTTACGGTCGAGTGGATTCATAAAAGCTAGTTGATTTATCCGGCAAAAAGTGGCGCCCAGAAGTAATTGAACGTACATGAGTCAGTTACAATAAAAAAAATGTTTGGCAGAAAGGCAATGTAATTAAAAGCTCTCAACTAGTTATTTTAAACGAGCGACCTCATATTGATACTAGGGGTTTCCAGCGCTTTTAATTGCCATTCTCCGATTTTGGAGGAGGTAACCCCTTAACCCTCTATACCGAGTGCGGTAAAAAAATAATTTTGTTTTTAATTTCGCACTTAAAGATAAAACTGCGTAATAAACCACAAAATGACATATGAAGCAAATGGATTTCTTACTTCTTAATTTAAGCTGCCTAAATACAGCAGTAGCGGCCTTCTTAGTTATTACTTTGTCTGTCATCTTAGGATGTTCGAAATACAGGAAACGTCCATTTTTTGCAAACTTGAAATGGTGCTATTTCTAAATCCTTTCAAACCCTCTTCGCAGGAGTAGTGGCGAGATAGCCGACAAATGTAACTGGGAAGGGGTTCGAGTCATTCCTAAGTTCTTCTTTTAGATTTGTTTAGCTGATTAGTGTATCATATTAGCAATATACTTGTTTTTGATTTATTTTCAATTCGATCATAATTAATTTGGAATACAATCAAAAAACTGCAACAGAATATAAAAAAAATTATATAATTAGGTATGGTTCAGCATTTCTACATAGTTTTTCACTGGTTGGGCTATATGAGGTCTCGCGTTGTCGTGTAAAATTATTACTTGTCGATTGTCTCATTCTGATCATTTTTCTTCATAAGCTCGCTTTAAACGCCTTAGTTGCCACCTGTAGATATCGACAGTAATGTTCTTAGAGAGTTTCAGCAACTTAGGATAAATAACGCATATCCCACCATAAAAAATGCCATCTTTAAACTGTCTAAACCTTCTTCGGCATATACTATCTGAAAAAGCATGTTTACCGTATGCTACTAGCAAACGATGACTTTCAGCAGCGGATTTCTTTAGAAGTACAACAATACTTACCGGAAATGTCGATTCTTTGGTACAAAACTCTTCATGTTCAATCGCAAAAAAGCTCTGTTGTAAACACTTTAACTGATCGAAACACAATGGATTATGACACTGACATTAGACCTATCAAATACATGTCAAACTGGTTCAAACCTGATAGATACAATAAGAGTTACGCCATCTATTAAAAAACGGAGCTTACATTTTC
The DNA here is from genome assembly GCA_947538895.1 of Neoitamus cyanurus. Classification (NCBI taxonomy): domain Eukaryota; kingdom Metazoa; phylum Arthropoda; class Insecta; order Diptera; family Asilidae; genus Neoitamus; species Neoitamus cyanurus. Next base: position 12,439,005 of record OX384541.1, read on the forward strand.
TCATACCTAATATATGTATGTATTAATGATTGCGGTTTTTCTTGGTCTAAACCAACTAAATGAATAATAATTATTATCGAATTTCCAATAACAAATTATATTGAAATTTTCACACACAGTTACTGGATCTTAATACCCAATTGCATTCATTTGTCCGCTGGAGAAATAAAGTTCGAATACACAGGAATTAAGCGTACAGTCATAGCATTAAGAATTTCAAATATAACTGCAGTTTTAACTGGAACAGAACTGTACGTCAATTATTCTACTGAAATGTGTTATTATTGAGTTTGCCATTTCTTCTCTAGAAATGGAATCAATGGTTGACTTTAGTTGTACCTGATTGTTTTTGCCTACAGTCTATGTAGATGGTAATATTTTTAATGTCTTGCTACCCATTAGAAAGTCAACGTTTCAACAAAACCGGGAGTGGTACTCATAGGTACCTTCCTGGGTTATGTCATGCCAAATGAGGCGGTCTTAATTGCAACGGCTCACCTCTAAGAAATATACGCTTATTATTCCAGAGTTGACCGTCCTGGGTGAACTTCGACAGGAAGGCCTCCTAATGGAGAACAACAAGCCGCGAATGGTGTTCCTCTTTCAGACGATGCTTATCATTACAAAGCCGAAGGAGGACAGCAGGCTTCAGTTCAAGTCGTACATTTATGTAAGATCACGCTTTTCTGCTTTCTACAATTTACATTTTAATTAAAAATTCAACTATTTGCAGAGGAACAACCTGATGCTTCGTGAGCACTTGCCCGGCGAGCCAACTAGTTTCAATGTGATTCCCTACGATGATCCGCGGAATCAAATAAAGCTGACGGCCAAGAATCGTGACCAGAAAAGACTGTGGGCACAGAATATCAAAGGAGTTATCCTCGAGCAATTCGACATACCCAACCGCGCTAAGGAGCTCGTCTACAAGTTGGGCGACGAAGAAGGTAGAAAATGTTACTGATTACCTAAATGTGACGTCACATCCCGAATAGTATATTGCTCCTTAACCAGTCAATTGTTGTCTTTGTTTTTAATCCGCTGGCGATCCAGTCGTGCCGTGGCTAACACTCTCATTCTTTTTCTTTCAATTAGTGTAATCTTTCATAGCTGTGTGGTGGGCAATAGGCAAATTAACATCTCTCACAAGGTAATGGTTGTTCATATGATTTTCATTTGTGAATGTGCTATTTAACACTGCACCTGCTCTCAGTGCCTCACCGCGGTTTTTTGTATGTTGTATGAAATTCGCTTTCATTTTTTCAATTCTTCATTGACCGATTTCACCCTCGTTAACAAAGCTGTCACAAGAAACTCATTGCTTATTGCTAACCGTGTTTGTTGCTCTTGTTGATTTAATGATTTGTAGGGAGCAAAATATCAAAACTAATGAGCTAGTCTTAATGTACTATTGCGACTAATTCATGCATTTAAAAAAATACATAAACGGAGTTTTGCAGGCTGCACTTTGCTACAATATAAAGGACGAATGTATGTATGCATTTAATGTTCTCTGTGTCTACTTGTATGTTTGGATTTTGCATTCCTTTCCGATTATATCGAAAACACATCAGGAGTACCCCAAGGTAGTCATCTTGGTCCACTGTTGATCAATGATGTATCCTTTATTCCGGCCCACTCGAGAATTCTCTGCTATGCTGACGACGAAAAAATTTTTCGCTGAATATCTAACGATCATGACTGTGAAACTTTAAACTCGGACCTAGACGTCGTTCACAAATGGTGTTCTATTAACTTTCTTCCCCTCAACATCAATAAGTGTACTTGTATGTCCTTTTCACGCTTTACAATTTCAAGATCGATGGGCATCCCCTCACACGACCTGACAAAATGGGAGACTTAGGGATTACACTCAATTCGCGTTTTTCTTTTGAAGACCACATACGTATAAATGCAACCTTGGGGTTTGTAAAAAGGTGGTCTAAGGAGTTTGACGAACCATACATCTCTATACTGCTCATTCGTGAGGCCTATACTTGAATACGCTAGTCCCGTTTGGTATCCTTTCTACGAAAAAGACATTAATAGAATAGAGGCTGTCCAACGTAGATTTTTGCGTTTCGCCCTCCTATTCTGACAGACTCAAGCTAATCTCCCTAAGCACTTTGGAGAGTAGACGAAATAATTCCAGAACTGTCTTGTTTCTCGATTGTCTGAATGGTGTTATTAATTCTCCCGACCTTTTGGCTCTACTTAATATTTCCATCCCCGTGCGGTCTTTGAGGAATCACTTCTTCTGGCTACAATGAACCTATAGCTTCGATGTCACTTTCCTTTCATCTTTCGAGAGGCTAAATAAAGGGTTCGTAAAGGTCGTTAAAGCTCATATTTTTCGAAGCGAATTTCAATTGGTGGCGTTATTGTATAGTAATCAGATTGTTGATGAATATTAGAAAATATTTACATCGCAAGGGAGCATAACATATTCAGTTGGCCGAGTTCGACTTTGTCTTATTATAATTTTTAAATATGTAAAATTTTCTAAGTAAACAATTAGATTTCACTCTAAGGTGAACCGTTCTTTATATTTTTTTAGGATTCCGTGTAAAAATAGGAAAAACGGTGAAGCCATTAAAACAAAAAAATGGTTGTGGAATCCCGTATTAATGTTCAACTATGCTATACAAAAAGGAGAGTTCTATTGCTAAAAATATGAATTTCTGTCTGATAATAGCTTACCATAGAAATCGCTTGCAACATCATTAATACGGAAAATAACATTATCAGATATTATCTACTCTGTTTACACTATTTTATTTGTAGAATAAATAATGCATACTTACCTACATGCATATTCGCTCGTCATTGAAAGAATGTAGAGGCAGACCTTCCTTTTATTACGTTTGGTGTGATAAAATGTCAAGAAGTCGTGCTCCAGCTAAATCATGTGGAGAATTTACAGAGAGAGTGCTTGGGCAGACACTAATAGCAACAGTCACTTCATTACCTTCATGTCAATTTACATTCAGGAACACTTCTATGGAAAAGGGCACCCTAATCACCCTGACAGTCAGTCACCTTTCTACTAACATACATGCCATCGCAGTTTCCCTTTAATTTTGTCTGAGTACCTCCTTTGCGTGTTGTGTAGACTGAAGCTTTTATAACATAAATGGTGGCGGCAAATAAAAGTTAATTGTTCTTCTCTTGGTCCTGTCTCCATTTTTATTGCAATTTTGATATACCTACATAATGCAATTCAGCCACTCAACTGCCCTGAAACTACGTAGTGGTTTAGTCGATTTGGTATTATAAATACTTAGAAAAATTTTTTAAAAAGTATGAGACATTTTATTTTAAATTTTAATGGTATTGATATCAAACCGTAAACTTCCATCTTTGAGATTACGTCGAGAGAGCTCTTTCCTCCGATTGCGCCAGTCCGTTGAAATCATCTGGACCTGGATCGTCAAAGCTAAATTTCTTTTCATCCGATAAGATTACCTGAACACAAATTTCCTTTGAAGAAACCGAAAACGTCCAATCAGTGCTGATGTTATCTTCTGCAAAATTCATCCTGGAATTTTTGTGACGAGAAAACAATCGTGGAACAATATTCACTTTAGGTCGCTGGATGTTGGGATTGCATTTACCTACATAAGTGCTCTCCACATGGTTTACCGACATGCCCGCAAATTGACTGCAGCTCTTGGTTGTCCTTTGTTCACGTTCATCCAGCTACTACCTCCTTCCTAGGCCTCCAAATATATAGGTGGATTTATAATTTTGGATCAGAGTGTATTAGTGCTCTAAAATGGGTAGTTCTTGGAAGTAAAGCCACCAGTCCATTGTGACGGCGCACGGACAAGCTATGCACGTGTACTTAGCTTCGTCTTGTATGAAAATATATATGAGGCAACATCCATTGCAGGATGCACGGATACGCTACACACGAAACGACGTGGGATATACATTAGTACGTCGTCCAAGCACGCTAAAACCTACAGACGCCATGATTTGGTTGGCCTGATCATATCATGCGTAAAGTCAGATATCGCGGTTTATATTCAGTAGGGAACACACGGTCATAATTGACAATGATTGCCAAATAAAAAAAAAATCGCTCGATACAGATCTAAGCATCAGGTCATGTCGTCTGTAGGTCCGGCCCTTAAGCACGAATGTATAGCGCGTGTGCCCAAACTCATCTGCTCATCTTTTTCTGTAGCTATCTCTTGGTATCCATTCCGTTAAGATTTTAGCTGCTCACATCCTCCAGCTTCGTGACTGATCTACACACTTTGCTTCCATACTTGGCAGCCATATGTCAAACATACAAATATTGAAAACATTCCTTTTAATAGAAATGGTTTGATTTTAATTTTTAAAGATTTCATTTAAAGACTAGTACCTACTCCAAGTGCTAGTTACTCTTTTTTGAACTTCTTGAATAAGATCAGTTGGCCAAGGTATGTGTTAGTTGAAACAGAGTCGATTTTTTATCCTTCGATCATGAGGTTATGTTGGCCATCGCCTTTATTTTGCTTTTGTTCATTATGAGACCCACTCCTTTCCTCTTTTCAGCAACTTAGTTTGAAGATGTTCCTTCTAGAGCAGCAGACAATATTTTTGGGGACAGTGGACGCCTTGATGGACATCTCTTTTAATTACGAATTCTTCGTTTTTTGTTTCTAACAGTATCTTAGCTGTATAGTTTGTGTAGATGTTTTTTATAATCCTTGCCGGACAAACATCCATCCGGATCCACAGCTTATTTTGTTCCAGCTAGTCGAAATTTTGTTGTAGTCTATGAATGCAATATACGGCGATTATTTGTTTTACACAGTCAGTCTTGGATCTTAGGTGTGAAAAATAACATCGGCATAATGGCCTCTGGATGCAAGACAAACGCGACCCGTTTCAATAACTTTTATCATCACATTTTCCAAAATGATTATCGGAACTGCATATACGAGTATTATCTTGGAGTTGATCTAATGTAATGGGTTGGTTAGCGTACACTTCACTCTTCAAAAACCCGCAAAAAAAATCGGGACCCCAAAATCCGGTGAGCGTGCTATATATATATCGATATATAGAAATTAATCTTCCAGGAAACATGGTTTTCAGCAAATTCGCTGATGTGCACGCTACTGTATGAGCAGTTGCGCCGTCAAGTTTTACAATTTTCGGCATCAAAAAAGTCCGAAGCATGTATTGATATTGCTCAGAACTCACGGTTACTGGTGTTCCACAAGTGTTTTTAAAAAAGTATAGTCTAACCATGGATTTTTCTCATACATTTTGGCACATTTTGTAGCCACAATTTAATTAATTTGTTGCCTTTGAATTGTTTAAGTTGGTCTTCTGTTTCAATATCTTTTTTCTTCGGTACTTCTTTTAATTACACTTATATACTTCTTTTCAGCCAATCCTTTTCGTTAAATTATTCATATGAAACCCTTTGTTCAATTAAATCAAGTTCTATAATGTTTAGTTAAAATTAATAATATATATCACCTGTACTTCCACTAAAAAATTATTTTATCTTCAGCACACAAACTTCATTAGGGGTTCCATGTGTTAACAAAAAGCCAAAAAAAAATATTTCAAATTTTCTGGTTTTACTCATCGCAAATGCTTCTTATGAAGACAATTGACATACAAAATTCTAACCAAAAGAACTAACAAATTGTGAATTAATAATTATATATGTTGTAATTTTCATATTTTGTGTTTTTTTTACATGTAACCGTAACTGTTGACTGTTGTTTCTGGCTTCCATGATTAACATCACCACTATCTTGTCTCATTGTAATTTATTTTGTTATTTCAGACCGTACGCCCGACAAAAACATATGGAAATGGGGCTCAAATTCATCGACCCCAGTCTACTTAGAACGTCGCAATCAATACAGAAGAAGTGAAATGAGAAACCGATCTAAATTTAAGCGGAAAACTATAACAAATTCATCATCCTTCGAAACATTTGATGAGTCAAACAACTTAGAACAAAATAAGCTCACTAGGAACCGAAGCATGGACGACAACATGATTCCATCCCTTCCCAAATTTCCACTTGAACTAAAACGAGCGCCCGAAATAAAGAGGAGTGAGTGCGACCATACGGCGAACTCTTGCAACTGCAGCCTAATAGAAAATGACTCTATAGATGAAAACGGTCGGAATAGCTTAAAAGAGCGAAGTAAATCGGTGCCTCGGATATCGCACTGTTACTCCGTCGAAAGTGATGACGACTGCAAGGACAGTAGCAGTAAAAAGCTTAGTGATTCCGACAGCATGAACAAATTCCAGACTCTGAGGAAAAATAAGAATTCTAAAAGCGCGGACATCAAAATGTACAACACAAAGACTATACCCAAGCGAATAGCGAATTTGAAGAAGAGCCGCGCCAAAAAGGAAACATCAACGTTTTACATGGATTTGAGTGAAATGGAAGACACTGTGCTGAAGATAACCGAATCGACAGACAATTTATGTGCAGCTCTACGTAGTGAAAATCCAATTGAAGAAATCCGTAAGGGGGCAAAGGAGAAAGCTGAATCTCTTAATGATCACGAATTGGAACCCCTAGAGTTAGAGGGTGAAAATGGAAAATTGTCAGAGGAAGGATCTAAGAAAGATTTTGAGATAATTTCAGAGCTCTTAAAAGAACATAAGGAACTTGGCAGAATTATGAAAAAACCTCCGAAAAAGAAGTCATTTGACAATGGACGAGTGCCATCAAGTCCTGAACCTTTGCCCACAGAGATTAATAAAGAAGCTCCACCCCCTCCGCCTTCGAATTCTCCACCTCCTTTAGATAACGATGATGTTAAGGGAAAATCTGCGAAATCACCAAATATCGAGGAGCAGAGCGCTGAACACGTGTATGAGCAGCTCTTGCGGAATGTTCATGTACCTTACAAGTACTCCCCGGTTTTAAACCGTTCAAAGTCGCAACAATATTACACCAGCACTCCCGTTGAGGCAAAATTGAAAGCAAACCAGAGACCCGAGTCGGACTACGTGACCCTCGTCTACAACGAGTGTGGCGAATTGAAGAGTATCGGAGGAGCCCTTGTAAGGCACATAAGCACCGCTGAAACTTTGAGGAATAGCGACTCAAATATTAACTACGAAGATATTAAAAAGAGCGAGAAACAGCTAAGTACTTCGAAAACCACGCCCTCAGGCTCCTTTCCATCAATGACCGAATTCCAGTGGCAGGAGGACCTTACTAGTAAAGCACAAAAGAATCTATTGCACCGTTTCATAGCATCAAAGGCTGAACAAGTAACAGGATCCGAAAATTCGCTCCTTCCACGAGGTCGAAAAAGCGCCGACAACATCTCTTTCTCCAAGAACAACAAACCTCCGGAAAGGCGGGTGTCCGACGTATCTGAGATGTGCCGGCAGAGTATAATACACAAGCAAGGAAGTGAAGCTGTGGGCGAAAGAATGGCTCATCTGGACTATGTGGACCCTCGAACCTTATTTGCAGGATCGATGAATAACTCTGCCGCTTCTTTACAACCCCAACGAGATTCAGTATTTTCCCTAACCTCATCAAGTGATAGCGTTTGCGATACTAAGAAGAAACTTGAAAGGATCGACGACGACCCACCCAAACTTAACTCGCAATTCATTTACGAAGACAGTGTAGAGGCCTGTCTTGAAAACGACTTCAGAGACTCAGCGGTATACAGCGACGATAGCGAACGTCGCCTGGAAAACAACGACGAGGGTCACACGCACATTAAACGCCCTTCTAGTCCCCCACCCCCACCACCACCAAGGCCACCGAGCTTAAAAATAGAATCGAATAACATATCATCTCCAAATGGTCTGACTCCTCCTCCCATTCCGTCGAAGCCCAACATACCACCGAAGAGACTTAGCAGAACAACCTCCAGCAGTGGGCGGAGCTCCGGTGCAGTATCACCAGTTTCTCCATTCAACGAGCAGTACGGCAAGAGCTGGGTGCTTCAGCAAATTGAAAATTTCAACAAGTGACACTTGGTGTTGGGGCCGATCGAATGCAATACTTAGGACCTCGAAGGTTTTCAGCTTTTACAGAGTAGCTGCGTACTGTATATGTGTAGGTTTGTTTAGGATATAGGCACAAATTTGCTTTTAATTTATAGAACGTTTCTACGCCATACTAGAGTAGGGTTCTATCAACTAGATGAGTATTAACTGTTATATATTACATGTACGCAATGTTTTTTAGAGAAAATAAATTTTATAATATTTAACGCTGTTTGAATAATTATGCGAACTTAAAATTCGCTATATCTTCATGGTTTAATTCGGAATACAGTACCTACTTTTCAAGTGCAAAACCGAATATATAATATATTTTATGCAGCTGTGGTACTGTGGTTTTCATAGTCAAACAAACATAAGCAAAATGTATCCAATACCTATTTAGTCGAGATGTATCGTTTTTTCTAAAAATTATAAGTACACACACTACAGCTTTCTTTGTGAATAACCTTGCCAATTAAGTCCTCGGTGTAGAGAACCAACAATCCAGCTGTCCGAAAAATGTCGTAGGGTAAGCCTATTCTGAATATGAATCGGTGGATTTTAATAAGTAAGGCCTAGGAAACTTGTCTCGGCCACGCAAGCGCCACGGGCGAAAATCATCTTCCTAATTGATTTTATTTATTAATTTAATTTATTAATTTTGATACCTATGTAATTTGATGTAAACAAATTGCTACTGTTATATTTTCAAAATGTGGCGTGTAGGAAATTTTTTTTCCGTGGACATTTTTTACATGGTGATATTATGACATGATGAAGCAGACAGCTCATACTTGTAATTTTACATTATATCACGATGATTGTATACTATCTATGTACGTCCAGAAATTATTTTTGTTGTACTATGGCAATGACGTCACATAGCTTGTTGTATTTTGCTCGTCGAATCCTTTCATACTTACACCGATGGGGTTGCGATGAAAAATGTGATCCGCCATCTTGGGGCGTACGCCATATTTGGTTCAGAATAACGTCACATATCTTGTTATATTCCATAACAGAACAAAACGTCAAGTGCAAGCGTGAATAAGTATATGGGACAAACCGAAATGGACGAAAACAAACTTGATAAATATTCGATCACTTTGGGTGATGCCACAGCCGTAAGTAAAGGTTCCGTAAGGGTCGCACGAGACGTTAACTTACATATGCAAGTGTTAACTGACAGGAGAACATTTTGCTTGTCAAAGTTTAATTAAGTTAAGATTCAGCCCGCTAACGGCATTTCCACCATTGAATTCAGTTCCGTTAAATGTGTGCGTTACATTATGGTACTTTACGTATTTTGTTATTTTACGTTACGACCACTCTGGTTAGGGGTTTAGTCTTCTATTTTCGTCCAAGGTCAACTAAAGTAAGCCGTAAATATAACATCTATTGTACTGCCACAGGTAGATTATGCGTATTGGACTTAAATGGTAGCTTGGAGTCTCAAAATAAGATACCATTATTTGTGACACTTCCAACTACCATTTGCATCAAAACTCTAATTAATTTTCTCAGACTCTCTAGGATGGTGTTGTTACCTCTTAAGTTGAGCAGTTTTTTAAAAAGCGTGCACAGGGTGAGTGCATACTTGTTCTTCATAATTCAAAAGTTATGTTCCGTTTAATGGGCTACAAGTGCAGAATATATTTTCAAATAATAAATACACCCATACCTCACTTTGCGTCGGGGTTACGTTCCAAAAAAACACGACGCAAATTGAATCGACGCAAAGTGAATTAAGATTTTCTATAGCAAACCATCTAAAGATCGAAGATAGGTTCCAGGGTTACGAAAATACTACTTTTTAAAAAGAAAATTGAACAAAGTAAACATTTAAAAAACAAAAATAATATAAAATTTTATTACATACATACAAAAAACAAAAAAAAACCTATTCAATTAAAACAAAATAAACTATTCAATTAATTTATGAAATACAAAATTAAAATTAATCACTGCCTGATGAGTCCATAGTGGCTGTTGTCGTAAGTCGGCTTTCTTTCACTAAAAATTGGTCCAACGTTTGCTGAACAGCTTTTTTTTTTAACGTTAAATAAATTTCCTTGTAGCAATTCATATTCGTAGCTACCGCCTGGGACACTTTAAAACTCCTTCCGCTGTCAGGATCGTTTTTTAATTTGAAACTCGAACCCAAAACAACGCAACATCGAAAATCTAACGACGCACAGTAAAAATTAGTACTAATTAAGCAGCGACGCAACTTCGAAAAAAACGCAAAGTGAAACGACGCAAAGCGAGGTATGGGTGTAGTGTTTAAATAAAAAGAACTAGAAATAGGTGAATTTTCGTGATGGCAGTTCCTTTTCCTGGGAGTTGCTCCAAAACAAAGCACAAGCAAAACCCCGTAGTGCTGTGGTTGAAAGCTTTCGGGGTTTAAATAGCTTTAAGTTAAACTTTGGGAAATTATTAGGTGCGAAAAGTTGCTATGGATTTTTCTACGGACGTGAATTTCCTCAATTTAAATGAGAATTTTGTTGCATTATTATGATGTTAGGACGCATATGTGTAAAAGGAAATCAGATATATTTTACTGACTGAATATTTTCCTTTTACAAAATGTCTAGAGCCAAGAACTTCCTTCTTCATTCTTTACTTTGTCTGGTAATTTTACAATATTCCCAAAATATATATTTATATATGTATATGTATTATACCTATACTAATATTATAAAGAGGTAAACTTGTGGCTTTGTTCGGGGTAATCACTGGAACCACTGAACCGATTTTAAAAGTTATTTTACTGTTACAAAGCTACACTATCCCTGAGTAACATGGGTTATACTTTATTTTCATAAATATATGTTTTCAGTTAGAAATATCAATATTTGTAAAGCAAGTCAAAAGAAAAGGAGCTGCTTGCGTCCTTTCTGGGCGTGGGCTGACCAAACCACATGACCGATTGACTTCATGTTTAGAACATACTATATGTTAGTCAGGTTGCGATAATGGTTTAGTTAGGTATGGTCTCGGTAGGTCTCGTAGAAACGTGCAGAGCAGTCCAAGCCCGTAGAGTGCGGCTGACACAGAGCGGTGACGTCACCGCACGGTACGGGCGGGCTTAGCGAAGTGATGTCGCATGCGGGGGCGGCACGTGTAGAGTGTGAAATATTCAGCAGTTGTTTTCGTACAGTTAAGGTGGTGCTCTGGTTTTTACGTTACCTGTGTAGAAATGAGTGGAAGTTTGAGACGTAACAGTTTAGCTAGGAAAAGAGAAGTGAAAGAAAAATTACAGTCCAAAGAGTACAAGACCGTTCCGCCAGATCCGCAACTAAAAAGCTGCATTTGGAAGGTATTTCAACCCGTCGTGGATAGAGATGGCAATGGAACCAATTTTGTGTCATGTGTGATGTGTGGGCAACAGTCGGGTAAAAATACTAATAATTCTTAATTGGAGCTTATGGTTGCAAAATAGTCTAGGAAACATCATCTCGATTTTGAAACACCTATTCAGTGATATGGCACACAATTTTGTTTTCGCCTCTACGGCCATTTTTAATTTTACGGCCGCCATTTTGGTTATTATTATAGTCGTGAGAATCATCAAAAAAGGAACACGCATTCATACTATTACCTGCTAAGCACATTACCTTTCTTTGCGTCGCGCAGTCAGGTAAACATTATAAAAAAGAAATCAATTTTTCGATCCCCAAAACGGTCACGGTTCCCTTAAGGGACAACACCACTGTGACGGTTTCAAAAAATCGATTTTTTGAAAACCATCTAGAAAAATCTAAAATACATTTAAGAATAGAATGCCGTTGGTCCCAGGTCGAAAAAATAATTATTTTCGGAGATATTGAATATTTTGTGGAGCGGTGCAGCTCGGGGTCCACACATAAATTAACAAACTTCAAACTTTGAACGCGTTTTTCTCAAAACCACTTCTTTGAGTGCGGCCTGCAGCATAACTCGAGCAATTTTTATCCGATCAACTTCAAATTTGGACTGCATCAATAAAACTAGATTATCTAAAGAAGTACATAGGATCTTTTCGATATCTTAATAAAAAAAAAAATTATATAATAGCATTTTTCGACGAGAAATTGTGCTCGAAAATCGACCTTAAATTTCAAAAGCGTGCCTATTTTTTAAAAATCAATATTTTTTCAAATCCCTATGTACTTCTCTTCAAAATATCATATTATTAACGAAAAAAATCGGTATTTTTTTTCCGATCGACTTTGAAGACAGTTCTGCTGCAGGCCGCGGATCACTGCAGAGCCAACAGCACCTGACGCGGGAGCTTCCCCAGCGCTACCATGGGGCGATAAATTTTTTATTTTTATTTTTTATGTATCTTTAAGAAAGAACAAACAAAACAAAAAAAAAATTTGGATTATGTCTTTTTTTTCCCACAAAAAAAATTCTTGAAAATCGGCAAAAAAACAGGGGGTCACAGTGGTGTTGTCCCTTAAATAAAAGTACTTGTCGGTTATGGACGGTTCTTCTTTAATTGCATTAAACACCGAATGCGGTGCATCGAGTGCTGCGTGATCAGCGTCACGTATGGGCTGTCTTCCTCGCCTTATTTACGAACTCGATTCGTATGAAATTGTTTCGTAAATACAGTAAATCGAACCGCACTAGACACCAATTTCTTCCTTCTCTTTAATAAACGTGATTCATCAATCCAAACTCCTACACCTACCCAAGCCACACTTCTCAAACACACTTGAAAAATATAAAAATGTTTTTCACTTACATACTTTTATACCAATTCCTTTTTTCCAAGATTCCCACGCCGCGCCCCACAGAGATGCCACCCATGGCATTGTAAACCAGAGCCATGCGTTTCTACATCCTACCAATTTCATGCCTGCCCGCAGTGGGTATAGTTTTCGTACTATGGTGCCCAATGACCTTTACTTTGCTTATCGAAAGGCAAAATATGAAGAACAAGTTGGCAGTGTTTTAACGGCACCGCTGGAAGATGATCGATCCATAACTTTGCAAGATGAGGGTGCCAATATCCGCGCTATCTTGTAAACGAAACAATTAATTGTTACAAACTTGCATTCAACCGTGCTCCCCAAGTTCCCAGAAATTGTGTTAATAACTCAACATTTCAGAACATTATCGTTACTGTACATAGTTAAACGGTGTGAAGACCGATTCCCACGATGCTTCCTTCCTTCTGCGAATTTCCCGGGCAATACTTGTCTGAGCGCTCTGAATGGTGTTCGAGTAGATTTCATCAGGCGAACGAAAGGAAACAGACGAGTGTAGGGAGCAACTTTTGGGTTGCAGCATGTCCGTGCAAGTGACGCAAGTTAAGAGTAAACGGAAAGTTTGTGAGAGCAAAAGGACTGATGTCTTAATTTCCCTTGGGTGAAATTCGTTTGAGAATCTTGACCACCGAGGGGGTGGGAAATCTTCGAAAAGTTTTGAGCAGTGCATTCCCAGGCATTTAAAAATAACCCCTAAACGAAGTCCCGGGCTGCACAAAGGCAGAGGGTGTATTCTCATGGGGAGCACGAGTCTTTATAGTCCCACAACTTCGGTTAAACTTAGGAGTTTCAGTTAAACATTATAGCAAAACACTGGGCCCTGGGCGCATTCACCTGTCAAAGACAGTTATTCAATTGTTCCAAATGAAAATATGTATCTTGGAAGGCGAGAATTATGTGCTTGTTTGTGTGTTTCTTTCGCACATTTTGTTTGACTGGCTTCTGTGTCTCGTGGAGGACTCTTGCGACTTGGAGCAGTCCATTGTTCATTCTTCCCACGTCTTTTGTTGTTTGCTTTTAAAATTGCTGTACCCATTCAGTTATGTGTTCTTGTTAACTTGACAAGGACGCAGGTTGGCGCAATAACCTGAGAATTGTCTTAGATTCGTGAGCACTGCTTGATTTAGCAACTATGTATTTATGAAATGGAATTTTAAATTAAATAGTGAAAACTGTTTTGCAAAAGTTTGCCCGCACCGCTTAGTAAATGGTAATTAATAAAACAGTTCTCGAATGCTGAAGCGTACCTAATAGGCAGAGAGTTGAAATTTTCACAGAGTGTGTCAAGTAATGAAAAACCAAGATGGCAAATTTCAAAATGGCCGCCATGCAAATTAGAAAAATAATTGTTCGATTATGTTATAGCACCTCTCTTGTTTCTTTCACAGAAGTATTTACAAGTACAAAGTATAGTGTTATATCTTTTACGATGCAACGGAACTCTTCGTGTGCGGGTCCGACTCGCACTTGACCGGATTTTTTATCCTACATATAAATTGTTACCCGCAACTTTAAATTGAAACTTAATTGATGTTTCAATTGTGAACTAGAGTATGAAGACTTCTCTTGCGGATAAACTAGTTTTTATTAGATTACTAATACTTCAGTGCCTCAAGTTTTTAAAATGCTTATATATTTAATATTTTGGAATGATCTACGTTTATATATATATATATAGGCAGGTCCCTAGAACTTACCTACCTACGTACGCCTATATGATGAGATCCCGAAGAAGGGGCTATTCTGAACATACATAGGCATTATGATGAATTTTACTGGAATTAATTTTAGTTTTTTTAATAAAAGCTTGTCTTCAAAATTTTTCTTTATTATACATACTTAAATTTTTTGCTATGAAATGCTACCAGGATAGGTATACCATATATGCATACGTACATGCTCATTGTCTCTTTTTTTTACCAGGATAAAATGTAATTGAAATCAGTTAAATTGTAGTTTTTTAATATATAATGGTTTTTTTCCCTTGCTTCTCTCACTTTAGTTGCTTTTATATTTTTACTTTTTTTTTTTTTTTATTATTAGTCTTTATTTTTTACCATATCTATGTGTAAATATAATGTAGTAGTTATAGGTAGGCAAGTCCTGTGGTCTTGTGTGTTGAATTTACTAAACATAATTATTATTATGAGCTTGAGCGCTAAGATGATTAGATTACATAGTAAAGATGTACTTTGGGTTAATTGATTAATTCTCTGATGCTCGCTCTTTACTGTAAGTGCAATAAACCGAATATCCATGTAGATCCTAACAATAAAACATTGAAGCGAAGTTCAAAGCTATTTAGAAAATATTAAGGAGGAATATAATATTTATAGAAAATTTGGAAGATAGAACGTTTACCAAATTCAATTATTACTGTTCTACACTATTAATCGGCAACCCGCGATTGTCCTTCCTTTGTATTGTATTGTTTTGTATTGTTTCTTCTTTGGGTTATTTTTTGTTTGTCTATTAACGAATTGAATTATACATCAAACTTCCATACATATTGATGGTAAAAAGAAAATAAATTCCAGATAAATCTTTTCCAACGAAATTTCAAGCTTCGAAAACAACTGTGGTAATTTTAAGAAGTTTTGCGGATGTATGATTAAATGACGGTCTGATCTATACGAAGAGAAATATCACGTTGGCGGCCGAAATACGACACGAAATTTAAGCCTGACCACACACGTAATACACTCGCCCCGTGTAACTTTTGGGATTATTCATTGGAAAAGTTTTGTCCACAGGACAGAAGTTTTCCCAGATTCGAGAGGTACATACTAATGTCCAGTCCCACATTGCGGATTGTTGTTGCCTAACAGAAACGTTTGTTCGCTTGCTTAGCATTTTAAAATATCTGAGTACGTAGCTCGGCCGTGGGAATTGGGGGAAAAACTTGGCATTCCGTGAAGACCAATAGGGTTCGTAAATATTTGAGGAAGGGAGGCAATTTTCATCAAAGAAAACAACAACTCTCAAAGGAGCAGCGTTTGAAGCTTTAATTTGTTAAATTTAATAAAATGTCAGCGTCTCTTGTCCTCATTAGAAGAAAGCAGTGTCTTTCTCAGGCAGCTTGTTTACTTTTCTCGCATTAGCATCAATTTGATCAGAACCGAAATTCAATGTTGTAAAGTGTGAGTGATTTAATTATTTCCTCCACCCGGAACATCTTGAGAGATGGGCTCGAGCACAAATTCAATATAACAAGGATCCTGGTTCATAGGGCGTAAATGTATGGACATACATCTCTCTAAGACGGCGAACCTGCCTTGGAGGCATGAAAATATCTCAATCATTGACAGCAAATGAACGGTGCTGTTGATGGATTTGTCTAGACCCGAATCAGATTTACTTCACGTATTGACGCTCCAGCTTCCTAACAATAGGAACTCAGGGATGAAAGGTAATGAAGACCTTCTATTCTATATGTAGTCGAACGTTGCGATTCAAAAAAATTTGGAATTAACGTGATAGCTTGATATAAAAACTCGTTAATATTATTTACTTGAAATATGTCAGTCTACTCCGACCCAATTCAGCACTTGATGCAGAGTTTCGATTTGTTCATGGTGCGGAAAAAGTCTTCCAGCAAACGTTCTGTACTTAATCACGTTTGATTTTACCAAAACTTAACAAAAAAATAAAAGAAAACAATTGTTGCCTTCTTGGATAACACATTTAAATTGTGTAAGAATTAGAATCCTACTAATTTCTAAAATTCCATTTTCAATCATACATAACAAAAGTATAACATACCTCCGTGTCGGTTTAATACATGAGGTGAGGTTTTATTTGTTTATTTACACGCCAAGTGCCATTGAACGGAAAATATTCTATATATCACAATTTGAAATATACTCGTAATTTTCTTTTGTGTTATAGACAGCTTTTGTTATTATTGTTGAATTTCTGTGAAATAGAACAAATATTTCTCACTGATTTATAAATTGTCCCCATACACCTTTGCCTATTGATTTGTTGCCCTTGTATATTATAGTTCAGACACAATACACGTGCACACGATTATGCATGCTATTTCGCTTGCTCGTACGTGTTTATTATTAGCGTAATAGCTTAGTTATTGGGAAATATAAAATTCAATTTCTGAATATGCAGCAAAAATATTTATGTGGGTGAGCGAACCGTATCCCGCATAAAAATGTGTCAGTTAAAGGTTGCTGGGTCTCCAGACGAAAAAAAGGATATTATTTATTTTTCGTTTCGCAAACGTTCTCAAGGTCATTTCAAAGTTAACTTGCCTGAAGATAATGTCGGAACAAATGTCCCGTAAATTGTATTTTTAAGACATTCGATATTTGTATTTACATACTCAATAAACCGTAGGTTAACATTTATAATGCGAGTATGCGAGTATGCGAGTTAAAGCCATTAATTCCGTAGTCTGTTTGATTATAAGAACATAAACCTTATCACATTCGCCAAGAGAGATAGAGTTCCATTTTCTTAAATCCTTCGAAAATCCTCTTACATGGATACGTACGAAGACCTAACGGTACGCACTTTAATAAGCTTCCAATCAATTCTGGGATGAACGAGGCATCACTCTCGGCATGTCTGTAAGGCTAATGATTTCCAGTATCTGAATTTGTTATGCAAATTTAATATGGCGTTAAGACTTCAGTGATTCAGTACCACCCTTAAGGAGTTTTTCCTTTCCTTTTTTTGTATTGGGAAATTCAGAGCTATTAATGACTTTCCTTTTATATTAAATTTTAAATCGGTGACACCTCATAAGGTTACCTACATATGCAGGGTGTTTCGCAGAAATGAGAAGGGTGGTAGATCTCACCTATGGAAACAAAAAATTGTCTCAACCTTTTTCGAATTACGGGGTGATTCATAAATTCGGTATGCACATCATTGTTTTATTTTCACCTTTTCATGTAGGTACGCCAAATAACTCCCATCTTAATGTACTTTCCAAAAGTCGCAACAGCGTTGATCTACCTCTACAACTGCAGATACAGTCAATTGGGAAATTGAAAATTTTTTTTGAAATCTGTTAAAAATTTATGTTTTTCCCATATTTTTACCTCTTTCTAAAATGTATTAAATTGCCCCTCTTACTGCCTTTCCAAAGAGATACAACACGTCTAGGTAGTAATTTTGCTTAATTCCACGTTGATAGTAGATATAATATCCACATTCAGTAGTGACGTCACATAGCTTATCGTATTCTGTTCGTCAGACCCTTTCATTTAGTACTCACGTCATGACGGGCGTCAAGAGAAATGTAATCCGTCGTCTTGAGGCGTCCACCATATTTTAGAATGACGTTACATAGAGTATTGTATTTTGCTCGTCAAAACCTTTCGTTTCATATCCCTGTCAACTGGCTTGTGAAAAAAGAGGTGATTCGCCATATTGGGTTTGTCGCAGTTTACCCGTCAAATCCTTTTATTTGATACCCATACCTATCAATCGGAGTTGTGAAGACAAAAAAAAAAGTCTGCTGACGGCGTTTAGGCTACAGGATCTGACAAAGGCAGGGCCATACTTACATACATATAATACATACATACATCCGAAAAACATTACCCTACTTCTGGGGCAGCCGGGTAAAAACGCGCTTCAGGAGGCTTTGAAAGTGCTGCTTTTCCTACTGGAAGATATTAAGCGTTATTGGAGGTATATTTACAAGCGTGTCCACACTAGAAGCCAGGCGTTTCGAGTTCAAATCCCATCGGAAATCACACAAAAACCCAGCACGACGTTTCTACATTTCGTGTTGTCATGATTACCTGTATACTGTTGGTTACCTGGTGAATTATGTGAAAAAGTACTATGCAAAATTTCAAAACGATTGGTGCAGTAGATTTTGAGTTATGGTGCGCACGGACTTAAAAAATAACAAGCACCCTAAAACGGAGTCAAATTATTAGCGTTATTTGCTACTGCTCAGCACGGCATACAGCGTCAACGGATGTATAAATCATGAATCGAATAATCACAACGCTACCTGAAAAGACGCTGCTATCAAGAAATAAATGTTGGGTTTATAAATGAATACAATAGCGCGCCGCACAGTTGTCGAGCAGGTATAGAAACCCGGCCTGGAGCAACGAACGCTCACAAACTCATAACTTCGTCAATTTCGCTCCGATCGACTTGAAATGTTGACACAATATTTTTGAGATATTATGCATTCATTTCAAAAATTTTAATTACCTCACCATTTTTTCATAATGAAAATAGTCCTTGTCTTTAAATATTGGGCTCGTATTCTATGATGGTTTTCCTTAATTTTATAACTGTTTTTCCTAGCTTCCAGAAAAATTGTTTCCGAGTATATTAGAGCCATTAAAAAAGCGAAAGATTAAAGAAGCTGAAGAAGAGCCTCGAAGAGAACAGGCTTTGTGAAAGCCCTATGCTCCTAACTGGAGTAGAGTGATATAGGAAATATATAAATAATTTGCTTCAAATATATTTTCCAATTTTATTCCAGTTCCACAAAGCCTCTCCACTTGGAGGCTTTGCTTCAGGCTTTTTATCGTTCATGTTCGCTATGCTGGGTGATTAGTCCGCAGTAGCTATCCTGACTGATGCGATTACCATCTAACGCTATCAGGAAAGCGCACGTCAATTATGGTCCGGGCCAGGCTCAAACCGTGGACCCCGAAGTGATAGCCCAGCGCACGTACCACTGAACTATTAGGTCCCCGACGAACAATGTGTTAAGTTCATTATAATTTGCAGATTTTAAATTCAAAATGAAATTTTATAATAGTTCTATGTTAATGAAATTAAGCTTGTTTTATCCAAAGATATGCGCATGTCTAATGGCAGCTGATAATTTTCAATCAATGCCAAAGTAAACGTCACAATTCGGGAAAGGCACAAATCCTTGTTGGTAGGTAGTACTCTCTGTCGATTTAAAATGCACCCAATTTATATTTTACTTCACACAAATTACCTTTACCTCCTCTTCGAGTAGTGCTTTCAGTAGTGGTACTGAACTCTAACGCTCTAACAAACCGCAGATAACGCGAATATGAGTAGAGTCTAACAATAGCTGGTAGGCCTAGGTTTCGGAATCTTCATAGCTAAATTATGTAATTAGTAAGTCTAAGCAAATATAATTCATCGAAAGCGCTCCAGCGCAATTCGAGGGTATTCCCAACAGCCACGTAGCGATCTTAAATTTGCACAAACTGCTACTGGCCGTAAAAAGCAGAACCCACCGTTCCCTACCATTGGGAAGCAATAGCAAGACGTTATTGCGTGTATTTCTATAAATGAGTGTCGTTTGCACTTTCTTATGGAGCACGTTTTGGATTCGATTTGTAGGGGTACCTCGGTTAAAAGCAAAGCGCTTATTCCGACAAGACAGTCCTCCATTGCACGCGCTCGCTAGTAGCTCCCTTTAGCTCTATTAACCAAGGGCACTAGACCCGGTTCTCTTGGGTGACCTTGAGCGGTGACGTCCACTAAAGTGGTGCCAGAATCCCAATTAAACCCTTCACACCGAGAAGCGTGAATGGGGGTCTACATTAGGGTACACGGGGCTTGACTCACGTATCCATTTGTGAAAGTGCCACCCCCGCCTGGCTAATAGAGTTTAATTTCATTAGTCGACCTGCACCGTCTTCAGTGGCAGCTGCTAAATTGCTGTGTCTCCCACGGGCGGGCCCCATTAGGTTGATCAATCCTGTGAGGGAGGTTTAAAAGGAATTTTAAGGACTGAAAGCGGTTATCGCACTTCATTCAGAATTGGAAATGAACTTTCGTCTGCACGTGATATGCGGAGCTTTATATCAGCGGGGGTGTAGGACCTGGCAGCGACTTGGGCGCGGATGGAGCGAGCACGTGTTCTTACAGAGTCTTCTAAACAAAATCATTCACAAAATCGGAGGTTTCCAGGGCGCTTAGAGTGCGAGAGTTTCTCTTTGAACCCATATCGGAATTAGGGAGATGGGACTTGCGCAGATTCGGTACAGAGAGAATTTGGGGATAGAGCCCTGCATTGCGCTTTGGATACGGGGTTATGCAGAGCTTTCGCCAGCTCCAACCTAGTGGCAGCCTTCGGGAGCTGGACGTTTGTGTAGGGTTTGTTCGGAAGAGACCTTAAGAGAGGCAATGGAACTCATGTCGTTTTCAACCCTAATGAGGTGTTTGGCTTCGGCCACACTAACCAGACTGGGTAAATAGCTCCCGGTGGCGAGAGGGTGTTTTCTCGCAATTTTGTAGTGTTTCGTCTGATTATGGGCAGTGGACTCTTGCTTTTGGGTTAGTTCGCCAGCTGCTCTCTTCAGAGCATCTTCAGATGAGATGGGTATCACTATCATCCGAACAGGATACGTCATGAAAGGACAAAATTTTTAACTACAGTTGGAGGCTGCCAGCTGCCCGAGGACGACCGGTTCGCTTGCTCCTTAACGAACAAAGATAATACTTAGCCTTGACGGTTTCTTGGAGAACTTGGCGCATCGCTAATTGCACGATCTGTGGTAGTCTGTGTATTCCCAGTGCTGTGCACTTAGATTCAGTATAATCGGTTAATAGTCCTCGGTTTCCCTACGTTTTTGGTATTTATGATATTCGGGACGTGCGTCCTTGGAAAGCTTCTTCGAAAGTGTATTGAATAATTTGCAGAAGTATTCAGAGAAAGTGTGTCTGGTGTCCTGTGGGTTTCCGTGTAAAGTGTGTTTCGTGTAGTTTTCTGTGGGCTATCTCATTGTGCAGCAGAATACGCTTGTCACCTCCAAAAAAAAAAAAAACAAGAACGCGCCTACACACCCGAGGACCGCTGTTTCGCCCATTCCTCTCGGTAAGTTTAAGGTGTACGACATTTTCAATCATCAAATCGCAAAGTGTTTCCTGGAATGAACGATTTAATCGTTAATTTAACGACAAGGACGTGGGCATGTTCACGAAGGAGATCCCGCTCAGTCGTTCCCTTCCTGCATTTTTATTACGTGATGCTTCCTTCCCTCTGGAGCGTCTTTGCTCCAACGACTCCGTCAATTAATTATAAATTCGTTTGATGTCCATCTACTGCAGTTTGTTTGTCCATAAATGTTGACGAAACGTCAAGGAATGGATCACCCACCGTTGAGGAGATTTGTGGGTGGGAATATCAAATTTTAATGCTGCCTTCGCGCCTTCTCCCTTGTATCTACCGGCGATAGGGCCAACGCTGAACCCCATCTGATTTACATTGGTAATTTTGGCCATGGCCGGCTCGCCGGGTTTAACCATTAGAGGTTGTGATTGATTCAGGAATTTATTTATTTTCCACAAAATCCGACTGTAGGCTTTTATTTATTCATTAATTCCGAAAATATGAATTATTCGGAGGTGGATCGTAATCAATTAGAACACCTGGATCCTCTGTTCTTGCCGTCATTAATTTAAAGGCTTATTAAAAGCCTCCGAAGTCCCTCTCAACGTGGGTGAAAAGAGAGGATAAACGAAATTTCTTATATGTATGTCTGTTTACGCACAAAGTGGGTCGTTGAGCCTTTGGCTTACGTTCGAAAAGCCGCTTTTGCTCCTTATCGTCCACATCGAGCATACTTCTGATGGAATTGCAGGCAGACCTGATTTTCAAGTTATATGAATTATAATCCCAACCCCAGACTATCTTTCCTTGAAAGACTTTGTATAAGTAATTCGTTAATTTAATTTTAGTTAAATGACCCTCTCGGATATTAGGGGGATATTATTTAAATATCACTATGCTATAACATATCTGAAGCGTGCTAAATATTTTTGTTCAACTATAGTATGGTAAACGTATGGATTATCGTTAGTCCAGCAGTAGTCCTTGTGGTTGTTTGTCGTTGCAAGAGTTGAACAGGATCCTGGTATATATGTACTTATGAAATATTTAAATAGGAACAAAAAATAACTGTGAGATGAATTGTAAGTAACTTGAACTAAAATTTAAACTATGCGTGTGGCTGGTCAATATTTGAACTAAACACACAAACAAACAAACAAGCAAACAAATATACGGAATGAAGTTAAATAAAACGGTTTAAAAATCGAGACTGAGGTTCAGCTTTTTCGTATATAAGCCAATGTTCCTAGTCACCGTTGCAGTGTGTCCCGGTTTAAACTCGTAATGGAAAAACACTCTGTTTTTGCTAATTTCCCTTTTTTTGACTGCTATACTTCTTACTGGCGAAATTTTGATTAATGATTTGCAACTTCACCTTTATTTAACACGTGACACCACTTACTTACTTATTCCCAAACCCTATCTACGCTATTTTGGCTGTTTTTGTTACAAAAATCCTGACGAATTCCATGAGTTACAATTTTTGCTGTGGGTGTTTTTTGAATACCTCACATGCAATTAATTTGGCCACGATGTTAATATTTAGTTGAATATACGATCGCAAAAGGTTACATCTAATATATGTACCACATGCTCCTGCAACCAAAATAAATATTCAATCCGTTAATTGTTTGAAAATTGCGCAAAATTGAATGGTTGTTTATTTGGTTGCAAGCATTTGCATCATTGGCACCAAAACACCTAAATTTAATTAGATTGATATGCAACCGATATCAATAGTAATATTTGCAGAAAGGGGTGAATAAATAGTTGCCAACTATTCAGCGACTAGCAGTTGATAGCAGGTATTATGTTTTCAGTATACGCCTGTGTGTAATATTTGTGCACGTAATGTAAAGGAGTAATGGATTCATGATCCAAATCTTTAATTAATCACCTCCCATTCCTCCCAAACAATCTAAGTCACAAATCTGCATGCGTGGAAATAGTCCACTTGCATGAATTGGAGATAGCATTCAACCAAGCAAGCATTTGTCGGGTTATTGTGGCAGGGACAATTTTTAAGAAATCTCAAGAAAACTAACATTTGTAATTTACAGGAAGATTTTATAGATAAATCTATGATTGCAATAGAAATTCAATCTCAGGACTGGTAGATTTCAGAAACGCAAACGCGTCTTAAGGGGTCATTTTAGTTTAGCGTTTGAAAACTTCATCTATAATTCAGAATTTACTTTTATTGAAAACAAATAGAAAATAATCACAATATATTCTTTTTTCAACATAATTATAGTCGTTTAAGAAGAAGAAGTATTGGAGAAGTGACGCCTGACGCCTCAGTAGTGTAAAAAATTGCTCAACTTAGGAACGCTTAAAATGACAAAAAGCCAAGATTGTTGCTATCGATGAACGTTCCAATAACAACTGAAAACTTTTTTTTACCATAAATATGAAAAAAATGAGTAAATTCAACATTTCCACATGTAAGTAGGTATTGGCCGCCATTTTGTGTAAGATTTTTTTAAAAGTGATTTTGGGGTGTTTTTCGATAGCAAGACTCTTCCTGATTAATAATCTTTTTCGTTTTTTTTCATTTCAGAAATTTCCAAGTTAAGCAATTAATTCGATGGCCAGTTTTTTGTTAAAAAAAAAAAAGTTAAAAAAATTACAATTATGTTTTGTACCTACTTCATAAGTACAAGGTATTTCAATAAGGAAGCTCGACTTTTAAATGTAAATAAAACAAGTTGTGTGTGAGATATCCACTCCATTTTTATTTTATTTGAAAGAAATTTTTATGGCATTAAGTATGGAATATAACGTAGTTTAAATGTCGGCTTTGCTTGGTGGCACATATTCGGGAGGAAAAATGTTCGATGACTTTGTAGCAAAAATCTGGCTGGATTTGCTGGATGGCGTTTGTTATGTTGACTTTGAGGGCATCATTTGTTTGCGGTTTATTCGCGTAGACCTGTGATTTAAGATAGTCGCAAAGAAAGAAGTCTAAAGGCGTTAAATAGCAGTTTATGTCGCCGTCAAATAACTCGTGCAGAATGTCCATCGTGGGATGCGCTGTGTAGCACGTAGCGCCGCCCTGTTGGAACCACACGTCGTCGGTATCCATCGTTGGTATAACCCAGTTGAAGCTAGAAAAAGTTGCTTATTATCGATTTGTAGCGCTCGTCGTCAAAGAAGATACTCGATGAAGAACGGAGCACTGATTTTGATAATAAAATTTGTTGATTTGCACAGCTCTTCTACGCTTCCTACTAAAATGACGAATCACATTAACAAGAATAAATTATTGTCTTTGTTCCAATACGGTTTCTGTAAGTCTCATATTTGTGAAAAGGCTGTACTAAATATGACGATAGATTTGTACGAAGCTGTGGAAAGTGACCAAACTGTTTTGAGCCTGTTAGATTTTAGCAAAGCCTTGGATATTGTTAACCATTTTAAATTGTTAAATAAACTGTCTAAATTATGTATTTTTTCGTTCACAGTCATAAAACTCCTAAGCTGTTACCTTACTGGACGTAGTCAGTACGTAAGACTTAATAATACTGTTTCTAATTTGACACCTATTTATTGTGGGGTACCACAAGACTCAATTCTGGAATCACTTCTTGTTTTCCTCTGTATAAATAACCTCCCTGAAGTAGTTAGTATAAAGTATAAATTCATGTCATAAACACAGTCTGGCGGAATTTGCTGATAACTGCGCCACCAAAGCGTTTGCCATAAGTTGTGTTATATTTCAAAATGTCTGTAAACACTAATAACACAGCCACACAAAAAAAAAAAGTGGGGATTACTTTTGATGCCATATGTCATATCCGTAGTAATTTGGTCTGCTGATCACGAATCCGCGACCAGAATTGAGCCGTGACGTCCAGATTTTTTTCTAACCTCCAAAAAGTGGGTTAAAAACAGAGAAAAGAAGTGGGGATTACTTTTGATGCCATCCCCACTTTTTTTTTTTTGTGTGGCTGTGTAATCAGTCAATCGCTAGCAGCTATTTCCGCGCTTATATACATATTCATAATTATTTAATTTGTACGGAAAAGTCTAAAACTAAAACTCGTCAAGGAAAATAAAATAAAATACCTTCTAGAGTTTCCACTAATACATAATTCCGTTAAAGCCAAAAAGCCTATTACTCACTCACTATTTATTTTTAAGAAGTCTCTAATTCAGAGGATCCGGAAATAACATTTTTGTTTTTACTTTAGTGTAAATATATATATGGAAAAGCAAATACAATTTTAAACTTTAAAGAATTATTGATTTCTTTTTGTGTCTTGTGGGCGATTTTTTATGTTACCCTATTCATTCTGAGACTAGTCCTCCATCAGAGGGAAGTGCTAAGACCGTATGTCATTATCCCTACTGAAGGTGAAGGCAAATAAAACGCTCTCTAAATATTAGGTAGAACCCAGCTCCGCATGAATGGTCACGACGATTCTAAAGAGGGGGAAAACCTCTTCAAACTGTAAAACTACTTTAAGTTGAAAAATTCCGACATTTCTTGAAATTTTTCAGCGCACTAGAGAAATTCCGAAGTGGAACGCTATTAAGGACACACAAGGTGGAACTCCTTGCAGTTTCCCTTGCTCCTTTATGCTCAACTAGGCTAGCAGCAATCAAAACGCTAAGCACTTGATCTCCATTTCCATTTCGTGGCCGGACGAGGTACCTTTAGGTACATGCAAGGCTAGTCGACCCAAATTTAGTAGTAAGTCGATATTCCTCTGTATCAGAAATTATATAGCCCCAAGGGGTTACGAGAGTATCACAAGTAATGGAGAGTGCACATATTTCTTGTTTTCCTGTTCCAATTACGACTGAATTTGGCAATAAGTGTTGCCCCGTTCGGTCGAGGGCAGCTAGTCTTGCATTAAAGTTCTGAGGGAGTGCGCATATAGTGCCAGGCCATTAGGTTATTCATTGGAATCTTTGATGCTTATTCCCAATATATTGCGAAGTCACGTTCTGGCTGCCTAGGGACTATTCTGTTCCTGACCTCACTTATTATTTCTGAAGGGCTTCAGCTTGATTATTTCACCAGCTGCAGCCCCGAACCTTCGACTTGTATTTCCATTAGATGCATAAATGTTGAGCTCCTTTTGGGAGTAATAAATAATATGAAATTCTCTTAGCCTAGCAGTTGTTCTCTATAACTTTTGGGTTATTTATTTGAGATGAATTTAGTGAAATTTTCCATATTTCTTGAGGAACTGTATTCACATCACAGTAGTCAAATGTAATTAATTAATAAAGGCAATACGCTATTAAAGTGGTTTATAAAAGTCACATTAAAAAATGTTGCGATTATTCATGTGACTATTTTTGAATGATGATGTATTATTTTTCATTTCTCCAGCTGGAACTCAAAAAATTCCCGAGGTAAAAATATTCTAAATCATGCCCGACAAAATACCATCCTGTGAAAGTCCAATCGAAATCGGCTCAGCCGTTCCCGAGATTATCCCAGATACACAAACAGGCAAACATTTTAAAAACCTTTGCTTGGCTTTTGGTGTTATGTAAATAAGCATATAAGCTTAGAAAAAGGCAGTTATCTTGAAAACATAGTCCCTAATCTCCATAAGAAACCAAACAACAACATTGAAATGTTTGTCACCTATCTCGCACATATGTTGACCAAATACTGTAGCTTTTTCCTCTGTTTGAGAATAACCATTTTTTGTTGCCACATGCAATTCAATGCATCTGATATAGGTTTTTGACTGACTGACATTTCACAACTACATCGCTAATAATGTGTAAAACCGTTATTTGTTAACAAATTCAGCCTGGTGATATTTTGGTTCGGTTGTTTCTTATGGAGATTAGGCATAGAAACCCAAATTTAGTTAGTAACTGTTGGCCGCCATTCTGAAGATTGTAATTTCGATAGCAGATTTAAAATCAGCGACCCCAAAAACCTCTATATATTTATTTAATCAGAAATCCGTCAAAGTTGAGAACTTTTGGTCGCCATATTGAATCTGCCATCTTTAATTTCCAAATTTACTTAGCAAATTCGACAGCTGCGACCGCGAAAACCTCTGGTGTCGATTCATGACAATCCCTTGAAAAATAACTTTATCGGTAGCAATTTTAAATTCGTCAACTTTTTTTTGGCTCCGATGTAGAATTTAGCATGGCCACATATAATCCTGATGAAAGAATTACAGAAATATTATATCGTGCAGAATGTCCATCGTGGCATATGTTGTGTGGCACGTAGCGCCGCCGTCCTGTTGGAACTACATGTCGTCGGTATCCATATGATCCAGTTCAGGCCTCAAGGAGTTGCTTATCATCGATCTGTAGTGCTCACCGTTGACGTCGCTAAAGATGATTTTTTTTCACGAAATTTGGATCAACTTTCGAATACGTGACACCCAGCAAAATCGCGACGGACATTTGTACGACGTTCTCTTTCATACTTAATGCCATAAAATATGTTTTCAAATACAATAAAAATGGAGTGGATTATTTTCACGCAACTTGTTTTATTTACATTCAAAAGTCGAGCGTCCTTATTGAAAAACCCTTATTAATAAAATAATTTTATTAATATTGCGAGTCTGCATCGCACTCGGCCAGTTTTGTTTTAAATCTCACAAAAATGTTGTCAGCAGGGGGCTGGAAAATCATTTCAGTAGTCCCCTTGCGGAACACTATTAGCTGAGACTTGTGTATTCCTTGACCGGTTTTCTTAGCTTATCGGCATCCCTTCTTTCCGCAAGTTTTTCTTCAATTCCTATTAACTTAGAGCCAGTCGGACGTGGAGTTCGGGCGTGAACAGAGCTTCGTGAATAATGCAAAGCAAAGGATGGGACGGTCCCTCCTGGCTCACAAGTCGAACAGCTTCAAATCAAGAAATCAATTCCGTCTGCCGTGCCAGAGGCACTACTCCTAATTTTTCCATGAAATATGCAAATCTACGACGTGGGTTTCGAGTGGGTCGCATGTCGGCATAAAAAATTAAACTGCGTCTGTAATATATTCGTCGGAAAGAGTTAAGTTCACGGGTGCAGATAAAATGCCAAAATGATAACATGGGACCAACGTAAATCAAGCTTAGCGAGAAAATTTCCCAGACGAAAGCAAGACGATGGAATTCCTCAAGCGTCTTGCATGATGAATCAATTCCCGTTGGCCTTGTCCTTATATGAACAATTCTCCTTCGACGAGGAGGCAACCGATCTCTAGCACGTGTGCTTTCGCTGCAAAAGTTTGTGAAGCGCTCGAGGAGGCGGGAGGCGCCCATTCCGGTGCGGATCACTCACTCCCAGAAACTACCAAGAAAGCCGGAAGGATACTGGATAGTGCAGAAGAGCCAGAAAAATGTGCGCTCGTAAAAATAGTCTGAGTGCCTGAGGGTTCCTTGGGGTGCTGCTGCCCTGCTGGAAAGTTGCGCGAGGCGGTGGGCGGATCGCACTCCACATACCTTCGGCTCCTCGATATTTGATTGTGATAAATGGGCGGCCGGTCTGTGCCTTCTGCCTCTTTTATTTATTGCTGTTTATTTTGTTATAATTGGTCCCGGTTGCTTTATTTCCCCCCGCCCCGCGCTGCAGTGCGAGGAGGCCGGGAAACATTTGTCCGGGGCCTTGTTTCGGGCATTTATACAAGAATTCCCGGCAGGTTGGGCGGTTTGTCAAGGCGCTAAAGTCATTACCCGACATTTAATTTAACATTGAAACCACATTTCACCGCATCTATGTTGCAGCAGTTTCGTGCACAGGCAGCATAAATTAGCGGGGCATACCCCTCGCGTGGCAACCGCCGCGCATATAAATTTAATTCGCCTCATGTTATAACGGAACCCAAGATGCTCTTTGGAGGGCTCTACCAGGTAAAAGTAAATTAAGCCCACGCCACATAATTACGTTTTGGGACGTGCTTCGCTTTTGCAAAATATTTCGGAAAAAGATAAGCAGTCACGGCCCTGCTACCCACCGCACATTTCGTCCGTAGGCTTGGTTCTTTTGGAGGATTATGCGGATAACCGTCACAAGCGCTTTATGATACAAAAATGGCTCCTTATAATAAAGTTACTTGAACCACCGGAAAGAGAGACAGTTTTGTGCTTTCCTGAGGGAAATTTATTAACTTCACACACATCCTCGTTTGCGAGCGAAATACGGCTTACCCGCCGCGGTATCCTCAGGCGGATAACAAACGAGGAATTAAAAGAATAGGAAGCAGTCCCCATTCACTTGGCTTGGTTTGACTAACGTACGTGGAGACGCATCGGATTTTTAAAATGTACTTCTTTGTTATTTTTACAATCCTCATTATTCCTTTACTTTCTTTTTGTGTGCAAGAAATCGCGCCGAAGAGAGGTTTTAATGTTATCGCAAAGACTTGCCAGCCAGGAAACGACAAAGCGGATTAAGGGATTTGCGAAGAATTTAATCGTCGCTTCTCCATTAAAAGATACTTTTTACAGCGCGAGCGAATCTGTGATATTCTAGATAAAGTTACAAGACAAATTCAAACACAATCCTAAGGTAATCTTTTGTAAAACAAATTTACGGCCCAATTTCAAAAAAATAGTCCTAAAACACTTTACGCGAAGTTTTCTCACGTTTTCTCCAAGAAATAGGCAACAAGGTCTTTTATGTCTTCGCTTTATCAAAATAAAAAAAAGGCGCTTCGTCCCGGAAAAATAAAACAACGTTTTAAGTTTTTTATTACATCAACACCTGAAGAAGCAACGTTTCCAAGAGATTCATGAAGTCCTATAAGTCCTATTAAATTTCTCATGTTTGAAATTTCAAAGAAATTTAAGAAGTTAATAATTTACGAAAGCAACTTAAACCTCGCAAGTAAGCAGACAGACTTTCACGAACATTAAAACGGGAGAAGTACAACGACGGCAGGTGCTTTTATAGGAGAACAAAGGCGGCGGCAAGTGAAACTTAGAGATTTTCTCTTTTTATTACTTTTTTTTAGCAAGAAAATCCTAAATGAATCAGGGCAACTGACGAGTTATGCAGGTTACACGCGATCAAGGGAGTATCTTCCTAAATTGGATTTTATCTCCGGGAATCGCTACAGGAACAACAAATGTTCTTTTAAGCCATTGTGCGTTGGAAAGCTGCTTTCGGCCACGACTTGTCTTTCTGTTTCCGAATTGATCATTACATTTCGTTTTTCTGCAGATAAAAGAAACTCTGAGTATTTTATTTCATCCAAATTTGTAACACACCACTGGTTTGTTGAAATTGCCATATGAGTGAACGCACAAATAACTGGGTTCTGTTTATGCTAATGGTGAAAATATAGTATTTTCACTTACGGGAAGATATACACCTAGCATGGTCGAAAAAATCGATTTTTTCTTTTGCATTTTCTTGAAGGTTGAGGTCTCAAGAATATCTGGTAAAAGACTTACACTATGGGCCTGGTATCAATGATTCCAAGTAAGTTGACAAATTTCATGATTTATTCATTCCCAAATTTTCAAACGCGTTTTTCTCAAACCACGTTACCCAAAATTTCTCGAAAACCAATGAACCGATTGCCTTGAATTCTTTTGTGGTTTTTTTATACACCATTATCTAGTACCTACTTGTCATGGGATTTTTTTTGGATGATTTTTGAAGAAACGCCAGTGGGTACCGTTTACGTATATTTTTTACGACGCTCCAAGGATCATACAATATCCTTGTATATTTCTGATGTTTTTAAATAAAAAAAATTGAACATATTTCTGAATGTGCATACTTTTAGATAGTTAAACTCCCAATCCGAAATTTCAAATAGTTTTCCTAGAAAAATGCACAAAAATGACCTTTTTTGCTGGCTCCTAGGTGTATATCTCCCTTTAAAAATACCATGTGAATTTTCATGATCTATTAATTGTTCGATAATAGAATTGTTTGATCCGTGAACGTAATGAAGGTGACAATTAGCGGTAACTGTGATATTGTCAACCTCTGACGCTGAAAATGTAGTGCCGGTCACAATGGAACCACGGAAACCGATCCAAACCATTTCTCCTGATGCTCTGGACACCATTATTAGCACATCCGTATCTATAAATGCAGCATCAACTCCATAAACATCAATTTCTTCTATTTATACTGAGTAACTCCTCTCGGTTATTACTAAGGTAATCCCTAATTAACATAATCTTTTTTTTTGCATTTTCTCATTGCTCTTGAGTTTAATTGTTTTTAGCTAAATTTTTTTAATTTCTATCGAGTAAAGTTCAAATTAACACTATTGTATCAATGTAAGGCCAAAGTCAGTTTCTTATGCGTCGCAGTACCTACACAGGTTTCATGATTCTTCAAACTCAGTCCTGCCGTTCCTTCTTCTTCTGAACGTGCCAAGTTGAACCCAGGTTATTTAATTAATTAATGAATTTTATCTCACTGGACGGTGTGATATAAATTGCGGCTATTTATGCCAAAAATTTGCTTGAAACGTCTTATTGTTAGATCTACACTGGGTGGAGCACGTATCAAGGGGTCAGTTGCTAACCGAATTGCAATTTGAATTCCGGCCACGACATGGTTGTCCAAGCGCTCACCTGAAGTTAACAAGTGGCATCGGCTTGACACTTGACAGGAAAGATGTTTCCACCCTAACGCGTTTGACACTGTTAGTTATTCAGTACTTTTTTTTTCTTAGCAAACTTTACTGCTACAATTATCCACGGGTGTCCCTCAAGAATCCATACTTGGACCTCTACTGTTTTCTGTGTGAATATAAACGACCTCCCTGAAGTTTTGCATCATGTAAGTTGTCACATTTATCCCGATCATGTACAAATTTACCACTATATTGCCTTATCTCCCTAAACTACCTCCAGTAATGTTGAGTGATGTGCCATTCCGTACGTAAAAACAACCATTTAAAGAAAGCTTCCATCCTACCCCAAGACCTACGACGTCACTTGCTTAAGTCACTAGTAATACCACATTTCATTTACAGCTGTCTGGTGTTCGCTCAGAAAATTTCGTGTCCAAAGTATTACTGACTTCATTGCTAATACGGTGTTCAATGTTTGATTAAAAAAACTGGAAAACAGAAGCTTTCAAATGAGGTCTAGTGCATTGGAATCGGATTATTTTTCCCAGAGATATTGTGATGTGATATCAAAAACGAATTTCATATTATCATTTTCGAGTGAGCATGTCCTGCGTCGGTGGTTGTAAGGTTGCAAAAACTCTTAAAAACGCTCGTTAAGTTCATAAAAATACGAAAATCGTAGAAAATATACGAATGTGTAGGAATAAACATCAAAGACAGCAAAACAGTTGTTAAGTCCTGGCAACGCACTTGTGTCTCGTTAGAAGAGATCTGCTGTTGACAAACAATTTAAATGACCTGCCTACATAATCCAACGCTCATAAGTTCAGAAAGGACGTGTACATATGCAATATGTAGGTATATTTGTAGCAGCCTCCCACTTGATACGTTCAACTCAGTCGCGATTCGCCGAAACTGGGATTGTCGAAAAACGTTCAATAAAGGCAAAGTGGAGCGAAATTAAAAAAGTCTGCAAACAAATAAGAGAAAAGCATTAATAATTCTTCCGTGCAAGTTGGTAGAGGGCTGCAGAGGTAGGGATTTCATTTTAGAACGCTGTGATCCGAGACCCTGAGAGGAAAGCCACATTCGGAGTCAGAAGCGCACAATTAAGGACCAACGGCAGGCAGATCATGCACGTACTCGGGGGCAGGTTTTTGCGAGATTTAATGAAAACTTTCTGCAGCTTTTTCCGTCCACATATAAAGTGATTTTCAGGCAGCTTATCGTTTTTACGGAAGCAAAAACTCCAGCAATTTTCCGTTTTTGTATCACTTTGCTTTACAAATTCTTAGAGCTTTTCATGTCAGCAGCAGCAGATGATGTAACCTGACATGCCATAAATCACTTCAGCTCAAACACTCGCCGACGACGACGTTGCGGGGGCACATCTTGCTCCAGGCCTAGGGCTTTCGAGTCTAAACAACCGCAACACTCCAGTTCCCTAAGCCTAGGCATGTATCCGAAAAGTCTTAATTTTTTGCTTCTGCGATTCTACGAATGTTTCGGGGTTCCAGCGCAACCCGCAACTCCTGAGATGAGTTGGTGCACCGCTCCGTCGCGAACTACGGAAATGTTCCGGTGCGGTACGACGAGACCTACAGCTCACGTAGATTTGCGGCAAAAAGTCGGACTTTCATGCAGCTAATTAGTTGATGTCTAAAGTCTAAAGGCTTGCTCCACTGTGGCAAGAGTGTATGTACTTTACCAATTCATAAACAGAGGACGAGTGCGGTACGGAGCAACCCCTTCAGCCGGTCCGGGCTTGGTCCCCGCTAACACGACACCGAGGGCCCTGTACATATACAGCCAACACAGTAATCATTTTTCTAAATTCTCGGCACGTTTGGGAACTCGGGAACTGA
Organism: Neoitamus cyanurus; assembly: GCA_947538895.1. Lineage (NCBI taxonomy): Eukaryota > Metazoa > Arthropoda > Insecta > Diptera > Asilidae > Neoitamus > Neoitamus cyanurus. The sequence continues at coordinate 12,472,949 of OX384541.1, forward strand.
CACAATTTATGCCTCCAAATGCTACAATTACACGCCATCCTTCACAAATTAAAACAACAATTTATCGCAGTTTGGGGAGCACTACCGGGCCGTACCCCGCCGTCCATGTGCTCTTCGTTAGCATTGCACTTCGTCCTTTTCCAGTGATAAACTAAAGAAGATTTGGGTTAAGTACATGTGTAAAGTATGGGATCGATTTTTTCGCCGGTTCAGATGGGAACCCACCTAATTTGCTTGGAATTGCGGGATCTGGATAAATTAACACATGTAGTGCTGCAGGCGCTGAATTTAATTTTCCGGAGTTTTCAGATGTTCAAAAATCACTTCCTAACCGAGTCGGAACAGGAAGCGGGAAACTCTGTTGATATTTGGACTCGTTGCCTCGCCCTGCGGTACAATTCCAAATTGTTAGAAGCACGCCGCAGGAAGGACCCTGTGCGCGAATTAGCTTATTGTACTCCTGCGAGGACGAATTGAGAATTGTTCGTCTAATTAATGGTACGGGTGAAGCAGAGGTAAAGTAGACAACCCTCTCATCTGCAAAGCAAGGATCTTTTAATTAGAGTTTTAGTTTTAACAGAAGTAGTGTGGTTTGGGCGTATCACCCGCATTTCTGTTTTTATCCAGCTGTGGGACACATTAGGAATAATGTGCTTGCTTTTGGGTGCATTCCTGTGACTGCATTTCCCTGTTACCTTTGAATCTCAAACGAGTGGAATGACCAAAAAGACGTGATGTAATAAGTTTCGTATCAAGTCCTTGAGTGATGTTAGGCATATAAAATGTTTTTAAAGGCAGCAAACCTCGACTACGAAAAACCAATTAATCTTTAACTAATAAAATAGAATACAGTGCTAGTGATTTACGATCCCATCTTATGGTTTCATCATTGAGGTTTTGTTTTTTTATTTTTTTAGGCTAGGTTAAGTTGACGTGGCTGCTTGAAGGCACATTTAGGCCAAGGGAAAGGCCCATTGTGGGGGGGTCTCGACTAACCATACTGAGAAAAAAAATAAATAGATTCACATTTAATTCAAATAAAAAGGCACATATGATTTGGCACCAAAATGATTTCTATTTGTTTTAAACATAAATCTGTTTGATGTTTTCCTGTCATTGAAAATGTTAAATTCATAAAATGGACATTGTACAAGTCATTCATATTAGATTCCTATTGAATACATACTTACGCAAACAGAAATTGCCTTCTTTTCTTATGTAAAGTATTTGTGTGGTTTCCAATGAGATTCGAATTCGGATCGCCTGAGCTACTAATCGGGACACTCCGCCGATATTCCATTTAAGGCTTCATATCTGCTTCACTTATAATCTGGCTCTTTAGAAAGGAAAACAATCTGAATCATGTGAGATTTGAACTCGGGTCCTCGGAACATCTTTCACTTAATTGTTTGATTATGGGAACCTTGTTGCGAAACGACGACTCGAGCTTGATTTTTCCATCCGTAGACGGATATGCACCGTTTCCGATGTTAGCAAAATATTTGCGAAGTCACCGGCAAGCTGATCTCCAAACAGATGTACTCGCATATTTCGAGTAAAGGACAGTGATTGTATTCCACTCCACAAAACCGATTTCTTCAGGCACGCATTTTGTCTCCCCAATCCTGCCGTTGTGACGTCTGATCCCAATCGAGATGAGCATGTCGATCTTCAGCAGTTTCGCCAGATCTGGCCAGGCGATAACGTTTAGCTTTAGCGGTTGTGTTTTGGCATTTTTTCTTTATCGCGTATGTTATAATTATAATAATAATAAATAGGCAAATTCACGATTTATTATGGCGTTTATTCGACGCATTCTCAGGCTATATAAAAAAATTTACATAGCGTTACGGATTGTTAAAATCAAAACTAAAACTTTACAAAAAAAGTCAAGTTTCCTCGAAAATCATTTTAAATTTTGCAGATTTTCCTTTACTAGCCTCCGGATAGTGAAGCGTGGTGTTATGTAGCCTAAAGCATTCCTCGGGAAAAACTCTAATTTCAGATAAAAACCGCATCGAAATCTGTTCCCGGGTTCCGATGTTTAGTGAACTTACATAAAGAATCGTATTGTATATATGCACACTAAAGTAGAGATGTACGGAACGTTTAGTGTGCGAATCAACTCGTGCTTGGCCGATCTATTCTTAATTGGTTCGCATTTTGTTAATTTTCGGGAGAAATATTGAAAACATTATTTTCGTAGTTCGTAGATACTTACCTTTACAGAACATAGTTGACTATTAAAAGTAATGTTCACAACAACCATGTAGAAAATAACTTGCGGAAAAATATTATTATGCTACAATACACTGAGATGATATTGATGCAAAATTTAAAATGGAATTTACGATTCATTTAAAATGTAATTTTGTTTGGAATATTAAAATATCATTATCTCCAATGTTTCAAAATTGCAAAAGCCCCACAGGGAGACAGATTTTACTTCCTTTATTTTCATCAATTTTCGTGTCTCACATTTCCGTCACCCAGAGCTATTTGGAATTGGAGCACGCGACGTAATGGCACAATTTGGGAATATTTTGAATGCAATCTGATTCAGTCGCGAATAAAAAAAGGCAGGCTATTCGAAACATGCCTCCTCCAGTAAATCGAGGCAGTCCATCATGGAAATGTGCTAGACCAAATGAATTGGAAGATAACGACACACATTTATTCGCTTTATTGCCATAAAGAACAAAGAATTTAACCACCTTTTGCAAGATGGCATTATATGCTCGCCAATATTCTGCCCCCATTATGTGGGAATTCCCACCGGGGAAGCCGTCATCCCACTTTAGCCGGGGCGTGCTGAGCAACATTTATTCAATTGCCACAACAATAAGCAGATCCTAAAACCCACCAGAGAATATGCAAATTCGAGTTTATACCGAAACGATGAACGCCAACTGCGTTTATCCAGCTCCTTGATCTCCCACCATTGTGTCCGCCTACATAGTCTTAGCCAGCCACCCGCAGGACCCACATTTGTCGAACACTTCGTGCCCGCAACCACAAGTTGGCAAGGCCAAGGCCCATAAAAGCAAACCTACTTGCCCGGCCCGAGGTCCTGGAATTATTATCGTTAGGAAAATTTATACAGCTTTCGCAAAATTTACCGAAATTCGTGCGTGTTCAAGAAAATGTCCATGTTTTATGCTAAAAGCCTTCGGCGATTTTATTAGACAAGGTACACCACCGCCTTGGGCTACGATTGCTCGATAGGCTGACTGGTAGAGGGGCTTGCGGCGCTCTGCTGTCTTATAATTAATTAGGGATCCCTCCAATGCAACTACCGGACGGCTATCTAGTCCGTCTACTCTTAATTAATGTGGCTTCCAAACAGCCCGACTAAATAAGAGTTTCGCCAAATACCCGTTGAAATATTAACCGCTGCCCGGCACTCTGCTCACAGCGCAAACAGTTTCAAGTCCCTGGAGAGATGCTTAATTCAGACAGATAACCCTTTAATATTTTTTAATTAAAAACTTTCTGACTGTCTGCAAATTGAATATAATTAGCCATAAGGGTTTCCAGTTGAAATTTTAAGTAGTTCCCCTAATTCACCCTACCGCCGAAAACTGCGCGAAGTTAACTCAACCCGACAAAAGAGTTGAAGTGCAACACGGAGTTGCAGAAATGCCGAAAGTACACATTTGCGCCAAGTGCACCTTTAAGAGCTTTTGCCACAAATGTGAACCTGCCGAAGACATTTCATATGCAAAATTATGGACATTTTCTGGGTATAATATAACGCATGTTTGTGTGTGCCCACTTATGCAAAGAATGTGCTCATCAAATCTGAGCTCCATAAGGATTCGATTCCGCAATCTTGGCACACATCGGGAAATATTGCTATGTCAATGGAGAACATGAGCATTTATCATTTGTGCACGGAACAGAGCTCCGGCAGCCACTCTTGTAGATTTATGCCGTCTCCTCAAAAGGTCTCTTACTTTAGAGTACAAATCACCTTGGGACAAATTGCTTCGTTTATTTCGTGTTTAACGTGAGGCACTTGAGTGGAAAGGAGGAGAAATGGTCCCTGATTGAACGATCTACATTAAATCAAATTTTCCCAATTTGTTTACATAAACCCTGCAAGCAAACACCCAAGGATATTCCGTATTATGTGCCTCTTTCAAATCTCCCCGAAACCAATTGTTCTCTGATTCCAAATTTTCCACAACAATACGTTTACCTTAATTCGAAGCAGCATTAATTTTGAACACCGCCGCCAGCACTTCTGATGGGTACGGATCGCACGCACACCAATGCAAAAATTCAACACTTTAAGGAGATACAACTCGAGAAAATTCAATCAAATTAAACAATTCTTGTGGAGCCTCGAGTGTTTGGCTTTAAGAAGGCGTGAATAATTAAGAGGATGTCAAACTTGAATTTAATAAAAACTTAATTTCACCGCTGCACACTTTTTAAAGGAAATCCCTCAGATTTTGAGGAAAATGTAAATCGTTTACATAATTGGTCCTCTAGGACCCTTCAGAAGATTCCAGTCAATGCCTAGGTACTCCATAATTCAGAGCAATGATTAATTTTCATGAAACATTTTGGAGAATTTGAGGGTTATTATTCCATTGGTTTATATCTCGAGTAGATTGCCTAGAAGTGGCCAAAATTTACGACATTTAACGAGATGATTGTTTTACGAATATGTTAATTTTTTGACGGTAATATAATTTGACTTTCAGATTTCAGAAACTGCTTTGATAAAGGATCAAAAGAGCAGTTTAAAATTAGACAAATTTAAAGGGAAGAATTGTGAAAGTGGTATAAGTCCGGTTTTTGAGAGAATCACCTAATGACTATTAGTCGGGGAGGAGACTGCAAGAAAAGGAGCCCATAAGCACACAGGCTGGAACATGTCACAAAAAAAAATTTAAGGTGAACATATTAAAATACCGAAAGGGTGTCTGGGCCATAGATACAAACTAAACACGGAACGGCTGTAAGCCAGATTTAACGTACCACATTTCCTGATGTGTTAGAATTGGCCGTGTTCGTATTGGTCGCAAGGTTAGAATTCTAAATTTTCCGAAGATAGTTCTTTATACAATCCTCGCGGACTTTTGCCACAATTAAACTATAATTAATAATACACTGAAAAACTTGCTCTTTTCCGGTTCAATCTATTCATACTTCGTAGTAGCACAGCTTGTAATTGACAGTTTGATCAGATGTTTTATTTAGCTTCTTTTATACACGCTGTTGCTGTACTCTTCTACAAAGCTATATTTAAGTGGTCGCTCGTTTGCAGGGTTTTAACACGATGCAGCCGTTCCGTGTTTAGTTTAGATTTCTATGGCCTATTTATTTGGACGCTGTTCCGCGTAAACTGTCCATTTCCAGTGGTTTTTAGGGGTGCAAGTGAAGTGGTACCAAATAAAAGCTTACTTATCCCTCTATCGAAATGTCGACAGGTACCTGGTTGGGACTGGACCAATTAATAAGAAGCCTCAAATTTATGATTTAACTATAGCTATAGAGTAAGGGTCATTTTTCCATTCCATTTTTTCTATTAATTCTTTTTTCCATCACTGTGTATTGGCCTTTTACAAAATGTCTAATAGAAGCGCCTATTTGCACTTCGGTGCGTCTATGTATGGAGTACATGGGTTGCACGAACCACATTTTAGTTACTTTTCAGCCAGTAGATATTTTGTAAAAGGTAAATAACAGTAAGGAAAGCAATTACATACTTTACATACATAGCCAAGCACGCATTTACAATTTATGCAGACTAAAATTTGCCAGGTCCGTATAGTACGTGTACGGATACACGGGCACATCATAAGTGCAAATAGGCACTTCCACAAGGAATTAATAAATTAATCGATAAAATGACCAGGGACAAAATGTCTATGGAAATAATGGAAAGGGAAGGAATGTCTTAAAATCAGGCTATAGTGTTCTGAGGAGCTGCATTTAACAAACCCATGGACACCATGATGGGCGCTCCGAAGTGTGTCAGCCTCTGGCGACTTAAGACTAGAGGATTGCTTCTTGCATGGCCTTTAATTGGCTTGCACTGAGGGTCACCTCACGGGGGAAACGCTGCTCTGTCTGGGCTGACTGCTTCGGCGTCGCGCGTCTAGCCCTTCCGGAATGACGGTGACGTCTGGGATATTAACCCCCATTTCATCAAAGCCAACTAATGTGTCCATATGTGGCCCTAACTGGTTTCATAAGGAACTCGAGGTTTCCTCGTAGGGCACATTTGTCACAGATATCAGCATTTCAGAGGTAGTACTTATGTTTTTATCGATATAAAACCCACGGGATTGAATGCCACCCGAGGGGAGATCTCGTTGTGCCCCCGGAAAGGCGAAATTTTAACCTAATGTCGCTAGGTATCCGGAGTTCGCTTACGCTACTAAGCTTCCCCTTCGCTACGCAGCCGTCAGCGTATGCTGTTCTAACTTCCGGTTAGGAGCTCCTTATTTTGTATTCGGAGCAACCGTGAAGTGAAGGCTTTCGTGGTTCTAGCCGCCACTAAACTTCAGGACGTTCCACTATCCACCACCTTTGGGCCGCCTGGTAGCTGCCACCCAACCCCCAATAAAATCTGCTTACAAACCGGGCAATTGATTGGAAACAGTATTGTTCTATTAAAAGCTATGCCCATTTTCGGGAACTTGGGTGCAAAACACTCCCCTTTGCGATTTGCTAGTTGTGCTATAAAAAATACATTCGCTAAACTAAGTATGTACAAAAGTAACCGACAAGAGTCAGTGTTTTGAGGGTGCCAAACCGAGAAAGTGTCCTGTCGATGCCCAAGTGCGTCGTTTTATAGCCGGGGCCGTAAATGTCCTGGGCGCAATTAAAGCCGGCACAGAAGGAGGACATTTGCACTAACCTTTCTATTTGCCTATACAAACAGATTTTACCGCAGTGTGACCATATTTTGCGGCTAAGTTGACATTTTAATGGGTGTACTTGCAATTAAGTGGAACCAGTGGTTTCATGAGTCCAATGCTCCTATTAAATGTATTGAATTATAAGTTTATTGGAATATTGGGCTGATTAGGTTGACCTCTTTACGAGCACCGCTATAGGTACAGTATAGGAGTTCAATTTGATTTCACTGAGGGGTTGCTACTGTAAGGCTGCTCAGGTGATTATCAAATTAGGAATTAATAGGACTGTAAACTAGGCCGTTGTCCACCCTCGGGGCGAGAATTGAATTATCCTGTAAATTAAACCGAAGCACAGATATACAAATGTCAAAGTAGTTTCTACTCGTATTTTTCCACGGCACAAAAAATTTAATTAGTATACACGATTAATTTTTAATTTTGCTCAGTGCGATAATTAACTTCTGCTGCTGTCGAATTATGCAATTAAAATTATATAAAGAATACCAGGAGCAATTTTAAATTCTTTAGCAAATTTTGTTTACCTTTTTAATTAAAGATTTTAATTAAATTGAATAGCGGGAGCAGAGTGGGGTTGCTCGCAAATTTGGATCCTCCGCTGCAAGACCGGGTAGCGCGTATGAATTATAATTCATAATTGCACGGAATGTAATTAAAAACACCAAAAATTATCGATAAATGGGTCAATTTATTATAAATGAGTTCGTTCCGTCACATTTATTGCACGCAGTATGGCTTCCGCTCCCCACATTGCCCCTGATGACCGTTGCGGAGCAAGTTTGAATAAAATTCGAAGCGGAATTCATGCGCTGTGCGGAGGTGAAATTATTTTGATGGTGCGGCCTGCAGAGTAAGCACAAGCAACGCTGCCGCGATATTAAAAATATTTAGCCTGGTGGGCCTCGGAAAATATTGATATAATTAATATTAGCATATCACAGTTCGACCGAAAGCATATTCATCAGCGGCAATTAAAATACTTTAATTTATGTTGTCCGATAATGCGATTAAATAAAGCTTCTTTTTTTTTGCATTTTAGGGACTCTGTCGCACCAGATTACTGTACGCTCAAACGCAGGGCAGTAAATTTGTTGTACTTTATGAACGTGCTCAACGAATTAAAACGTAATTTGTGCAAATATTAAATCAGACCTCGAAAATGATTGCCTTCATAAGTGAAGCCATAGAGAAAATGTTACATTGGGCTCGTTACGATGATTATGCCTGCATTTTCCCTTTTTATGGATGGGGATTTTGTTTGCGCATTACATAAATTGCTATCTGTTGTGTGAATGGAGTGTATACGGTGCGACAAGCACGCCCCGGTGGGAATGGAAACTTTTTATTAAAATTTTTAAAAGGACTTTTCCCTTTTTTACTGGAATTGGCCGAAGCGCAATAATTGTGAAATATGACTGATGGCAGTCGTGTGGGTGATGAATGCGAGGGACTTTAAAATGAAAACAAAAAAAATTGTCACTCTATCTACATTTGTCGACGAATCGAGAACTGATTTTTTGTGAATACTTATGATAGAGGTAGGAACTACTTTGTAAAGCAGTCAATATATTTTTATCGAAAAAATACTTCTGCTTGGTGAGGTAAAAAATTGTTCATATAACTTGGCTTTATTAAAAGCGAATGGTGGCTTAAATTACCGGCATGTTGAACGCATCTTACGATCAAGTATAGAACACTCGGTTTCATCGTTAAAAAATTGTTTTCAGATATTATTTGAAACCATTATTATATGTACGGCAGAAACTCGCAGTTTCTGAAGGCCTTGCTGCATTGTGTACAAACAAATTTTATTTGAGTAAAGCGCTGAAGAATGCAAGACTAAGATCTACCGTAGTTAAATCTGACGTCGCCATGTTGGATCCGACATTGTGGAATAAAAAATAATTATTATCATTATCATGCAGACTGAATAGGTACATGTGCAAAGTTTCATGAAAATCGGTTGATTTAAAACAGATATACGGCGTGAAGCACTTCAGCATGCGGATGCTGCGAATTACCAGAAATTATTTTAAATTGTTTCAATAATGTAGCACACCTGTAAACTTCTTGATTTTTCTAGATCGATATAGCTGGAGTTGCTTTTCAGGTGAAATTGCAGGGCGATGATCAATACGGTTTGGGCCTGAAAGCGCCTCAAATATTTTCTTTTGCAGCCTAAAATGCCTTTAAAATCTAAAATCATAAATGACTATGTATGTATGTACCTACTTCTCATTCACGCATGTTTAAAATGATTCGAGCTAGGGATAACTTCCTCAGAAAATCTAGTAACAGAAATTCGTTCAAACACGCAATGATTTATTATGTCCTTAAAAAAAATTGGACTTTACACAGAAAATTTAGTCAGCATACATGCAAAATAAAATATAAGGTTTTTCCTGTTTTGCTGATTTAAAGCGTTAATATAACAACCAATTAAATTAATATTAATTTAAGTATTAAAGCTGAAAACAGAGTTCCCAAAGGATGTGATGCATAAGGCAATCCCACAAACATACTCACATATATTATGTATGCAAATAGTTGAACCCAAGCCCATTGATTTATATTCGCACGTAGGCAAAATAATAAGCATCCCTTTCACCCGAAAAACCCTGATTGAGCTTCGTGCAGTTACAATTTGAATAGCATTCAGAGCGGCTGGAACTGGAACATTGCGGACACGTGCTCATTATATCTATGCATATTTTGCTAAATAACACCCTTAACAAAGCGATTTGTGTTTACTAAAGAACCAAATTAACGGATGGTAGTTTATCCCCAGTGGGACTCAGCAACCACAATGAGCTTATGTTGCACGATTTTTACCGTAAACAAACATTGCAATGGTTTGCTGGAATGGTTTATATCCTGCAGGATGGCAGCAGTGGAATAAAATTTATTTACTGATAAATGATTTATTAGTTTTTTCATATAAATTTGTGTAGGACTGAATTTTTGGGTCTGTTAAAATGTCACAAATGGTAGATTAACATAATTAGCTACTCATTTATGTGATGTGGATGTCAAGCATTGATTTAGGGGAAATTATCATATAAACTACTGGAAAACGTGCCTTAATTTAATTCACATATTTTTTCAGTTATGCATTCATCTGAAATATTATTACTAGACTTTTTGCACGTTATAGTTAACTTGTAAAGAATAATAAAGCTGTGCACTATTGAAGGCAATGGTTTTCTTTATTTAAAATTAAATTAAATTTAAATATTAAATTTCTATAAGTTTATAGTAAAGGCTTTTGGGGTGACCTTGTGTGGCCTTGTCTTGCCAGGTGGATCCCGTATGCATATTTATTAGCATGATATGGCATAGTTTTTCACAGGAGATGAATTAATTATACCCTTGTGCCTAGCTAAAATTTGAGGATAGAGCAACCAGCCCCCGACCGGAGAGTCCTTTCGTGTTGATTCGAATTGTAAAAGCTGTTGTTCTCATTTGCATATAAAGGACAATTAGCACACACATTTCCGCAATTATGTCAGAGCTAATGTTTACTTGAGAGTGAAGCCGAACACATGTTTGCGTTTAAATTACGTCAACAATCTATTAAATCCAAACTCGACTATGGCCGAAACTTACAAGAACATTAAAATGTATTCGTGAAAGCGTCCTACTCCGAACACGCTTCGAATTGCTAAGGCGTACATAAATTAACAACGTTGGAGGCCGGATGCGGGTGAAACCCGCCTGACTGTATGCGCCCCCAAGGTTTACCATATGATGCTTACAAGGATATCTTGCAGTTGGCCGAAGAAAGACAATGGGCGTATGTGCACCTTTCCCTTATAAATTATAATTCATGCGACCTGCCATTTATAAATCTGGCACCTCCCGGTTGTTGGATTCGCTTGAACTCTTTGCATGTAAGTGAAACATAGCAAAGCCCAAGAATTAGGTCACCCCAGGATAAGTGCCTTTCACCTTGATTAGATGCTATCAGACGTAGTTATTATTTACCTTTCTTTTGTCTTCCTGCTCTCCAACCTTAGCAAGCTATTGTGAGTCCAACTTTTTGTAAGGAGACCAATTGTGTGGCGTTTATTGTTCGCACAGGTTACACAAAGATTTCCAAGAAGTGAATTATGCGTGTACCTCTATTTCTCGTTATTCTATGATTGTTGATAAAATAATGGTTAACTTTTAAAATCCCCTTCTAAGCTGCACAAAACAAAACGTGGACTTTCAGGAATTAATTTGTCTTAATTGTAACAATTGTATAAATTACGTAACTTATTTCCGTTTGATAAATGACTACTATATGATTTTCTTATCTTACATTTAAAATGGCGCTATTCTATCAAAAATAATCGCCATACCTATGCTTGATAATGATTGCTCGAAACTTTCTCAAAAATAATATTTACTAAAATATAGCCCGTCGAACTTTATATGAAGTTTGCCTTCAAAATATCTTGTAAATAAATAATCTCACATTAAAAATATATACATACAAGGTGGGCCAAAAGAGATCACCCTATTGGAAGATGCTTTTATTTTTACAAATGGCCGCCAATGTCAAATCTGTTTTGACATTTGTGGACTAGACAGGTGTAGAATATAAGTGAACAAGCCATAGAGCGGTACACTCCCCAAGAACGCGGAATAATCGTGTCTATTTTTTTGCGTAACAATTCGTCTGTGGTGTTGGCGCAGCGCGAATTCCGTCGCCGATTCCCTGGCCGTCCGACACCGACTGCGCAAAAGCTGCGCCGTTTGGTTCCAGACTTTTTTTTGTGGGGTTTTTTGAAGTCCCGTGTTTACGTGAACAAGCCCGAGACCCTGGAAGCCCTCAAGGACAACATTCGACACGAGTGCGAGAATCTGTCGCCCGAAGTTCTCGCCGAAGTGATGAAAAATGCCATAAAACGAGCCCGTATGGCAATCAATTGTGACGGCGCCCATTTGGCCGATATCATCTTCTCGACTTGACCAATAAAATTCTAAAGGTTCAAATAAACATAATCAAAAAACAGAATCGAAGTTTTTCATTTAGAAAAAAATGAGAGCTAAACAACATCGGAAGACTTCTTTTGGCCCACCTTGTATGTTACATATATGAAATTTTATAATATTCATCCTGAGGATGCCACTAACAAGGTTTTGCTCGATAATTATCGGTTAATTCAATGATTTTTTGGGTGTTTCATTCATGAATCACAAAATGCGATCGTATCGAAGAAAAATCGAATTTTCTCCGATTTTCCAACTTCAATGGAAAACATGCAAACGCAATCACATTGTTTGTGGAGACGCACTTACGTTGGATTCACAATGAACAAGCATTTATGATGGAACCCGGGAAAATGAGTTCGTGTGGCTGCGCGGAGGCGTCCACATTTTCAAACGAAAACGCTTGTGCGCATTGTGTTTGCTCAAAGTCTTTTTTACGTCACACTAGAAAAAATTGATTCCAAAAAAACGTGCCCATGTGTTTGCGTTTTGTTTGCTCAGTCCGTACCCACCTTTATTGGTGTTGTGTAAACCAGCCCGGCTCATGTTAAAAATGGGTTTACCATACAGACAAAAAATAATAATAAAAAATTTCACTTCATGTGGTTAATTCTTTATATGACAATCAATTATTTTACATACTTTTGTTACTCTCTCTCTCTCTGTTTTAACAAAAATCTCTTTTAATTCCAGGATTAGCATAATATGGGGCCAATTTATGAGTGGTAAGTAAAAAATCTGAAATTAAACTTTAATGCAAAATTATGTATATTAAAAATGTTCTTTAAAAAATACACATACAAGGAATGGAGGATTTTGGGTCCATCTTAATACCACATTTAAGTACGTTTTAATGTTAATGCCAAAACTGAATGCATCTGAAGGTGATACATTATAATATGCATGTACTGTAAAAAATATTTGAATGAGATAGTTTTAAATTAATGAAATGTCAAGTGCGAGTCCAGCCTCGTCATTAATTATAAGTGTTCCGCACTGTACCCTATCACTGAGCGAAATTTCAAACTTTCAAATAGCGACCTTTGTTTGGCGAGTCCCCTCAATTTGGTTCTTGCACGTGCACAATAATTCTTAGAATTGAACTCAGTTATCATTTCGAACACAAAAAGTAATTTTGTTGTTGTATTTATTTATGCAATTGTGACTATTAAAACCAATCAAACAAGATATGTTAAGCAATCATTCAGCCATTGAAACGTTATCCGGAGTGGTGATGTTAATTGACCGCCTAGATCGTGCGATTTAACGCCACTGGACTATTTTCTCTGAGGATGCGTTAAAGGAGAGGTCTATAAGAATAATCCTGCACTAAAAGATGAAATTGTAACTGTTGCCCAATTGTGGCTGCGAAAACCCAACACTTAGAAAATTAGCAACAACAAAATATTATGCGAAAACATGTCAAACCGATTTGGATGACATTAGGTATGTTCTTTCATAATAGTAAGAGGTACTCTGTATGTATCTCAATTTCAAGATCTAAATAGTTGAAAAACAATTCAAGAACAAACCTTTTTTTATTTAATTATTTTCGTTAATTATTCTTATTTGGCAACAACAACAATGAATACATGAATTTCTAAATTATTCTATCTCTTGTGAAAATTAATTGTGAAACTTTTATTCCATTCTTGATTTTTTTCTAAAATCAATAGTTCTCGAGTTACCTTGAAAAGAAAGTAGGTACAATACAAAAACCCAATATAAATTAAACCAAACTAATAAATTTAATCTTACGAAATTTCGGATAAAAAAAATTACTGGTATAATTCAAATTGGGTTTTGAAGGGAAGGATTAGTACTTTTAACTACCATATTCAGTTTCTTGACTAAAAATTACCTTGTCTTGTTATACAATAAACTCAAAAAATAACGGAAAACCGTGTTTTTTGCACTTTTTGGTTAGGATATTTCGAAATCCTGACGTGATAGAACAATTCTCCGGCCGGATTTTAAAATTCTAAAATTTACTTTTAATCGCTTACAATAAATTACCGGGAAGGACTAGATTTTATCCCAAATAGCAAATATAAACATTAACTTCGGTTGAGCCTGTTTTTGGAAAATGTGGACTTGACTTTAATTTTGTTACTTTTTGTTTCGATTTGGTTGTCCTTGATTTTGATATCGTTACATGTACACACTTGTCATTGAAATAATTGCTTTTGTAGTGTAAATATGCTAAAACAGTAACAGGAAGTAACTACTTAGTTTCTAAAGCCGGAAACACCTTTCCGTCAACGGCCCTTCTAAAGAAGACATTTTCAGGCAGGCCAATATATGTTATATTCCAGAAAGCCAATAATTTATTACATGTCGTTTAAATTTTAGTTAAATAATCTCTAACGCACAAAAACAAATATAGACCTACCATTTACTACTTCGAAAGGAGTTCCACCCTTTTACCTGTTAATTACGGTTGTTATTACGTCGTAAGCCTGTCATCAATATTAGAGGGCTCTCTGCTCCTCTCTTAGCTTAGGGATAAACGCAACAATGTAATCATGCTTCTGTCGTGTTTATCATAAATTATGGCCCTGACAAGTCCCCACTCAATAATTCGTTGTCAGCGGGACGCCGGAAGCACAATATTCAATTAAATTTTGATAAACCCGAATGCTGTTGACATGATCGCGGTGCACCCACAGGCTGTCTACTTGAGCATCCAAGGGAACACCATACACACACCCTTTCCTAAAGTCCCGTCTCTCCTCCTGGCTTAGCTACTGCTATGTCGTTAACCGCGAATAAATTGGCAACAATTATTATCTGACCACGACATAATCACTTTTCAAAGTATCAGTATCACCCTTTGACTTCTGGTGCGCAGCCCAGGGCACCCTTTTAATTAAAATTTCACTTGATAAATTTTTCCAAGTGTTTCGCGAACTCTGCTTGCTGCTCCCCTTTAATTAAAATCGCTAATTAAACGCGTTGTTGGAGGTGTATTAATGAGCTTCTTCGGCGGACGGGCGAGATAAATTCCGAAGCACTGCCCGGAAGCAGCTCATCAATTTAAGGATTTGAAAGGTGCACTGTGCAACACGATTTTCTCCGGGATTCTCTCCTGCCTAATCGAATCATCCGCACGATTTGCCCCGGTGTTCTGGCGAACGCCAGCGAAGCTTCCAGCTCCCAGTGAATTTAAATTTCGTGAAAGTAAGGAAGCCCTTCAGAGCTCTCCTTTAAACCCGTTTCTCGTTTTTGTGTTAAATTTTACAGCAGTTATCACCGGCATCGTGAGCTGCATTTGATGCACGGGCTGCAAGCAAAGCAGGTCACAACAAAAACACAACGTTACGAGATCAAAGTCGTAGACAGAAGGAGTTGGAAGTGGAAGCAGCTAGCAGCACAATATCGTACATTAAAGACAAATTGAAAACAACAGGAAAAGGAAACTTTCCGTCGATTATAATCAATGGAACGACGACGTCTGCAGTTGCAATCTTGGCGAGCGAATTGTGTCTGTGGGCACTGCAAATAAACGGACGAATTTATACGACTTTGTGCCAAACACAAAGAACGCTCAGTGCTGTTCCCTCAAAGGAGGCCCCTCTTCGAAAGCCTTTCGAGCAAAATAATACTTAAAGACGGCACACACTTCCCCGCTGCTTCCGCACTATAAATAGGAAAGATTATGTCGGGCGCACTTGAGGTAGTGCACAAGCTTATAGAGTTCGTTTTCTTTGCTATTTAGGAGCACGATATGCCCGGTTTGTGCATTTTTACAGAAAGTTGTGAAAGCCGAACCAAAATAACTTCCAGCTCAGCAAGTCAAGACCCACCTACCTCGTCTGTTTGTTGCCTTCTGCTGCACCGAGTGCGGTTAGCAAGACTTCACTGTTGAGACTTCTGCAAGATGTGAATGCACTTGTCACTGAAGTGCAACTACGATTGGAATACTATCATACTTTGTTGCCACTGTGCTCAGATTACATATTTTCTATAATAGAACTGTCTGTAGCTAAGATACCAGCTTCAAATTTTCAATACTTTTGTGGCCGTAAAGAGAGTCAAATAAAATTTGGAGGATTTTCAACTTTAAGTTGAAGTAAGTTAACTAAACGTTGGCGTACGACGCCACGGATGCACAAGCGATTTCACGAACAAGAATATTAAATGCTTAAGGGGGTGTTCTCTACTGACGGCCGTATTTTGACTCCAATTTCATGAATTTTATTCTCGGGAGCAGATTGATTTTATCAAGATTTTTTTTGTATAATTATTAGACCTTTTAGCATAAAATCGTATTTTATTTGTTGGAAAACAAATTGTTGGCCCAGAGGGTGTTGAATTTGAGGCATCCGAAGCGCAGGTGCAAATGTTGATCACGATTGCCGCCCTCTGGGGAGTAAAAAAAAAACATAAAACATAAAATTCAAAATTTTCAGGATTTTGTTGACTTCTAAAAAACACGAATTAACGTAATCGCGGACCCTACTATAACGGCAATTGGAATAAAGGCCCGATAAAAGCGACAGCTGGAGCTCAAAACCCTGTAGGGTATTGAATGACGTAAATGGTCCTCCAAGTTTAAAGCTCGTTTCTCAAGAATGCATTATTGTTAAACAGGTACTTACGGTATGGATTCTTTTGCGGTTTTCATTTATTCGTATTAAAAATTTAAGGTTATGTTGTAAGCATATTAAGCCGAGCAGCTTTGATGCAGCCGGAAAGTCCACATTACTTCCTATATATTTGACTCCTCCAGTGGATCCGCCGATCAACCTGGCAATCCTTCGCCATTTTTCAACGGGTTTTGATATTCAGCAATGAGCACGTTGAAACCCCCTTTAAAATACCAGCCTTAAAATAGAGATTCCCCCTTAATTCAATAAAAGGCTGACGATTTTGCGGTAATGTCGTTACTGCGAGTTTAATTTTTTGACACAAGTCGGTTCGCATTTTTCCTACCATATAGTACCCCCAAATGAAATAAGTTATAGAATTATGATCGATCAAGGAAGTGATGATGATGCCACCACGACCGATCCATTTCTATGGATAGGAAGCGTCGTGGCTAGGGCCGCCGCTGCCTAATGGATTGCTGGGTATACCTACTCCTACAATACCTACGGACAATTTCAATATTTTAGTTTTTTTATAAAAATTAAAAAATTCTTAAAATAGAATAAATACAACATCAAACATTAACTTTAAGGCAGTCCGATTATGGAGGTATGTAGTGGTATATTAGTCGCATCCAATTTAAATGTATTAATATTTTGGAGCATTTCTATTCTGTTTTTAGAAGAAAGCAGATTTTGAATCTGATATATAAAACCCGACTCAAGCTATGTCCAATTTCCCAAAAATACTTTTGGGAATCAATAGCAAATCTCTCTTATAGAGGTAGAAGTACGGTGATTAAGTATCTCACTGATTTTCTATTACAGCGATTGCTGTCAATTAATTTATCTAAGGGGTGGATTTATCACCTGTGAGCCCCGATTATTCACTGTACGTGCATTTGGCACAGAACATGGATACGGAAAGCTGCTTAAACCAACGGGGACTCGCCTCATACATAACACGTTTGAGCCGAGTGCGAGTTGCAGTAATCAGAAAAAAGTCTTAATCTGGAAACCTCCACAAGAGACGGGAGCCGGGAACGAAGGCGATTTCAGCTCTTGTGCAAATTTCCATTGTTGTTTCCAACAAATCACCGTAATTATTGCCGGAATACGTCGGTACAGCATGAGCTGGGGATTACTTCACTTTTTCATTACTAGCTCCCCTTCTGGGAATTTGGGTAAATCCTCTTAGCAATTATTATAATTTGATTTATGGCGGTCTACCTGTTTGGGCCGAGATTGTCATAATTTTTTATGGGAGCTCTCAACAATGGCACCAATGGGACGGCTCAGAGGGCCTCTGACCACTTTGGGGCATAAAGCCGGTATTGTTTCCGGGATTTATGTGGGTCATTGATTTCAAATGTGCACGGTGTGTATAGTGGGCAATAATTCTGCCAAGGACTTGAGTATTTTACACCTTCGTATATACCGCCCTGCGCTTGCAGCCCCACCCCCACAAGACATTAATCGTGCAAACTTTTAACGGGGTTATCGCTTTAGCAAACTTTTCAAAGGAATCCCCTCCTCGAGGTGATAAGATGTTCTGGTGTCCTCGGGCGGAGTTCGGTGTTGTGAGCTGTGAGACCTTACAAGCTGCACTCAACGCTACCGTGCAGGAAATGAATGGGAAATTTTATTGTCCCACATCCCAGCGTGAAACTTGCCCCTGTTCAAAGAAATGTTATTCTCTGGAGGAGCCGGATGAAAGGGAGGCACATGCTTGACATGCATACGTAAGCTCTCCGAAGAGCACTTGATATTCCGTGACATGATGAACTACGCCGGGTTTATTATTAAAGAACCTACTTAAACTGAAATATTTATTAGTTTGCAGGTCTCTGCCGTTGGTAGGCGTTGCCTAGGTCCCCCTCTGCCTTCACCAGATAGTCTTTCTACGTGCCTTCAAATTGAAAAAGTGGAACAGGAAAAGTTTACTGCCTTTGGCGATTTAAAGATTTAAACATTGGTTGGGGGAATCAAACACTGGGCCATCGATGCGGCTTTATCGACATAAAAACTTCGTCCAAAAAAACTTTGCCTAATAAAATTCGCCTATCCCAAAAGTATATTCCTTTTCTTGCCTAGCAGGTGGATTTCGAGTATATAATCAGTCTCATATTCAAAAAAAGGGGGCCGACTTGAGCGTTCCGTCTATCACGAAATAACTCGCTTGAATGTGACGTGGAAAACCCTGCTGACATGGAATATATAATATTTATATATTTAATATAAATCAACTGTTGATTAAATCTTTGCTTGAAATCAAACTGCAAAATTCGCCAGCCTCTGTAGGATGACGATATACTATAGATTTTTCTCCGCCAGTGTGGACAATATAATGGCGCTTGTCTAGAACCTTCCGTATACAGAGAGGCTTCAGACAAGGCAATGTTATACTGTGGAGTGATTTAATATTGCACTAGAGAAAACTGTTGCAATTGAAACGAGTGGAACAATCCCTTTAATAAATCAACCCAGCTTCTTGGTTATATAGACGACCTAGATGTCGTCGGAAGTATGCAAGAAGACGTCTGCGAGGACTGCAACTGAGGAAATCGCAAGCAGTTTAGAGCCGCAAGCAAACGAGGACAAGGCAGAATATATGGTGGCGATAATGTATTGATGAATGGACGTATGTTTGTGTGTCTTTTGAATCATGTTACTGGAGGTTGTTGTGGTTTTCCTGCTCTAAGGCAATTGTCGTAGTTCTAAGAGTTCAATTTTAAGAAAATATTTGAGAAAAAAATTAGGCTCTGGTAATACTGACATTGATAAAGCCAACTATTCTACAAATGCAATTGTTAACGTGGGAATGGGAATACTTGCCTTCTATCTTCTATGGCTCGATGCGAATGTGGACTCTCTGAGACCGAGTTTTAGTAAAGTAAACAAGACAAGACAAGAGAACCGTGACATAATTGTTTAAATTAAAACTCCGAGTTATCTGCGTGCTCCTGGTTGAGGAGGTGTGCTTCAAAAGTCAAAATACTCGTACATGCGGGAATATGTGGGAAATTTCCGAATTTTGGGGAATTTGGGCTATTGCGAGAATTCCGGTAATACATACTAAATGTATTTGTATTTGTTTCCAATTCGTGAACTTTCATACTGGCCATATCTAGAGAAATATTTAATTTGTCTGGAGTACCTCAAGGCAGTCACCAGCGTCCTCCTCTTTTCACTATTTTTTGTCAATCGCGAGAATCCTCTGCTCTGCGGACGACCCAGGGTAGCGTCAATGACCGACGTATGTTGGGTCAAATTAATTCGGCAGAAATAGTCGTTTTCTTCGCTGTTTCTTCTGTTTCTGTTCGTTGAGGGACCATTATTTCTTCCATGTTCCTATCACGTCAATGCCACTCGTTTCTAACCAAGTCTATCACCTATTTTGAACACTTAAGCACAGTGGAGGGATAATTTAATAAATAGCCAGATGGCGATATTGGTAGATCGTGCTCTACATTTCCAATAACAACATTAAAAGAAAAGCTGGAAAGCAAGTACTTTAAAATTATTTTTCCTTCTACAGCCAATTGCAGCCGGTAGGGGTGTGTCGTTATTTTTTGTTTTACTTCGAATTGGCAATGTTAACGTTCGAAATGTGAATCACTCGAATAATTTGCTTGTCGACTGCGAAACATTCGTTGCACTTGGAAACGATGCGGCAATAGCAACAAATTTCACCATTAAGTTATATAAGCCCCGCAGACAAATTTGCACTGTTCCCCCGGCCGCTTCCCCATCCGGAAAATTGCGCTTCAGTAACACTTTATGATGGAACTTCCGCAATGAAACGGGGAGCGATTCAAAATTCATAATTCTTCTCGAATTTCGTCTGTTTGCTCGCGGGATTTTGCGGTGCACGGTCTTGGGTAGCTGGCATCGTAGGCTGGGAGGATGCACTCGCAGTGTGCAGCTGGAAATTTAAATTACCCAGCCTGCAACGAGTGTGGCATGCTAAAGATACAGTCGGAGCGCGAAAACGGCGAGAAAGTTTCCTTCCAAAATGCGCCCAAGACTGCAATGTTACCCCGTTAACATGCCGCTGGATTTCATCCCTTGGAATTTCTGTATGTTCAGATGCAATGAGTCAGAGGGTGC
This sequence comes from Neoitamus cyanurus, assembly GCA_947538895.1. NCBI lineage: Eukaryota > Metazoa > Arthropoda > Insecta > Diptera > Asilidae > Neoitamus > Neoitamus cyanurus. The sequence continues at coordinate 12,493,521 of OX384541.1, forward strand.
ATTACATCAGTTGATATGCTATCAGCGTAGCGCCCCGCGTCGTACGATGCAAAAACTGATTCTCCCGGAACGTGGCCGTAACCTTGTCGTAAGCATTTTCCCAGGACGGCTGGATCAATCATTGTAAGCCAAAGATTGATGGATTCGGCTTTTACTAAGATGGTTTGATTAATCTGCCCCCATGCGAGCGATGCTTATCGTTTCTCTGGAAAGTAGTTGATTTTTACAACTTGCACAGTCGTACCGCGGCACGAGGAGACGAACGAGCGCCTTTGAATAAAATATCGCCGATGAAAAGGGAAAATCTCAGGAAAAGTGAAAGATAAGGATATTAATCACACAAAATGAATGGTGCTCTACTTCATCAGGAACAGTTAGGGATTTGCGATTGCTGCTCCTTATACCTTTCTTCGTTCTGTCCGGGGAAATTGATACGCCGCACCTGAGCTTGACTGTGCCGGCACCGGCACTGAAAAACTGCTCGGCAAAGATTGAGCTTATCAGATGACAAGAACATTTTCTTAGAAATTTTTACGGAATTTTTTTTTAAAGCGAAGGTGTGGTGTGAATCACGGAAAAAAATACGATAGACTCTGGTAGGACGGGCTGAATCTCATTAAGGACTTTCTAGAAAAGGGATTCTTCCAGCAGAGGAAAGCATAAAAGGATTCTGCAGTTATCCCTTAAATGAATCGTAAAGAGAGAGTATTACTTTTTTTTCTGAGCACGCTGGTAACAGTGAACGGGTTGGAAGAAATCTTGCAGTCGATTTAAATTATATTGAAATATTGCCGTCTCTGAAATCCGTAGAAATCGTCTTCCACAATTTTTTGTTAGTGGGTATCGATGCCGAGTATAACTAAATAAAACATACGTTCACTATAGTGGGTAGGTAAATTCAATTTTATTTTAATCAAACCATAAACGAAGTTTCACTGAATTTTAAAGCGGAAATAAAACAAGAGCCAGTTATTATTATACTATATCTATAAACTTTTGCCTAAGTTGGTCTAGAAACGGATATACAGTGAGTCACGAAAGTATGTAAACACCCCTCTTTGTAGAAACCAATTCTTATTTGTTCACAGACGAACACCAAATTCATTTTTAAGTGAACAAACATGTCTTTAAAAATATAAACAATACAAATATGAAAAGCACCAAACATAACAAGAAATATTCGTGCTCAACCAAAAATAATGCAATATTAATGGAATTAGCAGTAATAAGGGACAAATTTACAACGTACGCCTCGATTCATTGCTGTTTTAATAGTAACAATATTTCCTCATCAGAATCTTAATAACTGCTTTCCTCAAATAAAGGTTTCTTTAGTTTACCCATATTTGAATTCCTAAAACTTAATTAAAAATATTCAGAACTGGTAATATGCTCCATTTTCATTGCTGTGCGGCGACAGTTCGCTGTTTGTTAAATTCAACTGGCAGCTGCCTGACATTCAGAAATATCCTTAGGTTTACAACACGCCCTATTTGTCAATAGTCCAGTCAAACTAGACACAAAAAAGTCCAAACCTAGACAAAATTCCCACAGAGCTGAAAATTTGTACAGATCTTAAATACATCATCACAACTGAAAAATATGAACTGATCTGACTGCCGCTAAAACTTTTATTCAAGGTCAAAGGTTAACGACATCGGTTTTCGCATATTTCACGTAAACGGTAAGTATTACCGTAAAAAAAGTTCACACAAAAGATGTAGATCTCACAATTGTTTACATAAATGGGATATATACTATTTTTTTCTACGAATCACCATTTCTGAGATATCGCGATTTCAAACATCGTATTCGCTAATACGCCCCCGCTGTGAAACGTGACAGTTACAACAAAAGCATAAGCAAACTTGAAGTACTCGAAGCGCCTTCTACGCTGGTATTATCACTTTCGTCGTAGCTTTAATAGAGCTTCAACACCCACATATAGGGATTTTACTTGTGATGCCCTTTCCTGTTAGTTGTCTGTTCTAAGGTTTGATGTAAGCTCTAGATAATTGAGATGTTGTGAGAACATACCAGAAATGAATCAATTTTATTGAAAGTGGTAAGAAAAAGAAATAAAAGCCATATACATATAAAGTTTGACTATATAGCACTATACATAAATTTATTATGAGTATTTGCAAGCCGTGGTATCTTAAGACTTTATGCTACTTCGTCTACAATAGAGCTTACCATGTATGTATGTATGTTTACTTGTTTGAATATTCCTTTAATTTTCACAGAGCATCAGGACGTCCAACTTTAAGCCTTTTGATTGTCTCTGGGCATTTTGGGTACTACCAATTGTTGGGAGCGAAGTAATATGAGTGGGCTTTCCTGCTGAGTGCTGGCTAAGTATAACATAGTTAGCAATGGTCCGGAAAATGGAAAACACTGCAGAGTAGACAGAATGGACGTTCAGCTGCTGAGCGCATCCAATTAGATGTCATTCAATTCTGTAAAAGCTCATGCATAATCCCACCGGCTTCATTTCACAATATCTAATAATGATATCTTCCAAGAGATAGGAGCCATGTGTGCAGGCGAATGCGGCGGCAGTGTCTCGTCGTCCTATCATCCGCTTTCCGGTACTTTTCGGAACGAGTCCGAAGCATTGGACCATCGCTCCATGCGAAACAATGCGAGGCTGGCCTTCTCTCTAATTGCTTTCTGTCACTAATTAATAACGAAAATGAAACCACCAGCCCTCATGGAATTTCTGGCACTCACACCCACAGTATGGCCTTTGTGTTTGCGAGCAGCAAAGGGGACGTTTTGTAGTATGAAGTGCATGATTACGGTGTTATAGTAAATTCAGCCAATTCCACACAAGATGTATGGAGGGGAGGTAAAGTGATTATGAAACTGTGCGAACCTTTTAATCATTAAAAGTTTTGCCGCCCTCGGCACGAGCACTGGCAGGGAGCAACCCTTTGCCACAGCAAGAACCGACCAGATAATGAGATATGAGGCGGGTCCCTTTGTGTAGTTATTCTGCTGGAGTGACTACAGCATGAATTAATTTCTGTTGGTAGATTATGATCATTAATGTTTGCGAAAGAATTGTACGAATAATATCCCGGCTACTTATTGGAAGCGGTGAGCAAAAATCAATCAAAGCGAACTCACGTGCCCAGCCCATATGTACGAGTATGTACATAGATATTCCGCTTCGTGCACTTATCCCGGAGGAAGTATGCTTATCGATGCGATTAAACAGTCCACATAACAAATTGCAGGTCTGGCGATAGAGTGCGAGAAACCTCATAGATATGTAGGTATACATTAGTTCCCTTCCTTCCTTCCGTTTTTCCTATTTAAGTTTCTTTTAAGCTCCTTCACATTATATTGGAAAATATGTGAAATATATGCACAGCTCCCACTGCCACTACCGTAGATTTATTTAAATAGAAAGAGGTTTGTTTCTCTGGTTTCGCAAAAGAAGAAGGGTCCCCGTGCTTATCGGCCAACGATAATGTCCTGCGATATTTCAGGAATGTCTCCCGTGGAAAGGGAAGCGCCCTAAATAATGCCCTACGAGTTAAAAAGTAAAAGGATAAAGGGATAGCGTCACGAATCTTGCCAATATTTTTCTTTTCTCTTATAGCTTAAACTCAGGGAATAACCCTATCGCACTGTCTATGCTGAGCTTTTCGGGTAGTAAAATTAGGCGGGAAATACGGAAAGGTGCGTGCTCTCCAGCAATTTCAAATATAGCTCTCGTACATTTTAGCACTTTAAGTGATATTAATTTCAGTCTATCACGCACAATTTCATTTGTAGAATGGGCCCATAATTTAAGCTGTAAAGCCGAAAAGTGATTGCAATTTTTTATGTCAAGCAGAAAGCAGTCGCATGTATTTTCCAACAATGACAAAGAGTTTGGTTTATGGTCCTAACACATATTATGGGTGAAATATGTCATGTGAAATTTTAGTGCCAGTCATTCATATACATAGGTAAGTGCTATTTCATATTTGCGAAGGTTCTTTACAATCATTGAAAAAAATAACGCATATTTTTGAAAAACGTAAAATCAATCGAGGGCCATACACTTGCAGATTATCAGATCTTATCGGTTGCTCACGATAGTGGGGAAAAGATTTTGCGAACGTTCTTTCAACAAGATAACGATCCGAAACACACGGCTCGAGGAACCCTTAAATGGTTGAAGAGTCAGGCATTTCAGTCCTTGGACTGGCCCGCACATTCACCTAACCCCAACCTTATTGAACATTTGTGGCTTGAGGTCAAGAGGTCGACTGCTTCAATGCCAGAAGACATCCGGACCTTGAATGATCTTTGCAGTGGTGTGCAGGATGCCTGGAACAATATTCCAGCCTCGGTTTGCGAAAATTTGGTGAACTCTATGCCAACGCAGCATTGAGGCCGTAATCAAAGCCAAAGAAGGTCACACAAAGTACTGGAAGGTAAAAACATTTTGTCTTGGAAAAAGAGAATCAATTAATTGATCAAATGCTTTTTTTCTATCTTTAGAAAAATCAAGATTATGAAACGTATTGTTACAAATTTCGCAAGCCGAGCGGCTAGCTGACGAATTTGCACAGAAGAAATAAAAAAGTTGGCGGACCGGGTTTGAACTCTCGTCTCCTCACACTAGAGTCAAGTGTCTTCACCACTTAGCTATGTGAAAAGTTGGTCATAGCACCGATGGACGTTATGAAGAACACTTTAGGTTGGACTTGTTTTGGGTTTTAGTTAGAGATCAAAGCCATAGAGTTTATGCGTTCCCAAAATTCTTTATTATTTATATATATTTATATCATTCAGCCAACGGTGTATGGTCTGTCATTGGTTAGGACAGACTTAGAGTTGAAGTCTAACCAAATCACCAAAATGTCTGCTACGGGGCGAAGTCTCGGCCAATTTTGCAACAGTATGTTTGCATAAATTTTTGTTTGTTTACAAAGAAAACACTTTTGTATTTAAGAACACATCTACCCCCTTTCTTTTTGCTTACTCAAGAAGGGATCACACAATGCTCAATTTCAGTTCATCATTATTTGATCAATGAATAGCGAACTGTTTTACATCGTACGAAGCTATGCATAGCAGCAAATCTGTAAATATAACAGTAGTTAGTTCTATGTCTTCGGTTGCGTTATATTCTTTTTTATATGAATTGCAAATCGTTTTATTGTCATTTCAACGGCTCTCTTTGTGTATACTAAAATTCAATTAGTTTTTGTTGTAATACTAATGGATCCATTCATTTCAATTGTATATATTTATGTTAAAAACTATTTAATTATTTGCAGAAAGAAATAATTATCATTCACATAAATGACTGAGCAAACCAATTTTTGTGTTTCATTTCAACCAGAAAAATATTTAAAGGACCCTGTATCCCGAATTAATCACTCGAAAATAGTGTCCATCTTGGACATTTTTGTGATTCAAATCCTGTAAAATAAGACGGTCCACTAAAAGTCCAATAAAGCGATTTATGTATTTCCTAAGATAAGTTACACCAGGTCGTAAAACAGCGCGAAACTTTTCCAATATTCCGAGCCCGTAAACTTTTAAAGCGCTCGCCGGAAGTTAAAATATGGCTTTTACCAAATGTGTCTGCAAGCAGCCCCAATATCTGCTGAGGAAACCTAATATGTGGCAGGAGAGCGACATTGGAGGTAAACAAGGCTATAAAAGATATTTTATTCCCTCCATGCTTATCTTTATTTTCGGGACCAAATTCAAAACAAAAAGTTTTACTTTGATGTTTTCCATATCTCTGATGTCATCATTACTTGGGCTACTTTCTCTTCTACTATATACATATTACTTCACCGCTTCAGCTTGGTCCCTGCGGCTTCTCTACCGTTGCATTTAACTTTGTCTAGTGTTATTTGGGATCCTTTGAGCAGTCATCTCGCAAAAGGGTCTTAAAAGATCAGCGGACTCCATAACTTCTGACGATACTTCTAAGTTTCGGTGCCTTGAGTTGATTAAAACGCCAAAAAGTGGAATCCTTTTGAGAAATCAGAGAACTTCCCTGCTGAGCTGAGTGGATAGGAGTCGTTCTCATAATTCCGCAATTTACTGCCTTCTTGCAGTTTGTTAACTTGTGGATGCCTCTGTCCGAGGGAAATATCCCGGGAAGGAACTTTTCTTTTAATAAATTAAATTAAGTAATAAATGTTTGTGATATTTCAGATGTTGACCATGTTGCAAAATATGAAAAACGACGTTTCGAACTGAATTTGCCTTTATATCTTTTTAATTCTTTGTTCTTTGACTCTAATAATCTTCTGCTGAAAATAAGGAGTGTCTTTTAAGCCCGATGGAACGAAACACCAATTAATATTTTAAAATGACTTCGATCATACGCAACTAATCCTGTTTTGACAATCCAATTGCAGATAACTGTTATGAGCAGTGTCGGTCGTATGTCCCGAAGAAGACGAACTATATTGAGATCGAAGTCGAAGTCGAATTTTTTAAGAAGTCTTATGGGTTGGTCTCACCCCAAAAGCGACAATTTTGCTTATTCACATGCCCATTAACATTAAGCTAAAAATCAGCCCCGTGACTGAACGCGAATGAAGAATGTAAGCGATAGGCTTCTGGCTTTAATTCCTTCACAAGCTATATGTTATAAAGACCAAGAATTTGGCGCAAATTTTTTCAGGTAGTGTACGATTAGAGTCCCAATTACTGCGACCGACGGCGAACCGATAAATTTGGATCCTCTTGCCCACTTTCGTTTACAGGGGTAATATTTGCTTCGATACGCATGTTAGTATTGTTGCATCATTGTATGCAGAGTATACGGCATAAAATCTATCCACAGTTCAACGGATGCCTTCCTCCGACTTCGATGCACAATTATGTGCACCGTAAAAATCACGAAACCTATAAGACTCGCAAATCAATGACCGATTTTCAAAGTAAATTGTTGACCATTCCTCAAGCGTGAGTCTACTTATGACTATTTGGTAGATAATACTGAACATTAATATCAAAACTCGGATTGAGAATTCTGCCTAACGGAGAACCATCAGATGAGACACGACTTTTTTGATGAAAAAATTCAAGGTGGTTCGGTTGCTAGTCAATTACACATCTCTGAAATAATTGCACCGAATGGCCATTAAATTTCAACGTCAGGGTCAGAATTGTTTATGATGGAATTTTTTTTTTGTTTTTACTGAAATTTTGTCTGCAATTTTGCTAAACTATCACCTATTCCTAAATTTTTCGAGACTGTGATTTGTGATTATTTATCTTTTTATTCACGTTTGATCTTGTCATCTAATGAGCATAACTTTATTAATGGGAGATGGACAGTCACTAATCTCGTGGAATTTTTAACTTTTGGTTGAGCGAACTGATTTCAGTAAATCTTTCGACAAAATTTCTCACAAGGTGGTTACTTTTAAAGTTAAGAAGCTTGGTTTTCATTCTCACATCGTTCATTGGATCAAATCTTATCTTAAAGGTCGTTCTTTCAAGGTAAAATTGTCCTCATAACTTTCTAGTGATGTAAAAGTGTTGTCTGCAGTACCCCAGGGGAGTCACCTTAGTCCCCTACTCTTTACCCTCTTTATTAATGATCCTTTCCCTTTTATTACTAATTCAAATTCCAAATTTCCAAATCAATTTCAACCAGTTGAACATAAATAATAAATGATTTCAACTAAAATTTTGTTTTAATAAGCCTGCCCAAAAATTTAAATTTTCTTCCTCAATTTGGTTTGCAGGTCCTAATTTCAACAATTTGTGAAATATCCGCGTAAATGATACCTCAAAAGAAAGAGCAATAACCTAGCATGTTTTCAAAAAGGTTTGAACAAAAAAAGCGGCTCACTTTTTTTTTATAAAATGCCGTCATAAGACCGTTTTCTTAAATCTTTGAAAATTTTCGTGAGCTTCAGATGTCTGTAAATAAAATTTCTGATGATTTCTTACACATTACTTTAATTAAATAAAATAAAAAATTAATCAGTTTAATTCAAACGGGCCATTATTAACAATTAACTGTAAAATTTTGTGTTTTTCGCCAAAAACCATAAAAATTAGAAGAAAAAAATAGTCAGACTTCGTCTAAGACAACTATGGTTCAAATGGTTTATTCTAGCTGCGCCTTAAAACTTTGCACCCATCTCCCAAACACCCTGTATGTTGTTTACACTTCGAGCCTAATGGTGGAACTTCACGAGACACGATCAAGTTGACTGTAGTGTTACCCGATTTAAAAAGGCTAAGGTTTGTTGGGAATGAGGACTTATTCAAGTCCCCAATATAAGAATATATCGTGGAAAGAATTATATTTTAAGGAAATGAATTGAATTTTAAGTTGGTTGAATAGTTTCAGAGTTCATCTCACACCAATCTACAGTCAATAAAAATGTTCATCTCGTTTTATGACTACTTGGATGAGTTTTTAAGTCCCTTAGCATAACGTCTATCCTGCAATTGCCAGCTATTCGCTGTTAATAGGCTCGCTATTTGCACAAAGCTCTACAGCCAGTTGCCATTCTTTTTTACTCGTCATAAAAAAATATATGAAACTATAAACCGTCCTTTTCGCGCTCCTGCCTAAAATGGAGCAAAATAACCTACCCCCACCATCTCGCGCCAATTTGCCATAATGCGCACACTTACCCGCAATCTCATCCATCAATCTGCCATCGGGTAATTTAACGACTCCTGAAAGCATTTTAATTTAGAGTGGCGGCAGTGGCCCCAATACCCGAAGATGTTCACACATAATTTCATAACGAATCAGCTTAATCAAATCACCCGTGGGCGGGAGGTGGGGGCGTGTTAATTTGATAAAATAATTCGCCGGATCGGATCCGTTGTAATCGAATTAGTGACAAATAATTAAATGGGTTTATGAATAGCGCCCTGTGGCCGGGCTTGCCGGCAGGATCAGCAAATATGGCGTCCCGCAATTCACTTTGTCATTTGCTGATGTTGGCTGGCGCTCAAATTAAAAATGTGGCTGCGGACAAAAACTACCCCGGATGGCCGGCGGCTCGTTGTCGTGCAGTCCAGCTGGGTTGCAAATTATTCGGCGACCGGGTTCCTTCCCGGGCACCCGGGTGGGACTGGACTCTCAAAGCAATTCCATTTGCGCGGCAAATGACAGAGCGAAAGTGCACCGTCGCGGGATGACGGTTGCACAAACGAAATCAAATGAAGCATGAAAGAACGAAGCAATTTAATGTTTCACACGAACCGAACTACCCTACGAGGTGGCTGCATAAATTCCCGCTGGCAGACGTGTGTGCAACTGTGCTGGCTGGTGAATTTTTAAAATTACATTATCCGCCGGTTTCCGCTGGACCCACATCCACGAGTTTTACTTTTGAGTACAAGCCGCAGCGCTCTGTCCTCCTTATCTATTTCCGGCTTTATAACTTCCTACAGATTTTCTGCCCTTCGAGTCCCACTCGGAGTGCTCCACATTAAGACCCAACCGCAGCTCCTCACAAAAAGAGGATTTATGCTGAAGAAGGCGCCACTGCTGCCCGGACCCTTTATCTCCACTGAAAGTAGTTGGAAGCTTTTTTTCCGGCCGGGCCGTGGCTTTCTGTTTGATTTTAATTCCAGTAGGATCCTGTCTGTGTACATTTATATAATATGCACATGAGGGAAAAGGGACGCCTTTGTCGAGCTATTCCTGTAAAAGGTGCTTTTATGCCTCCGGGCAAACACCAAATCATCCCGGAGGCTTGCCGGCACAATGATTTACATTCTTATTGATTTGATTAAATTTTCACGGCGCAGGGGGCTGCCGGCGGACGGGTATTTTCCTATGGTAAATTTATAAAAATTATCCCCATTAACTGGAGAGGGTTCCAGTAATTGAATTTTCAAGCAGGTAGCTTGTTCCGACTCAGGGATGCTTTAAGTATTTATAGGGAAGGGCAAAAGAAATGGCGCGAAAGTGCTCTCGTCATCCTCAACGTGAGCACTGCGAAGTCCTAAAATAAAATCCAATTCCGAATGAAGAATCTGCACTTAACCTCCCGAAGTAACTGCAATAAAGCCAAATGCATTTTGTATGTCCGTTTGTGCGATTTCGATCCAACCTAGGTAGGTACATTGTAGTTATGTAGTCCAGTGGCCCTGGGAAACCTTAATAACGATTTTTTTCAATATCATTTGAGTGTTCTGTCTAATGGTATATACTATGTGTATACTATGACTATGGAGAATTTCACACCATAACATACCATAACCATGGACAAACTAAACCTAGTAGATGTCTAGTCGCTATATAAAACTTCGTGCCACAGAAAATGGAAAAAACACGGTTAAAGGAAAGCTCTATGCATCTATGATACGAGTATACTCGTATATAAAAATGAAAGTGTGTTAGTGTGTTTGTTTGTTACTCAATCACGCCTAAACCGTTACTTGGATAGACTTCATTTTTTGACACAAGGTAGTACGCAGTCCAAATTAACATATAGGCTATTTGTTATTTTGATAAAGTGCTAGGTTTCAAAATGGCATCTCCAAGATGGCTACCAGTTTAAGTTATGTTATTAAATTAGTTAAACTGCAAGGATTGCCCTAATAATCCACATTGGGAGGTTTTCGGAGTCACTGATTTTGAATCAGCCATCAAAATTTTCAAAATCAAAATGGCGGATCCAGTATGGCGACCGAAACTCATCTACTTTAATCCAAATTTAAAGCTTGTGCCTTATAATGAAATTATACCAGCAAATTACCGTTTTCACCTACCCGCCTAGTCGCATCAGTCGCCATCTAAGGCTATCAGGAAAAGCGCATCTTAATTATTTTCCGAACCAGGATCGAACCCCAGTTGATAGCCCTGCGTAACTACCACTGAGCTATTAGGCAGTGTCATTATTGTAACAAAATTAAAGGTCTATTCCACTGTTGAATTCACACTTCAAAACGTTGAGCCGTACGTTCTTTTTTTTCACCAAAAAACACAGACGTCTTAAGATTAAACGTAACTTTTGCCGTTTCTCACTTCCAATTTTCCATTTTGCGTTCGCATGGAATCCGTTGTTTTGTGGGTATTATTGTGTTCTTGAATTGGCATACCGATCTGCAAACTAACCTTCAAGACATTTTACCCTAAAGTACTTTTTACGCTAAAATCCAAAATTTCGACATCTACTAACAGAATTATTAAAACACTATTGACTTAGTGTCACTAAGGTAGTAGTTTCACAAAGCATAATAATTTCCGTTTATGTTAGCTTATGCAACTACGAGGTTTTCCAAACTGCCATATTTCTCAGTAGGTAAACATGAAAATTTCAATTAAAAACTCCGTTTTAGTAGAGGCAAACATGTAACGTATGCATACCTATTTTATTTTCGCAAAATTTCTGCCCATTTAGTCAATTGTATATTCCTGATAAAACAGCTTAAAATCGAAATACAATACCCACATGAAACGCTGAAATGGGAGAGGCGTGTTTGAATGAAATTACCACACAGGCAATTGTAGTACAAATAATTTATTATTACGCTGATAAATTTATTTGACAATATACATAAGAGCAAAATAATTAAAGCCCCTGCGGGATAGAAATGAATAAACATTAATTTGACATCCGAAATTCAGTAAACAATTGAAAAATGTTTGCTTGTTAAATAAACAAAAAAAAAACTTCTGAATATTTTATGTTGTTCTTCATTACCACTAATGAACTATTTTGTGCTTGGCCAAGAGCAAACATGCGTGGCGAGTGGTTATCTGACAACAAGGCACTGTACATTTCTGTCGGTTGGGTTAGGATATATTGGTCCAGCTAACCGTAAAAATTTGTAAAATATAAGTATGTAAATTGTTTCTGTAAATATACCCCAAAACACTTAACATTGCAATAATTGTTTTTTATGCATTTTTAATGCTTGTAATTGTAAATTTCCACGAATAGTAATATTATATAAATGGTTCGCCTGTTGAGCGATACATTGGCTTGTAAAGTTCCTCTAGAACCTCCGGGTTAAGTTCAGATATTTTACGGCTTAGGAGTGGGCGCAGCTTCGATAGGGGCGTTGTCTGTTGATGACCCTGAAGGCATTAAGGAGACTGAAACGAGAAGAAATGAATGCGATTAGTGGTTTGAAGAACAAACAATATTAAGTACTGTATGTGTAGAAAATTGATTTTCCTGCAAATTTGAATTGTCTTGCTTAGATGAGAACAACTTGTGACTTGTAATAAATTAAGATCCAGCCAAACATCCTGAACTAAGCAAATAAAGTATAAATATTTGATGCAGGTGTTAGCACGTAATGGAGCGTACGTGGAAGGTATACCTCGCCTGAACAGTATTTTGGAATTTTGTGTTGTGCTTCTCTTTTAATAAGATAAAACTTAGAAGTCATACGTGATCTCGTGTAAGCATTGAAGAAAACGGAGTCAATAAACTCATGTGATGTCGTAAATCGAATGGGGAACGCAATTCTTAAAATTTAATTAACGGTACCGTACGTGTGCAGCAATTGGAAAGCGAAGAACGTGTATTTGAATGTTACAAGAAATTGGAAGAAAATTTTACTTTCTTGAGAAAATGCACCTCTATACTATTGGAATGATATTAAATAATAATTAGGGAAAACGCTCCAAATTAGGGCGTACTCAAATATTCAAAATGTTTCAGAGAATTTTTAAGACTAATAATTTACTGCGTTTTAAATTAATTTATAATACTTAATAACCGTACTTCTGAAAAACCCTTATATTTTTAGAAAACAAACGATCTGTACCGCCGTGAAATCAGGAAGTCTCCAAGAATACAGAAATTTTAACTAAGGACATAATCTTGCTGCTTGGTCCCTATTAGCTCCAAATGGAAAATATACTATTAAAATAACAATAAATCTTCTTCTGCTCTGAAGGGTCCTGAAGATGTATCAACCTATATTTGTTCCTAGGAATCAACTTTCCCGATTGCACGTAAAATTACATCTAAATCTAAAATCAATCTAAAATTTGCAAATTAGTGAAGCTCAGATGGCGGATCCAACATGATGACCGAAAAAACATGAAAGGATTATTGCTATGAAAACGGGGGCCATGTGTTCGGGGTCGCTTATCACGAAGAAGTTTTACTTCTCTAGTGTGTAGTATAATATGATGATATAATACAAGGTAATTCTTCTTATTATTGCCAACAAGTACAGTAAGACCACCTGACTTTGCAAAGTGTATATAAAGCAAATATATACATTACTTAGTTAGCATTACTTATGATATATAAAAATTTGTTTAAAGATTTCACAGACAAAATAAAATCAATAAAATGATAATATTTATTAAATATATTGGACACACTTAGGTGATATCGGTTTATTTATCCAATGAAAAGTGGTGTACAAAAAGTCATTAAATCTCAAACAGCGTGGCCAGGAATTGAGATGAACTGCATTCAGTAAAGTAGGACAAGATATCTCGTCGGTAAATAAATAAAATTCTAGCTACAACGCGCCTTTTCTCTAAAGATTTCATTGAAGTAATTTTCAATTGCTGCGTATAGGTTGGGAGAACGCAGTTGTCATTCCAAGGCAGAGCACGTAGAGCAAAACGAAGGAAACGTTGCTTCAATGCGATTACTGTGTACATCATGAAATGTAGACCAGACTACAGATGCATATTCAAGTATGGGCAAGACTAGTGCCATAAAAAGTGGCTTAAGACGGCGGAAGGGATTTAAAAAAATATATAGGCACAAAATAAAAAGTAAAAGCAAAATTTGCCATTTACAAATGTAACTGACTGAATATTTTCCTTTTCAAAAATATCTACTGACTGAAATTTGATACAAATGTCTTCCCCCTATCATGAATTTATTATATTTAAGTATTTTTTTAAACCCCACTTCTAAATAATCACCAAAATAGATACTGAAAATACGACACAGAGCTACCGTCCAATAAGTCTTTACCAGATGAATGCTGACAGCTGACTGTTTTGACACAAAATCATTTTTTTAAAGATCATTTTGCCCTTGTATAGAAAGGCAAATATCTAATAGTATAGAGCTTAAATACATTTTCATATATCTTGTAGCTACCCACAGGAACCACAATATTGAAGGTACTTAATACAACTGGCGTTTGCCTTTACTTCGTTTTGTTTAACTCATGCACTTCACTGACTACTACTTAAACCATCCAAAAGTAAGTGCAAATCCGCATCCTTCTGACTACGCTTGAATAATTATATTGAGGTAATCACTAGAAGGATATCATACATATTTATGATAAAAAGTTCTTTACTTGAAGCAGTCTGAAAAACCTTTGAAGGTTTCCGTAAAGTGTACATTTCATCTGCAGGAACGTGAATTATCCGTATTTGAATAATTCCCTCTAAAAGTTGTGAAACTCGTCGGAGAATGATATTGAAGAGAAATTTTACAAAATCCTATAACCAGAAATAAAAGTTGGCAAAAATATGCTTCGATTAATTTGTAAACGAAACATCTGAATACATAACGAACTGAACGAAGAAAACAACTCGGAATTGACTTTATAAGAAGGAAATTCAGAATCTCATTTCTTTTGGTTTTATTTGTTCTTTGATCAAATCCGCAAAGTTTATTTTCGTGGGATTCCACGAATGCATCCAGAACAAAAGCTTTCTTCTGCAGCGCTCACTAAAGCAATGCGGAAGTCGATTTTATATAGCTAGAGAAATGCATTCAAAGGAGCACCATCTCGAATTCTATGATCTCCAGCAAAATCCTGCCTGAAAGCATAGCATGCAATACTCGTTTATTAAAATTCAGAATATGTGCAAATGGTGCAACAACACAGTGGAAGGCAATAAGTTCTAAATGTGATCTGAATTACCATACAAAAAATTCCGAAAATCTATTTGAAGCGGGCAATTATAGTATCAATTGCACTCCTTTTACAGAGGAATATATCCGTGTAATTTTATTCCTTACCCGCAAACGTTTTAGCACTTCCACTTAGACCCTGTCGAGCGATAGTTGAGCTGTTTAATGGGGAACCGAATTCGTGCTTCGAAATATTCAACTCGCTAGAAATGAAATATTTTCTGTTCCAGGCTCTCGATTTCAGAACGGTAGCCTTAAATCTCTGTAGATTATTTTGAAATACGATTTTTTTTTAAGTTCCTACATGGTAGATTTCAAAATGTGTTAAATGTGTGCATTCCAAAAGCAAGCGTGTGAATTTAATAACCTCAAAAAATAATTTGGAAATAATTATGATTGTGGATGATTGATGGGTGTGGGAATGATTTTTGTGCTTAGTACATCATTAAAAATGTTATAATATTAAGATTCGAAATCGATAGAAATTTGCGGAAATGTTGCAGTCCCAGCTTTGGGACCTGAAAGTGGCATGTTGCATTACGCTTGGCACGTTTTTTCGCGTGTATATTTAAAGTTAACATAATATAAAGTTAAGAAGCAGAAGAGATGAGATTATTTTAAGAAACTTTTGTTTTGGACATATGGTGCGAAAACCTACAGGGAAAAAGATATAAAAGGATATTATAATATATATTGTGTGAAAAACTACTTCCAAGACGCCATTTTGTTTTTTCAAAATTCAAACTCTCGCGGCCACCCCGTCTCCAATTTCCGGTGTTCTAGTGAAGGTGCTAATATGCAAAGTTTTTATGTTTCTGAAGTAGAAGATTTCAGCTTTCATTTGAGCTCAATCCAATACATATTTCTACTTCCAATGGTTTTTGGGGCCTCCAAAATCATGGTTTGTTTTTTAGATTAAAAAAAACTCGTCGCTTTTCCCGATGGACTCAAATTTTTGCGGTCACCTCTCCGCCTATTACAACTACTGATATTAAGGGACAGTTATTTTGCAAGAATAGCTTTGAATGCTTTTGATTCGGTCCTAGACTATAATCCATCCTACTAACTATTCACATGTAAACCTAGGCTTTCTATTTGTTCAATTTAAATTTTCAATATTAAATGTTAGAAATTTAAGAAATGAATATGCTGTTGGTTTACTTTTTTATGGGGAACACCCTTAAAGCATCCAATGTGTTACTGTACCATATTAAAGACAATCTGGGTCCGTGTCGGTCATAATTAAAGTGTGCCAGTACTTTCAGCCCTTGTTCCGCCTTCCTCAACAAAGTGATTCTCAGCTACAAGGGATTTTGAAGTATGTTCAAGTGGTTTCCCCTCTGCAGAAATTAAAGTCTTAAATCTCGAGAAATTTTCCTACCTTCACACATTACCAGACATTAGAGGAAACATTCCCCAAAGGAGATTCCGTTTGAAATGGGAGGGCTGGATTATCGTTTATAGCTCACAGGAATTTATTAGCACAGGTAGATAGATATACGTGTGATGTGGTGGGAGGAGATAAGACGGAAGGAATTTTTTATTAATTAATATTCACCTCTTGCGCAAGGGCGAAAAAAGCTGCTCTCCCCTGGAGGCATGAAAGCGGAATACTTTTAAAAGTAGGCTGAGGTATAATATGCGATCCTCACCTGGATGGCGTGTTGTCACGCAAGCTTTGCAAACTTGGAGGGTGAAATTTAATGTGTTGAGAATTGCTGTACATAAATGGCAAGCAGCAGAAAGTGGAAAATTATTATGGGCAGTCCCTTGAGTTCCGTTGTGAAAATTGTTTGCTACTTAAATATTATTGAGAAAATTACAGCGAATAAATGTCAATAAAACCCGGAGAAAAGCGTCCAACGAGTTGCTCTAATTAGCATTAAATTAATTACTTAATTAGGACGCTTTATGTTTACAGGTTTTTCTCACTGGAAACAACTCAAAGGGTATTACAACAAGAACACCTTTAATGTTTATTATGCGCTTCGCTAGTTCCAATTATTTTTCCTTCTCTTGTTTATTTTCAGTCAATGGAGTATTACCCGGGAAACCCTTTCCCGGAACTTTACAAGCTCAGCCTATTAGCTTAAGTGGGGTCACTCAATTCGAGGCTGCTGTCAGGATTGGAAGAAGTTTACTTTAGATGTGTTAAAATATGCAAAGATATCAATGATATCAATAACAAAACAGTATCAAATTAATTCATGACACAAACCTTAGCTATCGAAATTTGTAGTCACAATAAATGGTAATGACAAAAGTTATAATACAACATAACTGTAAAGTAGCTGCTTTGAAGACAACAGAATTATTTCTCACTAAGCCGAATATCTCGCATACGGAAAGACATGGACAAGCAAAAAAACATTCTCATTGAACAAAAATAAAAATAAAAGGCATTCTGATTTGTGAAGGAAAAACAGGGCGATGGAACTCGTCAAGTAGCAAACATTTTGCAATTACAGAGAGGGGCGGAAGAAAAATTCAAAAGGCATTCTGAAAAGTTATTTATAGGTGCTGTTCTTGGAGTCTGTTAACACAAAATTATATCTGACATTGTTTTATGCTTAACGTGAGCAACACAACAATTATTGCTTACTAGATTTACCCGTGACTTTGTTCGTCCGGCTTATTCCGCGGAATGGACTAACAGACATTAATTATTTGAAAAGTTTTTAAAACGAATTTAAAAAAAAAAGTCCAAAAATTTATCATTTCCGTCCAGACATAATTCGGTCCGAAAATCTTCCATAAGTCAATATCAATTTGTATTACGGCATCAAGTTTTTATGCAATCTGTGCCAAATGCCGCCGGTTAAAGCACAAAATACAACCTTGCTCTTCCGAAACATATAATTCCTATGCATGCAGGATCGAATCAAGATTGAATGTGGATTATATCTTATATATATGGCGATTGGATTGAAATTGATTCGAGTGGATCCAATCTCGCTTAGCCGGTTGGATTGAATCAAAATAACAGCTGTAAATGCTGATCGAGTAATCGATTTGACCACTTAAGTTAAACATGTTGTGACAACATTAATTTCTTTGTCGGATTTCTTTTACCAGCAAAAGTTATTTTATTTAAAACTCAATCCAATCTCGATTGGATCACTCAATCCATCCTGTATACGTAATAATAGAACGCATTGAATGTCAAAGCGTGTGAAGCGTTCTAAAGTTGATAATTGCCCAACTTCCATTGGGTTGTGCTTGTATGTACAAAAGAAAAGTATTCATATTTAGCTGTCAACATGTGTGTATTAGAGTGTAATGCTCGAAAATCACGGAGCGCTCATGTACAGTAAACGCTTAGAATGTATAGAAAGAAATTTTATGACATTCGTTTTCAACAAAATAAAAATAATCAGCTCATCCCCACAGTTGGATGCCTGTATTTATCCCTCGAGTCTCTACATAGTTGAGATCTAGTATATTACAGCATTAACTGTGAGGAAATGATGAAGAAAATAAAATTATATGTTATGTACCAGCAAGAAATATTCGTTGTAGGCAGTTGCTTCGTGTTCCTGTACATAGATCTGTATTACATGGTATTGACGAGCCGCTAATTTATATTGCCAAAACTCAAAACCTTCAGCAGCAATATTGGAAATGAAATTTTCCAAGATATGAATTCACATTTTCAAAAAAAGAAAAAAGGTTTCAGGAACTCAATTCATAATTGTATTTTACCTATTGTATATTTAAGTAGTGTGGAAGAGGTACGTCTGTAGACAAGAATACATAAATAATATCCAATAACTTAGTTCCGCTATTGAAAATATAAAATAATATCGATCGAAAATCTCCTCTGCGTTAGTTGCCTCATTTCCTCAAGGAATTTTTCTCAGCCCCTCGGACTGCTCTGAAGAACTTTGAAGAACTTTGAAGTATTTTGAAGTGCTTTCACTGCTTATTTTATTTAATTGGATACTGAGATACATTACGGAAGAGGCAAATATTTAAAATATTTAAATGTTCCGATAAAACCCGGTTAGGCGGATAGATCAGCAGCGATATCATTATTCAGCATGTTTCACGCCGCCGCGCCACCGACGTCCACACACATGACCTTATCGCTGCTAGACGAAAAGGAGTGCAAGCTTTCAATAAAAGTATAAAGTAAAATTCTGCCGACCTTAATTTAAATTTAATATATATATAAGAAGAATTGTACTATATTGAATTGTCCGAGTATTACAACACGTAAATTTCTTTTAAATGGCGGGGCTTATACTCCAAATTCAGTCTGTAAAATGCTTTCTATCGGTAATATGAATTTTGCACTAGCACAATAAAACACAACTTCTTTTTATATTTTATTTTTCAAAAGTGGCAGGTGTAGGTTATTAGACAGTATTTTGTTTTCCATATTGAGCCATAAATAAACTAATCTAACCAAGAAATTAAAACCCAGCACCACTTACATTTTTGTCAGAAAAAATAGCAGCTAGAAATTGTGCGAAATCTGGTGGTCTATTATTTGCTGGATTATTTGCAGGCCCGAAGATTTTCCATAAGTCACATCCTAATTGTACGATGGTATTTACTTTTTGTGCCATTTTTGCTAAATCGTCCAACTTATCGATCCTTTGTTCCAAGTTATTTAGCTTAGATAAAATTAACTCCATTTTTACATGCAAAAGTTTAAGTGAATTTTGGCTATCAAAATCCGAGGAAGAATTATCCTGAGCACATTCGGCTGTGTTATGTCCTCCACCTTTGATTTTCTTCTGCTTGCTCATTCTCCTTATCGATAATAATTTAAGTACTAAAACTGTTAAATTAGCTCAACGCCTACACAAGAAAAATTTTTACTGCACGTCTATTTCGCACAAATCGCAGTAATGCACTGGCGGCTCCAGGAATGATTTTAGTAGATAAGCATTCGGTTACTTCCGTCATGAGAACGATAACATTCTTATTTACTTTTTTTTTATTGATTATTATATTAGTGTTGCAGAATTTTTGCATATTATGGACAACTACTACTTGATTCACGTATATGCATATATAGAAGTCCGCGATACTTGATTGCAGTCAACTATAATTCCACGTGGTGTGTCCAATCGTTTATAAATCATGCTTATAATGCATAAATGGTCTTAACCGCTCTGACTTCTGATTTTCAGAAAAGTTGATATCAACTGTTAAGTATTGTTAATTTTAATTCTTTTTAGTTCTATGGCTGCGAAGCTTTGTTATAGTCAGTCTGAAAATAAAGTGTGGATTGAAGTATAATTCTGAAACAGCTTTTTTATATCTTTCCGCATATTCTGCTTATCTTCCAGGATAAACAATACAATACCGAAATAGGGCACAGCACCCCAATTTCAAAACAGGGCGTGACTTGCACCGATGAAAAGAAGTATAATTTTGATTTTCCGTTTTTTATCATGATTTGAGTCAAGGAAACTTGTGCCGACCCAGAGGAATAAGTTTTCCTTATTTTACTGGCTATACTCAACTATCGCGACCTATAAGACTAAAAAGAAATATCCGCTGGTCACAATATTTCTTAAAAACAACGATGGGTCGTAAACAGAAATCAGAGCAACATTTATTATTATAATCGTGAGCCAGCGAAGGTGTGGGCAGACGATCAAATTTTATGACTGGCACTGACAATCAAGGGTTGTGTACTGTACATTATTTCGAATTTTATCTTATTTTTTTATGTTTTATTCTTATTGCAGAAATGAAAGTAACATGATACCCGTATTGTGACTTAATCGGATACAGGTAAGTGCTATCATGACAAATATATGCAATGCAAATATTTCATTTTGTTCGATATGAATTGATCTATAATCCTATGGTGCTGATTACTTTTCCAAAATGAGAAATCCATCTGGGAAATACTAACATAACGTGTTAGTTCCATTCGTATTAAAAGTACCTTTTGTCAGAAATCATACGCCGTTCCGCTGCTTTAGTTCGTCAGATAAAGTTCTGCAGTCGTAACCAACATTTTGTTTTATGTTAAACTTCCTTCTTTACGTGTGACTAGCTTTTTTTTAAATTAAATGGTGATGGTAAACCAGCAAATCCGAGAAAAAAAGTAGGTCCATAAAGATAAAAAAAAACATAAATTTGCAAGAGAAGCTAATATCATCATAATTCAGTCCGATATTTTGCAGCTGTTGATTCCAAATCTTAAAGTGTTAATTTTATTTACATTCTAAAAAAAAACATTTTGCATCAATTGAATTTGAGATTTCAAATTAAAATTAAAATAGGTAAAATAAAACTTTTTAAATTAAATTGATGTTATTGCACCAATTCCAATCCGAGGGTTTTGATCGGAATAAAATAAAATCGTATGGCGCATTTAGTATAAAACTTTGTTTTTTTGGAGCTTGGAAATCATACTTTTATACAGGATGTCCCGTAAATAGTGGATAACCTGAAACTGATGATAGAGCAGCTTATTAGCTATCGAATGAGCACAATATATCCTTATGAATAGTCTCACGGTTTCCAAGTTACTTAAGTTTTCATTTTTTTTCCAAAATTCCTACTTTAGATCAATCGTTTGCATACCATTTGTACAAATGATAATATTTTTGCGTTCTTTTTTTTGCTTATTATTTTATATTATGCTTATATTATTCTTTAGCAGTTGTGCCATCAGATAAATGATAGAAGTTTTTAGCAGCAGCAGAAAATTGTACTTTTCCTCAAAATGAAGCTTAATAATATTAAAAAATAAAAAAAAACGACTACAAAAAACAAGGTGTTCTAGTTTTTTTTACAAGTAAATAATTGAGTGCAAAATCACCGCTTTATTTTCATATGGTCACCATTTTTCGAAAAATTACAAATTTTAAAATGCGGGCTCGTCAACGACCAGCTTTTTCATCTACTTTAAGAACATATTTTTTACAGCCCTACGATGGTTACCGTAGAAGCCCCCACCACCAAACGCCTCCAGGGGTATCCCCTTTAGACCCCGCAATTATTTATATTTTACAATGAACTCTTAACAAATTGTACCTCAAGATGTATTTTTTGGATTTTGTATAAAAATTTTACTTATATAAAAAAAAAATTCCCTAATTTTGCCCCATTTTTCCTACCTCAAGGTGTATGTAGCCCCTTAAGGGTATATTTTAATATAGTGAAGCAATTATGTTTTCCTAGATAAACACTTGGGAAAAATATTTAAGCGGAATACAAAAGTTAAAAATACAAAACAGTGCATGTACAATACCAATTGAGCGGCAAACATTTATTAATAACAAAAATAAGCCTATAGATAATGTATAAACCTCATTAAGAAACCAAAGCAAAAATATGTATAAAACTTTAAGCACTACAAATACTATCTTGTAGAAGAAAAGAGATTCTATTTTAGAATATATAGCACAACTATCAAAAAATTGTACTCTAAAGGACTAAGTAGATTCGATTATTTTACTATTAGACACGTTCCAAAGAAAATCAGCACTGTAACGATAGTAAGTAGAGTACAGCTGGCAGTACCTGAATTATTCGCATTATTTAAACTACTTTTTTTTATTTGAATATTGCATGAAAAGATCC
Organism: Neoitamus cyanurus; assembly: GCA_947538895.1. Taxonomy (NCBI): domain Eukaryota; kingdom Metazoa; phylum Arthropoda; class Insecta; order Diptera; family Asilidae; genus Neoitamus; species Neoitamus cyanurus. Next base: position 12,515,885 of record OX384541.1, read on the forward strand.
CGAGCTCAGTTGGTAAGCAGAACTGGAATAGACCAAAAATATTGTTATATATTTTGGTTAACAACAAATTATCTGACTACAATACCTTCAGGTGTATGTTAGTAGGTTTGGTTATGAGGTTAATCCAAAACCGTGATGATTATTTTTAATTCTACGTGATGAGTCATATTTTTTATAAGGCTTTCATCTGTGTTTTTTTATTTGAGAATTCAATACTATTCAATTTCAATATTCAATACTACTCCCCCACGTCTTCTAACGACCCACCTCAAAATTTAGACCCTTTATGAAAAAAGTATAGAGCATACGCCATTTTTGACCCATTATCATTGATTTTATTCGCTAGAAAGTAATTCATCGTTTTTACCAAATAAAAAAAAAAGTTAAAGTCATTATCAATATATTTTTTTAAATTACATTTAATAATAATTAATTAATTAATAATCTACATTTATGTGCAACACCAGCCACAAGGTCGTGGTGCCCATTGAGTGCTGGTATATAGGGCTACAACAAATCATATAAATACAAAAGTCCTGTAACGTAACGACTTCATTTTTTTATCTTGGTTAAAAAGGATCAAATTTTATTATACCACAACTAAATTACAGCAAAATTGTGAAAAACGATCCAAAAATTTCGCTAAAGTTCAAAATTTTCTCACGATAAAACATTACTTTGATTTCGAGTAGAACGTTGGGCGAAGTGAGGGGATAATTGAACATTTTCGAAAATTCGTTCTTAGAGGGTTACTCAGTGTGGTAACTTCTAATTACAAAATTTATTTGTTCTAGATAGCATGAAAAAATACAGGTGGCACATTAATAATGGTCCAAAAAAATTTAGATAAAGGCTCGTTACTAAACGTTAAGAAAACCTTTGGCTCAGCAAAAATCTATAGTTTAGAATTAATGATTCTAAAATTATTAAAAACTACAATTTGTTGAACACAGAATTATCACATATCAAGGTAGTTATAACGCTTTGAGCACATATCCGGCAGTGAATTTTTTTCAACAGTTATTTTTTTAAAACTAATAATTGTTTATTCTAAATTAAAATAAATTTTACAAAAAAATTGTTGAACTAATACAGTCGAGTAATAAGCAAAAATAAATGACTCACTGCATAGTAGATACAATACTACAATAATTCCATACCAAATCTCATTTCAAGCCATTGTATAGTTTTCACACTAGAGTGATTTACAATGGAAAGAATAGAGTTTAAGGTGTTTCTGATTAGCTAACTGAAATGATAAATTAATTGGAAAATTTCTGAGAAGTGACTTTATTTACTGGTCTAAAAAAATTGAACTACTACACGAATCCTCCGGTACCTATTACTTTTGTTCCTTCTAATGTGCGCACATTCAATTTTTTCACAAATTTATGCGACGAAGTCGGCATCAGTTTCTGTGATACATTTACCATAATTGACGACCCGTTGAAAATATATTACCCTCATAAGTCTGTTTCGAATACACACCACACAAATAAGAAAAGTGTTTATGTGCTACTTTGGAAATTCCAAAAATGCATTGCATGCAATGACGTATTATTTTTAAATTTAAAAATATCTCAAATGTAGTCCTTTTTACTTATCGAGGCCTGTTCAATGATACTCCACAGGGGCAGATTAATATAACATAAAATCATGACAATACAATACATATACCATCAATTTCAATGCATTTTTTGGTTTACAAACTCGCTACTGATATTTACATACTTATTTCCCTCAATAACGAATTCCCCTGAAATTAAATCTCAAATAAGATATTCAATACCAGAATTACATCCGATATGATGATATTTTTCGTGTAATTGTTAGACAGTTCACCGAATAGTTTGCTCGTTAAGTCAGCCAAATAGAATAGAATAGAATTAATTTACTGTAGGGCATCATACTGCTGAATTTTATCCTCTTCCTTTATTATATTCTTGCCGAAGTTCAAGTACCATGTGCGACCATAATTGCTTGATTCTGGGCAGAAGTTGCTTCATCAATTTTCTACTTTACTAATTATAATCAACATCCAAACTGCAAATAACCTCAGAGCAAAATTTAAATCATATTAAATTCTTTCAGAACACGTTTGTAAGTTGCTCCTTTGCCGGAGATGCATATGCGGCTTCATATATACATTTTGTTCTTAAAGCGTAAAATCTATATTGGATTATCGCCAATTTCTTCCAAACCAAAATTCCAAGCCAAAATAGAGACAGACTACTGTACAAGCGATGAAGAGGTGGATATAAGAATTTGTCTAAAGGATTGTCGTCTACAAGTGTTAAACAAAATCCAAAGTGAGGCCTCTAACTTTGAGTCTTGGGATACTCAGGCGTTTACAGTCTCCATTTTCTAGTCCACTATTAATTATTTTCCTTATACTCGCACTTACGAAAAATAAAAAAGAGCAAACATCTACTACAGGTGACGTCAACAATAATTCATTTTTTAAAAGCAAAACCGCATTTTCAACTTCTGAAATCCTAACCTATTGAACCTAAAGCTTATATAAGGATGGCAGCCGTCCCTTAAAGAGATGACGAATTAGGCAGCAATTCGTACCTTAAAACGAACTGTCACCCCAAAATAAGTTATCGCACATTCCACCGCGTCCATAATAATCGCTCTGCTCTGCAAAAATGTAAACGTCAAGAGCTGTCTGCGGAATAAATTTGTCCCTATAGAAAAATGTGAAAGTCAAGTATATTTTCTCTCTTTTATCGGGGGCCTGGGCTGAAGGAGTCCTCAGATGTTGTGATGTTCTGTACAGGCGGGTCGTCTGGTATACTTTTGTTCGCAGATCCACATCCAGTTGGGTTTACACTGTATGCAAAAATGTGGCAAAGGGTCTGGTAAAATAAATCTCTTGTTTAGTTGACAAGTGTCCTGAACTTTGAATGTTATTATTTCCTATTGTTGTTTCCGATGACGGTATTATTTTAATTTAATTTCTGCGAAGCGCCTCCTGGGCGCAAAGTTAACTTCAATGAAATAAATAGGACAGGAAAAATTCTGTATCGTTTGTATTTCCCCCATAAATGTAACACTCTCTAAAATGAGGGCAAATCCAATTTCAGTGCTGGTACTAGTATATTCATAAATACAGATTGCTTCCATCCCACATCTAAAGCACGACTGTTGTGCAGCGGCAATTAAGATAATTAGCAAGATGTCACCGCAAGTCATTTTAAAAGGACTGTCTTGAGGTGTTCTTCTGTATGCATATCACCGGTATGCTGTCTGCCTTCTATTCCGGAAACTGTGAATGCTCCCTTTTAGATAAAACCGCACCTTTGATTAAAGTCCTCTGAAAGCTCTTTAAGCGCTTGAAAGTGCCTTGTTCCTCCTCCAGACATGAAGCGAAAATAGAATAGAATTCCTCGGAAAGCTCTTTTAATTAAATTGCTTTGGGCGACATATTTCCTTCATAAAACATCACAGAAATAATTTAATTGGGAAGCGCGTCCGAAAATTGAATTGTGATCGTGTTTGCAACGAGTACCAATTGAAACTGGATAGTAATGACGTCAATTGGAATCGTTTTACAAATATTACAAATGCTTCATTAAATTCAATGAGTCCACAGAGAAAAAACATAAAGTAGAGAAAGAGACAATGGAAATTAAATTTGTTCCTTAGATTCTGTGCGGTTGCCACAGGAAAGTACGGCTCATCGAACTGGAAGTTTATTAATTGAATTTGACATGAAAAAAGGAAAGATTCACAGAATAAGACAAAAAAAAATTTTTATATTCGTTCTCTGGTTTCCTTTGTTTAGAATGGTTGCTACATTTGTAAGACTATTTTATCTAGTCCTTATTGCAGTAAAAAGTAAAATTGGGAAAATTATCTAGTCAATAAAACTTTAACAAATGACAGAAACTATAAATTCTATGAAACACATGAGAAAGTTGGCACAGAGAAAATTCTTGAGTGTACATAACATGATAAGATATCATCATTAATGTGAATGATAAAAAGCGATGAGCCTGGGTAATTGCACTATGGACACTAAGATTTCATCAAGGTACAACATTAGAGAGAGAACACTTTTGAATGCGACTTTATAATTAAGTTTGAATCCAAGTGACACAATACAAAGGAAGCTTCAGTACAAACAATATAGGGACGACCATTGCTGGATTAGATCTGTCGAAACTGTACATGTACAATCGACCTGTTGACTAGTTTAAACTGTTCATAAATGTTTGACAACTCCAGAAGACTTGCAGTACTCAATCTTATTTTCATGAGAAAAGAACGACATATAAAATTTACAATGAAAAACAAAGAAAAGCAGGCCCTCGAAGGGCTTCTTAAAACAGCAGTAATATGTACATATGTCTATAATTAGAAATATAGCCTTTATTGCTTGCTTATTAACGAGTTTTCAAGGATACTGGAAACGGACCAAATTTTGACTTAGCATGATCGGCCTTTTGTGGAAGGGTAAACATTTTCCTTCGATATAATTCGTACTTGGATTTTTAACCAGTCTAATGACTCAAGAACTCCGTGCTGATACCATCCTAGTGTCTGGGGCCGAGTTGCTGAGCATAGCCGCACTGTCGAGATCGACTGAGTAACTCGATCGAAACACTCGCATTTTTCGATAATTGTTGTTTAAAAGTAAATAGAGGTATCGTTAAATGGATTAGTAGCATTTTTCTCAAAATTCATCCATTCTTTTAGAAAAATAACGGAAAAAAAACGAATAATCGTTAAATTACAAATTTAATTTCACCCCCTTAGGGTAGGAATTTGGGGACACGCTTATGACATTTCTTGGGTACTACGGACGACTTTACACGGTGAAAAGCATGATGCAAATAAGCACTGTCTTTTTTTTAAGAATACTGAGTTTTTAGCAGTTTCGAAGTTTTTTTTGCGTTTGCATGTTGAAATTAATTTCTGAGAGACAATTATTTTCTTCTTCTTTTGTTTTAATGCTCTCCTTTCTTCATTGTCTTGCGTGCCCTCAAAATGAGAAATAGATAATGATTTTATTCAAACCTAAGTGGAAGCAGACTCGTAAAAGAGAGTTCTAATTTAAACTATGGAGCAAACTACAGAATCCATTTTCGCTTCCATTAAAAATACTTAATGTACTTGTAAAACATCAGTAGATTAACTAAACAAATTGTCGTTATTTTTGTCCATGTGGCAAAAAAAAACACTTTAATAACTAACAAAACTTTTCAAATTTAAAAACTTATCACTGCATGCAAATATAATCTTTCTATTGTAAGGTTATAAGTACTTAAGTAGCTAGATGCCCAAACTATGCTAAGAAATAAATCAACACAAAAGACACAAATTGCTAAAAGCATGCCCCTAATAAGGCGTGGAAAGAAGTAATTACGAAAGCAAAATAAGAGCGCGACCAAATGGTCACAAGCAGACAATCCCGAAAGATCCAAATTGCCTAGATAAGGCCAGCGCTACAAAAAGGATAATCATAAATAAATGGAAGCAATCTCGACTTACCAATTATAATAATTAAAAGGACGACTCCAATTACGCCCATTACTATCATCATTTTGATGTTCGCCCACCAGTGCTTTCGCTTAAGCTTCCCGGCCTGTTGTTCGAACTGCGAAGCGCCATGCTGTAGGGCGTCCGCTCTTTGGTCCAATTCAGAAAGTTTTTGATCTCGTTCTAACACCTTCTCCACGTTTACCTTCATAATTCCAACAACCTCGTCAACCTTCGCCTGTGTCTGCTGGAGGCGCTTCTGGGCTAGGCTTGGCTGGGGCTGCGAGCTGGGAGGTGGAGGTATCACAGGGAAACTATGTATTAATTATGAGTGAAACTTTTCTACATTTAAAGTTATAGTAAAAACTTACACGAATATACACGTTTGGTATGATATGTAATTCTTGCATTGCTACGCTCCGAGTCGCCTCACATATATCCTACTTAAAAAGTTCCACCATTCGCGTACACATTTCTGTTTTTATAAAAGTTCACGTTGAAAAATATTTTCTACCTGAGAAGGTTTTGAAAATAGCGAGCGCAAAGCGGCATCCATCCGCCGAGGCGCAATTTAAATGCCCGAAAATTCATGCGATTTTTATTTTCTCGTCCTGCACGCTCTATAAATTGCAGATGGCGGGCCGCAACTTAACAATGAGCGAGCGGCAAAAATGAATCGAATTTAACATTTTTATTCGACAGTGGGTTTTTAACAGATTTTGGCTTCCCTTAGAGAATGCATACTAACTCATGCGGAATATCGCAGCATAACGGGAAATGCAAAAACGAAAACACGGCCATGTAATTTAACTGCGTTTTTTAGAGTGCGCTATTTTGAAGAAGCATTACATTCCAACTGCATCAGGGGGTCATGATAACAGCTCTTGCGCCTGCTAAATTTCATATTCAATTTCACGATAAAAACGCTATGGATTAGCTTGTAACGAAAATACCCTAGGCAATTGCGAATGAAAGGGAATTAAAGCGTTATTTAACGAAATGAAAACACGTAAAATACAGTGATTTGGATAGATGGACGTCTTATAAAGCATCTAAATGTTTTAAATATCCTCGCTAGTGTGCTGGGGCTAAAATATTTACAGAACACTTTCTTAGCTCTGATCGGAATGTCAGAATATAGTAACGAGATAGCATAGGGAACTTCTCATAGAACGCAATACGAAAGTAACATACTTCAAGTATCGTAAAATTTGAATCTGTTTGATTCGTCACCCATCAGAAATTTATTCGAGTTTGTGCCTCATTCCAGCGATCTTTTAGAAAATTGCAAGTGCTAAATTGCTATACAAACATCTGGAAAAACAGAAATTAAATATTTATTCCCTTTAGGGGAAAACAATATCAAATAAAAGAATCGACACCAAACTGAACCGAAAAGCTATAAAAACATATATGCAGTCTAGGCGGGATCTGTTTTAAAAAGGGGTATGCTGGATGTTTCATATAGGACCTTTAGTTTTTTTTAAAGCCTCCGGAAGGGCTTAAGGAAACGAATCAAGAAACGAAATCAGAGCCTCGACGTGGAGGGGCTTGTGGAAGCCTATGCTTAACTGGAATGAAGTAGGAAATATTTATTTTAAATATTTAAAGTAGGAAATATTTATTTTAAATATTTTCTACTATGCAAATTTGCACACAAATATTTTAAATATTTAATAATTTCGAAAATAAACTTGGCGTTAAAAAGCTTTTTTTTCATCGTGATTACAGAAACCCTCAACCAGAAAATGGAAAAAATAAAATAAAAATGTAATCAAAAACATATTTTAACAGCATGCAATTCAGGTCCTGTCAAAAATCTTTAGCAGCACCAAAGTCATAATGGACTACTTTAATACTGCGCTCGTTCTATCCGCAGCATAATTGGGTAATCTGATGCTTCCAGAAACTTGTAAGGATTCATGAAAGGAGTCATGTTTTGCTGCAGCCAAGCCGAATTTATTCTCTGCATTGTGTATATGGTGCATACAATTCTGCTGTGTTTAAATTAAATCGTTTTCCATAGCAAAAATCCGGGAGGAAGAGGTAAAGTGGGAAATCATAGTTGTATAAAATTCAACAGACGCCAAGAAATGTAGACTGCATTCACAGTGAAATCTCAGCATGGGTGTCAAATTCGTTTGCATTGCAATATTTTATATTGCATGCATGAGAAATCTGAAATCCACTTGAAAGACCTCATTCAGTGCATCTTGGAAATTCCTCGTTGTGTGATGAATTTTCCTTGTGACTCATTTTTTTTATATATTCTCATTTTTCTAATGCTTTCGGGAATGGGCAAGTGAAACATGTCAACAATTGCCGACAGGATGCCTAATGAGAATACAAGCATTTCACGCATGCAGATAATAATTTAAGTGCACACTTTCCGCTCTTTTATTCTTTAAGTATAATTTCGCAGTGCAGCGAAAAATTTGATTTTATATAGTGGAGGGAAGGCGATTCTAGGTTCAACGTTACTTTTATTGCAAGAAGCTTGAACCCTTGATCTTGATTGAAATAAAGGAAAGAATTCTTTGTCGCGATTGAAACGAAACTTGGAGCAATCGACCTATCACGGTACCAAGCGTGCTTAACTTAAATATAATCTAATTTGCGGAAAGGAGGATCAGCTTGAATCGCTTTCTCTGAACATGGAAGTGTTTAAGATATTCGTTGGCACTGTCGTTTGTTATCTTAGGACATTTAGGTGTCTTTAAATTTTGAACCAGATTTGTTTTGCAAATATTTCAATTAGACTATGAGTTAATTATATTTCGGAATTATTCAAAGAAATGAACACTTATTAAAAAATTTGTACCTCCCACATATCTACAAATATTTACCTACCTTCCTACTTTTACAACTACTACATAATTATTAATTTTTGAAGCGAAGCTCCTATCGTCTCGTTATGGATCTTCTTGGCTGGTTGGGGTGTGAAATGAGAAAAACCGACACCGACAGCCTTTACGTAAACAGTTGAGACACCAAAATAACCGAACCCATCGCAACAGCGATTGCCAGAATGGATTCAAATAGTCAAATCATTTACGCAAGTGTGGTCAATTTGCTTGACTTTTGTCTAGCGATTATCAAGTATATTTGTATCTATATTTTGGCAGATTTGAATCATTAGTCTAATCTAAATGGACTTTATAGCAGAGTTGTTTTAATGTGCACTGCAATAATATCGTCATCAATGCCTTAATTACCCATATCTTCTACAGTTTCCTTGTATGAACACTTCCCAAGCATCCATGCTCACTCCTCCTAAAGTGATCAAACTCTAATTTAAACTAGCAGACAAGTCCAATGTACAATGAGTTCTTCAACATAGCAAACAGCGTTCCATTTAATTAACTTTCCAATAAATGTGGTGAAATTCTTGGCAAATTCCTTTTATTATTTTTAGTCATCCTATCGTAATTTCTTTGTCCGCCCCAATTCTCTTTACACCCCGCCGCGCCGGTGCAATGGGAGTGTAATCATTGCAGTTAAAAATTGCACACGTTCTCCACAAACCCTTATATAAATTCTGCTTTAAATTGGATACAACCTATGTCTGGGCCAGAAGAATAACTATAAAGACTCGAGATAACCCTCAGCTCGCAGAAGCTCAGCCTCAGGCAAGACCATATTCCCCTGTGCACTTTTTGTACTTCGTACAGCTTTCGTTTTTATGAGTTTTTGCTTTAACAAAGCTCCTATTTGCCAGATGGACCTTAACTGCAATATTTCGCCGTGTTATTGCTAATTATTTCACCGACAGGAGATAAAGAATCTGCGAAGGGTTTGTTTCGGAGATTATTTTCAATTTACGTTATTAGCTCGCAGAGATTAGAGAAAAATTACAACATAAAGGAAATCCTTAAAGGTGCCCGCGGGTACAACGAAGCGATGCCGAGCGACGTTGCCAAGTGATGGATCGAAATTACCTTATCAAAGTAAACAGGAGGATGAATTAGGCACCATTTCTATGCAGATAGCAGGAATAATGTAACTTGTACTTCCACTAGAATTTCAATTCGCTCTTTGTGCCTCTTCCTGACGCTGCAATCAAAGCAGGAGTAAAGGCGAGACGAGAAAATCCTGCATTAAATAGATGACTCTGGCGTTATCCACGCAGAAATGAAGCATCTCTTAAAAGGCGTAATGAAAAGAAACGTCGCCCAAATGACACATAACCAACAGCCAGAATTCTTATTCCCTCCGCATTTACAGGCATATTTCGCATTGGAGAATTTATATCGATCCATGGTTCGGCCGTAACGAACGCTACAACTGCTGCGACATACATTGAAATTCCCTCTCTATCGTGCTCCGGCAATCTTGTGACAACTTTCGAGTACGTTGGAGTCGTTATTTCATCCACCGGAAGAGGGCTCAAGTTTACAGACTTTTAATCCTTTGCATACTAATGCTAGGTAGCAGGAAGCATGAGAACGTAGAGATAAAGAAAAAACAAATTTTATAGACACGGAAAACTTTTAGATTGGATAACGCGGGTATTATCCTCCACCGATACGCTCTGTGCATTTTTATGTTTGGCATTTCGCGAAATTTTAATCAAATTATTTAATAATTTCGCTATTTTGGTATTTTAGGCAAACGTGAAACGCATATCAACCGAAATCACAAGAGAAATTTTCCCCGAGTTAGGAGCAAGCCAATAATATGAAATTGAAGCAAAAGCTAGGAAAACTTATGCAATGATCGTTAGTAATTTGAGCTTCAACAAGGATCTGGGGATCCTTAATGGAATGCGAAAAGGTTTGCGCACATTCGATTCGTTTCATATTTACCATTAACGAGCTCGTTTGAATCGATAGTATTTCTTGCTGCTTTTGGGTATCGTTTCGACCCACTTTAACAGCCAAATGTATGCATAATAAAATGTTAAATTACCGATTGAAAAGTATTTATGTTTGCTTACGCTTGGAACGGTCGGGTATTTCCTTTCATACGAACTGCACTCGTCAGTACCAAAGAGACTCGATATAGATTTCCATGATTACCGTGTTTGAGACACGAATAAAATTTCTTTCGAATCAACTTTCATAATATGACCCCTGAACCTAGTGTTCCTATAAGCATTCGTATTTAGAATTACTTTTGGTACTATATGGAGGTAAATTTCAAAATAATTCGGGAAGTTAATAATAAAACCATCTCAAAAATGCATTAAAGGAATATCAGCACAAAGCAATAAGTGGTCCAGCTTAATCAAATTTCGTGTATATATGTATATTTTTTGGTCGGATTTCCAATTACATGTTCTATGAGGCCAATTGCAAAGGAATTCCTCACTTCTTACCATGGCTCTTACTTGCTAGGTTGCTAGGCAAGGCAAGACTAGGCTAGGCTCGGCTTTACTACTCAAATTTTTAGAACGAAATTCGTATTATAGCCGAAGCTGCTATATTCACACTAAAGGTAACGCCCCTTTGCCTGCCTTTGTACATCTTATTCGAAACTTTAAACGCGTTTTTATCAAAACGAAATGGATCACACATTTTCAAAATTTTTATACGTTTACTTTACAAAATTGCCAAGAATATGCACTAACAATTGGGATGATATAATTGCTTAAATAATTTTTTTTTGCATAAAGCTGCAAAAAAAGGGTGACAAAATTACTGGTATTTATTGAACAATCATAAAACATTTATTTTGCGACTTATTTGACCGGAGCTTAGTTCATATTCTTGGAAAACATGTTAATAACGTGCACAAATTTTGTTTTTGACTTGAGATATTAATTGCGACCCCCCAAGATGCATGCAAGCTAGAAAGTCGGGTTATGACCTGCTATGGAAAACTGCTAATAAATTAGAAATTTCTGGCTGTAATTATTTGAAAATTTAACCACAAGTACAAGATAACATTAATAAGACATCCTCGAAGTTTTAAAATAATCAATTGAGCTTCTCCCGGTTGAAGTTGAACGGTAATGGATGAACGAATGCTTTTGCGTTAGAACTCTTGTATAAGATCACTTAAAGGCAAAAATGAAAATTCTAATGCACGGGATGCTGAAAATCGGTACCCGAGACCTCTCGAAATCAGTCTTGCAATTTTAAAGAAATTACCACATTAAATTTTCGAATTTCTCTTTGAGAGTTTGCATTTCGAGCTTATAATGACACCAAATATTGTATATGATATGTTTTGGAAAACCCATGAATTGTCACAACCTAACTTAATCCGTGCAAATAATTCTGTTCTGAGAAACATGTTTTATCTTCCTGTTTTCTAAATTGATTACGTGGGAGACGGGACTGTTTTATACACGTGTAACTGAACGACCCTCAAAACCAAACTAATTTTCATCCAAATCGCAAATTTTAAAATATAGCAGTTCGCATTTTGAATTGTTTGGCAATATAATCAAAACAAGCGCAGCCTTGGGAGAAAATAGCTTGAAACATTAAAAGAATTTTGAATATTAGTTCAGCAGTTCCTAAGGTTATCGAACGCAAACAAAATAAAATAAACATTTGTCTTTGCTTAGGTCGCTTAAGGCGTAGCAGAATAATACATACCTCAGATACTGTCTAGAACCTTATAACAGAGACAATTCCATTGAAATCGGTTTGCTATTATACGTGATACATCAGTAACAAAAAGACACAAATTCTAAAAGTTGTTGCTTTGGCTTCTCTAAGCTACGAATCAAGTAAAATTTCTAAAATAATTTCAATCTGCAGACATAAATTCGCTAATAAAAGTGAAATAAAGTGAAAAGAAATCCAAAGAATGATTCTAAAAATAGCAAACTGGAGGAAGTAACTAGTAAGTAATTAAAAGTGACACGTACAGTAAGGCAAATAACAATCATATAAAAGAAAGTGTGTCAAAAGGTGAGTCTTCTCTAGCGTAGAAAATATTCTAGCTTTGTTAAGCACAAAGTTACCTGTACAATTTCACTGTTCAAGGTTGGGGATAAAGTACTCGCACGTATGGTAAAAGCTTGCAAATGAGTCTTTCCAAAACAATTAACCGTGGACCGGATAAAAAAAAATTCAACTTACCTCCATAAAACGCTAGATCATCTAAAAGAGCCCGGTAAACTTATAAACTTTATACAAATGGCGTCAACACCAGGTGAGAATATGGACACAAAAATATTTGTCTGAGTATTCCGATCATAACCTTAGCGAAGATTATTTGCAAGCATAAAATTATAATTTAACACTACTATCACTTCTACTTAATTATCAAAAAGACCTCATAAGTGGATATACTCAAATAATTCAAACTCAACCTTAATTGACTGGGAAGCTACGAGTACGATAATTCAGAAAAAGGCGTAAACATAACAAGAAGATATCATACCAAATCGAGCCATTCGCTAAACAGCGCAATTAGAAACTTTAGCAAACAACTAGAGCAAGTACTTACTTATTTGATCCAGTGGGAGCATCATCGTTTGTTGCCATTTTGAGGGATTACTCTGAAACGACAAGGAAGACTACAATAAAACCAAGAAGATTCACAGCAGTTGTGTGGCAAAACGATAGTCGGAACAGTCACGGCAATGGATTCGAGTGAGATAACATGCCGAATGATAATGAGTGAGTAACGACAAACATGTCACGCCGAACAATGGTTTTTTAAGACATCGATGAGATAAAACTTATTTAGCAAACAACCCATGACTAAGAAGGTGCGCTAGCAATTTTAGGTAGGAATTAAAGTCTTACCGCAAACTGTGCTTAAAAGATAGGCAAACAGCTGCGTCCTAAAATATCTCAAATTTTTTTTAACATTGTTTTTATGCAAACCACCAGAAACTTGCAAAATTTCATTCCCCACAGTTTGGAAGTTCTATTAATTAGATTACATGAAATTTTCCGAGAGATTCAGTTTTGCCTCACTTTACAGAATGCGAAGTAACGAGATTTTCAGAGCTTTCATTAAGGCACGTATAAAATATGTGGAGCTCCAGATCATACTCCGGCAAACTTTCAATTGAAAATAATTTCAATAAAAGCTTTCATACAATTTAATTGTGAATGTTTTCCCTTCCACGTATTTATTTTGCATTTTATTTTAAAGTTTGTGAATACAACGATTTAGGAAAAGTTTCAGCTTGGAGATTTTGAACGGTTTATGGAACAAATTTTCGGTTTGTTTTCAGTTTCAGTTCTAAATTTGAAAGTTGATTGCTACCGTTCTTAAAGAGTAGTCAATCTACAATATTAAAGGATCATTTTCAAACAAATATTTTTAAACAAAAGCTTTTATAATAAAAGTACCATAATACGGGATAAATGTTCACGTGTTTTAGGGAATCCCAAATCCTAGGGAATTGGGAAATTAGGTAGTAAAGTTGTGGTTATGTGACTTAATTACGTTTAACTAATAGAAAATAGAAATATAATCTAACCGGAGCGGCTGTAACACAGATTTAGCGTACCACATTTCCTGATGTATTAGAATTTGGTTGTGTTTTGTATTAGTCGTTCAGTGCAGGCGTAAATATGAAGATTATGAAGATATATGATAATCAGAGGAAACTCTAAAACAAAATTTTCCGAAGCTCCTGCCATAATGCCTGTGCTCCCCTTTTTCAATTTACACGCTGACATTCACTCGACAAGCTAAGCTGATTTGATGAGAAATTCAGCGTCTCTCTTGCACACTGTTATGCTGTACTTCTCTACTAAGCTAATTTTAAATAGTCGCTCATGTACAAGGTCTTTACACCATACAGCAGTTCCTTATTAAATTATAGACCATATAATATATGTATGTTTGCTAATTAAGATGTTTCGAATGGATTTTAATTCTATCGGAAACAAGAATGCGAGCGAAGGGATGACGAAAAGCGTCACAGTAGAAGAAAGTTTTGGCAATTTGTGTACATATGTACACAGCTGTGCCAAATAATAAGAACACATAGAACTGTATAGAGTTCCTTCTTTTCTTGTATTGTCATGGTCATGTCATTTTTCTTCTAGAGTGATATAACGATAACAATTCGGGATAACAACAGCACAAATAGTGTTGGCTATAGTAAAGTTCTTATATGCGAAGTAATCTCTTATTAGGGTGTGATATAATATGAATAATAGCCTTTTGCTATAGCTTTTTACTACGGCTTATCCAGCGACCAGGGTCGGTTTTTGATTGGAGGCAAGAGTGGATGGCAGCGTTTTCTCTGACTGCTAGACCTGAGACTCTCCTTTCGTCTGTCAGACCACTGCTGTTTTGCGGAGATAATGACCGTAAACGAAGTTCTCTTGGCTACGGAACAACACAATTCCCCTAGTGGATATATGTATGTATATGGTATATGTACCGTTTGCCAAACCGTAACACGGGTGACCTGGTCGTACTCCAGGTGCCTTGCATAACGTTTGGCCGTGTTTCATATACTACTACTATACTATGTACCGATAGCCAAAATGTTCCATAAGTCGACAAAGCTGGCCAACTCTTGACTCGGAGCGCCATCGCAAGTTGTCTAAATAAAGAGCAAGAAATTATTATGCACCTCCTCCCTCACTCTCCGGCTCACGCGATGCATAGCGGCCGTCACTTGGGTATACACCCATATTTAACGTCCTAACCGGACTGGAATTGGGGATCAAGTTCACCCTGCCGATTTTCAGCCGGCTATTATATTGTCCACGGTAATTTTTTCCCCTGTTGTACTTCAATCTATAATATATATTGTACAGTATATAAAATAGTGTATAAAATAATTTGTAAAAGGCAAATTTCAGTCTATTAGTACGAACCTTAGAAAGGGAAAAAGGACCGGGGCAAATTTAACCCCTGAGAAAAAAGGCTAAGGGGAAACAGGGGCTCGAGGAAAATTAAATTAGAAATGGAAAAATGACTGGGGAAAAATTTGACCCCCTACCAGAGTCTGTGGATATAAAATACTTCATTCGGTTCATTAGGAACTCCGGATGGTTCGAATTGGGTTCGTAAGGAAAATATTCTTATGTGATCTCTCAATAGGCCAAGCCTAACCTAAGTGTGCTCTTGGACAGCCACGCCAACCTGACCTACCATTTTTTCATATCAATTTAAGGCAATTTTGGTAAATATAAAACCGTTTTAAATAGTTAATATATATTTGCCAATAGAAATTAATAACAACTAGCTTTCATGCCTGGTTCGCATGGTGTAAAACAATTTAGCAGTGCGGATCCTCCATTCCATTTAAATCGGTTCAGGAAGTTGACAATTTTCGATCGCCATATTGGATCCACCATCTTTAATTTCCAAATTTCGACAGCAGATTCAAGATGCTTGGTAGCTGAACTGCACGTAACATTCCTTCTAAGAACTAAGCACGCATTTCAGCTACGAGCGGGAAAACGAGACGATTCTTCTCGTCTTCCCAGTATGGGGCCCCACATACGACTAGATAAATTAGAACATCCCATTGAAGAAAGAAGGGAATTTCATTACAAAATGTGTCACGAGACGTTCTTTAAGCGCAAAACGAAGCCTGTTGTCTTTTATGCTAGAACTAGGCCAAGAGTCGCATTCAGCATACAAAATGCATAAAATGAAGAAACGCCGATGTCCTTGATGCGGGGATTTCGAATTGCCACAGCGCTCGCAGAAGAAAAACTTTTTCATTTATTGAATTTCTCATGAATTCCAGCCTCCGTTCAAATTCTGGTGAAAACAAATAATCGGCGAAAGCTTTGGACGTGTGCCAGCCGTGAACCACCGCAGATATTGCGTCTGTGTTCAAGCTGTCTGTAAAACTTATTGAACCGGGAGTTTGTTTCCAAACAACCGGGAGGCTCCGACAGCGAACAAAGACCTCATTGTCGGGGATTAACTAACACAAGGCGGTTACTTGACCAAAACTCGTGCCGACTTACAGCGATAATATGCGCTTTGTGTCGGGCGATAACAAGTGCTCAGGCCGGAGCCCGGCAGCCCAATGGATTTGGATCGTTCGCACGAAGACTGGCCCAGCTAATTAAGACAGCCCCGATTAATGGGCGATGTAAACAGAGCAAGGAGCAGAGCTGACCACCTAGTGAAACCGCTGCTGGTTGAGGCGGACGGAAATCCAATTGAAGATTTTCATGGAACAGCGCTCCCGGGCCGAGTTATTGCAAAATAGCAGTCGATTTCTTTGAAATGCGAACAATGCCTCCACCCCCTACAGCCTCAGAAGTAGGGCGCTTATCATAGAAGCACGAGGTTTATCCAGACACTGCAGGCTGAATCCATTGCATTATTTAGGAAGTGTACTGGGGGCTCCTCCAGGCACGAGCTCCGCTGGAAGCCGTGTGGTCGCCATACCGCTGCCATAAATAATTAATCCTCTTCAGATACAAGAAATCGATAAGGATGAATCTGCTGCGAAAAGGAGCACTTTGCCCGAATTGAGCACTATTCGCCCGGACCGGAAAAAGATCCCGCCGCGCTCCACCGTCAGATGAAGCAACAAATTGCAGCGCAATGAGGCAAGATGTTGAATCATCTGGCACCGACCGATTACTTGTTGCTTCTCCCGGCCGTTGTTTGCTCCGATCGTGGGGGCGCCCAGGAGGACAGACAGTCCGATTTTAACCCACTTCAAGCGCTAAATTGATTGGTACTCACTTTGCAAATTAAATGCTGCGGCTAAATGAAATGATTCGGTGATTGTAGATTTCCTCGATTTCTTGACGTTTCACTGCCACTAACAACCAGCCATATTAGTTTGATTGACGTATGTGACGTACCCAGTTCTGGGCTGCGTTCATTAAATTACGCCACGAATCATTTGAAACAGCACTGCCAGATCACAAGCAAGTCCTCAAAGCTAAAAGTTTGTTTTTGTTGATAATTGCGTTTACGAAGTTTACGCATTTTTCATGATTAACACTTTTTTCATAGTTGTGAAGTAAATTGAATATTTTATATTGTATATATATTGCAGTTTTTATTTATAAAACCGGTAACTTTTTAGGGCCCTAAAATTCGAGCTTTTGGTTTCACATTTATGTTATCCACATGTTTTGGTATTAAATGAAAAGCAAGTGACTACCAAGCTTTTGACAAAAACCACCAAATATCGCTAACAGTAATTTTTTA
Source organism: Neoitamus cyanurus (assembly GCA_947538895.1). Classification (NCBI taxonomy): domain Eukaryota; kingdom Metazoa; phylum Arthropoda; class Insecta; order Diptera; family Asilidae; genus Neoitamus; species Neoitamus cyanurus. Next base: position 12,533,435 of record OX384541.1, read on the forward strand.
AGATCCACCCTCGAGACACTGTATTAGCATAAATTCCTCGTTATTGTAGAAATAAAACATTCAATTATACACTACGTTTCTTTGTTAAGAAAAAAACATTCTCGTATATATGGAACATAGTTTGAGTGATATTACTTTAGTCGTTTTCGAGAATTTTCGGTTTTGTCCTTGAGTAGAAAACACCTCTATAATCTTTTGTCTCTGGAAGCATCATTTTTGTGCAGAATTTTATAGGCTACCATTTTCTTATTATTTTCTAGTTCAATTGAGTATTTACAGCATATTTTCAAAAAAACTAGAACTAACCCCTTTTAACCCATAGAAATACTAACTAAGCACGGAACGGCTGTATCGTGTATGAACCCTATACGTGAGCGACCACCTAAGGGATGCTTCCTAGACGAGAACAGCAACAGCGTTTATGAGGGAGAGCTAAATAAGAATCGGCGCAAGCGGTGAATGGCAGCGTGTAAATAGATGTTAAAGGGGGCATAGACATTATGGAAAGAACTTCAGAAAATTTTGAATTGTAAGCCCCTTTCTGATTATGCCTACATATTTACGCCTGCACTGAGCGACCATACGAATACAGCCAATTCTAACACATCAGGGAATGTGGTACGCTATATCTGGCTTACAGCCGTTCCGTGCTTAGTTCATATTTGCATGTTTTAACCCCAAAAAACCAAAAACATATCGCTCAAATTTAGTAAACTTTTTAGGTTATACTTGGCACATCGATGTTAAGGTTTCCACAAAAAATTAAGCATGCTCGGACTTTTTCCGTGATGTTGACCTTGTTTTGAATGCCTGAAAGATAACGCACAACCTAAACCACTGAAGATATAAACATGAAATTTGGAAGATATGTTCCTTGGAGAGTGTAGAGGTGTACTTTCGAAAATCAACCCCAAGGGACTATACATTTTTGTATTGATCCGATTTACTTGAAACTTTGCACAAACACTCCACAATATAAATAATAGAAAACATATTTCAGCCTTTCCTTAAAACAAACACTGTGGAATATAAATAATTGGGTTATTTATATACCGTTATGTAGCTTAAGACCCTAAACCCACCAGGGGTTTACGGGATCGCTGGTCACTTGAATCTGTCATGGATAATTGGAAATTCAAGATGGCGGATCTTATATGGCGACTGAAAATTCTCAACTTGAACGGATTTCCGTGTAATTGAATATACAGGTGTTTTTGAAGACGCTGATTTAAAATCTGGTATCAACATTTTGAACTTTAATATTGCGGCCAAGAGTTCTTTATGTAAATGAATGTTTTGGAAATAACATGCTTTTACCCACGACTTCGTCAGCGTAGATTTTGGATATAAACTTTGTTAGATTTTTAACGATAAAGATTAAGTTGGTCTGTATATTTATGAATTTGTAGATTTCGCCAAATAAAATTAACGCTCTCTCTCTTTTTTAATGAAATTTTTTTTATACAGTATGTACATACATACTTGCGGAAAGAAAGTCCATTAAGAAAGACCTAGAGCGTTAATGTTATTTGGCAAAATCTACAAATTCATAAATATACAGACCAACTTAACCTTCTCCGTTTTAAATCTAACTAAGTTTATATTCGAAATCTACGTAGACGATGTCGCGGGTAAAAGCTAGTATTCCAATATTACGGCAATGCCAATTCGTGATGATGAGAATGGTGATTCTATTTTCTCCGATATTCCTTAATATGTATATGTATGTGTGTCAGAATTCTGAATCGCAACCGTTCACCTGACTCTACGAGTATATGTTTGTATATTAGGATATTTTTTAAAAACTGTCCATTTTTCTTTTACAGATAAAACGTCCACACTGCCTGAATGGCACATCCAATATGGTCCGGATGGCTGGTTCAAAGTTACTCGCCAGGCTTTTACTCTTGATCTGCTCGGTGACTTTGATTTCCTTATTAGCCTTAACAAAATGTGGATTCGGAAGCTTGGGTGTGGATAATTTCATATCAGACGATGAAGGTAAGCAATTGTTGAATCAATAAATTTGTAACAATTATTAAGCAAATACAAAGTTAATAGGACATGAGCTTGTGCCCCAGAAAGTTTTTAATCACCAACAAATATTTTGTGACTGCGTCGGGATTAAGTATTCAGGTTTTCTGAAAATCGACCTTCCTACATGCATACCTATGTTATGTAGTGTACGCTTTAAATCAATGTGCAGGTAGTTTTGCGCCTCGCAATTCATCAAACAGAGGCTTTGCCTCGTGCAAAATTCTCAGAACGTTACTCAACTGAAAGGCAGGTTAACATGCACTGACTACTGAACATGCTTTGAACACAAAGTCTCGAATAAAAGCCTTTGTGCATATTGCACTGAAGTTAACGAGAGATATTGATTAGGCTGTTTGGTCCTACACAGATTCTGTGATATCGACCTGCATTTATTAAACATGGTTGACTCCTTCCTCACTTGGCTCTTCACAGACTTTAATGTTTTTTGTGCGAATTTGGTGAAGGAAGATTTAATAAATTGTAGCGGTGCTTGAATTAAAAACTAGGATGTATTTAGTAAGTAAAAGTTGTATAATTGTCTTTATAAAGCGTGTCTCAGCAAGAACTTGAAATTTGAATAGAGCGCCATTTCCATCTGTTCAATATTAAATCAGTAATTTACGAAAATGACGCATCACACTTCGGAAGAACGTTTATTAATTGTAAAAGGTCATTACAAAAAGGGAGATAATTTTGCGATGGCAATTCCAAGTTATATGTTCATTTTGCTGTATATAATTCGCTTGAGAAGTATATTATCATTCTTGTCTAAGGCATTGTTGAAACTTATTAGAAAAGAAATTAATTTTGAAAATTTTGAATTTCGAAAAACTGGTTAAGCATACATAAAGCTTATAAATAATTTTGGATATTGTACTTGCACCATTTCCCTAATTAAAAGTTTTTGTTTATCAGCCAGTAAAGGCGGGTGATATAATAACCATTCCATCGTTCTGCCTTTGTTTTGTGGTATTTCTCAAGGATCTGTTCTAGGCCCTATCCCTATAAATTGACAATTTGATTACGATTTATGCACCCCGACAATTTCCAGGTGTTTTTTGGCAGAACCATTGGACTTTTGGACTGTATTGTATTCATGAGAATTACCAATTGAATTTATTTTGTGAAAACAAGAAACTTAAGTAAATTTTCTTTCAAATGGCCTTCCTGCAAAAATTGCTGTTGTTATTCTTTATTGCAAAATAATAAGAAATCAACAGACTCCGCGTAACCAGCAACGTTTTGTCTAGGGTGAAATAATAAAAGTTTAATTTGATTAAATTATCTTAAATTTACTTTAAACATAAATTCACTTTCGGATATTCTATTTTTCAGTGTCAGATATTTTATAATTATTTAAAAGTGGCGTAGCTACTGGCACTTATTCATAAATGTCAACAACGGGCTTGAGCTGTAGAAAGCAGTATAATCTTGGCATTAAATCTTAGCAATCGTCGATGTCCCTTTAAGTTGTTCATTCCACAACCGAAAATTGCTAATAAATCACAATCTGAATGTAATTTTATCTCATTTGTTAAGATTCGAACAAGATTCCGGCGGTGGCGGCCTTGCAGCAGCAACCCCAGGTGTATCAGCACCACCTGCGAAATATAAATGCCGACGTCGACCAGAGGGAGTATATCGAGCTGCTCCGCCAAAGGGAGGAGGAGTACCGGCTGGAAATAGCAAAACTGACATCGGAAATTAAAGCCCTGAAACTGCAGATCCTTCAGCTGAAGAGTAAGCCGTGCGGAGTTTTCTCCCAAGCCATCTGAATAATGCGAGGCAATAATTTTCAGGTGTTAATCACAGCCACCACACAGCTAGTCAAGACGCCGTCGTTTCGCCTGCAGCGGTGAATGCCACCACTGCGCACTCGGCGCCGTCGTCAACGGGCTCCTTTTACGACTGCAGTAGTTACATTAGGAAGCAAGTAGGTGCTGCGGAAATACTCCGGGGGCTCCCCCTGAACAATGAGTACGAGCTCGTTCCATTTAACCATTTCACATTCAGCCGAGTGTATCCCATTGAGCTGGGCTTAGGTAAGCGGGTGGTGGAGAAGCCCATCGGTTACAAGCGGAAGGACCTCTTGGATGCCTTGAATAAAGCTATCGAGAGTCTAAACAAGAACGTTTCCAGCACGATGCCGACCAGCGGAAAGTATACCCTGGACGACTTCACGGAGGGCATCTACCGTAACGAGCCCACCACCGGCACCCAGTACGAGCTCTACTTCAGGAGCAAGGAGGTCGCCAATAGGAGTGTGGGCCACACCGAGCACAGTTCGAATAACCACTTGAGCAGCGGCAGCAATACAGGTGTCACGAAAGTGGTCGTTATGCGCCCGTTTGCACCGCTCCAGACAATTCAGATGGAAGTCTTTCCAAGGGTCCACGAAAAGGAGCTAATCCACATCATTCTTCCACTGTCCGGAAGGACCTCGACGTTTCAGAGCTTTATGGACAAGTTCGTCAAGATCGCCCTCAAGAACGACAGAAGGGTGCACCTGACCGTTGTTTATTTCGGGGAGGACGGGCTGTCGGAGGCCCGGGCGATCATGAGCCGGGTATTGAGCATGAAAAATAGTGGCGGCAACTCGTCCAACCTGAAGCTGTTGGCGCTCAACGAGACTTTCTCGAGAGGTCTGTGCGCAACTTACTGTCTGGCTCCTTAGATGGGCGGGCTACAATTTCTTTTCTCATTGCAGCCAAGGGACTTCGAGTGGGCGCCGAACGTGTTTGGGACAAGACTGATAAAAACAAGGACGTCCTTCTGTTCATGTGTGATGTAGACGTCGTGTTCAGTGCCAAGTTCCTCGACCGGTGTCGCTGGAACGCCAAGCCAGGTAAAAAGGTGAGTGTAACTCTAACTTAACGATTTTCACTTCAATCTCGTCGAATTACAGCTGAGTGAGTGCACAATGTTCAAATGTGCCATAATCATATTTTTTCTCATCTTTCGTTTGCCCGTCATTTCAAGGAGATTTTTTCTTGCATATAGGGTGTTCTAAATAAGGCCGGCCCTACTTTTCGTGGGGTTCGGGGCTAAATTTATATATAAATGCGAGATGTCAGATACCTACCTCAAACTTGGAGGTAGGTAGATATGGTCCCTCGACAACATGTAGGCTACCTAATATAATTTAAATGTGGTGATAATAATAATTTTTTTATTAATTCGGATAACTTTTTTTGTTTTACATGTTCACAAATTCTCTACAGATATCGTATTTTAATTTGTTGAAGTTGAAATTCTTAGTTTAACTAGTTCGCTATTAGTTTACCATATACTAATATCGCCCAGTGGTCGAAATCCGACCTAGTTAATTGTTAATAATGATGAAATTATAGTGATAATTGTAGTAACAAAATCATGAAATTTTTGTTTTGTTTTTAAATTCAATTGATTATATTTATTGCAAAATAATATTTTTGAAATTTAAAGAAACACGTAATTGAATGTTTTGAATATTTCAATGAGGGAAAACACGATTTGATTTTAATCACTCATAGCGAAAATATCAGCATCGTATTTGCAATAGGGATCGTTTACAACATTCAATGTGACATTTTCCTTATGTGCTATAATTCGCCCGGCAACAATCCATTCCACGGACTAAAATTTGCTTTTTACAAAGTTACTACAACGGACTGAAAATTTGTTCAAAAATATGAACATTTGAAAAATTTCTAAGTTAAACTTTTCGGAAAGATTTTTTCCGTGAAAATTTTGTTTACATGTTCATTCGTTTTCACACTAAAATAAAAAAAATAGGCGAATTTAACTTGTTCCACAAATTTTCCCCAAAAAATTCTATATCTGGTACTCCTAAATTACTTCGACATTTTTCATACAGTCAATCATTGTCAACATCAGTAATAACAGAATAAAGCTTCTGTCCGTATATCGAAATTTTACCGTATAACAATTTAGGGTTACTTGCTTGTTGAAAAATTATAAAAAAAACCAAACCGCTTTACCACTTTTGTTCTGTCAGTTGTCGATGTGAAAGAATTGCAAACAGAAGCATCAATTGTTTCAAATCTCGGGAATGGAGTATATTTTTTGAAGAATTCACCCAGAATGTTTCAATCATGCGGATCAACTGCAAATGAAACTCAAATTAAATCGATTGCTCTTCAATACAAAGTTCCAACAATCGTGTCGCCAATTATATTTCAAAGAACGTGTTGTTTTTAGATAAAAACCTTATTCAGATAAATTAATCATTTATTCCCGTAGTATTTTGTAATAAAATAAAAATAATAATAAAATAAGTAAGCAAGAAAAAAAACAGCTAGGTATAATCACACGGCCACACAGAGGCGTTCAAGCGAACGAATATTTTTTGTGGTGTCAAGAATTGAAGAAGGAAAAGAAAGAAAAAAAGCAAGAGAAACCAAAAAAAACCTCAGTGAAACTCTGGCGTGTTAGAATTGAAACATCTTAAGTTCTAGAAACAGTTGATCTCTCTTTACATTTGTTGACGATTTTATATTTCAGGATTAGGATATGGTTATGTGGAATTTCATTGAAGAAAATCTGTCTCAATTAACTGAAATATATCTTTTATTCATCAATTTCCATTAACTCATACTTTAAGAAAGAGACAACTTATTTTTAAATTTGGAAATTTTGATGGCAGATTCGAAATCAGTGACCCCAAAAACCTTCTAGTGCGGATTTTCAGAGCAATCCTTTGAAGTTTAACTCTTTCGGTCGCCATATTGGATGTGCCATTTTAAATTCGGATGTTTTTGTTGATGTGCACATGTATGTTACATCGCCTTTTCTCTGGAATGAAAAAAAATTATTTGAATTCGTACAAAGGAAAGACACTAAAACGGTACCGAACGGAACAAAATTAAACCTCAGCACATCAATATTGAATTTTGTGTGGTGGTCTCGTTGGAACGCTCAGGTCGTTGTTGTTACGTTTCATGGCTCAGAAAGTGCTTTTTAAAATAATAGTAATTAACTAGAACTTCTCGAAAATGCTATTTTGGGATAAGTAGGTACTGACATTTTCAATGCGAACAAATAATGTTGTTTATCCTTCAAACGAATCTCAACTACTGCGTTTGGTCTCATATCCACATTTCAAAGAGGAGTATAGTCGTTTCATTAAACACGAAGCTAGAAGGTGCCATTAACCCACCTTTCTGAAAAGGGCCGAACCTTATTCCCGTACCCAATATTAATTCCACTTTATGTATTTTTAAATAGAAAGCTAATGGAGTTATTGTAGTTTTTCTTCAAATGCTAGAATAGGATATTTGGACCTATTTCACTTAGGCAGATGTGCACTTAATAAAGTTCGACTGTTCGCTTATTCCACAGCCCGCAGAACTACTTTACCCTGCTGCAGATGAGCAGGGAAGCGAAAGAGTGGGTGTTGTAAAACTTACACTTGCCACTCCTACGACTGTCGTAAAGTTTAGTTCGGAGTTAGAGCAAGGAAGTCGCTTTTGTTCGGTCGGGGCGTAAACTCTTGGCAGAAGTCCCAATTTCATGGGACTCTGCATAATGACGACACATAATACGGAGTTTCATTAGCCGATCGAACTCATCATTTACAGCCAATCGATATGGCTGCGGATTCGACAATTCGACAGTCCCACCGGTTCGGATTTACACTCGGATGCGAGCTGGGTCGCTTTAATTGTTCGAACATATGTCGCGCAACTTTAATTAGTGTACTCCTACCGCTAGCAAGCGAGGATTTGATTAGCGCCAGCAAGTGCTCACAGCGCGCTTTATTGAGTCCTTGCCGGCTTTAATTAACAAATATCTTGATTGTGCTGCTGACATCTTGCTTGAAGTTGAGGCCCTTCACCCCGTACTCCCAAGGCGCTGAATCTACCAGGGGTTGCACTGCTTGGGGTATGTACACATTCGTGCCCGCTTTAACGCCACCGAGGTAGAGCGTAATGAAATTATGGAGCACCGTGTTTTAAAATGGCTCGTTAGGATTTTAATGTAAATTGTTGGCAATTTGTAATTTGCCTCGAATTGCTTTTCGAGGGCCGCCCGGATGTAGACGACGCGGTCCTCTGATACCAGCGGAGCGTTAAATGTCGCGAGCGTTTTGCACGCGAATAAATCAATACTCGGATTCTTGGGTGGTGTCTCTCCTCTTCGGAATGTGCTGATTTCGTACAATTTGATTAGGAGGTCGTTAGCACACTTTCGCGGGGTAACAAGTGCGATAATGGAAAAAAACACAGACTTCGCTTCGAGTTATTCGGTTGTCTGTTGATGATGGCTGGTAAGCTAATTTTTGGAATCTGGGGGCCCATTTTATGGAGTCAATCGATGGTGCTTTATTTCCCCAATTGCATTTAATGATGCATAGAGTGATTTGTTGTATACGAGGGTTCAAATATTTATTGAATCGAGGTAGCATGAAAAAAGGACGAATTTTCACCTACATTGGCAAAATGTCCTGTTCGGTTGTATAGAAATTAATCCTTAAAAGTGACTGTAGCCTCGCGTATTAATTATAGTAGTGGGACTAAGTTTAAGACCACATTGAATATGAATCTGGATCAGTCTTATAATTTACTATTTCCATACTTGCATATATATTTCTATACCACATTTCTAATAGAATAAAAAGTAAATTTCGCACACTGGGCATTTGAGGGGCTCTCAATAAAGAGTTAGAGAAATTTAATTTCTTAAAAAAGAAATAAGGAAAAAACAACAAATCAGATTTTCGATATCAGTTGATGTGACCCTACCCCATACATATATTAAAAATCGCTGGCCGAAATGTTCTGGTATTGTCGTCCACCTTCATAAACTTGCGAACTGCCGTTTCGTGTAAGGTGGACCGCTTGACATTGTGCAATTGGTGAAAGTGATAAATAGTTGGGGTGCTATTATTTTCATTTGTTTTTTTTCTTTATTGCTTTAAGCATAGGAGGAGCAGCGGGCCAATTAATGTTCCATATATGCATTATACATATTTCCCTTTAGAAGAAGTTAGGGATTTCGGAAACTATAGCTTTCCAAGCAATTATTATGAAGAATTAAAATTGCGTAGCTACAAAAGTATTTTCTACATATGAGCGACAGTGCAATATACCTACAGTCAAATGTTATTCGTTTTTTAACTAATTAATTTTAAATCTGCAAGGAACGATGGAAAAATATGTGGTCCAGGGTAAATGTCTGTGTGTATGGCGTTAGTGTGTAGTCAACTGAAGGAATGACCCAATCACTGGCGTAGCTACTAAGGGGCTAGGCGGGGCAGTGCCCCGGGGCCCTCAAGCTCAGGGGGCCCTCGAATCCTTACCAGAAAATCTCGATCGAACTGAACTTTTGAAAACCTATCCCATTTTCAAAATAAATATGACAGGTTGCAACCCGACTTTAATCATCGCAACTCAGTTGAGAGAAATTCGAAAGTTATACCTAGGGAATTCCCCTAAATTCTTTCTGTGGGTTTGCAGTGTTGTTAATTTGACGGATAGCGATATGTGCGTTTTATTATTCAGCGATGTGCGTTTTATTGTGAATTCGAGTCAAGATTTTTTTCGAAAACGGTTATCATTGCCGCCAGAAGCTGCCGCCAACCGCTTGCGGCCGGCAAAGCTTTGCCGTCGGCAAGCGGCAGCCGCAGAGTCAGTGGCGGATTTACCGGGAAGCAAAGGAAGCAATTGCTTGGGGCCCCGCTTGGACAGGGGCCCCATAAATTGAAAAATTTTGAAAACACATTCGGAAATTTGAAAACAAAAAAATAAAAAATGCGAAATGAAAAAATCCATGTAAACGACGGGCCTGCTGAAGATGCGCTTGAAAATTTGTCTCCGCGTGATAGTTTTCGGATAAAATCGTTTCTTCCGATGATCTATTCTTTGACAACCAACTTGCGACAATGTGCTAAGGCATACACTGATATCACGGTTAATTCTCTTTAACAAAAAGTTTAGAAAGACTGATAAGACACTATCCAAATGACGTATGAACATCTGTTGTTACTGTTTAATATTTTTATTACCTTCCCTGCAGTGCACTAAAAGCTTAGCTTAGCATTTTTAAAGTATTTGTATATTTAATATTTTTACTTGATAAAACCTAACCAGTTTAGGTAGCAGTGGGGCCCCATTTTTTGATTTGCCCCAGGGCCCTTGGGGACCTAGCTACGCCACTGGACCCAATTATCTTATTTGAATCCTGTAATGTGAAATATTGGAACAGTATTGGCAGCCCAAACAAAAAAAGCCGATTCCATCAGGAACATAACACATGCTATCTGGAGTATCGCTTTCAAAAAGAAATTGAAAATTACTGCAACACAAGCGGAGTTTTAAGCGGTGAAAATTTTCAGCTATGGCATGCCCATGTGTAAAAATAATACCCATACCCACACTTTGGTGCAAATTTGTGCAACACACACTTTTCCTAAGAATTTTCTCCCAATGTTGATGCATTGCAAAATATAGACGAACAAATGTCGTTTATGTTCGCTATGCTGGATGATTAGTCCGCAGTAGCTACTATAATTGATGGGGCTTCCATCTGTCACTTCGTATGTGTCAGAATGGGATTCGAACCCGGGATTTTTGGAATGGCAGTCTAGCACGCTTACCACTAGACTAGTCGCTTCCCGTTTTGAGCAATACATAATATAAAAATGAACCATAAGATGTAACACTGTAACACACCCCACACACAACAAACGTTGTGTTTCATTAGGTCATTTTACAAGTTCCCATTAATTATCGAACATCACTGGTAATTATTAAGCACCTACTCATCAAACTCCACTTAATTGAAGTATGTAATTCTACACGACTATTTACAAAGTACCATAGCGACCCAGTTCTCTCGAAGAACTACCTCCTTGTTTACCCTGTTAGACATCTCAGTAAATTCATAATTTAAAAACAAAAATTCAGTAGAACTTTGTCGTCTTCACCTACATCGAGGAATCAACTGAATTGAAAAAAATAACTGAAAGCATTTTGTAAACACCTGGGACAGTGAAAAATGTACGTGCGCCAAAAAGGGCTGCAACAACTCTCGGATGCTCATTAAAAGTTTTACCGCAATATTTCAGCAAAAAGTTCGTGCAGAGAAATTTGTGATAGAATGTGACGCTAATAACAAGAGCTTATGATGTACTCAACAGGTGTATTATCCCGTCGTGTTCAGCCTCTACAACCCGCATGTGGTATACACTCTGCAGGGAAAGGAGGTGCCTCCTGAAACGGATCAACTTTTAATTTCCCGGGACACTGGGTTCTGGCGAGATTTTGGCTACGGCATGACGTGCCAGTACAGGTAATTCATAAAAGAATGATTCCGCCTGGCGGAGCACCTTAAAATTCCCTAAACCACCATCGCCCCTTGATTTCATATTCAGGTCAGACTTTCTAAAGATACGTGGCTTCGATGAGGAGATTGTGGGCTGGGGCGGAGAGGACGTCATGCTCTACAGGAAGTATGTTCGCTCAAATATAAAAATAATAAGAGCTACGGATCCCGGAATATTTCATATTTGGCATCCGAAGGTACGCCAGCCGTCGCGTAGGATGTAGTAGGATGGCTTGAATTTTAAATTGTATCTAAATTTTCAGGTGTGCACAGGTGTTACCAGTGGTCAGCGCCTGACTGCGGATCAATATCGGGCCTGTATCAGGTCGAGGGCACTTAACGAGGCTTCTCACGCCCAACTGGGATTCTTAGCGTTCCGCGATGACATCGCCGCACACTATCAGGACAACAACAGCCACATCCAGGTCAACAATGTCCTGCCAGCCAAGAGCCACCCACAGCCTCTCTTCGACTCGCCGCGAAAAGCCAACAAGGATGCCGGTGGAAAGTCATCGAAGAGAACCCAGGCCGTGAAGAAGAACACTTGATCTTATCTTGAACTGCAGGACAGCATTTGGAAAATTGAGTTCTGAACTCACTAGTGGCGCTTCTCGAGTAACTATGCGACAAATCGTGATATTTGCGTTAGCTTTTAAGGGTACTAGTCGTCATATCCTAAGGATATTGCACAAACTTTACAACTTAGTTCAAAGACATTTGTAAATATGTAGACGTTTTGTACATACTTTTACGCCATAGCAGACTTAAAGGGAATTCTCCGAGGTGACATGCATTTTTAAGCGGCAGAAGCTCCCCGGCGACACGTTGGCTGCCTCTGCTCCAATATTTATGTATGTGCATTGTGCAAGGCTGCCGTGCGATAAGTAATTAAATTTAAACGAAAAATGTTATATGGAAACGGAATAAAGTTAATGTAAAACTGGACGATGTTTTTATATTTGTTTTCTTAAAAACAACGTGAATTTTATTATTTTTGACTTCGCAGTACTGCCAATAAGAGGATACAAGTGATATGCAGAAGTGATATGGATTATACATAGATCTCACCTAGCCAAGTAAACAATTGTATGGCAGGTGGGGCAGCTCAACCGTTTTCGAGTTGCAGGGTGATTAATAAACTCGAGATACACATTATAATTTTATTGTTATCTCTTGATCTAATTAACGCAGCGAGGTCAACAAAGGCCACAAGATGGGCAATCCAATAAGAATTAAAAAGAGGTACATTAATTCCATTCATTTCGGCGAAAAATTCGGAGAAACGTGTATTTTAGGAAATTTCAGAGCATTTTATCACTTTCGTAAGATACTGTATCTGCAGTTGTAGGTACATCAGCATTAGTTATTTAATCGCATGATACATTTTAGACACAATCCTAAATTTTCGAAATATATTAAATTTGTCATTCTGTCACATTTCAGGGCTTCCCAATAAATGACGACAGCGAGGTGTTCATTTCATGACAGGAGGTAACGCGCTGTGGTGCTATCTTGACAGGCGCACACATTTTTCAAAACAAATAATCCTAAAAATACATTGAATAAAGCACATTAACATAAAATAAATAGTGTGTCTCGAACTTATCCCAATTTAAAAAGAAAAGCGTTTTTTATTAGCGCTCAGGGTGAGGTCCTCAGTTCAGTTCAGTTTCAGTTTTTGTCTTCTTTATATAATCGCCATTAATAATATTGTGCATTTTCTGTTTATTGCAGCTGGAGTAATATTACTATTTCAACTACACTATGTTGCACACGCAACGTACAAAATTTACGAATTTGTGGGTTTTTTGGAAATATTATTTAATGCCTTTTTAAGTAACAGAATTAACCTTCGTAAATATGCTAAACCACTAAAGATTATGAACTTGAAATTTTCTTATACTTAGAAGAAAAACTGAAATAAATAGATTTTTGCCTATTGCACAAAGTTACACGCACTTCAAGAACGCCTGCACCTTTTATACGCTAGCGGTATTTCAATTACTACATTAGTATCCTGTGTGCCCTCCATTTTTATTTATTAGTGAAAATACTAAGTTCTGCACTGAAAATCGGTTAAATTTTTTTAAATGTGGACCTTTGCTTTCAAAACAGCAGTTTTGAGCTCCTCAATGCTGTTAAATTGCCTGTTTTCAGTGTAAATACTGTCGATCAAGAATACGTCAAAGAATTTGAATAAGGTTTGCAATCCGGTCAGCGTGCGGGTTATTCCAGAGCATCAATGTTTTTACTTTGAAGGTTTTTTGAACTCCTGCTGGAGTGAACTGAAGCATGTGTGCTGTCCTTTCTCGCAGAAGGAAACGAGAGATCCAACTTTCCTAATGAACTAAACTTACCTCCATCGTATATTGCAGTTAGAATCAAATTATGCTACGTATTTGACTAATATCGCAATTAAATTATTTAGTTATAGGATCATCTGTTTTGCTTATTGCTTTTTCTTAGACTATAATAACAGAATTTTTTTTAGACATTTTGTGATAAAATAATACGTGTTGTCAAAACTTATAACTTTCCGCGATTTAAATGCTTTGCTACAGTGAAGGTGATCCAATATCATACATAACACTTTAAAGTCACGTTACCTTGGAAACCGTTTGGAATTCACCCTTCCTCTTATATCATTTTTTATTTGTTTTAATCCCTCCTGCCGCTGCATGCATTTCGGTGGGAGTAACTAGTCATCTAAATAGTCGACTAAATACAACTTGCTAAAACCAAATAATTTTGTTGTGGATAATTTCAAGCCAATATATTATTAATACTACATGTATTGTGTCCCCTCAAATTGTTCCTGATAAAATATTTCCGCCAGTGAGCAAGGCAAATCAGTCCAAAGTTGTTTTAGCAATTTTCATAAAATAAACACTTCCCTCGTATATACATTGCGTTTTAAAAAACAAAATCCACCTCCGATCAAATCGGCTTAGTTTGCTTTTAATTTGCAAGTGCACAGCCCGCACCAGCCAATTTCAGGGAAAAGCTAATTTTTTTTTGCTCCCCGAATCAATATCGGGCGTATTTCCCGGCATTTAGCGCAATCAATCAATTAAGCGTGAAAATTAAATTTAACATTCACCCGCATCACTTGGGCTGTAGAGAAGTAGTAGGATTCCGGAATCTCTTTCATCCCCAGGGATTAAAATGTACCGAATTAAGTCGTCCGGTGCTCCGGTGCCGTAATGAATAGCCGGGATTACTGCCATAACAGAGGGGGAGGGAATGCTTGAAGCTTTCGGCGTAATCCCAAATTAACAAATTGCACATCTACGCCCCTCGAAATTCCTTTCTTGATTGCCGTACGGTTTTCACTGGTCATTTCCTAGGATTAGTTCTCCATTTGGGAGAAGTCTTCGAATGTTCAAAATTTAGGCACATCCTCCCGGGCAAACGGGCAAACAAGCAACTGCCATCAAGAGGGCTTCTGGCGATGGCCTGTGGCGGAATGCTTGTACTTTGCCTGGCAACCGAAGCACAGCTCGCAATAAATTATCGATCTCCTTCCTAAGAGCCCCTTTTTTGCTCCCCAAACAGCTCGCAGCAAAGGCGCAACGTCTAAGGTGCTCGGTTCATTTTTTTACAGCATGACCCTTTTCCCGGAGTTTCAATGCATCCCACATATGCAGGAGTGGAAGGTGTGCGAGTGGCAGACTCAAATGCATTGAGACCCTGCATTCCATTCCAAGACATTCATTCTGACAATCGTAAAACTTTCGATGCGAAAACTTTAAATATGTTGGCCAAAGTTTCCCCGAGTGCAAAGGGATAAAAGCTTTTGAATAAGGGCACGAAACGAAGCCTGAAGAGCCCTGATTAATGGCTGTGCCAGTCTTCTACCAAAATCGAACGGGAGCTGTGGCGGGTGGGCAGTGGGTACGACTGTGTGCTTCTGGATGTAGGTTCCGTGCGAGGCTTGACTTAAAGGGATAACGGAGTTCAATCCCCGGTTTTCAATAAGGCTGCCAATATCTAAGTCAGCCGATAATCCTCTTAAGCTTAAGGGGGTGCTCAAAAAGCAGCATCCTGTGAAAATAGATTTCTTACAGGGATTAAGTGCATCTGGAGATACAACCTCACAAACAATTTAACATACAAATAATCTGGAGGAAAGAGTTCGAATATTCACTGTGAGCAGCTTCAGTGGTTTTAGGCTGCCCATACAGTTTGACGGCTTATTATATTTCCGATGGATAAACACTCTTTACAGGTACCACGTAGCTACATATGAGATTACTTCTCTGATCTTCGAAAAACCATGACCACATGAAATGTAAAGCACGAAAATTCACTCCCTTCATTTTTGTTTTGGAGCACTCTTAGCCGGTAGGCTAAGGCTAGTTATGATTATATGGCCACTCTTTTGTTGAAATTATCCGTCACGTCTTCGCACATTTTCCATTTCGTTATTGCGAGATGCGAACCGATGAGAAATTGATGATATGGGCATTGCACATGGATGACCTTTATGCTCAACAGGAAGGTGCCACATGCCACACATGTCATGAAACAATCGCGTTATTGCCCTCAAAATTTCCTGGAAATGTGATTTCTCGAAATGGAGACCTCAATTGGCCGCCGAAATCATGCGATTTAACACTATTCGACTTTTTTCTTTGGAGCTACGTTAAAAATATACACTACGTTAATGCTCTAGCAATGATTGAAGGCCCTAAAGGCAATATAAAAGGCACTATTCACGAAATCGAGGCACAAGGATGTGAAAACGTGACGGAAAATTTTAACAAAATATAGGGGATCTTCAAGCAAGCGAAAGTCAACACCCCTTGAATCATAATTAAGCTCCCTACCATTGAATTTTCGCAATAAAAAAATATATTTCTTGGATGCTGCCTTATCTTGCCTCAAAGATTAAAATTTTTCCCATATAGATTACATGAGCTTTTTTTCACTTTTGGGATAATATATTTTTCTGGCTTATTATATCTGCTATCCAGCCAATATCGTTTATTATGTTTCTGCAAGGGGGGTCGCGGTAGCTAAGTGCCTAAGTGAGCCAAGCTACCACGGACCAGAGGTTGTGGGTCCGATTCCCACCTGGTTACCTTGTGAGGAACTTACATCTCTGTAGCTGGGCGAGCAATATGTGCCGGCCGGAATTCTGAGATCACGGGTTCGAATACCACTCAGCTAAATTGACCACCCTGGCCGTTTCTCCCCACACCTAAATTTATGTCAGTTATTGCTACGAAATTAAAATAAGAACCAAAAGTTTATCTACGTATATTAGAACTTTGACCGTAATTCATACTTGTAAATTGTGTGGCAAACTTTACATTAATGGTGATATTTGCCTTGCAAAATTGTTTCAGTTTACGGTAACCACACCAATGCACTCAGCGAGGTGAAAACATATGATGCCAGCATAAATATGTATGATGCAGATAGCAGTACACATTTTTATAACCCAATCTCTGCGACACCCATGTATACCCTTCTACAGCGATGTTAACAGTTTTCTTCCCATAATTGAGCAGTTTGGTGGCATCCCTGCCATCATAACTTCAACTGCAATGCACCAGATGCAGCAAAATGCTGCTCCCACCCTCTGCCGCGGTATAATCCAAACTTTTCCATTTTCTAAATCGAATTACACAGCGTAGTGCTTTGCCAATTTCGACAAAAAAGAACTCGGAAAGCCATGGGATTGCAAAAGGCCCTAACTGACGGAATTGATTGATTTCCTTGCTGGTCCTCAGAAGCCGGCTAAAGCGGGCCCGGACATTTGTTTGCCTTAACTTGGGCATTTTTATGCACATCCCGTCCCATGTGATGCATGGCGATCCACTGAAAATGAGTTTTTAGATAATCCATCTGCAAGGCAGTCATGTCCGTCGCAGTTTAAAATTACAAAACTTCGCGCCAAGCTGGGGCGACCTTTTTTCGTCAAATTTAAAATGCAATTTTTGGAATATCTTCTCTGAGGCCGGACGCGCATAGCGTGGTTAAAATGGCAGCAGTGTGACAAGCCCTTTTACATGGGTATTACCGACTTGTGGAGTTTTAGGCAAACTAGAGGTTTTAACGCCACGCATGTTTTCCCGAATTTTAATTGAATTTGCCCTTTTTGCGCTTTTGTTATTTGTGAGGAAATTCACATGTGGAATATATCTGCTGCATAAAATCAGAGGGGGTCAATCCATTCCTATTTCGATTGATTCTACAATGCAATAAAAAGTTGCTAAATTGATAGTAAAACCGTTTGCATACAAATTGGAATATAAAAGCTCAAAAGGTGCATGTGCTCTCGTAATAATGATATTTCACTTCAGCAAACGAACGAAAATGTGATTAATAATATATTGTAATACTTTCAGAGGAATAATGCATATTTATAGCATCGTGGTTTTAGATAAGCAGTATTGAAAAATATAAGGATTGGCTGAATTGGCTGAAATTAGAGTATAGTGATAATTTTTCGGTCGTCCAATTGCAGTGCTACAATTTCAGCCATGGACATCACTAGTTTGTATTTTTGTAACTTTACAATCCAGACGCGCTCTTCTGACCACCAGGATTTATATGGACCTTGCATTTATTATAATAATTTGTAGAGGGGGCATAATCTAAACACAAAGAAATATTTCGTCGATGTACAACACCTGGCACATTATTGCGCTCATCTCTCTAACTATAAACAATGCAATATTGCCTATTACTGGCATTTTTTGGTTACTGTCCAAAAAGAGATAAACCAGTTGATGCTCATACCCTCTAACATTTAAACTACCCGGTGATGCCTCACCACATTATTATGTGAATCCACGTGTAACAAACGAACTGCCGATCTAGCACTACTCAATTATAAGGAAGACAAGAACTTCCTGTCTTGGGGAAAATTATGTTTGAAACCATCTTCTACGCATCAAGCATATCGGGAAAGAATTGGCGGCCCCGACAGGTGAAGAACGTAATTTTGAACCCGAAGATGAGTTCATTTGCGAGTTTAATTGCCATTAAGCGAAACACACGCTCCCTGCAATTGAGCGATTCTCAAAGAGATCTTTCCACCTGTGCGAGCAAGGTCAAGAAATCGTGTCGTCCCCAAGAACCATAAAATTGTTTTGGGACTGCCGGCTCCCCAATTGACCATATAAGTGGCCTTCGGAACAAAATCGTCGTTTGATACGTCGCGCCGGCAAAACGCCACAGAATCTTTGGAGACAGAGTGGCTCGCACGGAGGCGGACATTGAGTAATAGCAGACAGAACGGCCCCGGATCATCCGCTGCGACTTCGACTTGTTCTAGAAGTGAGTTAGACCAAATCATCTCGCATGCTTATGCAAATCGGAAAGCAATAGGAATTTCAACACACCAGGCTACACGGGTTACAGTCGGCTGTGACCTTGACATAGTTGTCTAATTTAAAATCAAAGCCCTCCTGCGCTGCGGGCTGAGGATTAATTACTCATGTTTTGTATGCTGGTGACGGAGCTGACGCGCTTTCGGCGGTTGGGACTGTAATTATGTACGTGCCACAGGGTGACTGGTGATGACAGTTTTTGGTCGGCGCGCAAACACTGGAACCGCCATTCGGCAAAAAGCCGAAATATAACTCCTCGGGCGGAACAGCGGCCTTTGTAGCTGAAATTCAGGGGTACGCAGAGTTTTGATCTTTTAATGGCTGAGCTCTCCGACTAACGATTGCCATTAAGGTGGCATCCGTTTTGCGCGCCGAATACCGGCCTTGCACGAGATTCTTTGTCCAGTTGGGCTCCGCAAAGGGGGTGAATTCCTTTTCCCTGGGCAACTGACCCCACAGGTAAATTCATCATGAGTCAAGGTTTATTGCTCCGGCGGCGGCGAAGATTCCATTGATAAAGTTTTGCACTCCGTCGGACCCCTCTTTATGAACTTTCTGTGCATTTTTTACTTTAAGAGATCGTCGAACTTTTGAAGAGGTAGGTACAGTTTTATGTTTTAATTACAGAACAGACAGGTAGCCGTTTCTCGTGCACACGTATCTCTTTAATTATTTTTATTTTCCTCTCTTATTATTTTAATGTGGTGCTGGCCAAGATTTCAGAATATTTTACCAGTGGGCAGCATAAGTCGTGAAAAAACGAAATTTATTTAGGTGCTGTTGTTACGCAACACTGTAACACGTTAAGAAGATTTAATGCGTTTAAAAACAATTTTGGGTATTTTTTAGGATTTCATCCACGTAAAAAGTGTAAAGCAGTCGGTTGTTAAGGAAGTGGCATACAATTTAAATTTTATACAACACTAAGAAAGAATACCCGTATAGTTTTTATAAGTATGTAAGATATGATAAAAATTTACTATTCACCGAAATGAACATTATTAAGCATTTATTTATGGCAGTGCTTATTTGCGCGATGCGTTTCACTGTGTAAAGTGAGTGACGGGCAGTATCTATTTGCACTCCACGTGTGTCTGTACGTACATCGCGCATCGGTGCAAAAAGGCAAATTTCAGTCCATAGATATTTTGTAAAAAGAAGATATTCAGTCAGTAGGCATTTTGTAAAAGGAAAATTTACCTTTACACGGTGAAACGGTCAAACGCATGATTCAAATAAGCACTTCCTTTCTTTATTCACGTACTGAATGCAAAAATAAATGGGATTGTATCGCAAGATACTTGTTCGAGGACAGAATTGTGCAGCGGAAATTAATGAAAAATGTGTGCAGGCTTATTATTCATGATTATGTCCCTTTACAATAAAATACACGTTTTTGTCTCAGTCCTTTTTTGGATTTTTATTATGTAATATCTCGGCTTCTGACAGATTTTTGATTATTGTGATTAAAATTTTCCAAGGAAGAAATTTCTTGATCGGGTAATTCTTGTTCAGCTGACCCAAGATTACATGAAGTGTTTACCATATATGGTTGGGCTTTGAAGAACTAGAACCAAAAAAAAAAACTCTATAACTACTTTACCTCAAGAAAATCGCAAAAAGTTAAGGAGCCAGATTATGAGAGCAATGTCTTTGACTAAAGGAATATCGTCCAAAATGCAAACAAAATTCTATCGCAAAAAAAAGCAGCGGATCAGTTTCCAGGTTCCACACATAAAATGGTCAATACTATTAAAAGTGGCCCCTGGATAATCATTTTGCTGAATTTTACAGATGGCGGAATGAATAAATAATTTATTTTTTCTGTTATCCATTTCAATGCTGTGCACTATGTCCAATAATTAGCGAGATATTTCAATGTTTCAAATGATTTCTAAATTTCCTTTTAGCCATGTTTTTGGATAGTTTACTATAATTTATTTATTCCATACTTTTTCTTCATATTACACGTCCTCCCTACTGCGCCCCCTACTAGAGAAGTGGGGGTGGTCTCATAAAACCAAGCATAAATTCATACGCATACCCGCATACATCACTTTCATCTTTTCTTAATAATTTTCCCCTGTTTATGCATGTAAATCAAATCTACTCGATTCATCGATCTGAGTGAGTTTTGAGTGCTGTTTCTTCTTCCCTGGCTCATAGGTACACACTTTCGAAAGTGAAATAATAACAAAATTAAAATATTTATTTACGAATGTAGGCTAGGGCGAAATAACGTTTTTCGGGTCCTGCTAGAACTGTGTAATTCGACAAAAAAAAACAAAAGTGGTGTCCCCAGCGGGCTGTTGATATTATTGAAGAGAGTCGTTGTTTTCCTTTGCTGTCTCTCTCGTGTTGTTGACTTATCAAAGAAAAGCTTATTTTCTTCTAATTTTCACACATATCAATTATTTTTGTTGCTGGATTTCAAAATTATCTTAAGGTCTCTTTTACCATGCATGAAATGCTCGCCAGAGCCGTTTTTTCCAGTCAACAATTGTTCTTAGAAAAATTTTAAGTTTTTTTGGGGGGGTGCCTCTTTAAGAAAGTCCAAATCGCACAACATTCCCCCATTATGGTGCAATCCCGCAATAGAGTCTCCAACTATAAAGTCACAAAGGGGGGTGAGAAGTAACAAATCAGATTAATGGATAAGTAGGATAGCTTTGGATAAGCACCAGCAACACCTCGTTCGTCATTGTAAGGGCTTTTGTTTACTCTACAGGTACTTACCTTGGTTTAAAGGGAATTGTTTTCACAGGAAAAGTTCGTTTTACTGTTTTTTCTGCAAGGAGAAATAGTGCAGTCATTTTAAGATTTAATATTGCCACAAATTCATATTTTGTTCCTAGTGCACCACATTGTGTTGTCTGTCGCGTCGTATTGAAGAAGGGTTAAACACATTTTTGCAAATGTATCGGCTCCCATTAAGGCCACATTAAAATTAAAGAAAACCATTTTTCTCTATATTTTCTGTTATTATAATTTCATTATTGGCGCAAAATTATCCACCTTGGTGTTACTCTTAACGCGCGAGTCTGACTAACACTTGCCTGATTTTTTTGGTAATCGATCTGCCTGAAGCGTTCCTACCCTCACATACCAATTATAGAAGAAAAATATTTGCAGGTATATATAGAAATTTGATAGCAAGTGGGCTTGTATCAACAAAACGTTGATATCTGACTAATGATCATATGAGAGTATGTTTGTGGGAAAGTGCCTATTCTGTGGCATTATTATATTTAGATCAAAAGAAAAGTTTTCAAGAAAATGTTTCATGCAGGCTGTGATGGTGCAGCTTCTATTTTAATTGCAGGAACATTTACATTAATGAAAGAGGCAAAGCAAAATTCACACATATTTTACAAGACTGGAAGAAAGAAATATGAAATGTAGACGGCATCTTAAAATTTCACAAAGGGATAAAAGAAGATCTTACTTGTTAATAAATAAAGACTCTTTGACAATTTTTTTACATTGGGAGCTTAGGAGTTACGTTTGCCAACCTGACTAATTTCCTCCTGCTGTGGCATTCATAAATCAACTTACATGTTTTATTAAGGACGTATACCTTTATCCGTGATATAAAGTGGTGGCTTTAAGGAGGGTCTACATTAATAAAGAGCTGCTGAGATGTGGGGGTGAGTTTCGCGGGCGTACCATGAACGCAAATACTTACCTAACTCATCATGTGACTTTGATTTTTTTAACATTTCCGGTCCAATATATCTCTTTGTACGGCTTTTAGTCATTTATATGAATTTTGACCTTGGAGTACTCTGCAAGGTATAATTCCGTAATGAATACAATTTTCAGAATTTTACTCAAGCTCTCATAAACGAGTCTTGTGCCTAACATATGTTCAAATTTCTCTATAATTTTTTTTACTCTCCTTCAGAATTAGTCGAAAAGTACAAATGTTAAGTATTTTATAAATGAAAAATAATTAATTGATGATATAGAATTTTAAATTTTCCACTAGTACATTTTACCCATAAACTTTCTTTTTCTATCACTGAATATATATTTGCCTTTTACGAAAGATCTACTGACTGAATATTTGCTTTGTACGAACTGTCTACCAAAAATAGGGAAACTTCCATACTATGGACATTTTATTGGAAAAAATAGAAAACAAATTTCAGAATGAAAAAAATCGTCCTACAATCGAATTGATAGATAGAATAGGACATTTGGAATTTATGTACCTACTCGTAAATGTACTTTTATACAAAATTGCTAAAAGCGTCCTAATGGTCTTGGATAAGTTAATTCCTTATATCTGTCCATCCAGGAGCGAATGGAAAGTTAATACTCAACCATATACAACAGTGGAAATTAGTTCATTGTGTAGGGGTGTGTGTGCGGGCATACACATCTCCACTCGATTGATCAGTACGTATGGATACGTGACATAAACAATAAATGGATTAAAGCTGAAGTGTATTAATTCCAGGTCTCCAAGCCATCCATATGTTGCCTTGCGTAAAATGGATGATACACAATATTGTTTTAGTATTACGAAAAGTATAGATATGAGTACAGGTCTTTTTGGAACATTTAAAATATGATGCAAGACAGCTGAAGTTAGAGCACAGCTGAAACCAGCCCATAATTTACAAGCTGCGATAAAGTGTTGGAAGTTTGGAAGACGTCGATTAACTAACTATACAAGAATATAATTCAAGCCGGCAGTAAAGCAGAAATTGTGTTTCTGTCTTAATTTCTTCACGCTCTACCGCGTTTTAGTTTTTTATTTCTTTAGTCGTTACAAACTATTTTTGTGCATTATTGTATGCTTAAGTGAAGGCAAAAGTAATTTATATGCAGTTTGATCATAACCTTGACAATCGATGCTTAAACTTCGCCAAATTTTCGTCCATTCAACTTTAAACCCATCTCGTCCCCTTTAGTCAGACTCTTTTTTATCACTTAATAAATAAACCCGTTGAATTATTAGTCATCGTCTTTTCCTTCGCAAGTTTACCATGCACAGTAATCATGAATTTTTCCAGATTTTTTGTAATCGCGTAAGCTATTTAAAGTCTTGTGGGTACGAAAAACCCAAGGTCAGGGGGTTTCCTGTGCCGAAAATAACGATGGGCTCTGGGGATTACCAAATACGAAACAAAGAGAAAAAAGAAATTGGAGTGAAGACATTTACCGATTATCAAGAAAACTATGAGACAGAATTTGAGGTCAAAAAGGTTCTTTCTTTTGTAGGGTAAACTAATTAATAGATTTAGAAATTGTATTATAGACTGAGAGGCAGGGCCCTTTTTATTTTATGATAAAACACACGCGGAAAAATTTCCAGCCACTGGATAATTGTTCTCAACTCTCATTTAATTTCAAGAATTCTGCACACACGTTTTGAAATATTCTTAACCCCCCTCCCCGCCATTTTCGGGAGCGGGGACCGTGATGGTGCTAATTTCGCATTTTTTTACCCGCTCGAACTTCCCCTAAATGCAAAAAAAACTTAAAAAAGGAGCTCTGCCTACATTAGGCCGGCTCCAGATGACCCTATTTGCAGGGCCCGATTTGTAGGTTCCCTAAAAATTTGGTCATGTGTAGGCAAGTAGGGTCGATAATTTTACTACTCAACCGCATCTGATAAATTGTTTCGTGTGGAGAGCACACCCAATTTCTTACCCTACATATCAGGCCTTGCAGATGGAGCCTTAAAATTTAGGTCACACACCCCAATTTCCATTCAGCGTTATGGAAAGTAAAAGATATAAGTTTTGTTATTTTCCTGATTGCTCTAATTAAAGCAGTACTCACAAAATGATAATAATAGTAATAATAATTTACGTTTGTAAATGGCTTGAAGTCTGTGTACCTATTACATATTACGTTTATTGTTACAAACAAATTTGTTTGGAGGAAAAATAGGTGCACCTATAGAAGTAGGGATTATCATTAAAATACTAGAAGTGTGTATACTTTTACTGAGGTACCAAAAGCTGTGAATGGAGATTTTCCCAGGAAACAAACCTGCAGTGCAGACAGTATGTCTCTTGTTCCTTTGGGATGTCAGATCACCATTAATCTGTGAACATTCATTTCAAAATTGTTTCAATTCAGAAGGCACATGTCTCGGGATTCTAAAGTAAAGTGAATTTGTGCTGACATTGTGGTCCTCAATCTTAATTCAAATCGATCTTAATCTGCAAACGGAGCTCAGCTGCATGTGATTTTGTTTAAGCTCCCAGAGCTGTTTATTTGCATGAAGGCTGCTGCCGCTGTGCAACATATTTCGAGAAATGCAAGCTTGCCGAAATTCGGTAGTGCAGTCGCCGGAGACCTGTAATTAAGCAGGGATGCATTACCATAACCACTGTTTTAATTCCATTTGTATCCTTAATTTAAATTTCAATTGGTCAGGGAAGTATCATGTCCACTTCGGTTATGGTCTGGCGGGTACGGAACGCTGCCGTTGTCACATATCTCAGGAGACCTTCCGATGCTGCAAGTATTAATAAAGCACATCATAGCAACTAATGAATCTCTCGGTTTGGATAGTTCAGCCCGAGATTAGAGCAGCCACGAAATTTGAATGTAAATAGGTTATTTGTATGCAAATTCTGTGCCCTGCAACCTAGGAAGCCGCCCGGTCTCTGGAGCTCCGCTGCAAAGGAGCACAGCTTGACCGAAAGCACCCTTCAAGTAATTAAAATCTTGAACACCTGTCTCCCGTGTAGGGTTTATGGCCAGCGTACCATGAGCAATGAATGAATTAAGATGTCCGGTGGATAGCAAAGTGGTTGACGGTGATCACTTCCCTCCGTAGGCGCTGTCTGTTTCTCGCTTGACGAACCCTTCTTGCCTTTGTCCGTTTGTCGCTCTGGTCAAGGAATGACATCATAGACGGTGGCTCCGGCCACTCCGGCGATCCGCACTCATGTGTCTGTCTGTGGCGAAAATTTAATCAGAGAAACAACCCGTGAGCAGCGATGCAAATCAAATTTATCAGCGCAATTCATCGCTATGCGTTCATATTCCATCACCTACCTGGCTGTTGGTCGCTTTTTGCTACGTCCCCGGTCCCAGTCTGGCAGGAAAAAAGTTCTCCCGAAAGTGGCAAATACTAAGTAGCAACATAGAGACATCTCGTCGCCATCGTTTATAAATAGAGAACAGGTGGGTGCTGGGTTCTCAGTTTTTATTACCACCGCGGAGGAAGCGCCCACCTGTGATTCTTGTGTGGAATTTTACACGCGCGAAATACTTTACCTGCGTGAGTGCGCAATTCAGACATAGTGTGACTCCTCTGAGTCGAAGTAAATTTATTGCTCTATGTTGAGGAGTTTTCGGTGGTTAAACGGATTATTCCCCATCTAATTCACAATGGAGTTAATCAAAGTGGTATGTACGGAGTTTTATAAAATTAATACGTTTTAGTGCTTTGGTGAAGTTGCATAGATGCAATGTGCAGTTACGCTTCGTTATGGTTCGGAATAACTTGAAAGTAGGATTCTAGTTACTATCAACAATCCCTGGTTTTAATTATGCTGATTTTAACAAAACATATAGTAGAGTGGGAATTACGCAGCATTTTTTGGATAAAGTGTACACCATATGTTATACTTCCAATTTAATGATACTCAATTATTTTAAAAAGCATAGCCATGCAATCTACGATGTAAACGAAATTTTTTTTTTATAATTTTGGATACAAGTTTATTAGGAATGTATTGTTTTTTATAAACTTAATGGAAAAAAATTCACTCGGCTTATGAATCATTTATTAGGTGAACGGACTAACTGATGACGAAATAAAAAGAAAACAAATGCTTCTCCATAAAAAATCGAATTAAATTCTAATTCCCAAAGTGCGTAATCTCATAAGGATGAATTTCAAGTCCCCAACGAATATACATATGCCAGGTGTTTATAATAGTTTTCGCCGTGGGTGGCTTTACGTTGTCATAGGGCTGTCCAAAAAATACGTACGCAATAAGGGTGGATGTGTGATAGCTCTTGCTGTGACAACATGTGGCAGGAGAGGTGGAGTGGGTTAGTTAAAACTTGGCGTCACAAATGCAACAATATTTTTTTTAAGTTAAAAGTTTAAAGGGGAGAGACACTGTAAAATTGTAAATTTTCTAAAGCGTTTTTAGCAATGTTGAGAGTAGATTTTCAAAGACGACTCGAAAACGCGATATACTAAAAAATGTAAGGACTTAGTATAAATTGACTTCATACAGTGAGAGTAAAAAATTGCTATACACTTAATACTCGCAATTTTGAGACACAAGCAAACCTTCTACTGATTCTTCCCACTACATTCAATCCACTAGGGATGAAGTTGATGAGGTTCTGTGTAATATTGTACGAAATATATTTACATGTCCTACAGAAAAGTAATCCGATGGTTTTATTAGGAAGATACGATCCATTTTCTAATATTTCTGTCCAAACATTTTCCTTATACGCTTGTTGCATATGTTCTATGCAATTAAGGTCTAGAAATTGTGTGAGAAGTATTGTACAACAGTCATTCTTTTAAATTCTTTGGGCTTTGGATCGTTATCTATTGGAAGACACAGGAAATTATAAAATTAAATGTCTGCATTGGAGTTTCAAATATTTTTGTGAATCTACACATAGAAAGGTACTCGTTGTTATTTATTGTCGCCTGACGACAAGATTTTTAGTATCGAAATATATGTATATCGGCAGCCGATATACATTGTCAAACTATCAATAAACCTCCTGTATGTTTCATGGTGTTTGTTTAGCCAACTTTTGAGATAGCAACTCAATTTTAACCAAATATCTCGCATTTATTCTTATTGCTAAAAACAATATTGTCCTAGAATTTTTGGGATTTGGATGAATTTTCGCAAAGTTGAAGTGTTAAAATCGCACCCAAAAATTCCTTGGATTTTCTGACTTTTTCCTTCACTTATGCTGTGAGACTTTGCTTCTTGCGAAATTTCATGATTAAGTTAACTTAGAAGCTTGATTTTGTTACAGTTGCAAGGGACCATAGATCTAAGTATTTTATATTAATTTCAAGTTGATATCTGTCCCTGAGAATTATTGCCTTACTTCATTTTGACGGGTAAAAATTTTCATCACTCGGTTCATGTTTCCCTTATTGAAGTGAAGCTTTGCTCTCTCTTTTCAGTGGCCATATTGGACCGCCATTTTGATTATCAAATATCGATGCCATATTCTTAATCATCCACTCCGAAAACCCCTATACATTCAATAACATGAAAATCCGTTTAAGTTGAGCTTTTTTAGTCATCATATTGGATTCATCACCTTGAGTTTCAAAATTTTGATATCAGATCCGGAAAGATCCAGAAAATCTATAAATACTTATTTTTATGGAAATCCTTCCGGTAGTCATATTAGATCCGACATTTTGCAACTATGCAAAGAATTTTCATTATTTTATTGGTCTTCCCCGCCCTAGGAAAGAGGGAGCAAGAAGTTAGTCCCATAGCTGCAGCAAATATTTGTAAAAAACGCCAGAATCATCACTCCCACACTCTTCTATAAATCTACGTGCATGTAAATATAATCGCTGTTGCTCTAACGCGAATATTTAAATAAATAGAAGAAACGTTTTTTCTCCGCATTTGCCCGAATTAATAGTCCCAAAGTTGATTATCTATTAAAAGCACAGCTAGCCGCAGTGCTGCAGTTCCCTGCTCCGGCGAAGTGATATAAAAAAGTGAGAAAGGGTTGAGTCCTCCTGAATTATGGGATCTTTACACCCTGAAGACTAGCCTTATCGATCGGTACCACCCGGGCATAATCCCATCCCCGACTAGCCAAGCAAAAGTTACAAATTGGTTAATTAATTGAAATCCAAAATGTCCCATAAATGTTGCCTTGAAACCGCATTAAGCCAGCAGGATAACTACTGCCCGCTACATGCCGGTCACATGTGGCGCTTCACTGAATCTTTTTCGTAGGTTTCCGTGGCTATACGGCGCAGTCATAAAAATTAATAATCCAGAGAATTTAAAAAGGGGAAAAAAGCGTCAGGAACAAGCGACTGAGGCCAGAATAAAGTTTCCATTAATCATGTCAATAGTCCAAAATTTATAGAGAGCGGATAACAGTGGATAGCTCTGTGCGGTGTAGTTGCGATGCACGCCATCATTTACCTCGCGGAATTGAAGTTTTGACTGGACACGGCCATAAATCCTCATTTAAATAGTTAAATGTATACAATCGCACTTTTTGCAGTTCGCTGCACGTACGATTGAGGAGATGCAGTTTGCGCTTAAACTCTATTATTGGGACGCGTTGGATCCGCGGTCCGCGGGCCAATTTAGGACGCTACTTGTGTGCATTTCCGCACAGTCCAATTACCTGGGTGTTTCTGAGCCATGGTCATAATGTCCTATGAAAAATGGCATCGGGGCTTTTTATGTTTTATGCATGCTTGCCACTTATTTATTTATTCTCTGTCAGGCGCATTTCACAGCCATCTGTCGGCGAAATAAATTGGAAAAATTGCGATGTAGACATGTATTTATGGCTTGTAGAAATTTTATGAAAAACTTATCGCGTTTTCCGACGAGCTCATAAAGTCCTGCTGCGCTCATTAGTCGCTGCTTCTGGTTGTTGGTTGTTCACCGATTCCAATTCGGTATGATAGCAGATCGTAATTCAAATGATTGAACACTGAATTTATTTTTCAAAATGTTTAAACACGACACACACACAAATGAAATGATCGTACGAAGCTATTGTTAGAATTTGTCATTAAAATCTGGTTATATCAGCGAAGTGCATAGGCTTATGATTAGGTTGTCGTTTTTAAAAATGGCACACCATACTTGACCTTTTGTAATACCACATAGGAGTGTCTTCTAAGCACCCAAGCCGAACCATTTCCTGTTCCTGATAAACCGATCGAAGTTCTTTATAACACGGACCTCAATGCGGTCAGGACTTTAAAGTAGGGTGTACCCACATGACGACCTTTAGAATTAATTGTTTTTGAGTAAAACGTGCGGTGATGTTACAATATCTACGAGTATTTTATTCATATCCACTGATCACAGATATTTCTTAAAAATGACATTTTAGTCAATAACGAGTGATTCTACGGAAAAAAGTCTATAGATCTTATTTATGCAGAATTTTATGAGCTACAATTTATCTCATAACTACTTTCCTTGAAAAATTGATCATTTCCGAGTTATTGCAAAAAATGAGAATTAACCGCTTTAATCCCATAAAAATAACACACCTAAATTTAGAGTACTTTTCAGAATATTATTAGCACAACAAAATATAAGGCTCCACAAAATTCCTTTTGTTGGGCTACACGATGCATAACATAGTACATATTTGGCGACAAGCAATAAAAATTTAAAAATTAATTTGGGCGCCACAACACAAATACTGCGTGTACGTCCAGAAGATTTTAAAGTAAACCTCCGTCTCCGCTACTAATCACTTAGAATTAGTTTGCAGCCCTTCATATTACTATTTTTAGGTTTTGGCATGGAAACCTATTGACTCTCGTCTGACATGGGGCTGAACAGATTTTTTTACCGTAGTGCTGCGCTAAGGAGTGGTAAAGGCATTTCTGCAATTTGCAAAAATCATGCCATCACGGTAGGGTGCAACTGTTAGTTGGATTAAAAAGTTATTAACAGGTGGAAAAAATCAGAGTAAACAGCGAGCGAATGTTCGCCGCAATCCGCGGAATTCTCTGGCCGGCCCATAGATTCCAGCACGCACCATACCAGAGGTGTGTCCTTGGGCCAGTTGTTACACGGTTTGCAATTAACCCATCATCGGATGTGCGGTGTGTGCCCATAACTGAGGCAGAACTCTTTCATATTAAAATGGTTCACCTGTTTGGATTCTGGCCACAGGGTGAGCTTTACATCAGGTGAAAGCAACTGTGGCGTTTCTGATTTGCTGCTCCAGTCCGCGCGCCGGCTCAAGGTCCCTGGGGGAGCACAAGCGGACAGCTCCACGTTTGCTTTGTCTCAGGTATGCCGCGGTGACAGCAGCTAATTGCTCAAAATTTATTATATTTGGTCCCCGAAATGAACGGAGTCGCTCAACCGACCAAACAGGCACCAAGCAGTAGGCAGGCGTGCAGCGGCATCGCGACAATTAATAATTCCAAGGGCTTTGGCCTAGCTTGCTGGGAAATCCATGCGCATAAAAAACTCCTCAAATCCGGAGCAATTGCTCGGGGGCTTTGGGTGTTTTGGGAAGTCTGCTTGACTGACGGAGCGTGGCAAATAAATATCATTGCCGTTGGTCTATCATTTGGACGAAATGTTATATGGCGTTAGCTAGGCAAGTGCACAAAGAACGGGAGGTCATCGATCGATTTTGAACATTTGTTCAAATAATTGCCTGATTAGGTTTAGATTGCCGTTGGGTTCGCGCAGTTTTTTGGCCTCCTTTATTTTTTGCAAAGTAATATAATTGGATCTGGACTCCACGCGAGTTATCTTTATGCCAGCTTCCACAGCCATTAACCATTAAAATGTTGGCGTGAGGTATTTTTTAGGATTGCCGCTTAACGTAATTAAATCTCGCTCGTGGTTTTTGCTCAATAATGGCACCATGTTTTGTAGGAATATCGTTCTTGTGTGTACATATGTATGCTCATTTTTTATCGTACGCATTTTATGTGAGTTATTTAATTTATCTCTTTCCTGAAACGTTTTTCTAATTACTCAAAAGCATTTCCCATTATATCTCTGAATTAAAAGGGTAACAGAAATAAATTATCATTTTATAAACTGTCATACGCTTCAACACGATTTTTCGCAATTACTTCTTTCGGCTTTAGAACTACTAAACCGGTGGACTGTACTTTCACTCACAATAAAGTATTCAACAGCTTAAATAATGCAGTTGCAATTCATTATGTTCCAGCGACTATTGTTTGATTTTTAAGAAAGGTTCCTTATGGGCGGTGAAACCTAACTGGCGGTGCGCCCCCCCATTGCGAATCTTATATCTGCGTTCTTTGCGAAATCTGTCTGACGAAGTTACTGCAAATCTTCATTCGGAATGTCTATAACTATTATACAGCATAGCTAAGCTCTCCGACATAGGAACAATTTCAAAAACAGCTCAGATCGACATAAGTCACAAAATGTCATGACAAGACGAAGACAAAGCCAACCAAATGGATTCAGACTCAGACAGGCTAGAAGAAATGCATTCAACGAAGCATAAAAACTAGAAAAATTAATGACCCTAAGTTGCTGATTACTGTATTTTTCATAATGTTAATTTATTTTTTTATGACCCTTCCTTCAGTTTCCCACGAGTTTTGCAATTTCGCACAGACTTGAAATGTTTCGCATCACTTAAAGTAGAAATAGTTCACAAAGAATATTTAATCAAAGTGTCGAGGTGCAAGTGCAAAGCTCGTACCACACTGACTGACGGCCTGGGGTCATATTTATAAATTGTTTTGAATTTATACAAACAATTCTACAGCCTTTTGACTTTGAGATGCTAAAATAAAGTATGCAAATACACGAAGGTAATTTTGTTAAATTGTTTGTTGGTCCGTACTATGTGAGACAAAAATCACGGGTTTTTTTTGGTGCCTTTGTTATTTTTGAAATTATGAGACACTACACTAGATACTACTTTACTTTGTCGCTAGTTCGTCACTGATTAACTGCTATTTTCTATTATACTCAGAATTTTCGTAATCATCACGTAATTCCCTTAAATCCGCTCAGTTCCCAGCTTTCGCTGCGCTAAAAAAATTGATGTTCTCTAAATTAATATACGTAGAAGACTGCGAGCAGACATTTCGAATTAATTTGCAGTGTGGCTTGTTTCGTTCACAAGATTTGTTGCGCCAATTATCCGGGCACACATCTTAGAAAGTTTGGTCATAATTCATGAGAGCAAGTGCTCGACGAACGCCCTAGAGCACCGGTGCTAAATTAAAGGAAATTAATAATATGTGCAAATAAATGGCTCCAAAACTCCGCTAAAATCTATTTATGCAAGACCATAATGTGGATAGCATCAATGCGGAGCCTCTGTACGGACGCAGATGATTACAGCAGCACGCGCGCACAAGACACATGTTCCTCTGATACCCGCGTGCATGCAGCTACGTGCGTTATTTCGCCACCAGCTGATATATGGAAATCTGCCGTGTTGCGAACACCAAAGAGCTATTGATTTTGGAATTTGCTGAATTTCGCAGATCTAATTCAATGAAATTTCGTTCGCAGGCGTCGTATGTCTTGCTCGTAATCCAAGGATTAGTGGTACTATCGCTAGCAAAATCGACAGCATCGGACCTGGGATTAAAGGCGGTGAAGGAGCCTGAGCCAGACAATGCAGCACTAGGAACTCTTTATAGGAAGCCTCGTCAGTCAAGGTGCATACGGTGCTACGACGATAGGTAAATCTAACGTCGTTCGGCTCGTCCATTGTGGAGGATAATTAAGTCGGATCTTTTTCCAGATATGCGGATGATGGCAGACACTACAGTTCTAGTCGTAATTATTATTATGGCAGCAGCTCTGGGAGCAGCGGTGGAAGGACTTATGATGACAGGAATTGGTACTATTATCCGGACAGACATGACAGCAAGCATTATGATGACAGATACCCGGAAAGGTATGGTAGCAGGTTAGTTGGGTTTGGTTTATAAATTTAACTGATTTATTGTTCATCGGTGGTATCTATTTATGATGTCATGCATAGATGAAATGTTTTAATGCAGCTGGCCGCGTATTAATTTTTAATTTAAGTTTTCTACTAGGTAGCTATTTCTTACACGAAAATTATATTTTTTCACTCAAAACATTGGCCGAACTTTCCCATTTTATTAATAATATATGTTTGCTGTATTTGACAATTTGGGTTTTTTAGTCGGTAAATTGAAATCTATTGTCGTTTGAGAAATTACAAATTTGGCCTAAAGACCGCCACCGAATATGTCGAACTTCTATGTACAACTGTGCGCAAAAGTTTAAGACCACCTCTGTTTTTTGGACCAATTTCACTTTAAGAACCTCGGTTTTAAATAATTTTTGGAAAACAATGAATATGAAGGCAATTAACGTTCTTTTTGATAAAAAAATGTTCCAGGAAACAAAGGTGGTCTTAAACTCTTTCGCACAGCTGTATTTCCATAAATTTGCTACATAGGCGTTTTCAGGGTTCTTAATTTAAATATTCTCGAAAGTCGCTAAACTATACACTTTTCGTTGCTATCAACTGAATGTATTTCGCGGTATCATATCACGTCATATTTCACGCAACGCCAAAGACACTTTTGCGTTTTAAGGTCTTAACTAGCCTACTCTACGTATGTACCTACATAAAATTCTAAAATCTACAACTTGTGCGCTTCAATGGTTTACCGTTTTGTAAAACGGAAAGGTTTTCATTGATTTGATTCGCGCTTATGAAAATGTAGGATGTATGGTAAGGTGATAATATGGTGTCGATGATATGCCACCGAAAT
This sequence comes from Neoitamus cyanurus, assembly GCA_947538895.1. Taxonomy (NCBI): domain Eukaryota; kingdom Metazoa; phylum Arthropoda; class Insecta; order Diptera; family Asilidae; genus Neoitamus; species Neoitamus cyanurus. The sequence continues at coordinate 12,567,605 of OX384541.1, forward strand.
TTAATATGCTATGATGGTATATGATGTACTGTTAACTAATATATTATATATATATTTCAAAGCATTTAAAAGAAAACGCTCAATAGATTTTGTACCATCATTTTTTCAGAAAATGTAAGCGTTCCAAATACAAAGTAACATTTTTATTTCAACAGCTGATATCTTGTTGAAAGAATCGTAAATTTAAAACAAATCATTTTGAAGATAATAGACCATCAACCATATTTGGTGGCGGCTACCATGAAAAACAAATTAATATACCAAAATGCCTCGTTACATTACTATAAATTGTGGAGACTCATTACAAAAATTAAGAGAATTTTACAATGACAATATGACAATTTGCAATATTTGTTTTAATTTTTGTATACATAATCGGTAGAATTGGAATCTGGACGAAAATTGTTGTTTCAACATGATAGTGCAACCTCCCACACCGTACGCATAACAATGCCTGTATAAACTACTAGAGGAAGGCAATACATATAAAAGTAACTAGTTGAAATTTAAGGATGTCGGTTATCCGGTTGTAAAATGAAATTAGACTAATTACAAACACAAAACGGTAATAACCAAAACCCTACTCACTACCCACTATAAAATTCTTTATATGTATGTGAACCACCCTGAACCGATTCAACAACTGAAGAAAGAAATCAAACATCACATTTGTGCAATCCAACCGTCTTTGCTACACAATGTCTTTCAAAATTTTATCAAAAGGGCACACAACACACCTGCCAACGGAGTCACGATGCCCATTTGGCCTGACATTTTATTTCATGTCGAATGTGAGCCATTACATTTTACACATCAATAAAAATTTCGAAAAATTTCATTTAAATCCTGTATAAATTTTTTAATTGAAAATTTAATTTTCCTGAGACCGCAAACAAAAATAGACAGTGTATAGACAAAAAAGCCTAAACTTAAATATGGCGGAGACGGATAAAAAATTAATTACCTGATTATAAATCGCTCACAAAATAAAGCATGATTATTTTACATAACAAAAAAATTCCTTGGGTAGAGTGAGCTTGTTGAGTTTTATCACTGAGCTAAAATATAATTACGATCCCTGCTCAAAATAAAACCTACATGTAGAGAAACACATCAAAAGCTTAGTCGTGCCCAATGTGCTGTGGTATGTAATTTCTTATTAATCCGTCTTATTGAGGCGTTCTACTCAACATCCAAGCACTTGTTACAAATAACAAGACTGCTTTACAAACACTTCCTTTTAATAAAATTGTTTACAAAGTCTTCCCGGCATATCGAAAAGCACATCGCATAAATTCACATAAGAAATTTTATTGCTGTGGAGCGCCACAAAGAAGGAGCTTGTAGGATTATTTCGTTAGAATTTTATTTACACATTTACGGGTGGGGCTCGTAAAATACGTCAGCGAGCGACAATTTTTATGGAATGGGTCGCGCGACCTCTTAGCGGAGGAAAGTGCTCAAATGAGGCATTCTTTGCAGATATGATGACCGATATGTTCCACGAACTTACGACCGCCAGGACAGCCGGGGCTACAACGACCGTTACGACTCCAGAGGCACTCCTGATTTTCGAGGTTATGGATATGACGTCCCAGATAAATATTACGACCGATACAATGAGGGGTATAACCGGGGTATGTGATTGCCTCTTAAAGCAATTAGGACGCATACTTATCAGAAATTGAATCCTTTACAGACCGCTACGATCAGAATCGCGGCGGATATGAAGGCAGATATTATGAGCGAGATCCGTATGACAGATATCCGGCGAGAGGAGGAGGATACGACTACAAGAACTACCGCCCTTACGACGAGACCTACAGGTAATGTATTCACCTCCAGGTAAAATGATGCGCTCATGCGACGAGGAGCGCCTCGGAGCTCTTGAGATGGTAAATGGGTGCACAGACATCCCCGATTGAATGCCTTACCCCAAGAGTCATGTAAATAACGGATCTCCTTAAGAAGATTAACCTGCGGAGTTAGGCTTCCGCCATTCATTTCGTGCTTTTTATTTGCCGGGTGAATTCTCAAAGGACAAAGAGAATTTTAGCTGTAGGAGGCGGTGGGTGGTAAGCCCCGGAAGTGAAATGTATTTTGAATAGTTGAGATGTTTCGGTGCCGTCTTTGTCTTTATGTCTCGGTCCCTGCGATAAGAACACTCGTTGCCTGATCCTTGTGCACCCATTGCCAGTGGTTTGCAGTTTGCACTAAATGGGAGAATCGAGGCAAATAGATTGTAAATCGAATTTGGTGTTCTGTAGGAAGCAATTTGACACTATGGTTGTTTCCTCCATTGCCGGAAGGAGCTTGTGAGCCAAATAATGGGGACACATTCAAAGGATTTGGTTCAAATGTTTTATTGCATTTTGGGGTATAATTAGTTTTGTCTTTGTTTAGTTTTGCTTGTTGAATAATCATAATTAAAAAAGTTAAAAGCACCTGGCTGCAATTGCCATGTTTGAGCACATTCTTTGAATATACATAACTGTTCTGATTACCACTCCATTCAAATCCGTTAAAATTTTATGGATACTTGGTAAGATTTAATCAATTGCACATTAAAATTAAAATTATGTTAAAATATATGGTCAGTGAAAGTACAATTAATGTCATTAATAATAAAGATAAAAGCGTGTTTCCAATGCAGTGAAGATTCAGACAGACACTCCACACGACAGAGTTGTATTCTTTGCCTCTATGAAAATCTCACTCTTACGCTGAGAGCTGGCCCAAAAGTGGGTCCTAGTCCTAGTCTCGTGCTGGGAACGTCGAAAGCTTTCGAACCTGATTTTGTACGAAATGGCGCTGCTGTAATCTGCTGTATATCTTAGAACGAAAAATTAGCAAAAATATTTATTCTTATACAGAAAACACGTTTATTAGTTCCTATTTTTCCATAGAATATAATATAATAAACTGCGCATTATTTGTATTTTCAGAAGAGTTGTACTAAGGCATCAGCAGATGGCTCAAATGTTCGAGCTTATAATATTTGCATAATGTGTTAAATTGCAACCATAGCTGCAAAATTGACTTTTCCATTTTAACAGAACATTAACAGACTTCCTAGATTAGAGAAAATCACAATAAAAACAAATAATCAATTGCCCTTAAGGAAAATAAAATGACAGGTAAACATAAATATAATTTCGAAAAATTTGAAAAGCTCGTACACACTATGCTCCCATTAGGAACAAGGCCTGCCTTGCCGCCGGACTGGTGATTTCACGTTGAATGTTCTCCTTTGAGGAAACTCAACGCAACGACAAACGAAGCGTTTCGAGCTTGAGAGCTTAAAGCATTTTGAGTCCGGCTTTCTCTCTCTCACGCCGGATTGCCGCAACGAAATATAGAAGGTTCCTCTAAATTTTAGAGAGAGAGATTTGCTTTATCAAATATCAAAATGCTTTAAGCTCTCAAACTCGCGACGCTTCGTTTGTCGTTGCCGGATTCTATGGGGGCCTGCTTTCAGTCGAACCTTGATCGAGTCCTATGAGTCAGCTTATCCAGTTGTGAAGAGAAGATGTGGAAAAATGTTCCGTGGTGGATCGGCAAGCTACAAAAGCTCAGCAAAGACACCAGGAAGCTTCTAAATAGAGCCTTAAAAATTCAGAAAGAAGATGACTGGCAAGCCTATTGCACTTCGCAACAAGATACCGACTGCCTGGCAGTAGGTTAGAGTTGTCGCGCCCAAGCGTCTGCGAGTAGCAAGAGCAGGACATTGGCAAAGGAGATGAGTGATATTTTCGTCTTCTTCCTCGTTCAGAAGTCATTGAACGGTACATCAAGACTTCTGACATGCCTACCTATTAGATAGTGTCCAGTGATAACCGCCACGGCACGATTAATGGCTTCCCTTTTGGGCGAGATGAAAGCGTTTGATCTCAAACGGTGGAGGGTTGGCAAGATTGTCTGTTTGTGAAGCGCTCTCACACTTCCACTTATTATCGGCCATCATTACAAACGATCGTTTGATCTCCAGTTTATGAGAAGCGAGGGGAACTCCTATGGACTGGATACTGTCAGCTTCCGGTAGGGTTGTCTGCTGCCTAGCAAGCTCATTCATTCTCTCTTCTGTTGCCCGGGATGTCGCTGTGTCGCGGTATCCATACGAGGTTAATTTCTACCCTCTTTCTACCCGCAGAACGGGACTCCGCGACTGCCCAGCAAGTCGAATAAACCCCCATAAGAGCTTTGACAGCGGCCTGGCTCTCAATGAAAATGGAGACGTCATCCAGTGATGATGCGCCCCTACGTAGCCAGCTTAGAGCCTTCGAGATAGCCACCACCTCTGCCTGGAATACACTGCAGGTCTAGTTTAAGAAGCACGGGTTATCAGTGAATCTTAGCAAAACCACGTTATTATTATTTACTAGGAGAAGAAAACTGTATAACCCCAAACATCCAATATTAAAGGGTGTTACAATCCAACTCTCCGCAGAAATTAAATGTTTGGGAGTATTCCTAGACAGAAAATTTACATTATTTCTATAGACGAGCTCAATACGTCCTGTAAAAACAATGTTTAATAGTGATATTTATTTACTGTACTTTAATATCCTCTAAACCTCGAAAATTAAAATTTTGACGAACATCCTTGTAAAAACCAGCGATCTATCTGCAATTGCTCTGCATCCACCTGTAAATTTACATTTATCGAGTGTAACATTACACTTTCCCTTAAAGAGTGTATAAGTGGTCCCTTACTTTTACTCTTTACATATTTTATATATTATTTATATTTAATTTTTTAACATTTGGAACGAGAAAAATCCAAAGGATCAAAATTTACCCAAATTCTCTACCACTAAAAGCACCGAAAATGTGACATTGTGAAATTGGGATTCTATACGTACACATACACATGCACACACACGCACACACACACTCTAAATGAGTTAAAGGCTCTCCCATTTATTAAAATATGTAATCTAGATAATTTTATCAAGTTATTTCAAAAAAGCTATTCTTTTCGTTTGTTTTGTCGTTAACTAGCAACCAATTCGTAAATGTACAAAAAAAATAGCAATGGTCAAACATGCAATCACCGTCAGGCATGCACAGTAAATTGAAGTTTATTGACGGGCAATTCTTGTTAATGGCAGTGAGCAACTGCTCGTGCAGTTTAATATCTAAATCCCCCCGATATTGGCCATAAAGAGCCAAATGAACACCCTAATCCAACCCATTTGCACACACTTTGCATCGTCGAATAGCATTGGATGCGGGGCTCATTTTATCTTTACTAACACCAAAATTTCTTTATCATTTTCGGTATGAAACGGGAATACACTTAACCCCAATCCTACCTACTATTGAACGCACTCGAAATACTAATGCATCTTTGATACACTTGCAACAAAAGCAGAGGAACATCCGGCTTTGATAATTCCGGCAGAGGATATTACTTTGCGGGTGCACCACACGAACAGCCCACAGCCTCACATTACAGACCAATGTCTCCACCACCAGCACCGTCATCCTCGGCATACGGAGGAAGACCATACCTACCGAACTCACAGGCACCGCCACGTCCACTCCAGCCACCAAACTCATCCCAATCTTCGTCACCCACTGCACCATCATCTTCATCCGGTTCGCCACCGTCTCATCATTACCAGTATAATAACCGACCACCACGTCCCGACGATGATTCCAAGGGATATGCTGGGGGCTGGAGCTATGTAAATGATAGAAACAAGCCGAACGACTATAGTGACAGAAACAAGGATACCGAGAGGTAAGCTCTATTTAAACTTCGGAGGATTTTGAATTTCTTATGTGGGCCTTTCCTATTTTGTTGAAATTGAAATTTCTGAGTAATCCGGCAAAGATCCGCTGGCTTATGAGGACTTAAGGCTTATTTGCCGAGAGATATGGAAAATATGCACAAAGCGAAAATATTATCGCGCCAGGTTCAGTAGCACCCCTATCTCCGGTGGAGTTCATTAAGGATTTAGAAGGATCCTTGCCCTATTTTTATCCTTTCAGTAGGCGCTAGAACAGTTCTGGATTATGTAATAATAATGAGCGCTTAAGACCTCCCTTCACTGAAACGTCGTCTTTCAGCACGTCTCCAACCTTGGCAGGATTTTAAAGAAAACTTCACTCATCTTTGCGTGACCTTTTTTTAGATGAACTGTGAACTTCACTCGGATTATACCTGGGGCTAATGAGAATGAAACACGAAGTTGCTGGCTTCTCACCGACTTAATTTGCATTTTAATTGCCTTTTATGATTTTCAATCCGATGAGCACTGTGCGAGAATACTAATTACAAAAAAAAATTAACAACTGTGATATAAGTTATAGCGAAGAACTTCTCGACGAATTATAAAATTAAACGGTTAGTTCACGGTTACAAGTAATTTTGAATTTTAAAATATACTCTTGACATCCAAGTACGGGCGCGCAAATTTTTAATTCTATTTTATTTTGAATGTGAGGAGATTTTGCATACATTTCCTTGTTATGTAAAGTCGTGTGCGTTTTGATCAGATTCGAACTCGGGACGCCTGGCTTCTAGTGTAGACACGTTGGCCTTACTTCAATGACACTTCATATCTGTTACACATATAATCTGATTCTTTTGAAAGTAAAAAAATCTTAATCATGTGAGATTCGAACCCGGGACCTCTACAACAGTAGTTCACAGCTCCCGCCATTGAACTACAGATAGCCTCGAGGGCTAAAAATCCTTTAAATAAAAAATGAGGCTTCTAAAACATTCCAACTGTTGCTACATTTCAAAACCGACACTTTTTAAATGAAGTGTTTACTTGTGATGATTTAACATGATTAAACATGATAAAAAAGTGACCTTATTGGAAAAACTCTCTTACTTGTCTGCATGTCGGGTGAAGAGTTTCGTGGCACATGAGCACCCTTCACACTTGATCTATTCTTTGAACTTGATCTTTTCAAATTGTGTTTTGATTTGTCAACTGGTTGTGAGTGAGGTATGTGTGGATATTTGATTTAATTTTTTTTTAATATGCTGGTTTAAACATACAATTAGCGTTAATGGCAAAACAAATCACCAGGGAAATAAAACAAACAAATAGAATTATTATAAAAAAAATAAATTAAAAGTGTGCAAGGCGATTTAGTTTCAGGCAAGTAGTCAATTATAAAATTATGCCATCATATTTCGAAAAACATCAACAGACACGTATTCAGAGTATGTTTGGTAATCAAAGACTTTAAAACTTATCTGCCCCACACCTAACAAACAAACAAAATGTAGAACTTAAAATCTAGATAATTTTATTAAGAGATTTCACCCCACTGATTTTATAACATACAGGCATCCTGGATTAAACACTTGGAATTAGTTTTTCAGCTCGTTCGTCCAAAACATTAATTTATTTCGTTCACTCTTTGGATATCATAACTATATTACTCCAAAGTCCAATTCACCAATCAAATGGAAATTCCGGTAAAATAATATGAAACCATTTAATCCTGAACCTTTGCCTGTCCTTTGTTTCCATGTCTCCTTCCCTTTTTTAATTGATTTTAGTTATTTTACTTCCTTTTATTTGACTAAAGCGCCTTTTGGTATTAAAAGTAGTATAGCAACACTAAAATAGGTTACTACTTGCTCCTCTTATAGCTCTTCGTACGGCGGTGGACGACAACGGCCGATAGGTGGGAGCTACTTGCATGATCGGGACTCCAATACTCCAACGGCTGTGAAACCCATTAGTGGTGATGCTAAACCGGAAGAAGCTGCCAAGGAACCGTCAGACTCTGACCTAAATAACAGTACCTCGAGCAGTGGTGGCACAAATTGACTTAACTGGGCATCCTGATAACAGATAAGCTTTCGGTTTAATGCATTTATTAGCGTAAAGACTATGTAAGAAGCGATTCAAATAAATTGATTTATTCAATAAAGGCCTTGTGTTTTTACACTTTTATTATTTTTCTTGGTTTTAGGAAGTCCTTTGCATCTCGCTTGCCTGATAAATAGTCCAGAAAAAATTAGCATTTCTCCCGTAAACCCCTTAGTCACTACCATGTGAAATTTCTTGTGTTTTCCATCAAGGTCATCAAGGTCAACTCGGATCGATCAAATTTTATGAAATTCCTCCGACTGCGAAAACTCCGGAGCCAAACATACATACTTATAATTGCTGGTTTTAATTATTGGGTACACACCCCTCTTTTCCAGCTAATTTTCCTGGCCTAAAACTCCTGCCAGAAGAATGGCTGTAATTAAATTCATAATGTATTAAGTATCTGTATACATAAGTGTTGGACTCTGAAGTTGGTTTCTTTATAAATAAAAACTTAGACCATGGATGATCGCCACCGCTTACTTTCCCAAATTGATTTTCACGAAAAACGAGAAAAAACATTGATTTTTGATTTTCTTCAGTCGGAGAGGTGTGTTGTGCTTCTTTTCCAAAACCTTTGAAAAGCTGATTTTTAGTAGATTCACTAATTCGGCGTGGATTAAACATTTATATTTTCTCTTCGGGTTGAGTTTCGTCAAAGCATAATTGCAAGTCGGCCCTACTCAAAGCAACTACATACATATATTCGCATTTCCCTTGATCGCCGGTAGATATACATATATATGTATAACTGGTCGATTTGTCAAGGCTATTGACTCTGTTTGCCACAAAATACTGCTCAATAAACTGTCTAATACTCGAAAAGTGGACCACCCGAATACGTGCCACCAAGCAAAGCCTTTTCGAGTTGCTGGGTGATTCATAAATTCGGAATGCACATTATTATTTTATTTTTATCGTTTTATATACTCAACTCATCGACATCATAGTCAGACCAAACAACTACTATTTTAATGTGCTTTCCAAAAATTCCACCAATATTGAACAGCCTCTAGCACAGCAGGTACAGTCACTTGGGAAAGTGAAAAAATGTTCTAAAATATCCTACATTTCACGTTTCTCCCAATTAATGCACCTCTTTTTTATTTTGATTGAATTACTCATCTTATTGCCTTTCCAAAAAGGTACAACTTGTCTAGGTAAAGAATGGGTATACAAAATTATACGTAGGGTAAAACATTCTGCATTTCACTAAAAAATTAAATTTGTTTCATTTTCAATAAAATGCTTTTTCTCTAATTTTAAACTTACTAAGTTAGTTAGTTCGTTACAAACGTGTACTTTGAAAAAAAAAACAATTTTGAAATTGAGATTTGTTAATATTCCGCACACGGTTTTCTACTTATAAGTTTGTATATCCGTTCTTTACCTAAGACGTGTTGTACCTCCTTGGAAAGGCAATAAGATGTCGCCATACGATTTTTGTTTCCCTAGGTTAGATCTATCACCTCTATCATTTGGGCTCCCATTACCCAAACATCTTGTATATTAGCGCGCGGGCATTGGCACTTTTAATTGTTTAAACTTTATACACACACCTAAAACTAAGACAAAAAATACCTCAATTCGGTATTATTGTGAAAGCTTCACTATATAATTTTAAAAAAACCCATTGGACGTATACAGAAAACTATGAGGACCAGAACTAATGGTTTTTGGCTATCATGCCCCTGCGAACTTTTAATCATCATGGTATGAAGAACGTTTTCCCAAATTTAAAAAAAAATTTACCGAACGGCATTTTCCTAACATTTTGTGCGGGGTCCTTTATGAATCACCCTATAACCTCCAAACGGTTGAGATTGGCCAGTGCCCCCCCCTCCCCTCTTCCATACAATATTTTTTGTTGAGGATTAAGGGCTCGGTTCTGAATTTCGTACGAAAAGAAATTTGAACGAAAGTAAAATTGTTCAACTACTAAATTTCATTCAAAAAAGGTTCAATTCAAGAGTAATACCGGCAGACGTATTCTGAGTTTAGTACTAAAGCGAATTCCTTTTAATTCAAAACTTTGCTTTACGTAGGAAAATATTAAACAATTAAATCGTTTCCACGCGAAACATTATGCGTTCATGAAACGTTCGCCTTAAGGAGGCCCTTTCTTAAATAGCCTCGGGCGTCTGATAGCCTTAATCCGGTACTGATATACCGAACCCTAAAAATTATACGAGTATATTAATTTGGGTAGCAATTTTGCTGTTCACATAAGAATCACATTTTAAAAATGTCGTTAAAATAGACACAATATGCTCGAGCAGACATCTGAGCCCTATCGAAGTGTGGTCGGGGAAGTCTAGGCTGTAAAAACAAATCGATGCTTATATCCACCTATAGTCACTTTAGTAAGCCCCTCTCAATCTCTACGAAAACAAAAGGTAGCAATTTCGAAGCAAATTAACTTCAAATAACCTTGAGCTAGGAACGCCAGGGAGTTCGTTTATAGGGCCAATTTCTTTAAAGGTACACCTAAGATAATAAACATGGGAAGGGACTGATGTAACACTGTACAATGCTTTTATTAGGGTTTTCAAGTTAATCGTTTTTAGATAAAAAGAACAAAGCGCTGCTTGGGAAACAGAAGCCACCGAATTGTTGGCGATAAAGCGACAATCCTGACTTTATAGCGGGCATGCAATGTGTCGCTGGGAATTACGTGAATGAATAGAATTTGTTGGGGGAAAGGGCAAGTTGGAAAGTTAAACTTTTGGTTTGGTACAACATTTGATATTTTTTACCCGGAATAAACTCGCTGCTGTGGCGAGTGAGAGATTTGAAGCGAATTTAGTGCGCCCGTTACATAACAGAAGGATCTGTCGAAAAATGAGAGGACGAAAGATAATATTAATCCCCAGTGGTTTCCGCTTTTGACCACAATGGGTATGTTAATGGGTCAGAGCATATTGACATACTTCGCATTTCGCGTTAGCTGAGATAAATCTCCCATTATTAGCGGTATGTTCTTTGTAACAAAACCCTTGGGGTCGATCAAAGACAGGAACTTGTCTTCCCTTCAGGACTTCTTCCGCCGCTGTGCTGTGGAAGAAAAAAATTTACGACGAAGCGGAAAACAAGTTCTAACCAAGGAATTATCATATAAACGACGGCTTTGGCGAACCTTTCTCATATCATTTTCCTGGCCAGAAGTTTTACGTCTAGAGCGTAAGTTATGGTCATCTTATCCGGGGTCGCCTAGTAGCAAGAATATTGGAAAGTTCTTGTTCGAAAGTAACATACGTACCTATCGAATATCCCCCTGGCCAAAGAGGGACTTTAGAGCAGTGCGGGGGCTCAGCACGTCCGCAAAAAAGCCAAGATGAAAGGAAAATTTATGGAAATTCCTTGGAGCTTGCACTCCGGTTCTGTCAACAAAGTTATGGGACATGATAGAGATATAAATCCCGATTTGAAAAGTTCCCGCAACTTCTGAAAATTGGGATGTAAATAGCGGTTTCATGCAAAAACCGCCTTCTGTCGTCCGGTTCAGCCAGAGCGGGTTGGAATGTGTTTCTCATCCGCATTATCCACTCCGAGTGAAAGAAGAATCAAAGTTTTGTTTGACCACAAACTGACTTTTCCGTGTTTTCAATTTGCATTCAAATATTGACATATGTATGTATATGTGGGCTGGCGACAGATCTGCCACCACTGTAACTGGAAAGGCTTCCGCGGTCGATACGCCACTAATGTCACAAATTCAAATCTTTGTAAATGAGGTAGAGTGCAATGTGTTCCAGTTACGGAACACTGGAATCACAGTCTCCCTAAGTTAGGCGAAGTTTTTAAGTTGGAAAACTTACTGCCACCTGGCTTTGTTTGTTTCATCAGCGAGCGAAAAGTTTCCTCCTGTTACTGTAGTGCTCGGCCAGTTGGGCTATAAATCTTTCTCACTGTGCTTCCTCTGCAAACGATTCGATTTTGCGGAAAACTTTAATTGAATTTCGCTCGCCATTTCGCTTTGTCACCGTCTATTTATATTCGCGAACTTCGAAATGGCCCCAGGAATTGTTCTTAAATTGAAAATCCGTATAGATCTTTTGCCTGAAAGCGAATTCTTATAAGGGAAGAAAAAGATTTATGAACGGCATGACGACAAGGTTTCAGGGAATTTCGTTAATTTTGCAATTTTAATTGCCTTCGTGAGGGACATTGGCGCAATGTGCATTGTTAGGACTGCTGTTCTTAGACTTTTTCAATTCCACCAAAGTTTGAATAGATCAAATTAAATCCGGGAAACATTAAAAAAATTATTTATTTCCATTTCTTACATGTACCATATATTAAGGTTGATTTAAAAAATTGTATGGAGAATTTTTGTTTGTTTAAAAATTTGCCCACGAAATCTGCCTACGAGTGAAAGAAAAAAAAAGTATAAAATAAATTGTATGTACTCTGATGTTTTCAGGTGCCCCGGTGTGATGGAATTTTTTCTTAAAACGGTATAATTTTATACATCCTTGCCATCCTGTCTTGATAAATCAGAATAGTATTTTTTTACGTTGTTTGATATTTATATTTTAATTTTATAACGAAATTAAGCATATTCATTGTAATTTTATGTTGCCCCAAAAGTTCTAAATTTTTCAAAAATCACTGCGAAATAAACATGTGAGTTGCCGGTGATTGTCATGTCGACGCTGCGACAGTCTTGTAAAAATGTATATTGATAAAATTCGGTGAGGGTGTAATTAAGGTTCAGGCGGACTGAACAGTCTGAACGGACAGACCATACGGAACGCATTTGGCCAGCTTTACGTAAAAGCAAATAGCGTAGGATAAATATATATATAGATTATACGCCAAGTGACTAAAACAAAGTATGTCTTTTCATCAGAAAGCAGGCCTTGTCCTTGTCGTTAAGGTTGTGCTGCGCCAATTCTACCCATGGCAATATTTGATTTAACACATACTCGTATGTTATGTACCTACTTTCAGTTACAAGCGCATTTTCAGCGCTAATAGTATTGATTTTTTTGATAGTGATTTTGAAGTCATGGTATATATCGCCGCTTCCAACCGTTATGTTAGTTTAAAAAGAATATTGCAACTTAAGCCACCTCTCAAACAAATGCGCATTACTCTCCCACCTTTAGCTCTTGCCTGCGACCGTACTGGTGTTTCTGATACGTCGGCTGCTATTGTAGACTCTCCTGTCCTAAAAGACGTTGGTATTGTTACACCGGGTGACCATAGTCGCGTGGTAGATCGCTCGAAGGTTCGACGTGAAAGAACATGGACAAGATCTGCTTTACAGGATTTAAATCGTAACGAACCCATGCCAGGTCTTTACTTTTTTTTACTTTTTTTTTTTTTGGCCATGTCACATGTGGTACTGGCTACGCTAGAATAATCAGAGTATTGTTACATTTTTGACTAGCAAATCGGTTGATTTGAATGCTTTGTCTGTTGTTGGTTATGGTGGGATTGTAGTAAATACAGGTTGTAAAGGTCGTCTATTAGAGGAAGGGCGAAAAAAACCGTTCCAATGGTTCTTCTGTGAACTGCATTCGAGCGAATTACAATTACGACACTTGTTATTACATTTGGATGGTCAATAAAATATTACTGTTGCAGTTTTACTATTCATAACAGAAGCGGAGCGCCGAATGGTGTTCTTTTACAACACATTTCAAACAAGTTCCTCCTTTTTGGTGCATTTGAATTTAAAATAAAACCATTGTTTTTTAAAAGTCTTTTTTTTTGATTTATTTATTTTATTTATTTTATTTTATCACCCTGCAACGATTTAACGCTACACGGGTTTACTCATAGGTGCAATGTGATCCAATCCAATTTGAATGATCGATTAATAAAATGAAATACAAATGATTGTATTTTATCTTTAGTAGTTCACCTTTCAGTTTATCTGCATTCATTGTTGTTCGGTTTAAAATACCAGATTTGGTTTTGCTTTGGTTTTTTATTTAATTTAAAATTGTCTACCACTAACTGTCTGCGCTCACCACCGTTTGTGCAACCAGAACAGATTTGGCGATTCTTGGAATTATTTCAGTCGCTCTTATTCATCTGATCGAATATTGCACGATTCCTTGTGAATGATGCGATGGGACTACCATCTAACGCTATCAGGAAAAGCGCACCTCAATTATGATCTGAGCCATGATCGAACCGAGGACCCCGAGGTGATAGCCCAGCGTAATTACCCCTGACCTATCAGGTCCCCAATATAATAATACTAATATAGTTCAAAGGGTTATTTTACAATAATATCAGAAGCTTCTACTTCCCGATGGAGTTCTTGGAAGGCACTGGAAGGAATGAAAATACTGTTTGTCCAATATTTGACAATAAATTTTTTTCATTCGTCCAAAACTTTTGCATTCCACTCAACCGTTGTAGTTTACCATCGGTTTTGAGTAGTTTAGGACTCAAATACTGCTTAGTATAGCATATGTGACATTTTAAAAATTTCGAAATTTGATGTGCATTATTCAAAACAAACATACAAAATCTTAGTTGTATTTGCTCCATATTGCAAAAAAAAGTGAGGCATTTAGGAATACATGTTCGTCGGGAAAAAACGGACTCCAAGATCTTCTCCGTTGGCTGCGGCTCTGCAGGACTGCAGCCATTCATATTCAATCTAAAACCACAAGTCAGACGTTCATTTCAAAAATGATCATCTCGCCTCACCATCTATTGCGTTTCACTGACTTAACTTTTCTGTGCTGCTGCTAATCTGACTCCTTTTGATTGCAAATATGCTTATGCAGATGAAGGGAGGCGGCAATAATAAACAGAGAACGTATCCAAAGAGCAAATATTATTTCCACAGTAAAGGCATAGAGACCCATTTTCCGTTGGTAGAAGGAAGTAAGTATTATGATCTCAGGACCGCAGCCCATTCATCGATGACTTGAGGGTGATTAATAATTTCACCCAGTCAATCTCTCTCCGACAGTACATTTCGTGCTCCACACATAATCACCACAAAAGTACGTATCATGCGAATGAATTCCTGGCAGTGAATTATCGGGCTCAATAACATTACGCGGAGGAGGGCTATACACACATTTCGTGCGCTGTTCCCCTCTCAAGCCGGGAACTGAGTTCGCATAATTCATTTAGGGACTCCCATCCGGGGAAAAATCGGCATTATAAGCAGGAAAAGGGCTTTTATAGAGGCCAACATAAATGGTCATGAGAAAATTCGATATCCAAAAGGTTTTGCTCGCAACCTCCAGGATTAGGTGGTGTTGATCCCTCGAACCCTTCATCGTATTCATTTTGGTATTTCTTGCCATCATTCCTTTTGAGGTTAAATTTCTTGAATGGGCTTAAATTTGGGATCATGAGATTCGGCAGTTTGCTTTCCTTCGGCTGCTTCTTCTTCTTCTGCTTGTTCGGGCGCAATCATTCATTTCTCGAAATCCTCGCACTTAAGGGGCTTTTTGCCCCTTGCACTTTATTTGCTTTCGTAAAATGTTGCCGAAATTATTGGACTGAACCGAAAATAGTAGTAGCCTTCGTAAATTTACAGATTTCTCTGTTGGTATTTTGTTACTTGGCAACATTAATCACGAGATCGAGGGCCTTATATGCGATACGGTGGACTTATGTAAATTGATATCTGCGCTCATCCGTCTGCCGCAATTCAAAATAAGTGGGAACGCGGCTAAAGTCTTCCATATTTGCATAGAAAATAAATATCCCTGCCACTTTGGATTTATGGTCAAAATCACCTTGATTTTTGGATCTGACTGATTTTTTAAAGCGGACTGTGATAAATACATTTGCACAGCGTGAGACTATCATCTCCAGCTAGCAATTCAATCAGCCGTCTATTTCCTTCCAACCAACCCAGGAAAGACACCCGCGGAGGCATTGACCTAATTAATTCCGCCAAAAGGGATTACGCTATTCAGCAAGCCAAACATCCCCTCGAAGCGCTTTCCTTGGGAAGACTACACGGCTCCAGCGTGCAGAGCTAATGCAGGGCGGCCAATAAAATTCATCTCAATAAAAAGGGCCTGGAGAGCAATTCCGAACTCAACCAACAGAGTTTGCATCCCAAAGCAGTTATCACGTGCATTAAAGTGGCTTGGCTGCGGGCAAGGGGTTCAAAAACAAAATCAAATGAGTGCTGGAAGCCCCATTAGCAATTGGATATTGCCCGGGTATCTGTCCTATTCGCACCGAGAAAAAAGGAGCACTTTTCGTAGCTCGTTAACTCAATTTGGATAGTTCCCTAGCTTGTCTGCAACTAAAATGCAAATGCTTGCGAACTGATGGGCGCTAATGCACCGAAAAGCGTTCCTTCTTGCCATCTAGTTGCCATAAATTAGTAGCAGCTCCATTCATCTCTTCAACTTCCCGAACTCTGGGGATCTTGCTTATGTATCCAAGCCATTAGCCGAACTTTGATGATGACGAGTAATTTATGAAATGAGCAGCATTGCACAGCTTAATGTCCGTTTTTGCGGGGCCCCGGCCCATTATTGTGATGACACGAGATTAGTTCTGGGTCAACAAGCACCAGCTTAAGTGCTCTCTCCACGACGAGATAACACCTTTATGGAAGAATTGCAAGATTTTCATGGAAATTGCAAAAGATTTATGGGCCTGAGCTGCTCACTGACTGGGCCATTATGAATATGCAACAAATCTTAAAAGGGACCCCAAGGAAGCTCTATCCGCCTCTGTTTGCCTGCAGTCGCACACTGTTGCACTTTCATATTTCTTTATGAAATTTTAATGTTTGATAAATACCTGCTGGAAGCGTAAGGAGATACAAGAAAGATCTCTGCCAGTTTAAGCAGCATGAACCCAAGGCTTCTTTTATGCTACTAACTGGCCCGCACTCGGTGTTGCTCGGGTGCTTTCAAATTGCTCTCTAAGCTTTTAATATTTTACGTACCCACATAAATTTACTTGCCTTTAGACAGGGGGCGAGTAGATGGATAAAATCGTTCGTTATCTTCAGAATTGGCTACTTGGCGTTATACATTTCTGCATATGTACATATGTAGGGGTTTTAATTTTGTAGTATGTATTTTAGCGAAGGGGCTCGGAATAAACTGAGGAATTTGATCTAGTACAGGCGAGATCTGTTTTAATGATGATTGAAGATGATGTTTTTTATATGCGTCAGTTGAAAAAGTTGTCGAAAAGTTATGAAAAAACCGGTCAAGTGCGAGTCGGACTTGCGCACGAAGGGTTCCGTACCATCGTACAAGATATAACACTATGTACTTTTTAAATACTTTTGTAAATGAAACGAGAGAGGCGCTATAACATAATCGAACTTTTTTTTTTCTAATTTGCATGGCGGCTATTTTCTATAGCCATCTTGGTATAGCGGCAATAGAAATGCACACTCTGTAAAAATTTCAACTCTCTACCTATTACGGTTCATGAGATATAGGCCGCTGACAGACAGACGGACAGACGGACAGCGGAGGCTTAGTAATAGGGTCCCGTAAAGCACTTTTCGGGTACGGAACCATAAAAACGAGATCGACTTGTTGTCTGATCGAATCACTTTCCTTTTGAGTGCTTACTTAAAATTCTGAACTTGTTTGTGGAAAGAAAACAAGAGAAAAAGCCTGAAAAATCATCCAACATGTTTTGTTCGCTTTCTTAGTCTATCATATGCTTTTAGGGACCTCATGCGCTTGTGTGCCCTAGGGCACATTTCGCTAAAGTCAAATTTGTTTATCCAGGACAACTCCAGAAACTACTGATTGTGAGTAAGTTTTAAAAACTCAAAGATCCCATGCAGATGTCCAGACCATTGAATAGCAGAATTAAGCAAGATGAGTATTGCGTCGTATATCGTACGGTAAAAAGGCAGATGGCCAAGTCTTTCTTCTCGTCCCTAACATTTGAAATTGCTTAAGGTCTCTTCAAACAATAGAAGCCGTTAAGAAGGAGAGCGTAACACATCATATAGGAGCACGATTCCCCGTGTCTTCACGGTTCACTAAAGTCACCCCTTGGATTAAATTTTTTCCTGCAGCCAAACATCTTGCATTTTCCTTTTCAAATGCTCTTCAATAATTCACCATTCAGCCCCAGGTACCTGAAGGGAATTGCTCAAATGTTCATTACCGAATGCGAGGAATAAAAGAAAACAACAATTTCCTCATCCGACCGAGCATCTCCTCTTCAAGGTGTCGTACTCCTATTGCGCACTAAGTCAAAGGTGAACAATAAAAGGGGCTGCTCCTTAAGGTGCTCGCACTCGGGAAATAATCTGAGCTGTTTTGCAGGGGGCATATTTTGCGAATTTATTTCCTTGCGTCACATTGTAAACTGGATCAACTTCAATGGGACATCAAAAGAACAACGCGGAAATTGATAACATCACTGGGCCCCTCTACTCCCCTTTCGCGGTTGACTAAGATTCAGTGTCCTGTTACACGACGCAATACCCATCCTCTTATCCTAGAAAAAGTCTCATAAGTCCTCCTCATATATGTAAGTCGATGGCAAGACCTCAGGCCCTTCCTTTCATATATCATTCCCAGCTCAGCAAAAACGCGACAAGAAATTCAAGAAACAGTCGGAATATCCCGAGCGGCACTCCTTTTATCCTGTGTGTTTGTCTCTTTGGCTTTGATTTTTACTCATCGTCGAATTCCTGTTTCTTCGCCACTGCTGAGCTTGTTTAGAGGACTTCGAGACTCAGCAAATTTACCGGTCGCCTAAACTGGCGGAAGGACTGATAAAATTCCACGGGCGAATTTAAAGATTTCTCTGTGGGGCTGTGTGTCGGTGAAGTCTTCCATGCAAAGAAAGTTAACGCAATTTCACACAAAAATTCTGCTAAGTAACTTGTGGACTTTACACGTTAAATTGCTGGGCTAAGCTAAATCGCAGCTCTCCTTTTTATTAGCCGTTAAATTATGAATACATACATACATAGAAGCGTGTCGAATTTCTTGCGAACTTGAAAGGTTCGGAGCATTAAATATCGCAGATAAAATTCATAAAACCGCATCGCCAAAGGAAGGAGGGAAATTGCTTCACTCGAATTTAGAACAAGGCACCATAAAAGAATACATTAAAAGATCGTAAATATGACATTGGAGGGAAGTGTAGAATAGAACCAATAAATTTAAAGATACTTAGGAAACCATTTAATTGAATCCTGAATGGGTTTTTAACAACATGCAGCTGTTCGTTTCTCCAGTAAATTAAGAGATAAAAAAATCTGAAAAACTGAATCAAAAATTTTGTTACTACTGTTACTGAAAATTCACTGAATTAAAAAATTAATTTTATTAAAACAAGTAATTAATGCAGAAATTATTTGTTATTTCTGACCAGGGATCTAATCATGTAATTCGAAAATCATATGGTCGTATGACGAAAACGATATCGTACGTTTGATCAGGAGTTTTTGCTTCATATAATCGTACATAGTTCGATGCATCGAAAATCGTATTCTGTGTCGAAGCTCGTCATAAAAATCGGAAATTGATCAAGTGCCCACTGTTTTGCTAAGTGATGACATTTGTGAAAAATTAAGAGAAGTTCAAAATGTTGTCGCGATATATTTTGATATAGTGATAGTGAAGGTGAGAGTGAGGGGATAAATATGTACAAATCGCGAAGGAATCTGCGAGATGCTACGGACCCCCTAAGTTTAGAGGAAGGACGGTAAGATTTACATGTGAAATTAAAAAAAAAATACCAATGTAGGGGGGGATAAATAACAGATTTGAGGTCAGCGACTTCGGAAACACCAACAGGGTGTCCCGTAAATAGTGGATAACCTGGAAACTGGTGATAGGTTAGCTTATTAGCTATCACATGAAGACAATAAATATATCCTTATGAAAACTCTCACGATTTTCAGTTATTTAAGTTTTAATTTTTTTTCGAAATTTCCTATTTTATATCAATCGTTTGCATACCATTTGTATAAAAGATGATATTTTTGTGCTTAATATTGAGGAATTTTAGTTATTATATTGGATCCGCCATTTTAAATTTAGAAATTCTGATAGCAGATTTGAAATCAGTGCCGCCGAGAACCCCGTAGTGCGGATCTACAGGGCAAACCCATGCAAATAAACTTTATCGGTAGCCATTTTGTGTCCGCCATCGTGAATTTTAATAGATTTGATTTTGTGACATCAGACATGTCTACATATTGAATTTTATCAAAATTGCTTAAAATTGAGGAATTTTGGGTCGCCATATTGGATCCGCCATTTTGAAACTTAGCACTTTATCAAAATAGCAAATAGCCTATTATATATTGAGTTGGACTACCTTGTGTAAAAAAATAAAATCTATCGAAGCAACCGTTTAGGCGTGATTGAGTAACAAACAAACACACTTACATATTTACATAAATACATACATATATCTTAGATAGATGATAAATAAATTATATGAAAAAATTGGTAGTTCATGAGTTAAAGTTTGGATGTGAAAAAATCATGGCAGTTTAATAAATTGTAAAACAGAACTTATATGAATAGGTCTGCAGTTCTGATGATTCTCTTGTCTACAGACAAGTGTTTAAAACGGAATGTCAAATCTGCTACATACATAGAAAATTAGAAAAGTTATAAGGTTTATGGACTCTCATATTTTTTGGAATGAGTTTCTACACACAATTCAAATATTCAAGGCAAAACGAGAACATTTATCGGCCAAATTAAGGCGTTCTAAGTTGAGTTACTAATGATATAGGTAACTTTTGCCATATTTTCCTCGATTTCGTAGGTCATTTACTAGGGCCATTACTATTTAATATATTTGTCAATTTTGTACATTCACAGACTTTTGAAGTCTGTTCGTTGCTAATATTGAATGTATTGATTACTAATAATAAGAATATTAATGAAACCCTAATATACCAACATATATCTTAATATTGTTGTTATTATAAATATAAATCTTCAAGACCTCAAATATATCGTATGACATAAATTTAGATTAGATTCCTCATATTCTTGTGAAGATCTAAAGATATAATATCTTAAGCTTCTAACAATTAGTAAATGTTTCAAGCCCACGTGAAACCTAAACTAATTTTCGGTAACTCTTTAATTTGCGTTTGTCACATTTGCGGCGAGTAGGCGTATTAACAAAATAAGTAATTTTTAGTTTAAAGACATTTTCATTGGACAAAAATAAAAATAGTAAACATTCATACCTACAACTACTATAGTGCATTTATGCAGTAGATACAAATTCAAGTCAATTGGATAATTGGTTTCAGATTATCCACACCATTTCGAGAAAAACGCCTTGAATGATTGAAGAAAACTCTTCCAAATTTACCTACAATCAGCGATCCTTGGTCCACCATAAACATCCTTCATCTTCTTTACTGACACTACTTTGAAATGGAGGGTTTTCCCGAGGGTTTTTCGAATATCATAAATCAACCGTGACAGACAGGGCCGACCCCTTATTACCTGAGCGTCTATGATCCACCTACTATACGTACGTCTAACTTGGATAACTTCGAACATATGTACATATTTCACATATTGTAAAAGGTTTGTAAAAGTCGTTTTCTCTACATTTAACGCTATCGACCTGGGAAATAAACAACACATCTTTTTAAAATAACAGGGGCCTTTAAAATAATTTTAGCAGTTGGTAATGTGCAGTTTTGCAAATAGAGCTCTAGAAGCTTTGACTTCAGCACTTGTTATTGAATTTCAGACGGAAAAAATTTTGAAGGATGAACTGTTGAAAATATTTCATTCTGTGCACGACTTTTTAGAAAGTAAAACCTTACCCAACTCAGATAGAGGTTTCAATTGCAACCTTCTGAAAGCTATCAATCTGCCGACTTTTAGTCGCAACCAATCGCACTGACAATGGACTGTGACCGACCGCTACCCTCCTCAAGTCCAAAGCGAAGAAACATCCGAAAAAAGACGCATCAGTGCTGCCGGTCAATTAATTTTGTTTAAGTGTTGACTTGTGCCCAGCATGAGCCCACCTGTGGTAGATGCCGGCACGTGGGAACATCACTTCCAATTGATACTCACAGTCGGCGTCTATTATCTGGAGGACCCACAAGAGCCGGCGACTACCGAATTTGACGTCAAAAGGGCTACAGGCTTAACTGAGCCCGCATCTCTCGCACGCTGTCCTAATCAAAGCGAAATTTTTGTCAGAGATGGCCCTAATGGACCCGTATGAGGTCTAATAAAATATTCGTGGGATTCCCAATCAATCCAGCTGATGAGTTGCTGGGGAATTCGGCCTCATAATATAAATTACAAAATTAGAGCCGAGGCAAAGCAGTCCCCCGAGCAGCGCAGTGAAAATTCGTGAGATATGGCCGCATAAAATTTTAGCGGAACTCATAAATGCTGCGGAATAACAAACAGTCCGAAATTAATGTGGCCAATCCGCCATTTACGCTGACCAGGGTTATCACCCGGACCCGGCCAGAATCTCGTGGGAAATTAAACTGCGCCTGGCTGGGAAGAAACCCAGCCGGCTCGGCAACGGATTGCTCTGCGACTGCAGGAAGGACTCACTGATTACGCTGCATGGGAATTTCTTCCCCTCAAGCGGCGTTCATACATCCCGGGACCGGGACTCAAGTTGTGCTCTACCTTGTTATGCCCTGATTTTTACCTTGTTATGCTCCACAGCTCGCAACCCTAACAAGGTGCGCTATGCTTAAAAATTTTGATTTACATATCAAAAGCGAAGTCGTTTCCTCTCGGCTGCATAGTCCCTCACCTGCGATATGAACGGACCCCGGCTTCTCCTTCGTTCCACTATCCTGCGTCTTATCGAAAATTATAATTCCGATGCACATGTGTGTGGGAAAATGTTTGTTTTGATTTGCGGACGTATTTCAGCACTCCTTTCAAAATGTGGAGCAGCGCCTGCAAGGAAATGCAATATTTGCTGCTCGCTTGTTTCATGTGTTTTGCTCGGTGATTGTTCTGAACGTCGTAAAGTGGAATGTGGGAGCAAACGAGCTTCCCTTCCTTAATTTATTATTTATCTTTCGCAACATTGAAGTATTCTGCTCTAGTTTGCAGGAACAAGAGCTGGCTGGAATATAATAATTAAAAATTATTAGACTGCGCGGAGGAACAATACAGGGTGGCTTTCTTCATATACGTGCGGCTGGTGGGTGTAGTAAGTAAGCTCAGGAATTTGTTCTGCACATTTAAAAATTGGCTTTGTTCCGGCAAACATTGGAAATCTACGAGAAATAAAATAATTAAAATTTTTACTACACGCACAAAAATTTAAATAATATTATAATTAATAGATCCAAAGTCCTCGTTGAGACGAACAATTGAAAAAGGTTTAGAATTATTATTTCAGAACTATGGAAAAAGTCAAGCCTTAAATGTACTTTACAATAGAAAGAAATTCATAGCTATAATAATAATGATAACAGAGATTACAAAACAAAACATATCAACAATTTTTTTATTTAGAGATAATTAAATAAGATACGAGAATAGATAAGATTAATGGTATGTTTAATTGTAAAACATTTAAAAAGCATTACATTTAAGATTACGATCCCCGCTAATTAATTTTAAACTATTTTTTTATTTTATTTATTATCATAAGCGGGAAACGTAATCCTCCAAATAATATCTCAATCATTAATTTTGATGAAGCATTAAAAGAGATATGTCGTACGACAAAAGAACACCTTTGAGAAATAACATACTTTAAGTTTTAATGTTCTCAAATATTTTAAAGTGTACGTGTAACCCTGTGTAACCGAGGGAGGGTTACACGAATGCCTTAAAATAATTGAGAGCTTTAAAACTTAAATTTGTCTGCACTCAGGCGTTAAAATATACGAAACACAACTCATACACAACATACGCTTCAACTGACGATCGGTAACTGAGATTTGAAACAAATTCAAATTTGGAGGTGGCAGAAAACCTACTTTGGATTCGCAATTCTCTCAACCTACCAGTGGAAGCGCTTACTTTACAAAAAACGGAGATTTTTTACTTTTGACCTTGAATACGATTTTTAGCACAAGTCGAATCGGTAGGGACTTTTGATATTTGATTTGTAATAGTGTATTTAAGGGCTGTGTCAATTTTCAGCTATATGCGAATTATTGGTAAGTTAAATGCGTATTAGGCGAATTGTGTCGTTATAGAGAGTCAATCAATATATGGGTTATAAGGCAAACCAACCAAGCTCAAGAAATATTTTCGTTTATTATATTTAGGGTTTGTGTGGTAATTGGTAATTGAGCCCGTGGTCATCAGATCGATAAGGAACTTTCGCAGATATGTGCACAAAGGCTGCTACAAATGTTTTCCAACTTTGGATATTTTTGTGTCTATTGTTACTCTTCTTCAACTTAAAAGGGTGTGCAAAAGTCTCACTTGATAGGCATTTTCCTGAGGAGACCACCTTTGTTCGCCTATTACTGGTCTATAGCAAAAATAAGGCTTTATTTGCACTTTATATGGCTTTATGTGTCCATGTGTGTATGTACACGGAGTACACGGCAGTCCGTAGATATTTTGTAAATATTCAATGAATATTTATTTATTCGTCATTAACAGGTACAACATAAATTGACACTAAGGAAAAAAAAAATTTGTAGTACCAAAATGAGAATATTATATCCAAAAAAAATAATAAGAGAAAATAAATATTAGATAAAGTATTTGAAAGTAATATAGTAAATAAATATATATATAAGCCAATTGGTCCACAATCGAATGAAATCTTTTTCAGCGTTACTTTGGAAAGATTAAAATCTAAGCATTAAAGCATTTATTGTAATTTTTAGACATGGACGCAACCGCAAACTCCAGGCATAAAACCTTCAATCTGTTTTCATATGGGGGATGATTACAGGGGTTAGTCCATGGTAAAAGACGAAGAGCGTAGAGTAGGAATCTTTTCTGCACTGCTTCAATACAGTTGATATGTCCGTTATAGTGTGGCATCCACACAATAAAAGCGTACTCCAATATGGGATGGACGAAAGAACAACACACAATTTTTAAAATAAGTAAAAGGATCATCAAAGTTCCTCGACCAACGTTTTAGGAAGCTAAGTGCTGAATTGGGACGGTTTATTTTACTACTGACATGGCGTCGAGAGTTTAATTTATTATCGATGATCACGCCAAGGGCAGTAATGATATCTTGCCTAAAAAAAGGCTTGCCAAGAATTTTGTAAGAGCGCATTTCATACTTAAAGAAATTATGGTACATTTCCTGACATGTTCTAAGGTCTCGATTGATCAAATCATCGGCGTAGACTAACACGTGAAAATTCTGAATAAGAGGGAATAAATCATTAATAAACAGCGTGAATAACAAAGGACCAAGATGGTTACCTTGTGGGGCACCAGATAAAACGGAAACAAACACAGCTTGGTTAAGCACTTCCATAGCAAAAATATGTCACCCAAAAATTAAGAAAACAAATTGACATGGGTAAGCTGACTCGACCTACAGTAAAATTAAAGAAATCTCAAAATTAAGAGGTTTAACCGAAAACTGTAGTCTCTCATTAGAGGTACGTTAAACGTAACGTAACGTAAAACGAATTCAAGACGTTGATTTTAGACACGTGCAATTTTTCTCATAAGTATGTAAGTACTCATTATTAAATAATTTATTGTGCCGTAACATAATTACGAGAAAATATATACTCGTACAGCCTGAGTGAAGTATTGATTGCTGGAGGTTTGACTTGCACGTGACTGGGTATTCTACGTTTTAATGTTTAATTAAATTTAGAGATGAATTTAATCGTTTGTCCGCTTTCATAATTTTCAAGTTTACATGCAAACTGCTGGAAAATATTTCAAACTTTTTTTTAACTTTAGTGGACGTAAAAAACTTTTGTTGAATCCTGGCAAATGCTCGTACATACTTCTAAAAAGGTTTGCACTTACTTTCGCATTAGGACAATTTTCCAGATTTCCTAGAGATTTTCCCTGATTTCTGGAGCTATGACTAACCGGTTATCTGGGGACGAGTTAGGCGGAAGACCACTTCCATGCACTTCCGAAAGTTTCTTATCAGAATTAATGTGCATGCTTTCCTCCTGGCTCCTTGCTTTTAACGCCATTAGCCAGAGACAACAAATCGTTTACTGCTTGGCGGGTCATTTTAAAGCCATTACATTTTCAGGCAGATAATCCAGCTAACTGTGGCCCCTCCGAGACCATACGGCTACTAGTCCGTAAATAATGCGGGAACAATTGTATCTGATAAATTCACGAGACAAGAAAAAGTTCTGATAAATTGAAAGAGAAATCGGTTATGCGTGCGAAGGAATCTTAAGCCACTAAGAAGAAATTTATGGGCGATAAGGAGGGTCAGACTCATCCTTACGGCAAGCTATTTCACACGGGCATGATCGTATAAGAAGTGACCTTATGACCGCAGCAGAGAGTATGTGCGAGATGGCTGATTCAGATAGGGTGATTTCTTGATCCCTCCAAGATCGAATGATCCTTGGGAGAGGAAAAGAAAACAACGATGTTTGGGAATTGGGATCGCTGGGTTTAACCTAGAGGGAAAAAAATCCCCTAGGAATGCGTACACACACATGCTAAGGGTAGCCCTGTTGTGAGTATAAAACGATGGGCGAAGCCGCGATCGCTTCACTTTTCAGTCAACTGCAATAGCAGGAAGATGTGAAAAATGTGAAGATCGTTTGATCGGGCCCTTGAGGGCACCCGCTGTTTTAAGCGATGAAGTGAATCGTATGTTCTGTGTGATATCGTTAAACATTATTCAGTGGTGCGAGAACAAATTAAAGACAGTGTCAAGTGATTACAAACGCTTCCAGCACAGTTCTGAATGAGGCACAATATAAACGGATAGATTTACACCTCGATAAACAAACGAAGGTAAGACTTAATGCTCTTTAAAATTTTACACGTTTGTGTAGCGGGTGTAAAGTAACAATCCAGGCGATAAAAACGTTGATACTATGAAATTGCTATAATTTGGCGCCTTCCCCGTAATGGCGTTAATTTCCATAATTTTATCTCATCCAGGACAGGGAAAACAAACTTGGGGGAAGTATAAATAAACATTTGAGTTAGTGGGCCATGAAGCGGCCGGGCAACATCGTAAGCAATTTGGCTGTAAAAGTGTGCCTTACGTTTCCTAAGTGGTATTTTACAATGTAGAAAATTTACCTGTTGCACGTGAAGAGTGGACAAGATATTTTGTTGGAGCATTTCATGACGTTACTTCCGCAAAGTGGGTTTAATTTTGGGCAAACGCAATTAAGAATTCTCTTTCATCTCCTGCTTACAATTTGAGGGAATTGATATTAATGAAATTAATTAATAGAAAGCTCCTGAAGAAATTAAATAAAGTTTTAATTGAAAGCCGCGTCGGTCGTAAGTGCTTGGTTGCTTTTTAATTGTTAGTAAAGAAAAAGGATAAAATGCAGTTGTGATGAAAACATGTTTTGGTCTTTGTACTCAATATTACCAACATAAAATTGCCTGCGCTATTTCGGCCTTATTTAATTATTCAAGTAGGTACATAGTTTGTACAGGACATTTTCAATATTAAGTTTCCCTCTTAAAGCAATAATAAATTGAACCTGAAATTTAACTACCCAACTTAATTTTTTTTACTGCCGCGTTGGGTTTTGAGAACTCCAACCCATAAAAATAATATAATCCGGCCCAACAGTAGACAGAACCCACTACCAAAACGTACCTTGAGAGACTCTTATGGTATTTGGCTTTTTCATGATCTTGTTCACACCCTATATTTACAGTTTCACTGATTTCTATTACCGTTTTGAATTTCTTAAGAGAATGAATTATAATTTATGTTTCTTGCATTGGTCTCTTTGAAACTAATTTTTTTTTTCAATCGTATGCAATCCAAAAGGGAATATAAAAAACCTACATTGAAAAGCTGTTCAATGAACGTGAAAAAAAATAATTATCAAGAGATCCCCAAAACTGTTTTCGCATGGCAACATGAGCAGCGTCAGGTGTAGTTTTCTATTTTTGTATATTTCAATTCAAATTCGTCCGCTGATATAATAAGAATTTTTTGAATATACTAAAAATTGGTTAGATTAACCCTACATACCTCACGCATATCGCATTATTTTAATGATTGCTTCGACTATTTAGATTTCAATTTATCCAGCCAACCTTAGCTCTTTTATTTTTACTATTGTAAAGTAATTATTATAATTATAAATTGAAGAAATTTGTAATCGATTCAAGAACTCACGAAGAAGAAGAAAGACCCCAAGAAGACGCAAAATCCCAACAGTCATTTAAACAAGGTTTGGCATAAGGGGTTTTCCTGATCACTGATTCCAAATATGGTATACAATTTTAAAAATTCAAAATACTAAATTTCTTTATATCTTCACAAAAGTACCACATGGGAGTTTTTGCGGTCTCTGATTTTAAATACGGCATCCAAATTAAAAAAATCAAGATGACCGATCGAAATAAAATCGACACTCGCGATCATTTATGTGTTCTTTTTTTTCTGTCAAATATATAAGTTGTTGGCAATTGTTACTCACCATTAAAAGATTACATTCCCTAAAGGAACTTACAAACCAAGGGTATCTGAAAATCATGTCGGACATTTGTGGTAAAGAATGCTTGCCAGTAATTTGTGTCACGGTGAAGGTTTGCAACGAAAGGCGCAGTATATTGCATACACACATAGACGACCTTTGATTCGATTTAGTAAACGAGCTTTATTCAAGCTCAGCTTCTTTTATGATATGATGCTACGGCTTTGTGCTAACTAAAATAGGATACCGAGTTGCAGACACCCAAAGTTTGGCAGCGAAACGGTGACGCTCGTAGTTTTACGCCCATTTCGCCAGTTCACTCCACACCGCGAAATCCCCTACCGACAAGTAGAGACATCTTAATAATATGTACATAACTGAAATTTCACTTCGGACGAGTGGATTTTGTGAATAATCGTTTTGTCTTTTCTCGTTTGGCTCAGTTTATTTTATTAGGGCAATCGAATTGTGTACTCGTTGTTCGAAAGTAATAAGATTCCTATGCACTAAGTGTAGAAACATTTGACCTGAGGCAGGGCAAGTATATTGGTCAGAATCAAATTTTTCAGGCAAGTTGCCCTCCCGCACCACCACGAGCAAGTAATATGTCTCTTTACTTACCACGTATTTAGTTATAACCAAGCAACACCGATATTGCGATGAATAGTGAAGAGTAGAAGTGATCAGTCACACGTGTGAACGCCACTTGCTCCGGCACTTGCCTTGCTTGCCGACTGACCTCATGTAAACCGGCCCTAAACAAATCAGATGGATTCCAATGGAATATTGCCTCAATCATTTTTGTCAGATTTTCTCAGAGCCACTACCACCATAAAGTAAGAAGGTTTACTGACAGTGAGTGGTACATAGAATTTCTGTGATCCTCCAGTATCCAGGTACCTACTAGCTGTTACCCAAGACCTCTTTCAAGTAAATTTCGGATATACGAGTATACATTGGTTTTTAAATGGAGAAAATTAAGTTGGTCTGTTTATCTATGACTTTTGTTATTATTTTTTAATGAACAATTTTTTTCGGAAATATATAACTTAACGTCTCCAAAAACCCCTATAAATTCAAACCCGTTTAAGTTGAGAATTATCGGTCGCCATGTAGAATCCGCCATCTTGTATTTCCAATTATCCATGGCAGATTCAAAGCTAGCGACCCCGAACTAACACTAACTCGGAAACCCGTTCATTACCAGCGCTTTCTTATGTCTCTTTGCATGTACTAAACTCAACTACTCTCGCGAGCAGGGATTAGGACACTCCGTGAAAATAATATTGAGACCATTTAGCAAAGGTCTTAAGCTACATAACGGTATAAGCTACATAATGGTGCATTTATCATTCATAGTTTGCCAGAAACAGTCCCATTATTTGTGTTGTGGAATGTTTATGTAAACTTTGAAGTAAATCGGACTAAAAAATATTTCGCCCCATACAAATTCGTATAGCCCCTTTCACCCCCTCACAGATTGAGGTTCGAAAAATCCTGCCTTAGTGCAACTTTACACTACACCCTCTAAGGAACATATCTTACAGATTTCATATCTTGCTATCTTCAGTGGTTTAGGCTGTGCGTTGTCTGTCAGTCAGTCAGTCAGTTAGTCAGTAACGGAACAGTTCTATACATACACATACATATGTATATATATATATATTTATATGCGCAATTAATATTCAGTAAATTAATGCTAGAGCCAAGTGACGTTAATTTTGAAACAATTGCCTTATTGAGTCGTTCAGCGTGTGCTGCAGGACACCCATTCATCATGGCGGGGGCATTTCCTCATTAAAGCTCAATTAAACGTTAATTCGATTCCTTTAACGCAATTTCCTACCAATAAAAAGTGCACTATAGCGGTGAAAGCCACACGGATGTATAGCGGAGTGGAAAACATTTTTCGCATTCATCCGGATGGCCGGAGCATAAGAAATATTATTTCCGAGCCCATGAAGAGCTATTTGCCTGCGACAAATAATTACGTAACTAGTGTCCTTTCCCAGTCAGCTGTAAAAGCCCCACTGCGGAAAGTCAAACAGGAAATGTTTACCGCAGGCTGCAGCGATTCGCTGCCATCCTGTATGTCCTCGTATCCGGCAGATAGCTCCTGGGCATAATTTTATTTTATTAAGGGGATTAAGTGGTAATAGGCCATCGTAGCAGCAGCAGGAGCAGCTAGCCACCAGGCGGCAGCGTCCCCAATTAGCCCGATTCTTAGCGTTGGAAAAAAAGTTATTTTACCGCCGCCGGTAGTTAACCGCCATTATCTACTTTTTGAATCCGATACGGGAATTACAGCATAAAACTGCAGTGGCAACATTATTTGCGGAGAATATTTAAATTCCTGCAGCTGCCCTGCCACTGCCCGTTTGGCTGGCGGTCGGGCTCGGTGTTCTTGTTAAGCTCCACTCCAAACCTTAATATCACCAAAGAATTTCTCGAGAACTGGTGTATCGGAAGAGGTTGGTTAATGCACACAGCTCGTGGGATGTGCCATAAAGTTTGTGGAATCATTAGATTCCTGCCTGGCTGTCCTTCCTCTCGCCGAGTGGATCGATCGATAGCATCGATGCCCATTAATGGATGCTCTAAATGAATTTTTTTCCCTTCCTTTCATGTTCATATGACTTTTATGCTTCTGGCACCAGTCCAAGGTACATTTGGAGCAGAGTCTGCCAAAACGTGCAATTCCAGATTTTGGGGTTTGTGAACATTCCCTCCGTCCATTCATTGATCACATCTTGAAGGGTTTGCATTATTAAATTTTTCGATGATTGAACGGTGAAACACTTAGAATTTACGTGGTATTAAAATTTAATTTCCTTTCAAGCAATCTGGCCTCAACAACTTTCGAAATAATTGCTTAAATTTTGTTTACTTGTTAAATGTTCGTTTGTACTAATAAAAACGTTGTTTATTTATTTGCAGATACTCTGAGCAGGGGTCAAAAAATGCTGTTACTACTCCCCGCCTAAAATGTGGTATTCCGTATCTCAAAGTAGAAGACAAGGTCCCACACAGGCATTTAACAAGCAATTGATGTGGTAATAGCTTCCTCACCGCAAATATCCAGACAATTTGTCATCGTTTGTTCAGTCCCAGTGTGTCACAGAGCTCACATATAGGGTATGCACATGATTCTGCAGAATTCCCAGCTTAAAGTATCCTTCCACCGGGAAGAAGTAGAGAGAATGGGGCTTTTTCAGACGACGCTCGAGACTGACCTCGCATTTCTTTAAGGATGTTCTGCTGTCTCATGCATCAAAAGAATAGAATTCGTTATTCGATCTCTTATTTCGTAAAATGGCACTGGATTGTCCTCAGACGACAATGGGAGAGATGGACGTGTATAATATAAAACTGGGGAACGATGACGTCAAAGGATGACTGTGTGTGGCTGGTTGGAATTGAATTTCATGTTCCGACAATTTAAACGCATCGTTTAAATTGCTCTGTGTTCCCTGAGCTCACCCAAATTTCATCTCACGGGTTTTTTTATCCAAATATAATATATTTACATTTTCCGTTTTTAGAATGACAATTTTCTTAAATGAGTTTGAGTTGAGTTTTGTGTTACCTTGAAATTAACTTTTCTTGTGTTTTTTCCTTTCTTTTTATTTTATTTGAAAAATATTTAAGTTTAAGACATTATTGGCTATCTAAAGTTGCACGAGTGATTCTTGATTTAAGTGGATCATCTACTAGTTGTAAATAGGGAGACTAAATGAGTTCCTATTTATTGTTGAATTGTTTACTTCTTATATTCACAATTCAATTGTAATTTGTAATTGTCAAAGGAACGAAATTAATTTTAGGAGTAACGCATTAGACGCAGGTCCGTCATGGTGTTTATGCTTATTATAAAATATTTTAATGCAACACTTTATTACTACCGATCCAGCTAATTTAAAAAAAAAAGTCAGTAGCCCATTACTCTTGATATAAAGGGTGTTTTTTTAGGAGGTTTGTTTTTCCGATAGATGTCGTTTTATTTTATGGCAGTTGTTTTGACAGCTCAAAGTGGCATTTCTACTCAGTATTGTTTGGCAAATCATTATGAATAGGTTAACTCCAGAACAACGTTTTCAAATCGTGGAAATTTATTTTCAGAATCAGTGTTCAATTAAAAATGTTTATAGAGCACTTCGTGAATTTTATGGTGCACATAATCGTCCGTCAGAGACCACCATAAAGAACGTAATTACCAAATTTCGGTCTACATTCACTCTTTTGGATGCCAAGCAAGACAAGAATGAGAAGAGTTCGTACAGAAGAAAATATTGCTGTCGTTGAGGCCAGTGTCGAAGAAAACGACAATTTATCGATTCGTCGTCGTGCTCAGCAAATTGGACTTTGTCCAACGACTTTATGGAAAATTTTACGTAAAGATTTGGGTTTGGTGCCATACAAAATTCAATTGGTGCAAGAATTAAAGCCACACGACCATCGTTTGCGCCGTGAATTCAGTGATTGGTCGTTAAATCAATTGAACGAAGATCCATTTTTTACCGTAAAATTCTCTTCAGTGGTGAGGCGCATTTTTGGTTAAATGGATACGTCAACAAGCAAAATTGTCGCATTTGGAGCAAAGATAATCCACACGCCGTTCAAGAATTACCAATGCATCCTGATAAATGTACTGTTTGGTGCAGTCTATGGGCTGGTGGGA
The DNA here is from genome assembly GCA_947538895.1 of Neoitamus cyanurus. NCBI lineage: Eukaryota > Metazoa > Arthropoda > Insecta > Diptera > Asilidae > Neoitamus > Neoitamus cyanurus. The sequence continues at coordinate 12,600,636 of OX384541.1, forward strand.
TCATCGGTCCATATTTCTTTAAAAATGAGGAAGGACGACGCGTTACCGTGAATGGAAATCGATACAGAACCATGATCAATGAGTTTTTGTTGCCAAATCTTGAAGATATGGATATGGATGAAATGTGGTTTCAACAAGATGGTGCCACTTGCCATACAGCACGTGAAACAATCGACTTATTGAAAGAAACTTTCAACGACAACATTATTTCGAGAAATGGTCCGGTGAATTGGCCTCCGCGTTCGTGCGATTTGACGCCACTCGATTACTTTTTGTGGGGATACGTGAAGTCATTGGTTTATGTGGATAAACCTCAATCGATTGATGCTTTGGAAACCAATATTCAACGTGTCATTGCTGACATACGCCTCCAAATGCTTGAAAAAGTGGTCGAAAATTGGACCTCCAGAATGACATTTGTGAAAAATAGTCGTGGTGGCCATATGCCAGAAATTGTGTTTAAATGTTAAATGCCAAAAAATTATCTACCAAATAAAAAAAAAATTTTGGTCATTTCATAATTTTATATGTGTTTTATTCAAAAAAAAAATCGGCAACCTCTTAAAAAAACACCCTTAAATATAATCCGATATACCGAAATTGTTTTTCATAAATAAATAACATAAAACAACCTTTCAAGTTAATGTTCAACCATTGAAAAATATTTAGCAGTTTTTTTTTTATAACAAAAAGAAATTCCATTTTTTAAATGGGCCACCTATAATATCAATTGTTGTCTAACTCGATAAACTGAAATAGTTTTATATAAATTTAACTGGATTTCATTACTGACTTCACATTTTCTTTTATTATTTTAACTATTATTTAAAAGTATGTGTATTGCTGACTTTCATACTTTTTTTAAATTAAGTATTAATCCACCCTTTCAATATTTTGTGCATATTGCCAATAGGATTGTTTTTTACAATGTTACTCAATTTCGACTGCTGCTGTTATCCTTCCCAAAAAACTGATTGAGTGTTTCTGTTGATCAAAATTCTGTTACTTGTTATATCCTTCTGTTATTCGTTTTTAAGTTTGCATTTTAAAAATCATGAAAAGCAACTACTATACTGCTACTACTTGTTACCACATTCTGGGTTTGTTTCTTCACTTTGTTTACTTCTTTTCCGTTATTTGTTATTAGTAGTGTGAGCTATAAAACTATGTGACTTTCAACAGTTCATTTTCAAAAACTTTCAATTCACCCACACTCGTTTTTATATGTAATACTATATTGTTATTTTACATTTTCGTTTGCATTATTATGTTTCTGGTTCACGTTTGTCTATTATCATTCTCTTTTTCTGTATGTTAATGAGTTACAAAAATCTGAAATTTGTATAATTTGTTTTGTTTTCCGTTTCAATATTTTGTTCCGTTTTATGTTTTGGTTTCCAATTTGTTTTCCTTTCTGTTGTCTGTTCTGTTAAATATTCTCGTTTCGTTAAGTGATGTTTTCTGTTATCGTCCGGATTTGCCTTCATTTATTGATTTTTGCTCGTTCTGTTTCTAACACATTTGTTTGTTTTTCAATTCAGTTCATCTTTATGTTGTTCCTGTTCTTTGTTTCATGTTATTTCATTTTCAAATTATTTTTCACATTTGTTTCTTGTTTCTCGTTTTGTATTCAAGTTTGTCTTCTTATCTGTTTCTTCTTTCTCGTTCCCTGTTCAAGTTTTCATTATGTTCCCAGTTTTGCAGTTTTCATTTTTGAGTTTTTTGTTATCATGCATCGCACTGTGCCTTTCTGTTCTTGTGCCTTTTGTTTGAAAATATCTTTTTTGTGTTCTGTTCATATATTGCTTGCAGTTATGTTTTTACCCGTTTAATTGAATTTGAAGTTTTTGTGCTTGTCTGCGGATTCCGTTTAAAATACTCTTGTTAAGTTTCAAGTTTAAGATCCTATTGTCAGTTGCACCAAAATGAGTGAGGTAGTATGAGTATCTTTATTATTTAATTATATTTGTTTAGGATTGGGATACTTCATTCTGCATGATATTTTTATAACAAAATTTGTTTAAATGTCAGAAAACAATTTAAATAACAAAAAAAAAATGTAGACTACTACCATACATATCAGGTTAGTCGTTACTTGAGCTCTATTTTTGAATATTGTATTGTATTACATGGGATATACAACATAGCTAAAATTACATCACTCAATAAGTCCCGGGCCTGTAGTAAATCCTGATAATATGATGAATACACGAAAATATGTGGCTACTGACAAAGTAGGTCGGTCTACTGATATAAAAATAATTTTGTATGAATATTGCGTTATAAACAATAATAGGTATTCCTGAAATTATTTCAGTTCTTTCAGTTCATGTTATTAGGAAATAAAAATTATGCGGAAAAATACAACTAGTTGAATGGTAACTAAATGAGTAGAGGAGCTTGAAGGTACATACCTGTATAATGATTTTTACTTGAATACTTCTCTAATATTATTAAATATTTAATATCACCAAATATTAATTATGGGCAATTATGTTTAACCAATTTTTGAATGTTCATATTTGTTTTATTATAGGGATTAGATTTGCTTTCCACAAGATTCTTATTACGATAAAGATTAAAAACATAAAAAAAAACATTATCCATAATATATGTAGGTATGTTTTAATATTTCTTCTTAATTCTAAGATGACACATTCCTTTTTAAATTGTAAATAATAATTTTCATGTTCTCAGTTGCCAAAATAAGAATTTTTGTGTTCCTTTCTCAATTTATAGATACCATGTAAAAATTACTTCAAATCAGATTTTCACTGCCAGGAAACAAGAAAACACTTCAAACTCTAAATATAGGGCAGTATCAAGTATGCATATGTGCTGGTCACATATCATGATTAAACATTCAGCACTGTTTTTTTTTTCTATAAACCTAAGTGTTATTAACTGTAAAAGTTTAGCTCTGTTATCTAATTCATAAGTCCAATTTCACGTTCCAAGTTTTACCTTTCGTTAATTAATTCGTTTAATTTGTGTACCACCTGTATTCAACACTTTTTTTTATGTTTATTGTAGATGTGAGGAAATAGCACGGATTTAATTATTATTATGTTCTAAACAAGTTTTCAAAATAGTTTTTCAAGTTTTGTTGAAAGTATCCATTCTCGTTGATGTTAAGTTTAAAAAGGTTGTTAAATATTACTTTGCTTATAAAAGTAATCTTTGCGTTAAACTGCTGATGATCAATCTTCAATAAAACCACTGAGAACAATAAACGACAAGACAGGAAAGGTAATAGTTTTAAATGTGTCATCATAAAAAATAATTGTGTTTTATGAACTACGTAGGTATAATTAATTTTAAACGAGTGCGTTTGCCAAAAGATCAATTTTGTAAGTCAGTTAAGCGAATTATTAATAAAAGGTGTGAATAATTTTAAAGAAGTTTCGTTTCAATTTCCACAAATGTAATCCCTTCACTTTATTTATACCGCCACGGCACGTAACCATTGAAAATACGTTTCAAAAGAGCACCAAAAATAACCTATTATGTCATGCCCAACGTTTTGTTTATTTATTTATTTGATCAGCAGGCACAGCAGAACATCTGACGCAATATAGAGGAAGAAAAAAGTTTTACATCAAAGTTAAGCATAACATTAAGACACAGCGTATTAATTGAATATGTCATTCAATAATACTATTTTTAACGTTACTCTGTCACAGTAAAAATCAAGAAAAGATTTATAACTTTTTGACGTTGCAGACAATGGATCAAAAGAATCATAATTGGTTCTATGACAACAAAGATAAAGAAAAATTCGTTCTCGGGCCGTTCTTGGACACAAATTAATATTAATCATATTGAGAAGGCGGGGAGAGTCCACATCACACCTGCAACACCTGCATTTGAAAGGAGACCCCATATCCAAGAGTGGGACTGATAAATGCACATAACAAAACTTTTAACTTTTGTCGCCTTAATTAGCACAGAATCTTTTAAAAGCACCAAGAATATTGTTGCAAAACTTTCCTATGGGCAGCGTCGTCGGTTTGGTATTTTTAATCCATTTCCAGGCCTCCGGAAGCTCTGCCCCCCTCCCCCTGGGGTTGTTAAGGGGAATCGATCGAACATGCTCTTCAACATGGTGCATTTGAATTTTATTCGTTTACTACTCATTTTCAAAGGTATACTATAGTTTAGTATATATTTGGTAAAAAGAACATGCTCAGTCAGCAGATATTTTGTAAAAGGTTTTCAATATTTCGGGCGTTAGAAATCGTGAGTAGATGTTGCTGACTGGAAAAAATGTCCCCCTTCTTTTCCTAATCACTTGACGCTTTTTTATATGCGATGGCCTCCCACTCGATCGGAACCACTTTTGAGCGGAATCAACATAGGGCCTGATTCTGGTTGTCACCTCACTTTCCGTGACGTGACATCTTATAGCTGAATATGGAAGAAATATTCTTATTGGAATCAAAACAGGCAATTCAGCTATAAGCTGTCACGTCACGGAAAGTGAGGTGACAACCAGAATCAGGCCCATAATATACACGTTATGAATTACTTTTGAATGAAATCTAATGATGTTGTGACGCAACCGTTTTCGAATTAAAGGGTGATTCATAAATTCGAAATTTTCATGATATGCATATTCTTAATGTATTTTTATCTTTTAATATAATTACCGCAGCTACATAAACCTCACGCCAGACAACTACTATCTCATTTTCCTTTCCAAAAATATCAACAGTGTTTATTTAACTCTACCACTGCAAGTACAGTCACTTTCGAAAGTGAAAAAATATTCTGCAATTTCCTACAATTCACGATGTCCCCATATTTTATCCGAAATTCACGTAATTAATGTACCTCTTTTTTATTTTGATTGAATTACCCATCTTGTTGCCTTTTGAAAAAGGTGCATGTCCAGGTAGAAACAGGATATACAAATTTATACGTTGTAAACCGTTTGCGGAATTTCTAAAAAAATTTAACTTGAATGAACTCCAAAATGCTTTCTCTCTATTTTAAAACTTATTACAGTTAATGGTAGTATGTTGCAAATGCTTACTTTGAAAAAAGAAAAATTTTAATATTTCGCAAAATTTTTTCTACGTATAAATTTGTATATCTTTTCTCTAGCTAGACGTGTTGTAGCTCTTTCGAAAGGCAATAAGATGGGTAACTCAATAAAAATAAGTAAAGGGCTATTAATTACACGAATTTCGGAAAAAAATGGGAAAGCCCTGAAGCGTTTTTCCAATTTCGCAAGTGACTGTGAGTGGTAGAGGTAGATCAACATTGTTAGCATTTTTGGAAAGCAAATAGAGATAGTAGTTTGTTGGAGTAAGTTTGATGTAGCTGTGTGAATTAGATCAAAATATAGAAATTAAATAGTAATGTGCATTCCGAATTTATGATTCACGCTGTAACTCGAAAACGATTTAGATTGGACGCACACATCACTGATTTTTCACAAAAAATGTTGTTACAATATTTATGCCTTAAAGGAAGATTCGATTAAAAGGAATGCCACTAAAGTGCGCCAATTTTTGCAATAAAAACAAAACAAAGGCAACAACATACATACATTTTAAATTCCTATGCCATTAATTCCATGTAACCAAAATTGCAATAGGCTGGTTCTCCAAATTAGCAATGAGTTTTGATTTCAAATTGCTCACATGAGGAAAATCGCAATGAAAACATGAGTTTGTGTCCATTAACAATTTATCCCAAAGCCCTTGGGAGTGCCTACATTACTATAAGCGTAATGACTATCAAATATTAAAGGGCATTTATTTGAAGAGTGAACTCGCTCTGTGGGAAATGTGACATTAGACAAAATCTTGCCAATTACCATTTTCTATTTGTGACGGTATCCACTGCTTATATTACACATCTAAGATTTGGCAGAGCTTAAATTATTCGAAAAGGTTCAAGTACTCGTACTTTGTACTTTGAAAGTTTTGATTGCTTTTATACAAACGTTTTCAGCAAAATTGGGAATTTGCAGGAGGGAATGTGGGCAGACTCTTCAGATGTTGAATTATCTTCCATTAACGTTGAGCGGGTTTTTTGTATTATATTAACATTGTGGTTGTCCTTTTTGTAATATTATATAATAGTAGGCACCATAGAATTGAGAATTTAGCACAAGGCACAGCAATTAATGAAACCTTCACATGCATACTCTAATTAATATTTGAACGTCAACTAACGCTACCTGCTGTGCTTGCTGATATTGTTCGTTATATCGTGGTCATTTTTAAGAACTACTCACTAAGTGGTTTTGCAAATATTATGCAAAATTTGGATATGATAATCAATATAAATAAAAAATCGAATTATTAAAAATGGCAAAATCAAAAATAAGACATATTACACGGTTATGTCATGTGGCCAACAGAATCATTGACTAATTTTCTTTTTACAAATTCCTGAAATGAACCAAATTTTCCTGCAGGATTAAACAAATCGTCAAATGGAACACGGATACACGGCGACATAGGCTTGTTAAAGGAGCTGATTTTGAGAGGTTAATAAACCATTGTTTTAGGAAAATTGGAAAATTGGATGCGTTCAACCTCTTCCGGAGATTTATCAGGCACAGATTGATATTAAAGTTATTTGGAGATATCACCTCCAAAAAAACTTTGTTATTATAATTGAAAAATTACTTGAAACTAATGTCTTCATTCTGAAGTTTCTAGAGCAAGGGTCTTCTTATATTTTAAAAACTTGAATTTTAAATGCTTTCCGACAACAGGTTCACAATTTTAATTTTAACTCAAAAGCCCCAAACAAGAGCAAGTTTAGTCTAGGGCAATGGGAAAAGTTGTCCATTTCCTGCAGTCCAAAGTCAAAACTTGTAAAACTCGCTCCCTTTTGCCACCCCGGAGGGTGGATGTTTATCTTACGACAAAAATGTCTTACAAAATGTTCAATTTCGTTGAGTTTTTTATGTGGGGAAATAGTCTTTTTACCATAAGCTGGCAGCAAAACGAGCGCTTTACCTATTAACAAGAAGTGCACAATGACGAGGAAAATCGATTGTCAGCTGGTGTAGTTCCGGTAAAAATTGTTAAAACTTTTGAGAGGCTTCCCGGACAAAACTTCGCCCGTGCACTCGTGGCGGCAAGTCTAGTTGCAAAGACACCAGCTTTACTGGCTGACAGGGGCCTCTTTTTGTGACGATTCATCAATTACTAAAAGTTTTCCGTAGTTTTCCCCGCCGCTGTTTCTTTTCCTAAGTTTTGTAGAAAATTGAGAAAACTTCAAACTCCGGGTAGTGCCCATCCAATAGCTCTGCTCGAGACTTGCGCTGGCAAAAACGTGAACGAAACCTGAGTGCGGACTGAGAGCGTTTGCCTGTTCTGTCCCTGGCTTTTCGCAGCTAAGCCAGGCTGAGTAACCAACCCACTCCCAGGCCCCAAGTGATAAAATGTGTGAAATTAGTTAGCTCCTGTGACGATGGCTGTGCCCGATCCCAAATTGATTTTTCTAGCATTCGCAATTCTGGTGCTGTCCTACCACACCGAAGTCAACTACTTTTCTGACGACTTCGCTGTTTACGCGGAGCGCTCTTACAGCGTGTGCCGGAAGAGCTTGTTTGCTGTCGTCACTAAACCGATTCTCGTTGACAAGGTTAGACCCAAGCAATACATACATATATGTCTGTATGTCAGCAGCAAAGTGTATCTTTTGCGATATATATGATATTTTTATTTACTTAAATACTCGTACGTGTTAGATTATTTTTACAGATTCTCTCCATGGAACACGAAATTGTTTTTTTAGTTAAGGTGGTCAAGAAAATTGCTAAATAAGAATAAATCGTATTATCTATAAAAAAGTTTAAAAAAAAATAGAACCGACTCCAAAAAATCTGAAGCCTTAAAGAGTTTTAAATAAGTTCGCTTAAACATTTTCTGCTACTATTTTTAACTAGATTTTGACGGTCCGAAAACCTGACTGATATTAATACAATACTTAGTAATGAAGACATTCCGTATGTATGGATAACTTAGCATTGGATTGAAATCAGTCAGGTTTTCGGACCGACTTCAGCATCTAGTGAAATCTTAGGATTTAAGTGAAATTATGTAAAACTATTTAGGGCTTGAGATTTTTTGGAGTCGGTTCTATTTCTTTAAAAATGTTTTTTATTAGAGTCTTTTTTAAGCCAGTTATCTAATTTTTTATATTTTTCATTTAATTAATAGGTATTTATTATTGTTTAATTTTTAATTTCTGTTAATAAATATAACTTTGTATATGTTATATGGTATAATAAAACCTTCCAAGAAATATGAAGATTACATAAGTGAAAGAATCATAAAAATATGTCTAGTAGTTTTTGAGAAAATCGCGCACATACTCACATACATACAGAAGAACAAAGAACCGCCCTTCGTTTAAGTCGGTTAAAAATAACGAAAGACGAAAGTTTTTTAGCCGACTATGGAAAAACCAAAGGGAAGGGTTATAAATCTCACAGGCTATGTATGTATGTGTATGTATGTAGATATGTTACATGGTTTGTTACCTCATACAGCGTTACTGAACCGAATTTGTCGTAGGATATATGTATGAGTTCACAAAAAAATTCAATATGGCAAACGCTAACATTGATGCCATGATATGAAATTGTTGATTCATAAATGTATTCACTGATTGCCAATACAAGCACAACAGCGAACATTTTTGGTCGTATAGATGTAAAATATCATTGTGGTATAATTTAAAATTACTGGCTAATACTAGTATGTATGAGCAATCTGTTTGAAGCATGTACAGACATTATTTCCCTCCTCTACATACAATATATAAATTAAAGTTAAGAAAACAATAATCCGACTACAGAAAAAACGAGCTGAAAATTATAAAACAAGAATATATCCGATGTCCGCGTTTGTGTGCGTTATAGTCCAAACCACTCGATTCTTCGTCTTGGGCTTCAAACACTTCAACTTGCCGAATTCAGCGCAAAAATGTGAACCTTCAGTGTTCGCCCATACAAGATCTATGACTCGAGAACGATAAAGGTCAAGTGTTAAGCGTCGATAGTAAGACATTTCTTTGTTTTTTATTGACCTCCAAAGTCCAAACCAAGCTTTTTTTACGATATTTATTTATTTAGACTTCAGTCTACAAATACAAATGATCTTACAGACTAGAATATAATCTAAGAATTCTATTCTATCTAATAATCTATATTTGCTGTAACTATCACGGAAAAGGGGCAGGGAGAGGCGCAGCAAGTTAAGCAATTTCGTTTGAAATCGCGATATCTCAGTAATGGTGAGTCTTAGTATAAAAAGTATATAAAACATTTTTATAAAAAACTGCAAGATCTACAACTTTTGTATAAACTATGTTTACGATAGCACTTACCGTTTGCGAGATATATGGGAAAAATCCCATATTGTTGACCTGTGGCATGACCTATTGAAAATAAAAACTTTATATACATATAATTTGTTTACATCAACAATGTAGCGTCTTCCATCAATTATATTTATCTACCTAGTGTTACTGGCGTCATTTAGGCAAGTATTTTCAAACTTCAGCGCCAAATTCATTTTGGCGTTACAGCGCTACAAACGAACGAAGACAACACCCCAAAATAAACGGAACCTTGCATGATCTGCAAAGTTTGGATGCAAGATTTCATCTCATTTCATATTTAAATATGTATGTATCTCATGTTTTTAAGAAGCCGCACTTTCATTTTAATGAACAAAGGGCAAAACGCTCCGACTAGAGTGCCTCAGAACTCATTGTCAGACCCGGCTAAATCTGAACATAGCTGCCAAGCGGTCAGCATTGTTTCCGGTTACCCACGGCTATAACCCTCTCTAAGGCGCTATATCAGTGCAGAAGTTTACGGCTGGGGTCTAATGAAGTGCGAGGAATTTTATCGCAATGTTTTAGGAGCTCCTCAACTTCTAGCTTCTGGTTTCGCGCTTTGTGTTTAATCACCCCATTCACCTCTGGGGCGTCTGTTTACAATGAGTTGTTAGCACAGCGCTACGCCCACGTCTGCGAACAAATTGCATCCATTCAGGGCGGAATAACCCCAACACTTACCCGTGGCCGAAAGATCCATTTAGTTGGAGGTGTATTCCGCTCCTTTGCAAAGTCGTTTTTTTTTCGCCATCATCCCCCGCCCATTTCACCTTCCTTCTTTTTATTATCAGTTTCCTCGACGAGGCGCTTTCTTCGCACTTTTTGCCGCGCCCGGAATCTTTCACGTTTTCAACTTCTCCGCTGAAGCAGAAGATTCCATGGCACTTCTCGGTTCTTGTGCATTTCTAAGTGCATCCCCCATCGCCCAGGATTGTGCAATACACCGGCGGAGTAATTGAATTTTTATTGCCTGTTGGAGTAG